>OZ004692.1:69958938-71208938 GCA_963924545.1 Pogonocherus hispidulus | reverse complement strand
TGACCATATTGCTGAACCGAACTCGACGATGGGACGCACATATGTTTTATACAAAGCACAAGCAGTTTTAGGATTCGGATTATTAAAAACTCTACGAAACGTATGCAATAAACTGTTAGCTTTTTTGCAGGAATTAACTATATGATCCGACCAGGTGAGGTTTTCAGTAATCAAAATACCCAAATCGCGCTGAGAACGCACACTTTGGATAGCAGTAGAGTTGATAGTCTAAGGGAACCTCGGATTGGTTTTTCCAATATGGAGCACTACGCATTTGTTTGAGTTTAATGGAATAAGCCAATTTTCGCACCACGCGCCAATTGTATCCAGGTCTGATTGGAGACTATCATGTTCTGTAAGAGGGTTGCAGTAGACTTTTGTGTCATCAGCATATAATGATGATTTACAGCACAGTAATCTTGGAATATCCGAGGTATAAATCAAGAACAGTATGGGTCCTAATACAGATCCCTGAGGAACTCCGCTAACAACTGGATGATAAGGAGAATATTCACCGCCGACATTTACTCTGAATGATCTGTTAGAGAGATACTCTGAAATCCAAGTCAATAAGAGGCCACGGATACCAAAATGATGTAGTTTCAACAACAGACGATTTTTCGGAACTCGGTCGAATGCTTTGGCAAAATCTAAGTATATAACATCCACTGATTCTCTCTTATCATATGCTTTGGTCCAATCGTCTAGACATCGTAGAAGATTAGTGGTGATAGATCGGCCGGGCAAAAATCCGTGTTGTTCGTCTGGAATTATATTATTGGATATACAGAATGGTGCTAGTGCATCCACAATTATTCTTTCCATAGTTTTAAGGGGAATAGATGTTAAACTTATCTGCCTATAATTTTCAGCGGACATTTTATTCCCCTTTTTGAAAACAGGAATGACAGATGCTTCAAGCCAAGAAGGCGGAAGAGAACATGTGTTAAAAGAGTTTTGGAATATAATGGATAGAGGTTTACAGATCGACCTAGAACATGATTTTAAAAAGATTGCAGTCAAGCCATCAGGACCAGGCGAACTGGAACTGTTAAGTTGCGACAGCTTTTGAAATATTCTGTTTTCGTCAAATTCTATTAGTTCCAGTGAATTAGGGTTGATTGCAAGATTAAGTGCAGGTAATTCTCCAGCAGGTTCTTCGATATATGTAGAAGCAAAAAAATTAGAAAATACCTTAGCACATTCAACACTAGTGGCACACAAATTACCGTCGATATCATTGATATATATAATATATGATGATATATAATATACGAAAAAAAATTGGCATTTTTCTCGTATATTAAAAATCAGTATTTTTCGTATCGTAAAAATCAGCTATAAATTTCTTACACAGTAAATCTTATATAGTATGGTCCTGAAAGGTATTGATCACCTTATACCTGCATAAGTAAATTTATTTAGTGTAATCACCAGCCCTTAAAGCAAACAACGCCATAACATTAATTCAAGTTTATGACCCTGGACCTATAACATTTCCAAATATTTAGTTCAGGGCCGATTGAATGTAATATAATCACAGAGGACACAGACCAGAGGCGAAAGCTTGCGGCGGTGTCTTTGATGTTTAATGGCCCATTTTCGATACCAGTTACGTCTACACTGAGAGAAATAATTGCTTAATTCTAACAATACCACCTTACTATAGGTACTCTGAAAGAAGTGTTTAATGATTATCGTTAACGGCTTTTGTAGATTAAGTATATCAATACAATAATTCACCTTATGTAATGTAACTAAACCACAGAGGACCTAGAACAGAGACGAAGGCTAGTGGCGGCGTCTTTGATGTTTAATGACCCATTTTCTGTACCAGTTACGTCTACACTAAGAGAAATAATTGCTTAATTCTAACAATACTACCTTACTATACTCTGAAAGAAGTGTTTAATGATACTTGTGGTTGTGACTGATATGTTATATTACTTATATTACTAATGTCATTCAGTTTTTTGTTTTATGTATTTTTAATAAATGTTTCATGTCATTTATTGCAAATAAAAGATTTATCATTATCCATATGTGGTCTTGTATTTTTTATTATTCCCAGAAAATAACCCGAATACGTTGTAGATCATTATTAGAATTACGAAAATTATCAAAATTTTGCTTATAAATGTACCTATGCTTTTATTAATAACTGAAGTAGTAATACAATAATTATTATTTTCCGACTGATATTTTTACGCTGGTTTTGTAAAATCAGATGCATTTTTAATAACAATCACCAGTATACAACATATTTTTAAGCAAGTTCTAACAAAAAAAGCCATAAATTTGAACACAGCGCAAACTTTACATGTAGACCAAGATACCTCCAAGCTTCGTAAGATTATTTCCTGTATTAGAATAATTTAGAGGTACATCTCGATGATAAAGCACATGGACTATTTATTTATGTCTATCTATATAAAATAATTTAATATTTAATTCATTTATTCTTATTCTGAATTTTGTTGGTGTGCACTGCAAATTTTTTGCACTTGCAACTACAATAATTTGCTACTAATATACTTATGTATTAGTACAGTCTAAACAGCAGACTTAAAGGAAACACAAATATTGGTAATGTAGCTTAGTTACATTACATAAGGTGAATTATTGTATTGATATACTTAATTTACAATAGCCCTTAAATATAATCATTAAACACTTTTTTCAGAATATAGTAAGGTAGTATTGTTAGAATTAAGCAATTATTTCTCTTAGTGTAGACGTAACTAGTACAGAAAATGAGCCATTAAACATCACTAGCCTTCGCCTCTGGTCTGTGTCCTCTGTGATATAATTTTAATCATAGACGGTACTCAACTAAGCCATCATAAAATTTTATGGTTTCGAGAAGACCTACCATTATTTCAAATAAATAATTAATTATTCTAAATATATATACAGGCCTACCTATCTCCGCTCGGACCGCAGCTACTAGACCAATAGAGATTAAGGCAAAACATTGTTAGAAGTAGTTTTGTCTATAAAGAGCCACACTTTAAAATTGTTTTTGAGTCTACAGGGTGTACCATATATCCGACGTCACGATTTCGAGTCATTTTTTAAATGGACCACCCCCTATATTTTCGTTTTTAAACGTCAGCTGCGACGTTGCCAAGTTATTCGACTTTTACGGAAAATCAGTGAAGAATCATCTATACTAAAAAAAATCATACAAATTGTATTGTTAGAGCTTCATTAAAAAAAAAATCAGTACGCAAGTATCTAAGGCACGTACGAAAATTTACATAGTATTAACAATAGTTTAAAATATACGGGGTGTTCAGAATCAACCACACGATTTTGCCATTTTTAAATGGCTAAAACTCATTTTTTTCAGATGGAACACCCTGAAACTTCGAACTTCGATATTTTTCACAATTGATTATCTCGTAGAAAATAATAGGACTTACTATACGTCTCCTTGACATCGCTACCCAATCGCGAACTTTTATGGAATGTAAGCTAGTTTCTACAAATATGTGAGGATTTTCTGCAGCCCAAGTCCTATAATTTTTGGCTATTTTACACAACCTGATAAGCGGAACCATGCCTCATCAATAAAAAATGTCAAATTTAACCAAATTATTATTCACATTTTCGAGAAACCATTCACAATAACGTAATCGTCTTTCATAATCAAGGGGAAGCAACTCCTGTACAATGGTTACCTTGTGAGGATGTACATTTAGCCTTTTTTTTAACTTTATGGCAAGTTCCAACTGAAAGATCTACAAAAAGAAAAATTTCATTAGTACAACTACAACTTGATTTTAATTTCAAATAAAGTTTTCAAGCTGCTGATTTCAAGTTTCAAAGTAATTTTAAAATAAACTTGAGAATATTCAGGCAAACATAATATGAAAATGTATTTGTCTAAGAGGACAACTTTGACACAGGCTTGGTTGGACTTCCATTCATTCATTGCTGTATATCATCGCTAACACGTCCTGTGAGAGCGGTAGACCTTCCAGTCGATTTACCTTTTGCAAATGCAATGCTTTACAATTGCACATTTATGGTTTAAGAAGATGTCATTCAATATTTTTCTCTGGAAATTGGGTCATTAGTTGCTCAATGCAAAATTACACTGAGAAGTTGCACTCCGAAAATAAGCTATTATAATAAAGGCGTTATTGAAAATGAGCCCTTAAATAAATAACTGATTAATTTCACATATGTAGGGTAGATTCAGCAAAATTGAAGCAAAAGGAAATACAGAACGACTAGTATAAAATCAGAGCGAAAACAAACGATGACGGACGCTATTGAATAAAGCACAAAGAATACCCAAACACACCACAGAAATGGACAACCTCCCATCTGAAAGCCTCTGGCTTGTGTAGAGGGAGGGTACACATGAAAAAACGCTGACACACAAGTATTCCCTGGGAGAAGTGCCATTTCTCCCCTTTCGAGATTCGATTTCGTGCTGCGATATACCATTCTGTTAGTCACAAGCTACCACCCAGCACCTAACAGACTGAGCTATCGCCGCAGCGATATATACAGTGCTTTCGAAAAGTAACGAATAAATTCATTATTTTAGAAATTGAGAAGTTTTCGAAAAAGTCCCCTGACACGTCGATTTTGTTTTTAAAAAAGGCACTTTTTGACATACGACCCATATTTGTCACGTCATCGTTGTTCGAGATATGACGTCATCGATATTTTTTTTAAATCGCAATCCCCAATTTTGACCACGCCATTTGAAAGAGCGTATCATTCTACATACGCATCAGGAAAAATTATGGTGTTACATAACAAAAATTTCAAGAAAATAATGTTTGAAGATCTTAAAATTTAATTTTTACAATACTGACAATGAGAATGATTATGTAAAAAATCGACTAAATTAAATGTTCAAATTGTACACCGTTGGCTGCCTGACAGTAGCCAAGACGATTAATAAATTCTTTTTGGACATTATCTATAAGTTCAGGAGGTATACGATGTATCTCGTGACGAATTCTTGCTTTTAAATCTTCTAAATTAACCGGTCTAGTAACGTACACTTCGCTTTTTAAGTATCCCCACAAGAAATAATGGGCGTGAAATCAGGAGATCTGGCTGGCCAGTCAATCGGCCCCCTTCTCCCTATTCAACGATTCGGGAACAGCTCATCTAAATAAACACGGACAGGTGCTGCATAATGGGGAGGTGCACCATCTTGTTGAAAGAACATGTCATTTCTTGGAAAATCACGTCCGTCTATATCTGGATATAAAGTTATTAGTGCAGGAATGAGGTCCTCTCGAAGAAAATCCAAATATCTTGCACCAGTTAGGTTGACGTTAAAGAAATAGGGACCCAGAATTCTTCCGTCGACTATGCCGCACCACGCATTTACTTTCTGGGCGACTTTGAGTGTGATACTCCATCATCCATCGGGAATTATCGGTAGCCTAATAACGGCAGTTTTGCTTATTGACATTTGCCGTTCAAAACAAACGTAGCCTCGTCAGAAAAAATTCCGTTTGTTACGAAATTATTATCATTATTGCATAGCTCTTGCATTTGCTCGCAGAATTGGTTTCGCCGATCAAGGTCGTCTTCAGATAGCTCATGAACACGGCATACCTTATAAGGATGATACTTTGCTTTTTTGATAATTTTGTGAACTGTGGACGCTGCCATATTGAAATCAAAAGCCAATTGGTTAAGTGTTGAGTGATGATTTTCTTGTATTGCCAACAAAACATTAACCTCATCATCTATTGATTTTGATGGTCGACCAGATTTAGGAAGATCACAAACATGTCTAAAGTTACGGTACTTAGACTCAATATTGCTTACCATGCTTTGGCTAATGGGATGTCGATCAGGATGACTTTCATTGAATAATTCAACTACTTCTCTTTAGGTGCGCATCCTGTCTCCAAATCCGATCATGCAAAGAATTTCAATTCGTTCTCATTCAGTTAATTTAACCATTTTTTTTTTTATAAAATGACAAAGTTACTACTCAATAAACACTTCAAACGCAGTGCTTTTGCGAAACAAAAGATAAGACCTAAAGAAATAACTCAAAAAACAGAAAAAACTATTTAATAAAGTACGATTTCAAGTTTTTATCTGACAGCAATAAAAAACATTCTCGGTCGCTATGGCTACTGTCAGGCAACCATGATTTTTCATAATGCGTATGTAGAATGATACGCTCTTTCAAATGGCGTGGTCAAAATTGGGGGTTGCTATTTAAAAAAATTGTCGATGATGTCATATCTCGAACAACGATGACGTCACAAATACGGGTCGTATGTCAAAAAGTGCCTTTTTTAAAAACAAAATCGACGTGTCAGGGGATTTTTTCGAAAACTTCTCAATTTCTAAAATAATGAATTTATTCGTTACTTTTCGAAAGCACTGTATACAGACATTATCATCAGTCGTAATGATTCGTGTACACTGAACTCCCACATTCCGTTCGTCGACGCTCAAGGTAATACCATTAGCTTTGGCCAATTGGGATTTTCTACTTTTAACGTCAAAATAAGAAATAACGCTAATGGCGTGCCGTAACACGGAATCTTGCATTATAATGTAATCTTTACCTTATGTTTTAGTTACTTTTAAAGTTACTAGTATTCTGGCACCAAGGTGAAGAAAATAAATTTACTATTTCTAAAATAGTTACTGATCACGTGGCTTGTGGACATTTATGAAGGCATGGTACAATATATGTGTGATAAAATATCATTAATATACTTGCATGCTTACATACTTCCTGCTACGCTACTCATTTGTAATCTATACACTTGTAAATTAATGATGTACTTATCCCACTTGTATAGTAAATATCTTTTATTCACAACCATATATTTAATAAGGTTATTACTGACTTTTTAGAAGTTTGAAAATTAGTCATTACTAACTGTTGCTTCTGTCCAGGTCGGGAAGTGATCACTTTCCACCCAAGGGTGGAAAGTAAAACATCTGAAAGATACGTGATATTTGTATTTTGAGTGACGTTAATTTTGACAAGGCACCAGTCATCAGAAAAACCCTTATATTTTATATTCATTTATACAGTATCAGTTTACAATAACAATAATTTTGGATTTTAGTTTTTTAGCAAATACTACAAAAATAATCAACTGCTGTCAGTGTGACAGTCAACAATTTATGCCTCCTTTATTAGATAATAATGTCAGCGTCATAGAAACGGATTTTCACTGTCTTCTAAATTGAAAAGTAGTATGAAAAAATATGAATGAATAAATGGAGATATTTCCGTTTTCTCGTTTTTTTTTAGAGATGGTTGTGAATAAAATCGTATACATACCTCAGCGGAAGGTTTCATTCCGGTCTCGCGCTATAGCTTACCTCGGTGCTACGCACCTCGGTTATCCAAACAGCGCTCGACAGTAATGAAACATTTTCCGCCTCAGTATGTAATATACTATTGAACGAAAGGGAAAACAATTTAGGGCTAATATTCTAAAAGGTTCTATACCATCATGCTGATAGAGTTAAGTACCTAATATTTATACTAACTGCTATTGTATATATTATTTTATTAAATAACCCACATTAAAGCCAATGTACCAGCTTTGTCCAAATTAATATATTGGTTGAATCTAGTTCTCCCATAATCATGAAGTTCCGATCTTCCGACTCAAATTAAAGTCTGGGTATTAGTTTACTTATTTCTATAATTTTATTACTGTTACTGTATAAATACCACTGTCAGGGTAAACTATTTTAAATATGAGAAATAAGTTTTATAAAAAATCGTATGAAAATTATGAAATGGTGATAGAAACCGATGCTAGAGCAAATCGTTATTTGATAATGTCATCCACTTATCCGTCTTATATTAGACACTTACTTGAAATATTCCACTAGCACTTGTCGCTTAAGATGTCTGCGGTTTTCAGAGAATTACTATTAGTCTGAAAGCCGATGATAATCCACTACATCTATAATATAGAAGGGTGAATTAATCGTTTGTAATAGAATTTGGGTTACCGAAGAGCAGGAAAGGCTTTGGCGCGGTCGATTAAAACAACAAATGGTGAAAATTAAAAACTAATGAGACTTATTTGGAACATTGGTACGGGAGAAATTTTTCAGCTTTATTTAAAAATATGTCATTTATTGAAACTTTTCCATTATTGTTACTCGATAATAGTTTACCAATAGTTTTATATTCCTTTATACTAATTAGATTAATCTACGCTGCCCTACTGTGCACACTAACATCAATTTCTGTAATGAAAATAAAAATGTAGATTTAAAAAGTGAATTTTTGGACATTATCCCTGCGCAAAAAATGTGTTTTGATAGTCATAATAAATATGGAGTATCAATCGTCTTTAAATTCTGTTTATGGTATTCATAACCATTTTAAATAATAATAAATAAAGCAATTAGATATAATGCCAATGGGCCTTTCACCTCAAACGAATTGAAATTGCGTGTTTGGCATTAAATATTCTTCTTTGAAAGGAGAAATTAATCACCAAATATTTTTCAAATTAAATCGATAGTTTTCTCTTAATTTAAGAAAAAAATTTTTGGTGGCGTAGTTATCGGTTATGCATATTATTGGTTAACAATTCAAGGGTGCATCTTACAATCTAGCAACATTGACATTGCGACGTGTGTTGAGGTGAGTGAGTCACAAAGCAAAAGCACAACGCTCCATTTTTATGTGATCCTTGTTAAATAATTTTTGCTGGTTAACGTCATTTTAATCTATTCCTGTTTGTGTTTGTGTTATTTGAAGTTTTCGTTGAGTAACTCAGTAATCTTGTATTGATTTATTTGTTTGTAGACAAATGTGAAGATTGTAACGAAAATAGGTGATTTGACCCACGGATTTTTAACTTATATAGGATTGCTTGATCCCTATTATTCCTCAATATTGTCCGATTTTAGTGACGTCACTGCGAGACCCGATACTCTTTCTCTCTCTGTATTGTGCGATTCCTTATCTATGACGCGTAGACAAGTCACTGTCACTATCTAACTCATATATTGTGTATATAAATCTGATGAGCAAGACCTAATCACGCGATACGGCTAATAAATTCTAGGGATCGAGCAATCCTATGTAAGTTAAAAATCCTTGGATTTGACCTACGTGTCGAAGCCGCCGTCGAAAACCTTGAAAATAACATTCGCGCTGCTATGGGAGCCAGAACAACGTAAACACAGGTGAGATATCTTACTAACCTAACAGGTGATTTACCGTTGCAGATTCAGGAGTTAATTACGAAACGATACAGTGCCAAGAGACGGACTCAGTGGACGAGGGCTCCCCTGGATAGGCAGGCGCTAACCAGCTGAATCGGAGAGTCCAAGTTGCATTGTACGAGCATCATCAGGCCAGATGGCAACTACACCTAGAGCCGTTAAACACCCAGGGCCGAAGTCTGTGGAATGTTCAGAGAGCTCTGAGGGCCAACCGTCGAACGATCCCTCCCGATCCATGCAAAAACGGGCTCGTATACACGAGATAGGAAAAGACCAAAGCATTCGCTGACAGCCTTGAACTGCAGTATAGGGAAGCCTAAGGAATAAGCGAACCCTGATCAAGACACTCATCCAACCCTAGTTGACATATGCGCCTGCAGCATGGGCGATTGCTGCAAAGACGTATATGAAAAAGATCCAGGGCATCGAAAATATCGCGCTGAGAACCGCGGTAGGTGCCCTCTGGTACCTGCGGACAGCCAAATACCGGGACTTCGACTATGTCCCAGTCCTAGAAGACATAAGGAGGCGCGGGGTCAAGTTCTTCGCGAGTACCAAGACGCACAGCAACCTTCTAATCCAGGAAGCCGTGGATTACGAGGTTGATGCGGCCGCTGTACACAAGCGGCCAAGACTCCAACTGCTAGACCCAGGATGAGAGTAAGATCTTCTTACGTTTCAGATTCCACCCGCAACAAACGTGGACGGTTACGAAGCGACTAAAATGACTCACATCTCGTGGGTCGAAGCCAGGACCGCCAAAAACGGTCGTGGGCTCACTTCGAATGACCTTCCCTTACCCTGCACAAAGCAAATGGGCCAGTTGGCTCATTTAGTGGTGCATCTACGGTGACACAGTTACTCCTGACCTACCCCAAATCACCAGCCTGGACAGGAGCGGCACTTGTCGTCCACGCCCGAGATAGACTACCCGCGGTGGGTTAGACATGTAGGCGAAGAAAGAAGACAAGACATAAGAGCGCCAGAGGATACTTCTCAGCTAGCTGGGTAGAACCAGGACAGGAAGAGACCACATGAATCTGATCGGGGTTGGTGAAGGATTCCAACCCAGGTCATGACCAAGTTCAATGGATATTGGCGCGAACTACGCTTGACCACTGTTGCCAGCTTGTAAAATGAATTGAAAGTGCTTATCGCTGGTTGGTAGCCGATGATTACATCACAATGCCATTTTTAGAAAGATTTTATTTTTCTGTGGAAAAAGTGTTCAGTTTTCGCAGAGGTGAAATAGGTGTCAAATGTGAAAAACTACGTCAGTGTTATCTTCACACCAAAGGTTCCAACCCCTTTTCAGATATCGTGGGTCGGATGCAATTATCTGTACCTCGCCTGTTATCTATAAAAGTTGCAACTTTTTACCTAAGTGCTTCAAGAACAACTGTTTTGAAATTCTCACCCCTATCAAATGTGCTACCTCCTTAATGGAAACGAAAATATTGACATATTTAATTGTAAAATATCACATTTGCGCAATATTTTCGTTCCTGATGATTAATTATTTGAAATCTATTTGTCTTAATTCAGACATCAGCTGAGACATTCAGAATTTAGATATCAATTATTATTATTAGTTATTTATTTTTTTTTCAATATATATCTACGCCAGCTTCTATAACCGAGACAGGCACGTCTACCGCTCTTTGTTATCAACGCTGCAATAAATAAAAGGCTGTACCGACAGTTAAATACGAGTATAATTAATGTTGCACCATTATACTAATACACCAACTGCGTTAATCAATATTCAGTGAAAGTTTGCTTATTAACCCTTATCGTTATATTCTGTGGATGCCGAAATAAAAGTTTGACTTCGAGGAGCGAAGCTCTATGAAGGAACAGGAACTAAAATTCCCTTTAATCAATCATGCAGGTACACTTCTGATATAAAGTTATTGAAGTTATCTTATACCACCTTAAAGTTTTCTTCTTTGTGCATATTTGGTCGAATAAGTAGGGTTTGTAAATCCATTAAGATAGGCTGATAAAGAGTTTTTGAGATTGTTGCACTCATAAAGTCAACAAAAGTGTACCAACCAATCATCTTTTAAACATCACATAAAACCCGGAGCCATTGACTCCGGGTTTACTTACTAGAATACTTAAAGTAAAATTGTGTAAAAGGTAGTCAAATGAAGACTAGTAAATTATAGTCTAGAATCTAGACTATATTAGTATATATAAATTGCCACTTTTCTGCGATATTCGGCTGTAATAGTAGTAAATCGCGTACTGGAATTTTATTTCTTTGAGAGCAATGTAACAGTCTACAATTATTTGGATTTTTTGGGTTTTGAGCTTATTAATGAGCACGATATATAGTAATCGTGCACATTAGGTATAGGTAGTAACAGAAATTCGTTGATTTTCTATTGGTTCAGTAATATGGAATATGTTGACGACTATTTCGAATAGATTTCTACCCTTTGCTTCACATAATCATAGATCAAAATAAAGAAATGTAATGGCCCGTTTTCACGCTCATGCAATTTGCGCAAATTGATTTGTGCATGCAATTTGCGCAAATAGAACCGAAATGTTGTGGTTCGTTTACACGTTCATGCAAATTGCGCAAAATGATTTGTACATACAATTTAATAAACTGAACTGTTGCATACTGGTCAGGTCTATAAAAATTTGTCCCTCAACCCCCAAATTCCCCCAAATTCAATCCCCAAATCTCTCTGTCCCCAAATTCTTTCATGAATTCGTTTTCTTTTTTTAGACATATTTTTTGTCAAACAAACAACACTACTAAGTACTAACACCGAAGCACAGCCTTCTAGAGAAGGCTGCGACCGAAGTATATGAAAAGCACGTGGAGGGTGTACGTAAGAACAAGAATTCACTACTACTAAGCATGCGCCGAGTTGGAGTGTTGTTATACGTTCATGCATTTGTGCCAACCACATGCAAATTATCTGTCCGATCAGATTTTACTCAAGCCAAATTTTCTGGCTTGCGCAAGTTAACGATTTTGGTTTTCACGCTACAATTTACTTGTACAAACTGGCATGCACAAGTCTATTTGCGCAAATTGCATGAGCGTGAAAACGGGCCTTAACGTGAAATACAAACCTTAAAACAAGATACCGCTAAACAGTCGCCAACGATTTTTTACGCTAAATCATAAAATTTCTTTATTAGACCAAGAAAACTTAGACTTAAAAAGGAACTTACTGCTACTCAGCGTAAGATAGAAAATAATAATCTAATAGTATTCAGAATTGGTGATAACGTCGACATATTAACTGAAGTTAAAAACTCTTTGAGATAACGTTACAAGTTAAGATATTCGATTTTGATATTAGTAATGTTTACAGTACAAAAAGTAAAAGACAAACCTAGACCAATAATCGTAGAATTTGTGCCATATTTCAAAAAACAGGAAATACCTACTAAAAATTCATATAAATTGAAAGGAACTGGTATCAGAGTGGCCAATAATTTGTACTGATTTGGAAGAAGAAATTATTATATGACCATAATAAACAAGCTAAAGAAAATAGTATTCAAACTGATTGTATATGGTGAGACCTACTTTTATAATTAGTTGAAAAATTAAACTACATTTTCTTCTGAAAATTAATAGTATTGTTTATCATAATCAAAATATATACATCACTGCCAGATCACTAAATAAAATTAACATGACAGAGTTTAAAAATGATCTTCTCAGGCCCCTTTTTGGAATATTTTATACAAGAATAATAGACCTCAAATTAAAATACTTCAATAGCATTATCATCACCCTATTTAACAAATATGCGCTGTTAAAAACTTTTAAGGTGGATAAAAAAATGCCCCTGGTTAACAGATACACTAAAGCTAATGATGAAGTTAACGGACAAAGCATTATATAGGTTTAAATCAACTAAAAATGTAAACCATTGGCAATATTACTAAGACCTCAGGAATTACATTAACAAGGCTGTAAAACAAGAGAAGAGAGACACCAGCCTATCTGCAGTATGCGTTCACTAATAATAAATCAAATAAAACCCTATATACTGAGTTAAATATATTAATTATCTATTTAAAAAAATAATAAATTATATACAACCATAGCGTAGTGCACCTTCCAGATCATCTTTCAAATGCTAATGAAATTAATAATTTTTAATAAAATTTTCACAATTAAATATTAATCCTGAAACAGATAGTCTCCATACCTTTTCTGCCACAGTTAGGCCTGGTATTAGTAGCTTTAATTGTGTTCATAAAACTTTACTTTCTATGACATCATATTGTTTGACTAGATAATATGACAGTATAGATGATATTAATGTGTAGTAACATGTACAGGGTGGGCAAATAAGAGAGAACGCCGTCTGTATCTCTGAAACCGCTTATCGGAGAATTTTCGGAAAAAAATTTTAATAGTAAATATGGCCATGAGATGTCGCTGGAAATTATTTTCAAGTTCCTGAAATGACCGATAGGGGGTATAACATCCATGGCCAACCAGAAAAATGAACTTTTCTCGGAAATTTGCCTAATAACGTAGTACCGGAAATAAGTAAATATTAATCTAGAGGAAATTTGAAACTTTTTCGTGCAACTAATTTTTTTTATCTTTTAAAATAAAGTGGTGGGGGGCGCCAAACTTTCTTTCCTTTAAACGTTAATAACTCGGCTCAGGATAAACTGAATCTAACAAACTCAGTGTCATTAGAAAGGGCTATTTATGCATATTTAGAGTCATGAAATCTGGTTTTGTTACTTTTATTATAGCCGCTAGAGAGCGCTGTCTGCCAAAATAACAAATATGGCGGATTTTCTAGAAAATTTCAAATGGCAAGGTATATTGATTGTCAAATATTTTAATAAGGACAGCAATCGCTAAAATTCAGTGAAAACCGCAGCTTTCTATCTCATTCCTAACGGAAGATATTACCAAAAGAATTGCAACTGGAGATTTGTGATGTAGCCTTTTACCTTAGGATTTAAAATCGACTCGTGATAATCTATTATTAATAAAATATAAGAAAAAAAACTGTTTCTTAACTGAAAAGTCGTTAGTGCTTATAATTTTTTCAAAAAATATATGAAGAGATAAAAGTAAAAACTATAAAAATTTGAGACAAATTTAAATTGATGCGGCAAAAGCTGACTTTGTAAATGAATTCTTTATGAACAAATGCGATGGTCCTGAAAACAACTGATTTATTTGGGGACGTCATGCTCTATGGCCTCTCAAATGTTCAAAATGTCGTCCATCGTTTTTAATACACAGTTACAACTGTTCTTGGGTAGACGAAACCCGGCTAAGTAAGTTGAAAATGAAATTGATTATAAATTAAATCATTTCTATCTATTCTATATATCCCCGATTTGACCTGTATGGACTTTTATTTATGGAGGCGATTTAAAAAACTAATTTATGCAATGAGGCTTGCCGCCACAAGGGAAGTGATGATCGAACGTATTAAGGTAGAAATAAGGTCTCGTGCCAGAAGTGGAAACTGCAGTTTCATCTACCCAACAACGGTTGGAACTGTGTATTGAAAACGATGGGCGACATTTTGAACATTTGAGAAGCCCTTGAACATCATGTCTTCAAACAAATCAGTCGTTTTCAGGACCACTACATTATTTCATAAAAAATACATTTACAGAGTCAGCATTTGCCGCATCAGTTTAAATTTGTTTACATTTTTTTATACTTATAAACTTTTACTTTTATCACATATCATATTTTTTAAAAAAATTACAAGCACTAATGACTTTTTAGTTCCGCAACAGTTTTTTTTCTTATATTTTATTAATAATAGGCTACCACGAGTCGATTTTGAATGGTAAGGTGCATCACAAAAGCTACAGGGCTACATCACAAATCTCCAGTTGCAATTCTTTGGTAATATCTTCCGCTAGGAATGAGATATAAAGCTGCGGTTTTCACTGAATTTTAGGGATTGTTATCCTTTATTTAAATATGTGACAATAAATATACCCTGCCATTTGAAATTTTCTAGAAAATCCGCCATATTTGTTATTTTGGCAGACAGCGCCCTCTAGCGGCTATAATAAAAGTAATAAAACCAGCTTTCATGAGTCTAAATATGCATAAAAAATAGCTCTTTCCAATGAGACTAAGTTGGTTAGATTAGGTTTATCCTGAGCAGAGTTATTAACGTTTAAAGGAAAGAAAGTTTGACGGCCCCCCTGCACTTTATTTTAAAAGATAGAAAAAATCGAGTTGCACGAAAAAGTTTCAAATTTCCTCTAGATTAATATTTACTTATTTCCGGTACTACGTTATTAGGCAAATTTCCGAGAAAAGTTCATTTTTCTGGTTGGACATGCATGTTATACCCCCTAGCGGTCATTTCAGGAACTTGAAAATAATTTCCAGCGACATCTCATGGCCATATTTACTATTAAAATATTTTTCTGGAAATTCTCCGATAAGCGGTTTCCGAGATACAGCCGGCGTTCTCTCTTATTTGCCCACCCTGTACTGTTCTTCAGTTATAAGTTATATAGCTCATATTATAAATTATGCCATTGAAACGTATTTCTTTCCCAGTTGCTGGAAGACCGCTTGTATAGTTCCTGTACCGATTAATTTACCAATTAATTTACTCTGTATAATGTCAAAACTCGTGGAAAAAATTTTATATGAACAAATTTAACGACATGCTGATTCTCATGATATCATTCCAATGAACCAGTCTGGTTTTTAACCCTCTCATAGCTGTTCCACAGATTTCTTGGCAGTGACTGATGACATTCTGTCAGCTTCTGATAATGATCTACTCACTACGCTATTATTATTAGATTATACAAAAGCGTTTGATCTAATCAATCATCAGTTACTATTTGCAATTTTTCATAATATTGGTTTTAGTAACAGTGTTGTACGTCTGATAAAAAGTTATTTTTTAAACAGGAATCAGTACGTGAAATACGATACTAACCTTTGCCAACGCGTACACGTGGGAAGCTGTGTATCGCAAGGCTCTATACTTGGACCATTGTTGTTTTCAATATGTACAACTAAGGGATATATCTAAGGGATAGTATCAAATATTGTAAGAGTCACTTTTATGTGAATCATTATATACCCACAACCCACAACTATATTATTCTAATAATATTCCAATAATAACACTATCTACTGCCTTAGGGCCGGTTCTACAAAGCAGGTATATCCCACGGATAAAGTTATACTTAGAATATCGTTGAAATGAGCGTTCTACAATCGTCGTATAGGGATACGCCCGCATTTTTATACTCCAAATAATTCGAGGGATAAGATATACCGAGAATTACTATTCCCACTTTATACCGGGATTGTAGAACCGGCCCTTAAAGACGTAAATACGTGTGTAGGTATATCGAAAATAAAATATACAGTGCCCCAAAAAAATGTATTCAAGTTGGAAAAAAAGACACAAGATATTAGTACCTATATTATAGCTAAATAAAAATGACAAATAAATGACATAATACTAGAAAAATAACACATAATATACATGAGTACCTCCTTTGCATATCTAAGTCATGGATAAAAATTAAAACAAAAACTTGATTAGATTCGATCTCATTGCAATAATTATCTCTTTCTGTTTAAAAGCAATTTAAAAAAGTTATCCCTGAAACACAGAAAACGAAGGGAAGACAAATTATGTATTCTAGAAGAACGTCTCATTTGTCACAGTTATACTTATTATAATTTACTATGTTTCAAAATAATATCAAAGAGATGCCTCTTGAATATTAACACTAATATAGGTAATTTATAAAATAAATATTACCTATACCTACATAACGGAAATACCTCGACGTCCTCTGCGTACCAAGTAAATAATTTCTGCGTGTAATTTTTACCGTAGATTATCTAAGTAAACCAAACCACAATATGCTACTGTATAAATGCTTGATTATCATTTTAATATATTCTGCGGTTGGGGAATAATAATTATTAATTGCAATGCTGACCTGAACGAATAAATAAAAGAAATATTACTGACTCATTGCGATATGCAGATAATTTATTGATAACTATTAACTAGTAGTTGCAGCAGTAGACAGGGAATGGTCTGGGACATCCCTGAAATGTACCTACCTACCAGTGGGTAAGTATTATTTCTTAGGATATTACGATGGTAATAGAATAATAGAAACCATTGTATCTAATAATATAATATATCTCTACCCCTCATTCTAATCACAAGGATTAGCCCGGAAGTCTGAGACTTGTGTGGGAGAGGGGCGGCATATTATTATTTCGCGGCCCGCATTTGCGTCTCAGAAACGACTTACGTTGGTAGGCCCTAACCACCATTCAGTGCTGGAATGAGGGAAACCTGGAAAACCTCATTAGTTAGGGGGACAAGTCAAACATCAACTGATTTTAATCTCTCACATTAACACCAAGTTAACGTTCTTCCCATCCTAGGCCATCGCCAGGATGATTGCCAAGCCATCCCTGCGCATAAGCCTTGATCTACGAGTAAACAATTTAATGAAAAATTGTTGGCGGAATGGGAATTAGAACCCACGACCTCTGGGTTGAGCGATCGAGACACTAAGCCCTAAGCCACCGGCCCGATAATAACCCCGATCTAAACCGAACAAATTACCCTACTACAAGACGCTGTACATACACTGGGCTCAGCTTAAGATGAACTGTATGGGCATCTCGGAAACCCTTAGAGATACAGAGTTGGTTAAATTGGGAAAAAGTTGGTCAATTTTAGGCCCAAAACGAACCCAAGATTATATTTCCAAGTATTCCTCGTCTTAAGTAGATACGAGATGAAAATGAATGTGCATTCTTTGCAAATGTCTATATTGTAAAAGATGCATTCATAAAATTTTCAAGAAAGGGACAGCTTTAAAAAAATTTAAGCCCACTAGATTTTACTGCCAGCGTAAAATCTAGTGGGCTTAAATTTTTTTAAAGCTGTCCCTTTCTTGAAAATTTTATGAATGCATCTTTTACAATATAGACATTTGCAAAGAATGCACATACTTAACTCTTGTTTTTCCTATGGGCGCAATCGGATTTTCGTATTTTTAAAAACTCCCTACAAAATGATTTTCAACCATGTACAATATGTGTTGTACAATATGCATGTGTTCAAAAACGAAAAAAATATGAAACATGTTTGGAGCAATAATTCGTCTATAACTGCTAGACGTAATTTCTCTACAGTTTCATACGATATTGCATATAATTTGTTTTTTAGATAACTTCACACAACAAAGTCCAATGGACTGGGGTCCGGTAACCTAGCAGGCCATTTTATTGATCCTCGGTTTTTTGAACATATGCATGTTATAGATGGTTGAAAAGCCCTCTGTACAGAGTTTTTAAAAATACGAAAATGCAATATGGTGCTCATGAAAAAACAAAAGTTGAGTAAGCTAGCGCAAAATCTAGTGAGCCTAAATTTTTTTAGAGAGCAAAGTCCTTGCTGACTTCTATCCCTGTCCTGAAAATTTTATGAATGTATCTTTTACAATAAACGAGCTATAGACGTTTTCAGAAAATACACATTTTTGGTTTTGACCCTGTATCTATTTAAGGGAAGGAATTCTTGGAAATATAACTTTGGATTTTTTTGGGTCTAAAATAGCCCAACTTTCTCCAAATTTAACCAACTCTGCATCTGTAATGGTTTCTGAGATGCCCATATAATTCATCTTAAGTTCTTATACAATTTGTTGATCTTCTACATATAGAACGCAAAAGCGACAATTTAAATGAAACTATGTGGAAACAGATTACTGAAATTTTTAATGTAGTAAATTTTAACTACCGGTGCTTAGATACCTAAATTGACATCAATATTAATAACTTTAACCAGAGCGATTTTATTGAAGAGGAAACTCTAAACAAAAATCACTATGGTGCAGCTTCCTTCGCAAAAAACAACATTATGTATTATATGAAAATATTAAATATTCCCAATAATAAAGTTGTGTTAGAAAACAAAGACCACAGCTAACATTGCAAGTGTCAAACTGCGACGAAAACTGTTTTAACGATTCAAAACTTTTTGTTTTTTTTTTTTGTAGCAACATTTTGTAGAAAACTATTGGACTCCCCTTTTTCTGCTTTGAAGATTAACTAAGTTAACAGTAGTTGGATAATGAAGAAGAAAATAGTAATAATACTCTTTGAAAGCAAGGAGAGGCATTTCTGACGTCGTAATCGTAAATTTATCCTGAAAGAATACAACTTACTACTATGTGTTCACATATTAAAAATACTGTTCTTTTGTATATACTTACACCAAATGGTTTGAATCGTCATGTTCTAACTCCAAGCACATATTGTTATCTTCTTGTACAAAAGTGGCCAATTTGTTGTGGGCTTATAACTTATCTTGGAAAGTATAGGTTCAGTTAATTTTTTTTTACATACATTAGTTTGCAATGTTGCAATGTTACAGTTGCATAATCGTAAATTCTTAATACATGAAATAACGTAACATTTTTTTGGAAATGGAACACCTTGTATATTAATACTAATTTATTTTTTCAGGCCAAACTTACATCAAAAAGTCCTAGTTTTTATGTATTTGAAGAAGTAATTTCATAACTTCCAAAATTAAAAGAAATAAAGGAAGTATTGCCAAGTTGCAAGAATAATTTTTATGATTTTTTTAAATGAAGCATCCTGTATACCATTAAACTTTCAAATACTCTTCTAAAGACAAATTCAACTATATAAAGCAGCATTAGTAGCTTACCATTTCGAAATTATTGGGAATTGTCTTCAGTACACGCCCAGTACCTATTCAAATCACGTTAGCAAAACTACCTGAAAATTAAATAACTATTTGAATTCGAATTCGCGTGGAAATGTCCTGTTTTTTATCTGTTTTTAATTTTACTATTTTATGAATTATCTAACAATCAAATTAAAAATAAATGCATTATATTTAATTCAAATCGGATTTGAAACCGATAATACTAAGAATCTGGCAATGCTGCGTTAAATCTTTATATAAAGAGGGTATTATGTTGATAGGTTGGTTCTAGCTGTTTAAGGCACGTTTTCCTAGAAGGTCGCCAGTCGCCGACGACTGCGACCGAGTAGCCGCGATCGGTAGTAGCCGCGACCTAACCCGTTTTCCTAGCCTACGCTACTCAGTCGTTACTACCAGCGAACGTTCGCCGTTCGTCCGGTCGCGGGTCGCCGCTCATCTCCGGAACCAGAGGTGCGACTAATTCGTCGACGAATGTGTAATAATTGTTTTTGCATTCTGGTCGGCATTGTGTGCATTTTGTTGAGTTGTGAGACAAATAAATTTAAATTAAAAGTATGAATTTAATTTAAATAAATTTAAATTAAAAAAAAATGAATTTGCTTTCATTGTCTATCAAGTGGTTCTGTATTAAAATTGCCTGAAATCCTTCAAGCTGTCTTCTTGAACATGGCTAATTCTTTGCTCCTATGTTTACATTGCAATGTTAAAAGGAGAAGCAGATTTTCCTCATGTTCCTGATAACTTAATAACATTAAAATTAATGACTTTTTAGAAATATTCATTTTCTCTTCTTGTGCGAGCACAGATCACGAGCGAAAAGCACTAAAATGACGATGGCTAGGAAAACGGGTTTGAGAAACTAGGTCGCGGCTACTACCGGTCGCGGCTACTCGGTTGCAGTCGTCGGCGACTGGCGACCTTCTAGGAAAACGCGCCTTTAGAGAAAAATATAAAAATATATTATTTCTTCAAATATGGACTCTGCCGGACTAAACAGTGATTATTTGATTATAAACAGGTACCAAATAAAAACAACTTTTAATATTAACGAAAATGAAACCGTAAATGATATAATTTTAAATGATGAACTGGAAATTATATAGCTACGATTAACACGTTGTGATTTGTGATTCGTAATTCGAAATTCCCGACGTGAATTTCGCGTGAACGTGCGTGAACCCTATTTTGCAGGAACGGCCATATAATTAAAAATTAATTTTTATGCATTCACATTATTCGAAAATTGAACAACCATCACCAATTATGAATTACAAATCATGTTTTCGTTCATGGTATAACACACATTTTTTGCAATATTATGAGAAAAATATAAGAAAATAGTTCTTACATTTATTTATTATTTATAATGTCATTTGGAATATTTTGATGATACCTAATACTAACAATAGTGGATTATACATCAAGGGAGTAAAATGCATGATTTTTTCCCGAGGTGCGTTTGTAGCATAAGGGCAAAGCCCGAGGGCTTTACAAAGCACTGAGAATAAAGCATGTACTCCCGAGGTGTATATACTATTTTTTGTACGACCCAACATTTTAATTAAAAGAATTTAAAAAAAATATTGTTAATATAAAGGGTGGCCCATAATGTAGTGACACGTTTTGAAGTCCAATAACTTTGTCTCTGAAAAACCTATAGGTAAGTTTTTGGCGTTGTTCGATAGAGAAACTCAAAAAGTTTTTTGTGTTGCAAAAAATTCAGGGTGTACCAAAGTATAAAACGATTTTAATCAAAATATGGAATTCAAAAAATTTAATAACAAGGGAAACTAACATAATAATAATATTAGCCTAATTCTTAAAAAATGTGTCTGAAAGATGATGATCTCCTGTTCTTGAATATTCTTCTATTCGAGACACCATATTTCGTATAGCATTATGCAACATTATGAAACTGACGTTGAGCAACGACAATAGACTCGTTATTTTCAACAATAAAAGCGCGATGATTCATTTTTGGGCAGTATGTTACTGTCTATTTGACAATTGTAACAATTATAAATCTCTATGGTTACGCTTCAAAAAATAGTAGTATACAGAATGTAACTTTACATAGCTATTTTTTTACTTGAATTTTTATACTTTGGTTCACCCTGTATTTTTTTGCAACATAAAAAACTTTTTGAGTTTTTCTATCGAACAACACCAAAAACTTACTACAGGTTTTTCAGAGTCAAAGTTATTAGACTTCAAAATGTGTCACTACATTATGGGCCACCCTTTATTTCTAATTTAAAAAAGTATTGTCAATAAGACATTTCTAATTTATGAACATACATTTCCAGCGAGTGGATATTAGTTACCATATAATAAAATTAATTCATTAATATATTTGTTTAGTATTAGTGGTGGTTCTAATATTAATGTAAATATTAATATTAAATAAATATGATAAAATATTTATTAATTGAGTTGGCTATGCTTTTTTACCCTAGGGAGTAAAAAACTCACTTTACTCCCGCTTTTGAGGGACTAAAATTGCTTATTATATAAGTGTTGTACAAAAACTAATTATTTTCAGGTAAGCATCAAAATTGAAAATCAAATTCTTATAGAGTACTGTTATAATCGTGTAGCATTATCGGTTAGCAACACAAAAAAGTATATTATAATTCTTTGGCTATAGCTAAATTATTCCTATATAAATACGTCATCACATTATTTAATAAATGTACATGCTTATATGTTATAATTATTGGTATTAAAGTTTTAGAAATATGTAGGCTACCGTATTGATGTCAATTCCATGAGCTGCGATAGCTTCTATAAGTACCTGTTCCAGGATCATGTTACCATTTTAACTTTACATTAATTATTAAAATGTATAACTTTGTTACCTTGATATTTCTTATTTTACATTCATTATTATCGAAAATAAGTAGTAGCTCGTCAATAAACTTTTCTTTAAGTAAAATTTGTTGTTTACATTAATTATACTAAATTTATTTTGTGTAATTTTATTCATTTAGATTTTTGATACTATAAATTGTCCCAATTATTTTACTGATAACAGAAATGAATGACAAAACAGTAAATGAAATGTGTTTTTTATTGTGTTAATTTTTTGTGTTTTCCCATAGTTTCCCCATATTATCATAAATTCAGAATTTAATTGATTAAACTCTTCTATATTACCTATATTATATATTATCTATATTATATATTATCTATACCTATATTAAAAATACTAAATATGATACATTAATAAGTTATAAATTAATTTAAGTATAATGAATTAATTAATAAAGTAAATAATTAGCACAATGTTCAGAGGCGAGACCTGAATATCTTGATTATTACTGAACTGATTTCTAGACTTTACTCAGAATAACTTTTCCAAATTTGTAATCTCGCATAGCCCAAATACCTCATTTTATTTTATATTCTTAACGTATTGTCGTTATTATGTTATTGTTATTTTAATTATTTAAATTCAAAGTAGTATCGAAATGGATTGTTCTACTGTAAAGTAACATGAAACAGACATGAAGTTTTATCAGTTACATCTATTCAATTGAAAAATCAGGACGTTAATAGGTTACTTAAACAGTTTTTAAAACCATAACCAGCAAAATTTATTAAATAGGTACTTCAATCGAATACTGAACCAGTGTAGGTTTTCTGCTGAATGCATGTTGTTGAGTCACCAGTATGTATTCACGTTTCGTTATTTCTGTTACTGGATTTTTTTACGATGAGAAACTGATGAACAGGTGACTTGACTTCCATATTGTTTGTTTTTAGGTGGAAGCTTTTAGCTCGCTATTTGGATTTGGTGGTGGCAATTTTTGCAAATATATATTTAAAAAAATACTGATGGTGGTGATACAAGAACTGCCTTATCAATGACGGAAATAGTTTATTCCTTTAAATGAATATTGAACAAGTCATGGAACCAAATAATGTACACGAATTACATTTATTTTCCCTTCCTTTTAAAGGAAGTTTCAATGTTTTCTAGTTGTTCAACCATTTTTGATGTTATATTTGGATTAAACTTATCATAATAAAACTGGTAAGAATCATTGAGAAATTGGATGAGTCCTCGCTAGTTCAACTGATCGTAAAACAAAACCAACAAGTTATTCCCAATGATAAGTGAATTAAAGTGATCAGTACTGCAAAATTTCAGTTTTTCTGGATTATTTAAAAAACAGATGATGCAATTTTGCCATAATTTAAGCTATACTCGATTATCGTGTACTGAGAAGCTAATAGCCCACATGAAAATGCCAAAGCTTTATTAATTTAACATATGTCCTCACGTATATAGTATATTTAATAATTAAGTAGATTTGACATGATCAAATGGTCCATACGAAGAAAAGAAAACAGTAATATCTATTCTAATATCAAGTATCTAGAATCTAATATCTAAAAAATAACAGTAATTTCAATTAAAAGACAGATTAACTAACTGTTAAATGAATTATGTCAGAGCTGTGCATTTTACTGATCATCGTTTGGCTCAGAAATATGAGTTACTCCCTGCGATTTAGTTACTCTGCAAGTATCTGCAAAATCTGAATTATGGCGTTTTAGATTTTTTTACCTTCCATACTTTTTTTATTACTAGGTATATAATAAATACAAATGCAGGTATTTTTATTCATTATCCATGCATTTCTTTAAGTACTGACCTGTACTTACTCTGCTTTCTTAAGAATATCTATTCCAAACCTTCATCAGCTCCTAAAAGAAAAATTTTAAACTTTAATTCTCGAAATGAATTATCAAGAGACCCTTTATCCTCTCGTCTCTTTAATTAAAATTGAAAATAAGAAATTCTTCTCTGCGAATAGTAATAAGAAGCTATTTAACAGTAATATCAAATACTCTTGAATTTAAGGCTACCACTTGACATTTATTCTATATAGACGGAGAGCTGGCGGCCGCGGAGGTCTACGACATTACCTCCGGCTGGAATTTTGTGAAGTGGTTGGGGGGACCACGAGGAAGTGCCATCTGCAAGGATTTTGCTCAAAACCCCTACAAAGGACATGTCAGACGACTCAAAAATGAAAAAATCCTTGCTCAAAAAATGATCATACCTCCGGCTGAAAATTTGCACATTACCTGTTTAAAAGTTACAGATAACGTATGTAAATCGTCAGACGTCGATAGAAAAAATTTTTCTTACCTCCGTCTGGCGTTTTAACATATTGCAACAGAGACCATTTTAAAAACATTTTAAAATCGTCAGACGAAAATACCGCTGCGAAGTCTCTCTACAATGTTCACAAAGTTTTAACCCACATGGAACATACATTTTTTTTTTCGAAAAATTATTTTCATTACCTCCGTATGACGTTTTTACATATTATTGTAGAGACAATTTTAAGCGTATATATAAATCGTCAGACGACAGTACAACTGTGGAATTCCTCTGCAATGCCGCGAAAATCAAGCCTACATTACTACATATTGGGGCATTTCAAAATAAAGTAATTTGCTATTTTCTGACTAGGCATCCCGTAAAAAGTTTACTGACGATGAAATAGAGATTTTGATCAAAGATGAGCGCTCTATGGTATGTTTTAGTTTTTTGAGTCAGGAGGTATGATCATTTTTTGAGTAAATATTTTTTCATTTTTGAGTCGTCTGACGTGTCCTTTACAGGGGTTTTGAGCAAAATCCTTGCAGATGGCATTTCCTCATGGTCCACCTAACCACTTCATAAAATTCCAGCCGGAGGTAATGTCGTAGTACCTCCGCGGCCGCCCGCTCTTAGTCTAATATAAAAGAATAGGAATTTATGCTAGGCGTACAAATATCGATGTTTTGGAGTACTACTCATAACAAAACCCAATAAAAATGCAATACACTATGTACTACGGTACTCCATTTTATATTTTAATGCTGACCTGAACTTTGTAAACAGGGTTTCTTTTGGCCAGTCAGCACAACGAGCACTCGCTGGTAACCGCAAACTGAAGTAATGACGATATAGAAATTTCTTCAGAAAACAGATGGTACACTAAGAAAATGCATAGGAGAAAATTTTTTGCTGACTTTTTTTTGGCTGAAACGGAAAAAAAAGTTTCTAGACTAGCAGTACTGTTTTCCTCATTCAATGAGAGGACTTTACTGATACCGCTTTATTGTAATGTCATTGTTAAGTAACTTATTGCCCATAAAAATAATATTCCTGTTATAGTAAAACGAAGTATCATAAAAATAAATTTACTGTTTTAGGAATGTATGTTAGCAGTTCAACAAAACACTTCACTGTGACTAAAAAAATTATGACTATTTTTTTACTGTTACAGTTAGGATGTCTCTTGTCTCAGCAAAAAATATTTTAAAGAGAAGTCTTTTGGGCTATTTCCGTAGGCTCGCATAGTGAAAAGCGCGTAATCATGTCGATTCTGATGATTATTGCTACCAGTTTTGATTTTGCTCTTCGCTTTAATGATTTGTTTTGTAACGGCACAAAATATAACTCATGCATGTAAAGACATTACTTATGTTTACTCAAATTTCGATGTTAAAATAATATTTTCATTTGTTAAAAATAGCCGAAACTCATGTGGAAAAGTGAAGGTTATCGTCCTTCTTGGAATATTTCAAAAGTAAGTTAGGCTTATTTCATAAAGTCATTTAAATGAAAAGTAAAAGCAATAAAAATAAAAGTTAAAACATCAAATTCTTATGTGACGGTTTATGTGGTGTGGCTGTGGCTATATATATTTTCTGTGGTTAAAAAAAAAACTGAAACGAGATTAGCCAATTTTCTTATTATTGTTGCTACTCTTAGAAAATTTCATGAATTAAGCTTAAGAAGTAATAATACCTACAATCATGCACACATCATAACTTATAATATACCTATAACCAAGCTAATGAATTTTTTATCTATGATTATAATATTATAATACATAGGTACCTAATTTGCCTACAGCTTACAGATACTCCTATAATAAATAAATTAGTTAGATAAAATATTTCTGTTTAGTTTAACTTTTTGGCTAGATATGTAATATTTAAATGAAATCTAGTTACCTTTGCTAAAATCATACTCTTCCAATACAACAGTTTTTAGTACCCATTTATATATCTGAATAGAGAACGTACTTTAAATTCTTACAGAGGAACGAACGTATCGACGTAAAATTCCAAAGTATGAAATATTCATTGATGAATTTTTCTGGTATTTCATAAACCATGTAATTTACGAAAAAAAAAAAAAAAACAATTCCAACACCTCGTAGGAGTTATACCAAATAATTTTTATGTTTGCTCTTGATAATTGTGCCCAACTTTTTCGTAAATCCATAATTTTTATTTATTAGTTATTTTTTCTTAAAATCATCAAATAATACTACAGCTTAGTAAAAATATACTTACTGTTCCAGTTTCAGGCATTTTTGTGCTATATATTACTTTGTTTTCGTATACAGGTTTCTTTTCCTATTGTATTTTCCGAGGATTCTTTAACTAATTCATTAAATTCACCTTTATCTTCTTCCATCTTCTCCATATTTTCCTCATAATTTTTTATTGATGAAGAAAGATGAAAGGATGTATAAAATTCACCATTTCAATTACAATTAAATTCATAATACATATAATAAATTTACATAAACTTTAAATTTGAATCTGTTAGGATGAAAAGAAAATCCTAAATAAACTTCTTATTACAATTTTTAGATTTTATCGATAGAACATCGTACCCAGTCTACGATAGTGGAACCCCGACGCCAATGATTACTCTCAATATGTCATCCATTCGTGCAATATAAAAACAGTTTTAGAAATGTATCTATCAGTCACATTTACAAAATTGAATAACCACGATGTTCAGGTTAGCAGCAGTACACCTTGCCATACTCACAGTAGGCTTCAGCGTATCTGAAGGCAAAGTTTATGACAGATGTGAATTTGCTCATCAGCTCTTAAAGTATGGTGTTCCAAAGTCGCAAATTCCCACGTGGACATGTATTGCTAGGCACGAGTCAGAGTTCGACACTACGAAAATAAATACCGACATAGGCGACCATGGAATTCTTCAGATCAGTCAAATTTATTGGTGTACTGAGAGCGGAGGTCCAGGAAAAGCGTGTAAGAAAACCTGACTTCAGAAACGACCACCTTGATGAGGATATAGAATGCGCTAAAACAATCTATGAAGAACATGAAAGACTGTCAGGAAATGGTTTCAACGCTTGGGTTGTCTTCCAAAGTCACTGTGCCGGCAACAATGCTGAATTTGTTAAAGGCTGTTTTGAATAATTCACAAGAATATCCAAAAATTTTATAATTTTATTTCATGTAAAATATTTTTCTTTTTAGTACGTTTAGAAGTGGTGGAGTGCATATTTGATATTGGTAAATCGGGTCATTATTTATATATTGCCTTATTTTTATTGTATGTGTGAATAATATTTATTGTTGTACCCAGGTAGTTATTAAAAAAAATCAAAGTAAACAATATTTGTATTTACTCTTCTGGCTTCTTTCTTACATAGTTGTTCTTATTATTTAAAACCTTTCCAAATTTAATTTCAATATAGGTATATATTTCATAATTCAATCTCAGTTGAAATTGAATTATGAAATATATACCTATTATTTGAAGTTCCAAATTTTAAGGGTATCAATAAATAGCGTATAGCGATTGCTTATAAATAAACTGCCATTTAACAGATGCTATAATTGCATTATGGCATATGGAGGTAAATTTGAATGCATTACTAATTCTTAACCATTATCTATTATTTGAGAGAAATTGAATGAATGTATAAAAAATGATAGACGCAATATCAAGGCATACTTCTAAAGTTTATCCCACAAACAGTAGATAATATGCAATAAAAATACATATATGTGATATATTAACTGAATTACTCAGTGGTGTTTGAGTTAGATATAAAATTTTGTAAAATTAACAAAAGAGGTTTGGAATAATGTTTAAATAAAAAAATATACAATAAAAATGTAAAATAGACATTTAACTTAGCTTAGTTCTAAACGTTTCCAGTCAATCCTCGAGTCAGTAGACGTTTGTATGATAAAAAATTATCAGATTGACATTTTTAATTCAAAAGTCATCATCGTACGCACTGATCACTATGTTACTATTCATTTTCCACTGGTAACGCCATGTTTGATCCAATAATGTTTACGACAAGATACAGTTATCACCAAGTTTAATAAAGGCACTTTCTTTTAATATTCTATTAACTGATTTTTCTTTTTGTAAAATTTTAGGCTGTGTCTAATCAATTCGGTGATTGTTGTACCATACATATATAACTAATGCAGACTTATCGATTTGGTAATTTCTGATATCATTTGTGTTCACGGACCCTTATTCGTAATGCCCCAGATGTCTTACCAATGTAATATTTACCACATCGTCAAGAAATTTGATAAATACATTTTTTTGAATATCGATAGATATTGAGTAATTGGTTTTCTTTTTGTAAGAATTGGTCTTAAAGTGTTTTTCTTGTAAAATGTCGCTCTTAAATTAAAATTATTATCAATTTTTTTAAGTCTTTCAAATATCTCCCTAGGGTAAAGGTTGTTATCGGATTTTCCCTATTTATTTTTGGATTATTAATATATTGTCCATTTTATCATCTTAAAGATATTTTTAATAACATCTTTTTCTTTATTAAAAGCATCTGAGGTTGAAGATAAAGCTTGCTCTTTCATATAAATATTTAACTATACCTCTTTTGATACCTATTTACTGATAATTAGTATTAAAATTTAAATGTCTATTTGGGTTGGTTTTTTCCATTGCGTGGTCTAGTTTCAAAATTTTATTGCGTTTCAATTATTAACACTTCTAATAGTAGTAGTTCAAAATAAATAATTCAAAATAATATTTTAAAAGAGTCTCCTCAAAGTCTCAAAAAAATGAATATCTTAAATAAAATGACTTAAATTTATCAAGAAATTAAAAATGCACTAAAAAATTTTAGTATTTAGTAAGAAAATTAGTGTCGACCGCCGGTATAACGCGAGTAACAGGAACACAAAAATATTTTTGAAAATGTCATCATTGCTTCATGTAAAAATTGTATACATCTACTAGTTCTCCATTTACAGATCAATTTGGGTGATCGTAACACCTTGTATATAACAAACTACCATTGCTAATCTATATGTTCACAAAATTGTTTCAAAATAGCCAGTATAATATTTTACAGTAATTTTGTAGATATATTATATCTATAACACAATTTATATTATTTAAATTATTATTTTACCAAAATACAAAAAAGAGCAAATATGTGCCAGATCTAATAATTTCTCTCGCACCTTTGTCACATGACCGTTTTTGTATATTTACTAAACTAGACCGACATCAATATTTGTACCGTTATATAGTGATTATTTTATTGCTATCATTATTTGGATAGACGCAATATATCGAAGTATGAAGAATATATTAATACATCTGCTTTGGTATTTAAAAAAACTGTCATAAATATTGGATTGATATTATAATAATTGCACTGGAATAATCACAAGACCAACACGCAAGTATATTTTCATACCAGCTGAAAGCATTTCAAGAATTCATTATCAACTACATAGAATGCGGGTCTTTCCACTAACGGCATATAGAATTTCCGAAGCCGCATCACCCTCAAAGTGCTCCCGATGCGTAGCGTATAAGAACAGTCTGATGAGTGCAACTGTCAGTAACATCGATTTAATTGTACTGTCACAATGTTCAATTTCGCAGTTCTACTTGTAATATTCACAGTTGGCTTCAGCCTGTCTGAAGGCAAAGTTTATGATAAGTGTGAATTCGCACATCAGCTCTTAAAGTATGGTGTTCCAAAGTGGCAAATTCCCACGTGGACCTGTATTGCTAGGCACGAGTCAGAGTTCGACACTACGAAAGTAAATTCCAATACAGGCGACCATGGAATTCTTCAGATCAGTCAAATTTATTGGTGTACTGAGAGCGGAGGTCCAGGGAAGGCGTGCAAGAAAACCTGTGCCGACTTCAGGAACGATTACCTTGGTGATGACATCGGCTGTGCCAAAACTATCTACGAGGAACATCAAAGACTGTCAGGGAACGGTTTCAATGCGTGGGTTGTCTTCAAAACTCATTGTGCGGGAGATAACTCACAATATATTCAAGGATGCTTTTAAACAAGTGTTATTTTATTTTCAGAACAGTTAGTAGTAGTATTTTCTTGTAGTTTATTTTGGCTACAACATTCTGTGTTGAGTTTCTTGCTCTTAGTAAATAAGTTGACTGCCATATCTTTTTACCGATAAAATGTATAGTTACCCTTTTGTTAATGTTGATAATTTTATAAATATTCTTAATTGTCATTGCACGTTACTTTGAGAAATTTAATTAAACTTATTTTATTTTCGAAACTAGTTATTTTGATACTCATGTCTCTATGATATGTGAATATAAATTAAATATGTCCACATTATTCCTAATGGGCCTTGCCGCACCTCAAACGAATTGAAAGTACGTGAATATTATTCTCTCAATGGAGAATGTAATTCCCAAATATGTTTCAAATCGAATCGATAATTTTCTCTTAATTTAAGAAAAAGTTATAGCATAGCAGATAATGTACTTATCTGTTACGCTAATTATTGTTGATATAAAAATGTAATATTATCTATCGTAATAGTACTTCTAGTATTAATACGTAAATATAAATAAATTAAATATAAATATAATTTAAAAAATTGTTCAAACTTTCACTAAGAAAAAATATTGTGTTAATTTCCACTTATAGAATTGAAATTAAAATTTTGCAAGGAGTAGTAAACCAGGAAAAGCACGTCAGTCGACAAAGTAGCACGCGCTAGAATTATCTACGAAGAAACGAAAGAGTGAATGTTAACATTTTATTTCATGTAAAATTGGTTTTCTTCTTATTGCACTTCCAAGTGATTGATTTATCAATTTTTTACTTTAATTTTATAAATAGATTTTGTATTTTAGATGAAAAGTGTCAATAATATTTATCATTGTACTTATTTTAACAAAATTATAACTCACTTTTTATTTATTTAGTTAGCATTGCAATTAATTATTAAAGAAAAATTAAAATAAATATACACTTTTTATTATGTGTTTTATATTTATCTGCTAGTGTGAGCGTGAATTTATATTTAATTTTTAAATATATTTTTTAGATAATTATTATGCGTACTTAGAATATTCCCAAATTTAAATAAAAAAAAAAAAAAAAAATTTCAGTTTAGTTTTAGTGATAAAGTATTTTCTATATTTCGCATAGTTTATATACTAGATAATTTCATAAGTGTAATAGATAATACGTTTTATACATATTTCACAGACAAAAACAAAAATTAAAAAATAAACATCAATTTTTAAATATTTATTATATTCAGTAGGTATGCGTTTTTGATACATTACATTTATATAATGATACTAATTTATGAATAAAGTAAGTAGAATGTTTCCTTTGGCATTACCATTCCATTACACTGTTAAACAGATGTCTATTCTATATTCCGCGTAGAAATCAAATTTTAATAACCCATTCAGTCAGTCCTTGACTGTAGAAAGTAACATAATGACAATATTGGAACAAATATTTCTGGACTTTTCAACGGTACAAATCTGGCTTGACAGATTTATATTTGCTAACCTTACCTAGACTAACAATTTATTGTAATATATCGAAATATAAATTTGTTACTAGACTTGTAACACTTTTAGTGCTTTAAGTGGTATCTACTTAAAAAAAAATTGTGGCATTATTTATATATTTTGATAAATTTATATAAATTTTGATAGCTGTTGGTTATCAATTCTAAAAGACGAGGTACCTAAGTTAAAATATGAAAATCAATTAACATCTAATATGCCCATGGAGGTGGATAAACAAAATAAATTACAAACTGTCATTCTATTCTGTATTCAGTCACACGTAAAGTTTTGATAACGAAAACGGATAAGTTCTTGAAACGTAAACATTTTTAAGTGATGTGTTTAGTGTTATATATTGTTATATATATTGCTTTTTAGTGTGAGATTTCTATATTAAGCAAACATATTTCTCAAAAAACCAACCTTTGACTGATTTGTCGGCGCAGAGCTTGATTATTATTTTTTTGTATTTTTCAGTTGTGGCAAAATACCCAAATAAATAAGAGAAACGAATGAATTTCCATTTTTTCCTACACTAAATGGTGGCTATGAGTTCATTGGATACTAATGCAGCCTACAGGTTAAGAATATGTCATCGCCTGCTTTTGCTCTATGCAAAATTTCGGGCATCAGTGTGATTAGAATGAGGTGTATATAGGGTTGCCCAATAGTGTGAAAAAGTAGCATTACCCCTACGCCGTAATAAACAAAAAGGAAATATTTTAGGATCTTATAAAGATCCTATATTTATATAGGGTGCTCTATAAACCGGGACCATATCAAACTTATCCTCTTTTAAATGGAATGACATATTTTTTATTTCATATTTGAATTCGGATCATTTTTCTTAATTTGCTAATAGAGGCTTTACTTGTATTATAAGAAAATAAATGCTAGATAATTTTTGACTCCATTAATTATGCTATATTGTCTAGTTTTACTTTAAGTAGAATTTCCTTCAAAATAGCTTTACTTGTATACAGGGCGAATCAAAACCCGCAACCACAGTTTTCTCAATTTGTATAAATGAAACATCCAATATTTTATATCATTTTCATTAAGGTCTCTCACGACTCTCTTTATTCTATGAAGCATTCTCTATACCTAATTACAAGAGTTTTTGAAATTTGAAGTTTTATACATTCTAAATTCTCATTTTCTTTAGAAGTAGATACGGGATGGGCTAACTGTTTAATCAGTATAACTATCTACTGCAACTACTAATTGAACCACATAAGAAAATAGTTCAAATAAACAGTATTTATCATTTTCACAGTTTTTTATTGATTTTTTCAAATTTTCTTAGTGGCCGCGAATTTCGCAAATAAAAACTGATCACAAAATTAGTCGGCAGCTAATTTTGTCGTAATTTTTTAAAAGAATACATCTCGGAAACACCTTCGCCGATTTCAGTAAAAAAGACAAAATGTGAAAGCTCGACTCTTGTAGAATCAGACGCGGAGAGCGAACTTCAATAAAAAATATTTTCTTTAATATTATACTTAGAGGTATATACAAATTAATTAATACAAAATTAATTAATTAATTATTAACTTCTAATATCTCAAAAACCGCAATTGCAATTGGATATAGTGAATGCTTTATAGAATAGAAAGAGTCGTGAGTGACCTTAATGAAGATGATATAAAATATAGGGTGTTTTATTTATAAAAATTGAGAAAACTGTTTTAGAAAATTCAATAAAAACTAAAACTAGACCATATAGCATATTTAAAGAAGCTAAAAATGGCTGAAAAATGTCAAGGCTAATTTGATTGAGTTATGAAATATTTAAAAAGAATTGAAATTTTTGAAAATCGTTTTTATTTTATTCCAACTTTATTGGAGTAGATATTGAAAAAAGAACAATACTTCTTTACAACAACTGTTTGTGCTCTATATCAAATGGCATAATCATATTTCTCATAAAACTTGTTGTGTTTTCAGAGCCATCATCAATTCATGCTGTCATGCTATGCTGTCAACGCCCAAATCCAATTCAGACATTTTGTCCCGAAAAATCCATCTTCAGTACTTCCCTTTAAATTTTTTCAATTCAGACTCTCGTTTTTTGGGGTTTTCTTTCGTTCAATGTATCGTATTGCCTAAAAAATATTATCACACTCAAAAAACACACAAACAAATAATTTTCATGCTACATTTTTATAGCAAATTAAAAATGCATTTTAAATTCAACAGTAAATAACAATAAAAGCAATAAAAAACTTATATATTATTATACTTATTTAACTTAGTTTATTATAATAGATGTTCAAATTGCTGCCCCCTTCTTCGACATATTTGTTAATTATTTTGTTAATATTATTAATAGAGCGCTCAAGGTCCCTCTGCCTAACAGGAGCTACCATTAGCGGAGCATAATAAAATATGGCTCCAACATGACGGAGTACCACCTTATAACTCAAGGGAGGTATCTGAATACTTAAATGCGGAATTACAGGCGATGGATTACAAATAAAGGTCCTGTAAGGTGACCCCCAAGGTGTCTTGATTTTACAGTATCAGATTTTTACTTGTGGGGTGTCATAAAAAATTATAGATAAAGAAGCTTGGGTAATGTGGAATTTCCGACCCATCGCCTCGGAAATGCCGCATTTAAGTATTCAGATACGTCCCTTGAATTATGAGGGGATGCTCTGTCATGTTGGAGCCATAATCTATGCTAAGGGTATATCGTCCAAGTATTCTTCCAGAGCATTCCTCATTTCTCAAAAACTTAAGCAATGCTTTAGATCCGATTAGGTAAAGTGACCTTGTGCGCTCTATTAATATTAATAAAATAATAATTAGTAAATGTATCGAACAAGGCACCAATTTGAACATTTATTCATCTCTATAATAAAACACCCTCCATATATTGTTAAATAGTTTTAGTCCTGTCGACTAAAACTATTTAACAAGTAACGCAGAACCTTTTTATTTTATTTTTAAGTAACACTTTTATAAATGGTGGTGAAATCTGTTTCCACAGCCGTAATATTCTTGCTATTAAGAAATGATTAGGCAATCCCTTTTATCCTTTTAAATAAAATCGCTTAATATAAAACTATGTACAAGGTATTCACGTATATTTTTAACTAAACTCTAACTTCTTGATGCTTGATTTTACAAAACAAAATTTGCTAATGAGGACTTTAGGGTGTCTTTTGAAAATGATGATTCCTTCTATATGAAAAAATTATAAATACCGATACCTACAATAGTTTACTGAATTTTCAGAACTGGAAAATAATTCTATAAACAGTTTTAATTAAGCAAATACTACAATTTAGAATTCATAGTGCGTAACATTCATATTCGGATTTTTTAATGTCATGTCATGACGTTACTTGGAATACAATACTATATAATACTGAGCATTTATAAATAAAAACCAAGTAGGTATGATATTACTTTGATGACGTTTGTAGAAACTGCTAACGCCTGACTGTAATTATTTAAATTACTTGTTTACCATACTTAACTAAGAACAGAAGACCAGTAAATTGAAAAACCCATTAAATTGTATATATCTATAATTATAAAATTGCTCTAAATATGAGTATATGGATTTACAAACTTTCCAGATATATTTTATGTCACTGATACTTCATGCAAGTTGATTTTATTCGTGCCTGGATATCTGTCGTATCGGAAACTCATTATTTTTCCAATTGTATAGCATCATTGTTTCCATTCATTTTGAAGGTATTTACAAAAAAAAAAAAACTTAAATAGGTACCTCACAGTAGTTGTTACATATTTGTATTTTGGTCTTTTCCAAATTTCATTTTCTTAAGGTACTTAAATAACCAATTATAATATTACTTACTTACTTACTTTATTTAACGACCACATTACATACAATTAAAGGTACATTTGAAGTCACTGAAACATTAACCGTTAGAATTTGACCAATTAAAATAATCATTCACACTATAAAAACATTTGTCTATTAGAAACGTTTTACACAACTTATAAAACTTATTAAAACTCAAACTAGTAACATTAACATTGTTAAAACAATGAACAAAGTGATTATACAATCCAACATCCAATTTATTTATTTGCGTTGTACGAATCCTAGAATAGGACTGAATCAAATTTGTTGCATTCCTAGTATTATAGGAATGCACATCACATTGCTTTTGAAATTTGTCAAATTCACGGTGTATTTGCAATAGGGACTCGAATATATAAATACAAGGTAGGGGCATAATTTTAAATTTTTTAAAAAGATGTAAGCACGAGGTACCATAAGCAGCACCTTCTATGGAGCGAACAGCAGCCTTTTGCAAAATTAGCACCCTATAAGCAGCACTTGAATTTCCCCATAACGTGATGCCATATGTTAAATGGCTATGGAAAATTGCGAAATACACCGTGCGTAGTACATTAGAAGGAAGCGAACGTCTTAATTGCTTCAGACAGAATATCTGCGATGACAGCTTTGAGCAAAGATGATCAACCTGGGGTGACCATTCCAATCTGGTATCTAGGGTTAGCCCAAGAACTTTGGCCTCGGACTTAGAAGCCCATTTGTCAGTGGTGAAATGAATGTGCTGAGTCTTGGACTCGTTGAGTTTCAGCTTATTTGATGAAAACCAATTTTTCACCAGTTGAAAACTACCCAAATTAGAACTATCACCCCTTGCAATTAGTGTAGTGTCATCAGCAAATATTACACAAGATAAGTCATCTACCGAGTAAGGCAAATCATTGATGTATAATAGAAACAAAATGGGTCCCAAGACAGAACCCTGAGGAACACTGTTTTCAACTTGTAGTAGGCTGGACTCGTTTCCATTAAGACTCACATGTTGCCTGTTAGAAAGGTAGGAAGAAAAAAGTTTGAGCACATTTCCTCTTATCCCATAATATTCCAGTTTATGCAGCAAAATTTGTGTATTAACACAATTAAAAGCTTTTGAGAGATCACACATCGTGGCATTTGAATGGAGGCCCTCATCAAATCCCTCTACAATTACCTCAACCATAGATAGCAAGGCTTTAAGGGTAGAACGATTTTTCCTAAAACCAAACTGAGAATCAGAGAAAATGTGCTTACTTTCACAATAACTTTATAAATTCCGCTTCATAATAATTTCAAATATTTTGCCCATAATAGGAACAGTTGCTATGGGTCTAAAATTATCCGCACTTTGCAAAATTATTAATTATTAAATTATCTGCAAATTATTAAACTTAATAATAAATTAAAACTTAATATACAGTATGTCCCACTTAAGGTCTTACCACCCCCGGTAACAAAAGCAGAAAAACAGAAGCATTGGGGCAAACTTTAGAAGTTTGCCTTGTTACTACACTTTAAATATTTAATTTATATGCTTCTGGTTGTCTGCTTTTTGTTATTTTACAGGTAGTGTAATCCCAAAAGAAACAAACTATAAACTATTTAATTGTTGTGCCTCAATAAATATAATTAAAATTGTTGTATTCAATTGCTATAATTAATAAAACTAAATTTAATATCCTAGCAGTATTGATCATGACTTAGCTATAGCTATTTAGGCTCTGAAATATTTTTCCAACTAGTTCTTAGATTTGCCAACAAACTAGTTAAGCACACATTAATTAATGTCTCTATGGGACCGCCCTATAGCAAATTTTAATAAAACCTTTCCCAATAAAGAGATAAAACAACTTTGGGACTTACCCAACAAAAAAAAAGTTCATAGAAATCGGTTCATAAATAAAAATGTTACGGGGGTGGCTAGACCTTAAGTGGGACACACGAACACCCTGTACAGTAACGCCGTGAAATTTGGTACAGTTGGATTTTAGGTGCTCCTGATTATGAATCTGGCATTAAAATTTTTGTAAAAATTCGCTAATAGTACATCTCGTTTCTTTGCACCAAAAAATAGGTCGTAGTTGTCCATGACGCCGACTTATCAAACAAATGAAGCATGCCCGCTATGTACTTTTTTTAGACTTACCCAACAAAAGAAAGTTCATTGAAATCGGTTCATAAATAACGATTTTACGAGGGTGGCTAGACCTTAACTGGGGCACACGAACACCCTGTGCAGTAGCGCCATGAAATTTGGTATAGTTGGGTTTTAGGTGCTCCTGATTAAGAATCTGGCATTAAAATGTTTGTGAAAAATTAACTCGTTAGGTCGTAGTTGGCCATGACGCCGACTTATCAAACAAATAAAGCATGCCCGCTATGTACTTTTTTGGGACTTACCCAACAAAAAAAGTTCATGGAAATCGGTTCATAAATAAAAATTTTACGGGGGTGGTAAGACCGTAAGTGGGACACACTGTATATGTACAGTATGTTCCGTCCCACCTCTCGCCTACACACCCCCGAATCTTCCCCCGATTTCAATTTTTTTTACATATTTTACATTTTTTTTCATTTTTATCAGCAGTACAGCCAACTGAGAGCGAATAGAGAAATGAAATTTTTGAACAAAAACGTAGTACAGGTCTTGTTTTCTCGAAAAATGTGATTAAGAAAAAATATGAAGAGTTATAAACTTGACTATAATATAAGCCTATTGTATGCGAGTTTTTAAAAAACATTTATTTTTTACTTTTAATTCTTTTCAAAGCAATGAAACCCATTTATTTTAAAAAAATTATACTAGAAAGAGTTTTAGAAAAAGATTAAATAACACAACAAAATCAAACGTAAAAAACTCAAATAATTTAAAATAAATTAAAAAATAAATAAAGAAGATACGGGGGTATGTAGACGAGAGGTGTAATACACTATGTATAAAGGTTGTTTCGGTTTTTGTATCAAATTTTAAAAACAATATGTTTTATTCGACAAATGATTACTTTGAAGATACCGGGTATAATAATTTTTAAAATTCTTTTTTCCTTTAATATTTTTATTAATCGCGTATTACAATACGCAAATATTTTCCAAATGACGTTTCGTCATTGAAACCTTATAGAAAATTTCACACCTCCAATTTTTAGCCAGTGAGGTGTGTCAAATTTAGGTTGTTGCCATGCTAATGAAAAAATTTCAGCGGGTATTTTTTAACTTAAGGATACAAAAGTAAAATTAGTGAATATTTCCCTCATATTAAAAATCCCATTGGAGGAGTGCAATTATCGATTGATTACAGCAGGAATTGCATTGTAGGAAACGAAAATTGCATTGTAGAAATCTAAAACTGCACCGTAGGTTTCTATTGTTTTCATAACCTCAAAATGTGTCTGAAATAACGAAAAAATATGTCAAAAAGGGTATATACTTATTTTACTCGGCTGAATTTATCCCAGTCATGCATAGATGATTATTACATATCTGACTATAATTTTGGATGAAATAAAACACGCTTAATTTAATTATACTTATATACCCTCACGAAACACCGTAAAAAAAAGTACGTATTGGTTTTTCATAAATAAACAACCATTTGAAATATCAATTATATTGCCAAAATATTTTTCTCAGTTAATGTTAATAATAGTGTAATGTTTATAATTATTATTTATTTGTGGCATTATATATAGATTAAATTTGGCATTTTGAAAAAGTATTTCATCTACCTTGACAATGGAAATATAGACATTTCCGAAACGTCAACTAATGTAATAAATTTTTGTTAACAATTTTTAAAAAACCAACGCTTTTGTCGCAACGGTTTATTTTTTTTTATTTTTAGAACGAGCAAAAAGTCAATAAATTGAATGATAATTACAAATATTAAACCCAAAGCATAGAATAAAGTTAGTCTATGCCCAAAGAATATAAAATTAATCACTTTTTATATTGTTAGTGATGTAGTAATTTTTTTCTACAATATTGATAAAATTTAAAAACAAAAAAAATTATTAAAAAAATACGAATTTCCTGTTGAAAATGTAACGTAATGTTTCAATCATGAAACGTTACGATTGTGAAAAATCTTCTACTAAAAATTGTTATTTAATAGCTTGTGTCTCAAAAAGTATATATTTTTGGAATAATATAAACATATAGGTAACAAACTTATTTATTGAAAGGAAATGCCGAAAACAACTACTCCACGGACAATGCACCCTGCAGGGGGCACTACGGTGTGTTTCTCACCACTGCTAACATATAACAAACTTCTATTATTTTTTCATAATCTATCTCTTCATAAAATTTTATAATACAATATGTCGAATGAACCCGTACATGGTTTGTAGTAATTTTGTATTTGTATGTATTCATATATATTATTGTATTTGACCGTATTTCGAAAAAAAAATTCTAAAATTATATGTGCATATATGTACATATGTACATATATAATTCTCGATGAAAGCCACATTTTATATTGAGCTCCTTATTTTATTTCCTCCACTATATGGATCGACACAGTACGAAATGTGAAAAATATAATAATACAAAAACTGATGTAAATATTACTGAACTAAATAATGACGGGACCAACAACACAAGTTTGCTTTCAGACTTTCTGAAATTATTTCAAGAATTTGTTATCAATTAACTTGAATGTGGGTCTTTCCACTAACGACATTTAGAATTTCCGAAGCCGCATCACCCTCAATATGCTCCCGATTCATAACGTATAAGAACAGCCTGATAAGTGCAACTGTCAGTCACATCGATTTAATTGTACTGTCACAATGTCCAATTTCGCAGTTCTACTTGTAATATTCACAGTTGTCTTCAGCTTGTCTGAAGGCAAAGTTTATGATAAGTGTGAATTCGCACATCAGCTCTTAAAGTATGGTGTTCCAAAGTGGCAAATTCCCACGTGGACCTGTATTGCTAGGCACGAGTCAGAGTTCGACACCACGAAAGTAAATTCCAACACAGGCGATCATGGAATTCTTCAGATCAGTCAAATTTATTGGTGTACTGAGAGCGGTGGTCCAGGGAAGGCGTGCAAGAAAACCTGTGCTGACTTCAGGAACGATTACCTTGGTGACGACATCGCTTGTGCCAAAACTATCTACGAGGAACATCAAAGGCTGTCTGGGAACGGTTTCAATGCGTGGGTTGTCTTCAAAACTCATTGTGCCGGAGACAATTCACAATATGTACAAGGCTGCTTTTAAATAGATGTTCCGGAGTAGTTAACATTCGTATTATATTAGTCTACTTCTAGAATTTTCTTTTACAAACATTTAATTTTTCAAATATAAGACTAGACATTTTGTATTTTACTAATGTGTAAATCTATTTTTTATTTTTAAATAAATAATTATTATAAACAGTATGTTTAGTTTCACTTTTCGTTTTTGTTGGGCTTTAGAATAATTATTTAAAAATTTTAAGTAATATTTAGTTATCTATTATTATTAATTATTTATTTATTAGCAGTTCATTTCATTGACAAATAGTCTTTTATTATAAACTTATTATAAACTATTGCAAACTAAACCTTATCATAAATATCTATTAAAAACTAAAACAAAATTAGATTTCACAGATAGAGTATTCGATTTCCCATTGTAAACCAACCACCTTGAGATAACTTATCACGATTGCGAGTTGCTAAACTAGAATAGACTTCGCCACTTGATACTTTTTTCCAAATATTTGTTATATTTATATATAATCATTTATTTTTAAATGATTGGCTTGAACTTTTAATTCCGTAGATGTTCTGGTTAATACTGGAATTTTATATTCAACTTTTGTAAAGTTTATAGTTATTCTAGTAGATATTTACGTTTTTTTAAAGATTTTCCAATTTCTCCAGAGAAATTGGCGCACGAGGTTTCGTGCGCCATTTAAACATTGAAATAGATTTCTTTAGATGTTTTAAAAGTCTCATCCAGTTTAAGGCTCTATAACTGTAAACCAAACTTCATTAAAAATATATAAAAGCGAAAGCTATAAAAATATGTAGGTACGTCATTCATTTCATTCGAATAAAATTTTGTACAACACTGCCATTTTTTAAGATTTGTGTCTTATGACATTCACAGGAGCACTAATCTAAAACTGAATTTTTCTACTTACTTGCACGCTTGCTTTAAATTTTTATTTTGTAATGATTGATATTAGAGGTAGAACTAATAAATTTTATGTTATTGTAATTATTGATAAGTACGTACTATATGTAATTTAATTATTTCATGCATAATAATATTCTTGTCATTATATTTCTAAGTATAGGGTACACACTTTTGTAGGGTAATAACATTAGGATGTGCCAGCATCCTAAACTCCCTTAGCAGAGAGGAAAATTATTGTCTTAACTACATCACAAATATGGATCCATCCTCTCATTTTCATTTCGGTAATTTCGCACATCTGGCTCTGAACCAGTTGAAAGCAGCGGAATTTCCTCTTCCCTCCTAACATATATGTATATCAGTAATAGGAAAGGCCCAATGTATGTCGGGAAAGCATTATTTCCTAATATTCACGAGAAGCTCTTAGCACTACGAGTATAATCATATAACTCTCAAGGCAATTTAACGGTAGCATTTTATCATATTTTACTTTTAAGAAAATTTACAAATCGGTACATGAATCGATATATTTTAAGTACTTTAATATTACGTACCTAATAATTAAGTAACAGGTAATATTTCGAATATAATAATTAATCCTATGAGTACAATTATTAACAATAACAATGAAATATATTGTCAGTAAAGATTTATTTGTTCAACTGGGTTAATCCTATCTTCTATGTGGGCTACGGATGTAATTTTAGTGGCCTTATATCTTTTATTATGAAACTGACCGTATTCTTGGGCTGTATTTAAAGGCTGTTCGGGAAAGGGGTATGCATTAAAATAAGGTAAACACCTGAGACCCACTGGTATTTCTAGTACTGAAGATAGGGATGATTAATAATAATCACTATCCTGCAACGTCTTGTAAGCTGCCCAGAATTGCCAAACAAATAAAATTTATTCGAAATTATATTATTACCGACTTACTATTCGTTAATGTTATTTTTCTTTCTTTGTGTGGCGTGTTTACTACAATTTACAGAAATAAATCCTCCCATAACAGTGGAAGTAATATTTGTCTGAATGTGGGTATTTTTATTAGTCAGACTGTACTTTTATTTGTGCGTCTCTGACTTTTAGTATAATATGGGAATAAAACGGAGAATCCTTAGATGACTATATAAAAGAGTAAACAAGATATATAGTATCCAGATGCAAAAAAATAAAATACAGGGATAGGCTTTTTACTCATGGTAATAAAGTAAGGGAGCACTCGTAAACAAAGTAAAGTGTTTACTCATTGGCGCCTAGAATTCAAAATAGATGACTCCTTTTCAGCTGCATGAAATATTAAAATAAATTCTAATTATCATAAAAGATGTACCCCTAGAAAGATCGTTAGAATGTTATTTATTGTAGAACATTTTTTATTAAAATGAAAAATAGGTCAATTTCATGTAGGTACCATAAAATAACTTAGAGATAAGTTGTTAATTAAGTAAGATGATAAAACGTATAGACTTCACTTTACCTGTAATTTTTATTGTATCGTGTAGGAGTTTTAATCATAATCAGGCTCTATGAATAAATATATGTAATTTAATAATAATAATAATAATAATAATAATAATAATAATGATGCTAGTGACTGCAAAAAAGTTACTAGTGAAGCGGACGAGAGGACTGACGGAGAATGAGCAATTCCGACAAAAACCTTCTCGTCTATTCCAGCCGCCTCAGCGTGTTGTTGAAAATTCACCGACTGTTGATGAGGTAGAAAGAAACCTTCTGGAAAACTCTCTACGAGCAGAAACTACCGCTCAATAAAGACACTCCAGCCCTGGCACACTTTGAAGCTTTCTGCGAAAGGCTTCAGCAGCCTCAAGAGGTGTGCCCACCGGTAACCTCGGAAGAAGTTCGAAGGGCTGTCAAAGGCTCTAAGAACTTTGCTGTTTCTGGTCCTGATGGGATCAACAACTTTTGGTGGAAAAAAACCCACCACCATTTGGCCAGAATATTCACCTCCTGGCTTAATGGAGAGCAGCAAATTCCGGCATTGTTTGTCTAAGGGAGGACAGTGCTAATCCCTAAGAACGAAAAACGAGATTTGTCTAGCCCGAAAAACTACCGACCATTAACCTGCCTGAACGCATGTTACAAGTTGTTTACATGCATCTTGTACATGCACGCAGTTGATCCGGTTTATGAAAGGATATATGAGCAGCGTGGGTCCAAGAGGGGTGTAGCTGGCTGCGAAGAGCATCAGCTGATTGACAGATGTGTCACGTAGGACTCCGTGCAGTATCTCGGCTCCTACCGAGACCAACATTGTCTTGAAAGTGGAGGAGAAACGGACGAAATATCGAAACCTTCAACAAGTACAACAATTACAACAAGTACAAGTGTCTCAACAAATACATAATGCAATAATATATTAATTATTGTATATTAAAAATGAAACTTGAAAATTAAGAGAAAAAAGGCAGTACCCAAGGATTGTTAACTGTTTACAGGATTGCTCGATCCCTATACTACAATGTAATCCATAATTGTGACGTCATCAAAGATCCAAAGATCTCGAACTTGTAGAAATAGGTACACTTTATACTGTTATTACAAACTTTAATAAATAATAATATTAATAATCATTCAAATACGAAAATTATTTTGCAAATGTGAAATATAACAAACACAAAATAGGTATATTTCGACAATTCGATTACGTAGATCTTCGATGACGTCAGAAAGGCGGATGACAAAATTGAGCGATCGAGCAATCCTGTAAACAGTTAACAATCCTTGGGCAGTACCTTTCTTTCAAGTCACACACAGAAAAAACCTAGATTTTAACCGTGTCGGTTCGATATATCGATTTACTCCCACTTCAATACCATAAAGTTAACATGTTAAATTAATTACCTAGAGCTAATAATAATTATAGCGATTAATAATTTTTGAGTACACGAGTTGCAAACAGCCAATAGAATTATGAGTACGTTTTACGAATTCATTTTTAAACTGAAATTAAAGTCAATCAGAAATTATTATTTTTTAAAAACATGGCTTCTGATAGGATATGAACTTAAAAGTCCTTGTTATAAAATAACATACGGGATACATCATAAGGCTGATTGTCCAGTTAATTCCTATGTCTGTGGTTTGTGCAAAATAAAATAGAAAATAAATAAAATTTTGTTTCTTAGTTTTTAATAGGCAATGTTCGTCTCTACGTTATCCTACTATCGTCTAATATAAGGGCATATTCACAATGACTGAATATTTTGTAACCCTGTTTTTCCGAAACAATATTTGGGTTATAAATCTTTTTTCCAATTACAGTTTTGTTAAGAAGCAATTAAGTATAGGAGTTGGGAGTAAAGGCATAAACCAGAACAAATAAGTATAAAATTTTCAGCGACTAGTAAAAGTAATTTATGAGCTTTTTTGTTGAATCTTTCTTTATTCATAATAATAGATCTCTGAAGGTATCGTGTTCCTAAGAAAAATATTATGTAAGTCTGTAACGTAAAAGTAAAAGAAACCTTGATATTCTTGCATGAAATTAAACCGGCATCAGTTTTAATGCCTGCTTACTGCAATGCCATCGCAGCTACGGTGTGTGATTCTGTGTAAGGGTATAAATCAAAAACAAAAAAAGCGTCTTTAATGTCTAACATTTATCTTGCCTCCTATGGGCGTTTACTGATTGGGGTAGCTGACAAGTGCAGATTTTCCTGTCATTCATTTTCACATATTGTTACATAGGCTACCCAAAGATCCAGAGTAATGCGATCCTTAGACAGTTAAATTTGAAATAATTGTATATATTATAGACAATTCTAATGAAAGTGTGTGAAACCAGAGACGTATAGAATCTACAAAGACGTTTCACCTTTATGGGCGACATGAAGCCGAAAAGTTACTGGCCATTCGTAGATGGCTCTGCTGGAATTTTACCAGCAGCGCTTGCAGGAGTGTCCATTGGAACTAAATTGGACATTCTCCACAATTGTTTCCACCGTTTAATACCAGATGTCGCTAAATAAGGTTGACTGCACATGTATAGGTGCTGTCGCTGTTGCCGGATTTAGTATATTCATAACTGGTGTGAAATATTATTTGTGAATATGTTTTCTTAACAGTTGTCTACCAAATACTTCGCATTTGATATGCTTACATTATAAAAATAAAATTACAATAATACCAATTTAAAACATTCTGTCAATGAAAGTTTTGCAAATGTAGTCTACAAAAGTCTGATTTGTATACGTGTCATTAGTAACACATTTGATTATTTCATGGCGTGTCACCTGAGCGTCCCAGGTTCGATCCGTAGTCGATAACGATTTTTTTCTTAAGAATTCCTGCCATATGGACGTGATGCATACACATTGTCTAAAAATTATGTACTCAATATCTCCACAATCTGCAAGTTTGGAACTTTTGTTGCTGTTTGTGGTGTTCGTATAACGAAGATATAAGGTTATAGGTATACATACTACTGTGCCTACTAAAAAAGTAGGTATTTAAATTACATTACATTACATTAATATTGCATAAAGTATATGGAAATATCTCGAACTATATAAATTAGTAATTTGTGTAAACACAATGAAGGGTTTATGTGTTTATACTAAAACACTGATTACACTGGGTTAGTTGCATAGGTATAATAGTTTTAAAGAATGTGTAAAAAATTACACCGTTAAAGATCGTAGAATGTTTGAACTGTTGGTGTTTTATTTAGGCTTCTGTATCTTCACAATCTCGTTTATTTTTTATAGCTTTTTTTAGCTTTTAGCTACCCTTTTTTTAGGTAATAACCAAAATGTAGGTATATATGCTTTGTAACTAACTAACTAAAATGTCACTATTTTATAGAGGATAATTTTAGTCGCTGAAATAGAATTTTAGAACGTTGTTATGGAGTCCAATTTTACAAAATTCTTGTTTTTCGAATAAGTTCCCTTGGTGCAGCGAGGTAGGTACTTTATATACTTAGATCTACATCTGTAGGTAGGTATTCATCGCTGCTAATACCTAATTTTTATATCGGTTGATATTCCAAAGTTTACAGAATATAACTATATCAGTTGCTTGCTCCTCTCCGTCGGAACTTTTATTTTTCGAGATCATAATCGTCCCGCCGCCATCGGCCATCTACGTTCGACAGTAAAATCTCCTCGTTACGAGGGACATTACAAAGATAGTTTGGTTTCGCGCCGAGAATATTTTGATTACTGACTGGGGTTTTCCAAAAGTGCAACATTAAATTATATAAATTGAAATTATCCAATGGGTAGGAAGGACTATGTTCAAAAATACATCATACCTACTAATTATTTATGTTTAAATTGTGCCTAAGTAAAAGATGAAACACTTTTGGAAACTGGTGTCTATACCGAGCAGCTAAAAGTTTCTAAGTATCCTATTAGATTATTTCAGAGACCGAGACCACTTGGATTTAAATTTTGAAATTGGTAATAATATAATGACGTCCCTGTAGCTCTTCCGGTTACACCGAAAGTTGGCGTCAACTTTGTTATTTACAATGGAACATCGCAGTTTATTATCGCATTTTTGGATTTTAGTGTTACTTTTATCAAGTTTCCCTATTCCTAAAGTTAACCATTTTCGATATATTTTATTTTTTTTATATGTATATATTTTATAGTTTAAAACCCCGTGTTTTTTATATTAAGAAAGATAGAGCGGTCATAATCACAGGGGAGTCAGTTAAATTCATAAGCTTTCTAATCACATCTTCAGGGTTGGTGGTTGCTTACAGGGTGGTAAAAATTTAATACCATATTAGGTCAACTGCAAGCCATAAAAACTTGAATTTTTACATAGGACACCCTGTATATTATTGCATTTTTTGATTCTACACTTTCGGTCACTTTCGGTCGGTATTACGCTCACTTTCATCAAGTTTACCTGTTTTCGAAAAATCGTAAATCCTAACTTAAAACCCTGTGTTGTTTATATCAAGAACGATATAGAACGACAATATTCACAAGTGAGAGAGTTAAATCCATAAGATGCATAAGCTTTCTAATCATACCATGAAGGTTATTAATGGATGCATGGATTGATGAATTGAATAATATACAGTGTGTTCCACTTAAAATAACAAAGTTGACGTGAACTTCCGGTATAACCGGAAGAGCTGCAGGGACGCTATTATTTCATTTAAAGAGAGCATCTCCAAAAAACCTCAGAATACCAAATTTTAAAAATTAAATCCAAGTGGCCTCTGAAATAATCTGCATATCATTCATCTATAGTATTATTTTCAAAAATTACAAATGTTGTAATTTTGAATGGTTTGTATTAACTTTGCTGGATGCTGTCCCGGTTTTTATATTTTGCTTAACAAATTTTAATGTAAAATAAATAGAGGTTCTGATATAAAAATTAATAAAATAGCCCAAAGGAAAGTTTTTACCTTGAGGTATTACTAAAAGTTATATTTACGAAATGATTTTTTAGTGTTTTTCCAATATTTTCGTGGCAAACTAATTCCTCAAATTTACTAACACAAATGTCTTCTCATACTACGACCAATTATCCACGATGTTTCTAAATGGTACAATTAATACCCCTGATTTTGTGCTACTATAGGATAAGATTAGAGAACGTGGCTTCTCTATTTGCTAAAATTGCTACAAATTTCACAGGAATGTTGTAACACATTTTCTTAAAAATTATAGAATATTCGGTTACAAATATTGCGAGGGACAGCTACCCTCACTATAATCTACCACAGGCATTTTTACAAAAAATAAAATAAAATAAAACATAAATATATAATCACTTGTTTTTCTCATTCTATATCAATCGCACCCAACACTTTACAGGTCGAGCGTGAGCTCCTGTGTAAGTAAACGTTGAATTCTTATATAACTAATATAACACTTTTTTTAATCTTCAGTCACTACCTATATACACTATACTAACGTGCATTTTTTATATGATTATTAAAAAAACTATACATTTTTATAGTTTTTATTTGAGCCGTGACTATTTATTGCTATTTATTTATAGCCGCAGTTGAATATTTATTCTATGAGGGCCACTATATTAGAACAAATAATTAGTAAAATTCGAGAATATCTATGTATTTGATCTTATTATAGTTATTCGTACATAATAAGAAAAGCTTATCTTTATATCCAAGAAATTTTAATAATTTCATTTTAATGGGCGGCTCATCAAAGTAAATTTTTTCAATAAACATGTACCTATAACTGTCCTCAGATAGGGTCACCGCATGTAACTAACTGTAACTAACCTTCCGCACACGCAAAAAAGACTCGCGGCAAGGCAAAGACAATCATTCATCTATGTTTGGTACAGGTTTGGTAAACCGGAACTTTTAGTCCTCCCTCACATTTTTTAATATAACCTTTTGTATAGGATGCCGTAGAAAAATGAAGCATTCGTTTTGAGGTTTTAGGTTATATAGATACTTTTTTCTTAGGTACCAGTTTTGCAATACACATGTATTTAATCCCAATATTATTTGTTAACTGTACATATGGAGATATTGTAACTGCGTCCAATTTTATAAATTTTTTTGGATTTTTCTAATATTACGAGTAGGTACCTACTACCTAATATGATGGTTTTAATAATAGCAGCGAGGTATAAATAGTGTAGCAAGTACCTAATAAGGTCTACTTTTATTTATTACATTATTGAATTCATTTATGTACACGGCATGCATAAGATACATACAAATTTCTTTTTTATAATGTAGTAAATATTTTACCCGAAATAGTAAGTTTAAAACAGCGTAGGGAGGTAGCTCAGTTGTAAGAGCATTACCTGTTATGCCGAAGGTCCCGAGTTCGATCCTCGGATGCCGTTTAAAGCCAAAGCACTTTTTCTTCTACCAGAATATTAAATAAATACAATAATAAAATTATTAACGTAGGGGAATTTATACTTCCGTGTAAAATTATTAAAATGTTTATGTTAAATCCATAGCGTTCGTTAGGTTACGTCTGACAACACTGCACTATTCTCTTAAACGTGTGCGCTTGAAAAATTAAATTCCTCTATGGCAATGCGAAGCGATAGTAGAATCCTGCACATGTAAACTACTGGTACTGTGAGGGCGCAACTTGCCGGGTAGAAATTACTCGATTTTGATTGGCTAATTGTCATCTCGTATATATGGTTGCATAAAATCAGGAAAAAGTCTATACTTCAAAAAAATACATTAGGTGAACGGTCTTTGTAGATGTATAAGTCTCTGGTGAAACTTAAGTTTCGGTAAAGTTCCTATATGATGGTACGCTATATTTATGTATTGGCTCATTCAAATTTGAATTAGTTGGTGTCATAATAATATTATTTTTGGTACCTATCTCTTCCCAAGAAAAAATGTAAGAAGAATGTATTTATTTATGGTTGTAGAGCTCCGTGGTCAAGCGGTTAAAGACATGAAATGTTAATCGTTCCTCACATTAGAGTATGGTTTGGATTTCGTCGCCTGTCAATTTTTTGCTCCTTATTCCCTTAGTGTGTAAATAAAAATGGTATCGTTCTTAATAAGTACTATTACTGGAATGTCGCTGTATAAATGGGTAACAACTTACCTACTAGCTTACAATAATAATTAATAAGGTTGTCCAGGTTTTCCTTATTATGTTACTAAATGATTATTAGGTAGTAAGTCATTCCTGGACCCACTCGTGCCCCGCAAAACAATAAAATGCCGCCCCCTCTCCCACACAAGTATCTGCTTTCCGACTTCGCAATTATGCCGAGAATGATGGGATAGAGATACTATACTTATGTACACAAGCACTGCTACTGCTAATGATTGACGCCATTAAAGTAAGAGGCGTCAAAATAGAAATATAAGTAATAAAATAAATAATATGCTTTTTTTAAACATAAATATGAAAGTACCTCTTCTTATATTATCAAAATATCTAGATCTACATCTTAGATAATTTACACATACTGGCAAGAACTTTTTTGCTATATAGCTAAATAGCACTATTATGGTATTACAATAGTTTACCACTATTGACTGCCTTCGCGAAAATTACCAAATTTATGAGTGACCGCCAAATATAGGCAACCAACCAAATATTGCATAGTTGGCAATGATTAAATAAATACTCGCTAGATTTAAAGCGGTCCTTCCTACACAGTTAGAGGCTCAGTTAAATAAAAATATTTTGATAGAATTGATTAACCTCCCGAAGTGAAACTGTTCACCATATAGAATTTACATGGAATTTGGTGTTACATATGAATGATTGACAACGACGAAAAAAAATTTGACTAAATCAATCTTCTAGTTATTAGTAAATTTCATTTTTTACCTTTATTTCATTCATCAACTGTATTAAAAGGACAATACTAAAAGACTTCACCAACATTTAATAGGAATAAACAAAAATATAAATAGAGTAGCTTTAATAATTATATTTTTCTAATTTAATATTCAGAGTAAAGGAAACACTTTGTGATATACACTTTTTATTAGCAACAAAAAACCAATATAGAAAAAACCGTTACATGCTGCTCATTTTATTGTATATATTTTATTTCATATATTCTGGCAAAGAACGCTAGTAGTACAAATCTGAATTCGACAAAAAATCTGGTTTTCAGCTAAATGCATGTACCACCACCTGCACGTCTATATACACGATCAGATCGAAATACCTAATATTATGTAATTGGGATGTCTACTAAACTGTTCGGAATTACCAGTTTTAACTAAGTTTCGGCTATTAAGATACAATCAAGTTGAATAAAACGTAGAAGATGAGGAAATTTGGAGGGTAAGGATGAGTTTAAATTGGAGTAAAGATTAGATATTTCGGATAAACGGGCCATTATTTCTAAATTCATTTCATATACACGGATTTAAGATGTTCTTGTTGTCTTAAAGTGTTATCTCATCTTGAATGCTGTATGTAGATAAGTTTGAGATTGCCAGGAGTTTTTTGTTTTGGAGGTTCTGTCTAGCATATTTTTTATTTATAAATATAACTTTCCATACGCTGCTTACTATTAACAAACATTCCAACACTCCTAACAGAGAGGAGTTTGTATCAGGAGTGTCAGAATAGCGGTGAGCTCTTCAACTGTAATGATGTTGTGCTCATATTGGAACTGTGGTTGTGGTAAAAGTTTAAATTATTTATTTAAAACAAAAAATCATATGGGGCTTATCATAACATTCTTAAATAGAACACTTTTTACTGATTTGGATACAATGTCCTCTCACCAATACATTGAAACAGGGTTTGATGGATTAGCTCTAATAGTGAAGGAGATATACATAAAAGCGTGTTTCATAAGCATAATGTGTGAGAAAGAGAATATCGATTCGTTGCTAGGCTACAAACACTATAAAGTCTTTTTCCAATTCATTGCTTTTATGGTAAACATTTATGGTCAATACTCCCTCACTATTAAAGCTGTATCCATCAAACCCTATATCAATGTATTCATGAAAGGACGTTCTATCCAAATTTTTCAAAATGCCCAGGATTTCCATTAAAAAAATAGCAATAAAGTTGTGTTAAACCTCTCCTTTTTGGTAGACCCTGTATTAATGTCAATACCATAAAAATGTGTCCCTCTTCAAATAAATATCGACCTATCTCTGGATTTTTCATAGAAATCAATCCTTTGACAGCGTTAGCTTTAAAATTATTTCCTATCACCTTAAAAGTTACAATTATTAATACTTAGAACCATCAGAACTAGATAATAGAACCAAAGAACAAAAATTGTAAGTCGATTTATGGGTTATTAAAATTATAATGAGATTTTAGCTGTATAGAAACAACCAATCAATGCATAATATATGTAGTAGAGTGTTAGGCCATTCATAATTTTTTGATATAAGTGATACTGTAAATTTTAGATTAAAAACTTACAAACAATAACAAAGACAAACGAATAACCAATAAAAATGTTATTGCCTTGTTTTTAGCTTAGAATTCTCTTATGTTTTATTTCCTTCGTCTTTCTGTTCTAGTTTATAGAAACTAAGTATATATTAAAGTAGTATAACCGCTGAGCAGGCATGTGGAATGTGGATGAAACTCTTAAAATATGTTTTACCTGATTTATGAACACAGCGCCATAAGAGAGAAATACTGTGGTCTATCAAATTTAGAAATAATTTTCATATGAATAACTCCGAACATAAGTAAATATTTCATGATTTCATTTGCTTGATCTGTTTTTACGTTAATAGTTCATAAAACTTATTAGTTTTTAAGTAGTTTCAAATTGAATACCAATATACATACTATTCTCAACGTACTTTAAGAAAGATATCCTCTACCAGAATAATCGAACATAAAACACTATACTACTCGTACATAGTCTGATAATAATATAATAAAATCTTACAAGTAGGTTATTATAGCCGGAATTGAGACTCCCCCCACCCCTTTTGACCTTGAATGACCTTGGATGACCTTTACGTGACCTTTGGATGACCTTGAAGTGACCTTTGGATGACCTTGAAGTGACCTTTGGATGACCTTGAAGTGACCTTTGTATGACCTTTGAATGACCTTGACGTGACCTTTATATGACCTTAAAGTGACCTTTGGATGACCTTTATGTTACCTTTGGATGACCTTGACGTGACCTTTATATGACCTTTAAGTGACCTTTGGATGACCTTTATGTGACCTTTGGATGACCTTTACGTGACCTTTACATGACCTTAAAGTGACCTTTGGATGACCTTTGTATAACCTTGAATTGACCTTCGTTTGACCTCTGTAATTGTCAACACAAGACATGACGTAATCGAATGTTTAGGGAAGGGGTATTCTATAATATGTATATATAGAGAGGAGATTATAGCAAGGAATCACACTTCGTTCACTGCCAACCTTATAGTCAACGTCTACAATAGTGCAAATTGTGTGTTGTCCTGTATTAATATTTTCAAGTGAGAACAATTGTTGTATTTATTACTATTTAGATATTACAGCTAGTTATCTTTAAACAAGAAATGGCATTACCAAGTGTTGATTTAAACAAAATTAATAGTAACATTAACAGAGACTTTATTGATATTGCTCGACGATCAATTTCCTCGTTAGAAATTGATACCCCTTATTTGATTAAAAAAATGTCATTTGTCAATACACGTTTTGGAAAGTGCGTTTTGGCTATACTGCTCGATAGTAAGAGCAATGTAAGCTTTAAGTGTTATTTACCAAAGAGGGTTATAGAACACATAACAGAGGACGTTATGAATAAAATGAATTCTTCTTGGGAACAGTACACGATAACTTATTTAGGTCAAAGCGAGCCTACATATAAAGATATTAGATCTAAAGCATTGATAAAATTTGGTATTGTCAACTAATTTTATTTAAAAACATATATCTATTAGTAATAAATATAATTTGTAGATCATATCTTAGTATATTTACCTATTTACACTATTTAGCAGTATCTCATATAAGGTTGCTTTTCTTGTTTTATAAGTCTAAAAGGTAATGAATAATTTGCTATATTATACTATCAGTTTTAACAATAACGTTTATTTTGTAGAAAACTATTAAAATGTGGATGCATTATGCTAGCCAACACTGGACTGAAGCTATCGACATCCAGTCAGCTGTGAAAAGAATGAAGAGTGAGTTGGATTGCTTGGTAATGGATAGACTTCATGCTTGTAATTATGACAGGGATTACTGCTTTTCCGAAGAATTGGTTAAACAATTGCAGGAAGATATTGAAAACTATCGCCTTGGTGCTTCGTTGTGTGATAGTTATTTAAATAACACTTTAACTTTGAATAATTTTTGTGAGAAAATGGTGGAGAAAGGACTAAAATGTTTTCTCAATTCCAATTTGCTCGATTATCTACCGTATGCAATTGTTGTGAAATATAAGTTAGCATCTCAAGAATATGGTAGTGATGATCAAGATAATGATGATCAAAAGTAATATAATTAATTTTTTTATAAGTTTTTTCATTATTTTTACATTATTATATACATTGTATATTATAGTAATAAATTGTATTGTACTAAATATTTCTCTTATTTTGTTGTAAAACAAAAAAAAAAAAAACGATGTAGTGTAAATAAAAAATAAATAAAAAAAAATTTTAAATCTTTTATTTCTATTTATTTGTCACATAAGTACAAAAAAAAAACACACTATATAAATATAATAAGTAAATACAAAAAAAAAATGTATTAAAAAATAGATTATACTTATAAAATAGAGTACATTAACATATAAAAATTGGAAGATGTAAAAAAAAATGTTCATCAGTTTACTTAAATCCATTATGTACAGACCCATCCAAAGCATTATAAGCCAAATAAGAATCATGAATTATCAATGCATAAACCCGTGTATTCTCAGGAAAATGTTTCTTTCGAGTTTCAAATTCCAGTTTTATGTCTACAGTGGATGACTTCATGGCGTCTTGTTGATGTGAACAGTCGATAACAAATAATGGATTTTTTTGGAATTCACCAATATCCATCATCGGTTCATAATTATCTTTATCGTAGAAGCTGGATTGAAACTTTTCATAAGCATAGTAAGCTGAAGAATACAATTTCTTTCCAAAATCTAAATTCCAGCGTTCATATGGATATACTTCTGAGTTTAAGTATAGTCGGATGTTACTTACATCTGCATGAATGAATTGAGTAACGTCCTTGCTTATATTATCAGAACTGTCAGTACTCTGAAAGCCGATAATAATATATCGAGGTCTTTCTAAACTTGTTGTGGTTTTTATAGGCCATATATCAGTAGCTGTTTTTCTTAGAGTCGGTAATTCATATAAATCCCACATGCGATAGGCCATTTTAACCGTAGCATTTACACCACCTTTCTTAATGCGATTCAGCAACTTCAGTTTTTGTGTATCTTCAGGGATGATGTGCCTTAGCCTCCATTCGATTTTATTAATTTCGAGATCTGCATCAACTTCTCCAATGTAACAATTCTTAAAAGATCGAGCTATTATTAGTATAAGCTCTTGTTTGGTGTTGAGAATGCCCCTTGTATAATCTTCGGCGAAACCCATAAGATACTTTAGAGGCAATTTGCCACTAAAAAAGTGACTGTTGGTATCCAAAACGTCCTGGTTTTTCACTGTTAGTCCCCATCCACAAGATAGTAATGATTTTAAATGTGTTTGTCCCCATGACACCATGGTTTTCATTGTTGTTGTTATACCAGGTTTTCGAATAACAGCTACTTGTTCTCCACCCATTTCATAACGAATTTCATCGAAAAGAAATGCTAACGCATTATTGGATAGGTAACACATTTTAGTGGCATCACTTGGGGTAAATTTACCTTCGATATATATATAACTTTCAGCAATATCGAGAATAAGATCTTGGCAGTGAATAGGAATTCTTATTTCATCCGAATTTCTATAGTACGGTGATCCATATGGTTTGTAAGTGTGCTCATGTAGACTAACAAGTGAATTATCAAAGAAAGGTTCATCAAACACATCCAACTTTGCACTAGTTGACGTCATGATTACAAATATTAAGGTTTCAGCTTTAATCCAATTGACTGAAGAAAGATACGATCTCTAGCAGACAATTTAGATGTTGACCGTTTAACGTTCTTTCGTATAATAAATGGCTTGTCACACTTGTTCAAAACTTTATTACTATTTGTATGTAACAGAGATGGAAAATGTTTTCTTTGATTAAAACAAAAGCCCATTATATCCTGATAGTTTAATATAGCTTTTTTAATTCTAGCTTCACAATAATTTTCTCACCACGAAAGTCTACCAGAATACCATTATCATCTAATATACGTAATGTAATGTTTTCGATAAACTGACGTCCTTCAGGTCTTACAGACATATAAATAATATTTTGTGGTTCCTTGGAGAGTTTGAATCCAGGTTCAACATCTATATCAAATTCGTAGAGAGTATGTGCTTCTTCGCCATTCATATAAGCTCCAGAAGTGATATTGCAATCAACACGAATAATTCTAACTTTCATTATGTCAACTGGTAATGTAGATTCAAGTGAATTATTTGCAGAATATACTTTGTTTTCAAATCCTAATATAGTTGCAATAGAATACTTGTGAGTAAAGTCGATCTCATATTTAGATACTATTTCACATTTCAGCGTATTATTGTTGGCTTTTAATGTGAAATATTTATTAATATTGAAGTTGTCATCCTTAACACTGCGTTTTATTATAGATTCCAAAGCACTTTGAATTGCTCCATTGATTTCGTTCAACTCATATGCTCCTGGAGGAATTTGAAAGAAAGTAGTAGGTGATTTATTCTTCAATTTGAATCCAATAATATTATTTTTCTCATCAACATTTAATATTGAATTGTAAGAATAGAATCCATGTAGTCCCAATCCATATCGACAACTTGTATCGAGTTCAATTGGAGGGTAAAAGTTAGCGCTTAACACACTAGATTGTCCTGAGAACGTGAATGTACGAGACATGACTAACACATATAACTTGTTAACACATCGTTTTATTGTTGCTTACAGCAGCAGTTGAGACACATTTCCTGTCTTGAATTTGATGGTACCATATTAAACCTTGCAGAAACTTTATTTTCGGACGCTACAGTAACATCGCGTATATTGCAATAGCAACACAAATATTTTCGTGGTGGAGGTCCGTCATTCACATCAATAGATTGTGGTGTATTATCGTCACTGTAATGTTCCAAACAATATTGATACTTCACTACATCAATATCGCTTTTTAAATGCTCAGGTAATTTATCCCACACCCATGCGATTTCATTTGAAGCACAGGTGATCATCACTTCTTTAGGAAAATCAGCTAATTGTTCCTTTGTCAATTTTGTAAGAGTCCTATACTTTGAGAAAGCTCGCAACGAATCCGCCGTCTTTTTAATTTTTTCACGTTCTTCTTTTGGAGTCATTGGAAAATTCATTGTTAGTTAGAAATCTTAAACACAAATGTCCACACCACACTGTATTGTAGTTCTGCTGACGGTCGTAGTTGTAATAGATTATCGGATTTGATTTAATGTAGAAATACTTTAAGAGTTCCCTGGGTGGGGGAAGATCTCCGAAACTATCGTAGTAGTTAATAATATTACCAATTTTCTTGTAGGCTACCCAATGTGTTCCTCTACCATTTATACCGTCTAAATTCAAAATTGCAGATTCAGTATGTAGGGCACCACTCTCAGGAAGATTGTCTCGCATAAATACACCTCGAAAATATGGAATTTTAAAAATATTAGCATAATAACTAATATCAATGTCGCTGAGAGCTCTTCGAGGTAGAGACTTTAGAAGTTTTTTGGATTGTTCGGTTTCAGATAAAGTCCTAATCCAGTTCGATATGGTTTTAAATACAATCCTTCGCCTTTTTTTCCAAGAGGCATAGATTCAATTTTTTTATTATGACGCACCCCTTCAGCCATGCGCTGATTTGCATTTTTTACATCACTTATTGTTTTATATAGACCTGCAGCACCGCCGGCTAAACTTCCCAGCGCCGATAATCCCGCAAATATAGGAATTAATGGTAAAATTCCACCAACTTTCGGTATAGGTATAATTCGCGGAGTACGAATATTCCTTTTACCCCCTGATGTTTTCACAAATTTTCGTGCTGCTTGTAAAGCAAAATGTGTTGCTTTTTTTGTATCATTAGAAACGAATCGTTTACCGCCAGCTTTACGTATTTCATCTCGTACTTTATGAACAATATTACCACCAAAGCTGACCTTCTTTTTCTTAATATTCTTCTTTTTATTTGCCTTTCTTCTGGGAACTGATTTAGATTTACATCCCATACCTAAACGACGTTTTGCTTTCATGATATTTGTAACTAACCAGGCGGATGCTTTTTCTCTAAAATTGGCGTCTTTAGATTTAACCCTTTCCCAGGCGCGCTGTTCTAATTCGTAGTCTGCTTTATGACGTGTTGGTAAATCTTTATGATCTTCGTAAGCAGCGTCGTGAACTTTGCAAGCTTGGTCCAGACCATTAATGCCTGGATCACCTCTGGCAATCCTTTTTTGAAATTTTGTACCCGGTCCACAGTACTGGTAGCCACCGGGTAAATGTAATTCAAAGGGTAGTTTATTTATTAAAGAATTTATAAATCCCCTTCCTGTTCGCGAATTAGACACTTTACGTCTAGACTGACTGACGAACGGCATTAAAATAAACAAAACGTAGTAAAACTTTCTTTATAACACCGATTACTTCGATGGTAACACTAGGAACGCTAGTTATCGATTAAAATATTGAATAAACCGTTTATATCTATTTATATCTATTTATATTGTATCCAACCCTCAAACAATGCGGATTGTAAAGCAAAAGCAAACATTTGTAGTGGATAATTTCGATGAACGTGTAGGAAGTGGTGTAAATATCAACAATAGACGCCATGGACCCTTGTTGCCTTCAACAATTCGGGGTTTGTTAATCGGTCCTTCGAACTGTGGGAAAACAAATGTTATGATTTCCCTTATTACACATCCCCACGGTTTACGTTTTGCTAATATTTATTTATATTCCAAGTCACTGTATCAACCAAAATATGAATATCTTCAGAAGATTTTAAAACCCATTGATGGATTAGGATTTTACACATTTAATAATAACGTAGAAATTGTGGAACCATCTGAAGCAAAACCGGACTCCGTTTTCATTTTCGACGATATCATATGTGAAAAACAAGATATTATTAGGTCATATTTTAGTATGGGCCGACACAAATCCATAGATAGTTTTTATCTGGCTCAAACATATTCCCGAGTACCAAAACAATTGATTAGAGACAATTCGAATTTTATTATAATGTTTAAGCAAGATGAAATGAATTTGCATCATATATTTCAAGATCATGTATCACCGGACGTTACCTTCAAAGAGTTCTTGGATATGTGTGCAAAATGCTGGGAAGATAAATATGGATTTTTAGTAATCGATAAAGATAGAGAACTAAAAGATGGTAGATACAGAAAAGGTTTGGACAGTTACATATATCCGTAATGCATGCCAATATATATATCAATTGTAAAGGTAGTGATGGTGGGTGCACATCGAAAGAAAATGAAGAGATCAGTAGTTGATAAGGACGAAAATAATGATAGTGAAATAGATTTGAAACGTAAATTAATAGAAGCCACGGACGCTGTTCGCAAAAAATTCAATTACATAAAAAATAAACATGTAGAAAGTCAAATGGCCTTGGAAAAAATATATGAACCGTTAACGAAGCCATTAAAAACTATTTCTGAAACAACGCAGGAAACAAATCGTAAATTTCAAACCACACAGCAGTATTTAACAACACAGCCTAAAAAACCCTCTGCAGTAATCAAAACACCGAAATTCGAATCAGATGAAACAATTAGGGAAAGTAATTCTTATATGGAAACGCCGCCACCATCGTCTGTAGGGACACCTTCAAGTTCTACCACGTCTAGTAGTAATTTGCGAAATTTAACTGATGTCGTTTCAACCTACATCAATGGTGTTAAAGCTGGTGAATCTACGTTCGATAACAAGTATGGGGTGCGAGTTGATGTCGATACTGGAAAGTTAGCCATGGGCAACTCCGAAGTGCGATTTCAGGGTGACCTTATATCATTTTGGAGAAATAATAAGAAACTCGGAACATATAAAGGAAATTCTCAGTTATACGATTTACTGTTTTTAAAATTTCCCCCAGATCTAAACAGTGCGGGTTATGGAATCACCGATGAAAATAAAAATATATTTGGAGACATATTGAATATAACGAATGCGGCATATAAAAATTACAATGTAACATTGGGATACAATCCTAGTAAATCAAAAAAGTACGTCGAAATTATAAAACCACTTTTACAACGTGGAATGTCAACTCGATCCAAGAAAGGTGCGGGTCTAATGTCATCTCAGAAAATATATACAGGCAAAAAGGTGGATTACATATACTGGAATAAGCCCAAAGAATTAATCGACCGCTTAAGATTATTGTGGAGTTCTAAAATGGCTGGACATTCAGGTCATGAGAATGAAATAATATCCCTAATTGATGAATTAAGGGACGAAGGAATCATCTATTAGAGAAATAACTATCGCATTTTATTTCATCAACCATAAATACATATATAAAGCAGATATCAGTTTATTTTGTCAATTGTAATTTGAACGCAATAGAACGATGGGCTCCATTGATAAATTTGGACGCCGAAAAGGACCTAATTGTAAAGGTCATCGTGGTCCGCAAGGCATCGGTTTTAAACTTACTACTGAAAAAGAGTATGACATCCAAGGAAAGCAATTAAAAAATATAGGAGATCCTAGAGATGAAAATGATGGTGCAACATTAAACTACGTGAATTTAGTTATGGATGCCTGCAAAAAAGATATCCTTTCCGCTCTACAAAAATCAGCTAATCTTATAACCGATAATTTAGTAAACTACATAAAGAGAGAAAGGAACGAAATCGTGGATGAAATAACAAAAACGTTTCAAAATTTACAACTAAAAATAGATACAACGATAAGCGATATGAAAACTGAAATAGATGAATTAAAAAATACAAGTGAGAGAAACTCGGATGCTCATACTAAGTTGGTACAAAATATGACTGGTTTCATACTTGATGTAGAAAAAATTGAACAACTTATTGCGAAATATCATCCCCCGAGAGACACAGGAGGATTAGCATGGCCAGGTATTTCATTACGACCAACCGATTCTAAGATCATCACAAGTTGAGTAAAAAAATTTATGCATTATATAAATAAAACAAGGAGCAGCTCATCACAATAAGTCATTCCAAGCAGAACGTGGAACATCTAAATGTATATTACTATTATTATTAATAAACTTGAATAATAAAAAAGGTATAATGTTCATTAGTGGCACAAAACGACAAATTGTCAGTGAATTACATAGACCAGCACGAAAAAATTTTAGAAGGAGAAGAACCGTAATAAAAGGTTTGGCAGACTTATGGCAGATTGACTTGGCAGAAATGCAGAATTTTGCAAATGAAAATAAAGGTTATCGATATATACTCATAGTAATTGATTGCTATTCTAAATATGTTTGGGCCAAACCGCTAAAGAAAAAAACTGCTATGGAAGTTTCTATTGCGATGAAAGAAATTCTTCAAGAAGCTGTTTATTCCCCAACAAACTTACAGAGCGATCAAGGACTCGAGTTTTACAATCGCCAGTTCTCCACAGTGATGCATGAATATGGCATAAATCATTATTCCACATTCAGTACAAAAAAGGCAGCAATCGTGGAACGTGTAATTAAAACTTTAAAAAATTGGTTATATAAAGAATTCTCGGCCAGAGGCAATTACAAATGGTTTGATATACTTCCTGATATTATAAAGTTGTACAATAATAAAGTCCATCGTACAATAGGGATGAAGCCCATAGATGTAAAATATACAACAAAGTTAAGTGTATATAATCATCCCAAAGTCGCATTAAAATCAAAATTCCATGTTGGTGACATGGTTCGGATTAGCAAATACAAAGGAATATTTGAAAAGGGGTATACAGCCAACTATTCAACGGAACTTTTTAAAATTGTTAAAGTTAATGTAACAAATCCCGTCACATACATGATAGAAGATGTGAGAGGTCAACCTATTAAAGGATGTTTTTATGATTATGAACTTCAGAAGACTAAACACCCCGATGTATACTTAGTGGAAAAGATTTTAAAGAAAAGAGGTAATAAATTGTTTGTCAAATGGCTCGGACTACCACCAGATCAGAATGGTTGGATCAACAAGACTGATATAGTTTAATATATGTATAGTAATTATCTTGCTTTGTAAAATGATATGGTAAAATATATGCTTAATTTAGTATATTTGCAGTTGTATGTAACACTTATAGTTATATTTTTTTTCTATTATCACAATAAAATTACTTTTCAAGTATTATTTTTTTTTTTGTTTTTTTATGCATATTGCACAAAAGAGGAGAACTTGGAATAAAAAGAAACACACTTTGGACAGAAAACACACTATATTTAAAAATTAAAATACAAAATAATACAACTAAAAAATATACAACTAAAAATATAATACAAATAATAAAATAAAATACACAATTAAAAAAAAATAAAAATATACAATTAAAAATATAATTGTTCTTAAGTAGCAAAAAAAATTATTTCTTGCTACTTAAGAACTGTTGGCTCTTCTCCTCCTCTCGGCGACCCATCAGGTGGAGCCATCGCGCTCTTTCGGCATATCTATATGCCTTCTTCTCCGTCTTGGTCTTGTTGACTACCGGATGGCAGCTCCGGATTACCAACCGGTCCTGGATCGCCTCCCTGGGGTTGTATGTGCGTCCTGGGACGCATTCATTATCCCAGCTCTCCTCCATTGCTGGCTGCGGCTCTGGTCCTATATGTGGATTAATAAGTGTTTTCCCTGGGTTTGGCATCCCAGGTTCTACACATTCTCCATCCCAGTTTTCAGATTCTAAGATATTCATTTTATTTTCTTTAACTCTGAACTGTTGAGCTTAACTGTCAAATAGATTCAAGTTACGGATATATATAGGCAAAAGTCATCCCTCCTCTCGCATTTTGAATGAGAGAGATAATCTGAACCTCCCTTCCACTTACTATTGAATGGTATGTTTTAAAGTTGGCCACTAACCCCTCCTACTTAATATAAGACATCCCCACTCTACCACGAAGACATCATATACCATAAAGTACGTTCTGATGCTCAGTGTGAATGAGGTAGCGTGAATGACATTGTACGAATGAAAGAGTACTTGTTTAATAACTATTTTTATTCCCATTCCTAATTATTATTGTACAACTAGTTACATGTTATTAAGACATTGCATGTATATTACCTATATTACATACGTTACATATAATTATTATGTTTGTTTCTCAATTACCTATAATTACTCTGTATGTAATAACTATAATTATTTTCTGTACAAATAGTTAGCCGTTAATAAAACATTACATGTACATTACCTGTATTACTTATGTTATATATAATTATTAAGTTTGTTCTTCAATTACATGTAATTATATTGTATGTAATAATTATAATTACTCTCTGTACAAATACAAATTACATTGTATGTAATAATTATAATTATTTTTCTGTACAAATAGTTACACGTTAAACATTTACGTTACACGTTACATTACGGGTAATGATTAACATTATGCTTGTATTTTCTATATGTCAATTACCGCGTAATCAATGATGAGGTTTCTTCATATACAGTTTATTTACAAATTGCATCGTTTGTTTAATCTATCAAAAACTACTTAACACTATTTATTGCAAAGTATACAACAGTCTGTTAGTTTCAGTTGATTAAGGGGTAATTGACAAGAGTCGCAGGTATGTAATACAGCATCCTCCAGTCTGATTGTCCTATGTGATTCGATGTATTGGTATCTGGAGGTGGGGGTAACGTTAACGGTAAACCACTCAAAGCATCTATAACACAGGAAATAAAGTCTATCACCTGGCACTACGATGCAAGACACCGTATTGCAATACTGTTTTTGTCCTGTAAAGATATCTATAGCTTCCACATATACCCCACGAGCAAGCCATTGGTCGGCATCAGCTTCCATACCTTCATCATCTTTCTCTTGGAATACATTCAATCCCGCCTCGACCAATTGTCTTATTGACAAATTCGCTTGAGGAACGTTAGCAGCGTTAAGGGGATCGGCCTAAATGACACAAAAATATATAATTTACCTTCAATTAAAATGGAAAATTACATACTATAATACTTACCTCATCACTCTCTTCATAGCTGTTTTCTTGAAAATTCGTGGTAGCTAACCAGGTAAGGAATTCAATATGAGGTTGCCCTACAGCCATTTTCTATTACTTAATACTTTACTATTCGCAGATCAAATGAAACTGAGTTAAGGTAGGGTCCTCCTCCGTTTAAATATAGTGTGTGACATCATCGAGTGGAGGGGGTAACATTGTCATATATACAAGTGTAATTTATGAAATCACCATCGCATAGAATAATATTTTAACAATTTCTTCTAATTTTTTTTAAGGTGACACGAATTATGAATTTTTTTCCCGATGCGAACGAATGTTGGTATCAATCGATAGAAAATGTAAAGATGGGTAATTGGAAAGGTCATACATGTATCCGTAACATCGTAATTGAAAAAGAAATTTTTTTTCTCATTTTTAAATCAACTTAGAAACATTTTTTTAGAAATTTTACATATGGTTTTTCTGAAATTTTCTCGGATGCTAATAAAAGCGGTATCAATCGATAGGAAATGTCAAGACGAGTAATTTGATACGTTACACGGGGTACTACGTATTCTTAGAAGACGAGAAAATGAATTTTAAAAATTTAGGCTAAAAAAAAGGCTAAGCGACTTAGAATATTTTTGGTTTTGTCTTTTGGGGAGGAGGCCCCCCCCCCAAAGGGGGGGTGGTAGGGGGGGGGTTATATGTGTTTTTTTTATGGGTTTTGAGATGTGGGAAGGATGAGGGAAAATTGGGAGTGGAGTGGGGTTAGGGGGTGAGGATTTCCGATAGTCACAACCTCCGGTGTCTCCGTTTTCGCGCACGAATTTAACATTATTCGTTAACGATGCTCCTCATATGCTCCTGCTGCGCTAGCAGTCGATCGCGCTTTCGCTTTGAAGCTTCCCAGGCCGCTTCCGCATCGCGCAAGCTATCGCGGATGTTCTGCACTACTTGCGCGTGCATATCGACCTCGCGATTGGCTGCTATCAGCCCCTCGCTATTGTCCCGTTTCCATTGCTTGACTAGATCAAGCATATGGATTTGGGACTCCTGCGAGAAGACTTGCCGCAGGTCGTCTCCGCTATCATCTCCGATGGGCTGAGGTTGATTACCGCCCGGTTGTTCACGTCTTGGCTCGGCCGACACGTGAACATCGGCGCTGGTAACCAACCTTATGGGGGCCTGATGTTGGTTTGCCCCGTCAGATGGCGTCTCCCTCGCCGATGACGTAGTTGCCGCGTTGTTATCGGCCGCCTTAATCGACGAGGGAGACGCCATCTTGCTGCTTGGTTCCCCCACAATGGCGTCACACACGATCTCGTCTTCTGTGACGCTGCTCATCGGCGACAATAGCGGCGGCACCACCGTATTTTCTTCCTCGCTGCCTTTTCCCGCAACTACCACCGCCTGCTCACTCCGAGTCCCGGTTTTCGTGGAAGTCTTTGGCCGCTTGGCCACCGGCACCAGGGCGATTTCGGTGCCCTGGGGAAGCTGAACCTGCGGTGGCAATTGCGGAATTGCCGGCTGCAACCACTGGCGATGCAAGATCCGCTGGGCCGGCGTCACCAGCGGTTGGGCTTGATGTTCAGCCCTTGCGGTGGTACGCTTTCTCGGACGTTTTAAGCCGACCATCGTTAACGCAGATATTTGAAAATAAATGACAACACAAACACGAAAACGCGAAAAACGAGTGAAGCTAATTTAACAACAATTACTCAGACTCTTCACGAAGACACACGTCTGTACCCGGCGGAGGCTGGAAGGGAAAGAATTTCACAAACGTCTCTAGCGTGGTTCATGGCTTCCACTCCCCCTCTCAACTTGCGCAGTGATTCTACGCAGCTTGGGTTAGATTTGGACTCCCTCCACCTTTGATTATGCGCCCCGTTTGTCAGTGTTACCAACTCACCAATGTTACCAACCTCATTTTCTATTCATTCCATCTTTCTTTATTACCAGTGTTACCAACTTTCAATTTTATTACTTGCTCCCTTTTACATACTTCAGTCTCTGTACATTCTGTTCTTTCATTCCATTCAAGATTCAATTTATTTTTTTCAACCTTTATTTATTTTTCTATCTTACACTATTCTTACTGCTCTAACATTAATTATATGTATACATTTATTTAATACTATTGTTAACCTAAGGATTGTCTTATCCAGTTTACTTTATGTGTGAGTCTGTCGCGACGGTTACTTATCTCTTCCAGTCGACTAGTCGTGGCTGTGAATAGATGGTTTAAACGAGTGATTTCCTCCTCCAACCCGTTCGCTTCTTGTTGGGTACTTGTAAACTCCCGATCCGCATCCATTTTTTCCTTTAGCAATTTATTTTTTAATGCTATCGCTTGTCTAATTATTGTCATGTCTGTTTCTTGAGAAAACATGTTGAGATTCTCCTCGTCGTCGTCGGGTATGGTGATAGGGTTCTCTGTTGCTGCCGATTGTTCTTGCTCTCTTCTGTTCCCTATCGGTATAGCAGAGACTTCACCTAGCAAGTGTTTTAGTGTACTTGCTCCTTCTTCTTCCTTCACTTTTGGTTTTTTGGATGATCCATCTTTCTCGGTGGTGCGACGGGACTTTTTTGTGGATCGTCCTTTATCTTTAATTTTTTCACTTGTCGATTTTTCTGATTTTATAAAGTCGTCCTCGCTCCATGGTGACATTTGATGGATCATATCCGCTATCACTGCATTGCTTACGTTCTCATGACCCTCTTCATTGATTACTTCGGCCAGAGCTTGGTGTACGATATCCACTGGAATTGAGGCCTCGCCGTGGGATGTCTCCTGACCGTTCAACGATTCTGCTTGCCGCCATACATTTTGATATGGTTCTGTGAAGTAGCCCGGATGCTGTGATGTCGAAGCCGTGGGGTATGTTGCGTTTTGTTGTTGTCCATTACCTGGGTTTGTAAATAATGAATGCAACTGGTTGTCTTGCATATTAACCCCTGGTATTATTATATTGGATAATACTTTAAGTGTTTCTATGTTCTTCTGCGGTGCTCTGCGTGATGTTGAATTATCCTTGGATTGATGCTTTCGACTTCCATGTACTTTTTGATTAACGTTTCTACAATTACCCATTGTATTAAACTTAGTACTTTGACAAACTGTTACTAGCACTGTTACACTCGACGACGACTGAAGGAGTGACAAACTCCTCCGATTCGACTTCAGCTTTTATAGGATCCGACTCGCTCCGCCCACCCTCCCACTGTACTACAGTGAACGAGTATTAGCTCCTCCTATCCTTCTTAACGTTCTATAGGATATGACTTTCTCCCCACCATCCCCACTCTACCACGAAGAGATCATATATACCTTAAAGTACGTTCTGATGCTCAGTGTGGATGAGGTAGCGTGAATGACATTGTACGAATGAAAGAGTACTTGTTTAATAATTATTTTATTCTCATTCCTAATTATTATTGTACAAATAGTTACATGTTAATAAGACATTGCATGTATATTACTTACGTTACATATAATTATTATGTTTGTTTCTCAATTACCTATAATTACTCTGTATGTAATAATTATAATTATTTTCTGTACAAATAGTTACCCGTTAATAAAACATTACATGTACATTACCTATGTTACTTACGTTATATATAATTATTAAGTTTGTTCTTCAATTACATGTAATTATATTGTATGTAATAATTATAATTACTCTCTGTACAAATACAAATTACATTGTATGTAATAAGTATAATTATTTTTCTGTACATATAGTTACGCGTTAATGAGACATTGTGTACATTACCAATGTTACAAGTTTATTCTTCAATTGCCTATAGTCACGCTGTACTTAATAATTATAATTATTTTTTTTTTGTAATCCTTAACGTTCGTTACATTTCTAATTATTGTACAAGTAATCACATGTTAATACGACATTGCTTACATTACATATAATCATTACATTTGTTCTTCGATAGCCTATAATTACATTGTACTTAATAATATAATTATTTTCTATAATCTTAAACATTTACTACGTTTCTAATTATTTTAATGCTAATATCATACTGTTTTTTTGTACCGAGCTCATGCGAGATTACATACATATACATCTATACATACATCTATTACATGCGTTCGAATATTATGATATGTTACAGTTACTTTATATAATATTTTTTTATTATAATTACATCTTTTCTTACTTCACTGTACGTCATAATACATACTTTTACATTTAACTTTATTCTAATTACTTATGGTACGAGTAAACACACATATTCGTTTCGTCTCTATGTACAATCATCATATTAATTCTTCTAGCGCGTTTATCAAATATCTCAATCTAATTTGACTATTATCGATATTGCACCCAGCTGTTTGACTTAAAGCGGCTACGAACCATTCAAAATTTTTCTCCGCATCCGTTAAATAATATTGTATATCATTGTGGCCCCACGGTAGGCTTCGTGTTGTATTTGGTATTATGAATCTTTTGTCGTCGAAGTAAGACAATGCCACTTTATTTTTTATTTCTGTGTATATATTGTGTAATTCGCTCCGAAACGAACTCATTTTTCTGAATATGGTACCGCCTTGCTCTACGATTTTCTTATAATCTTCGACTGTTAAATTCTTTTTTATTACTGATTTCTTTACGCCTTTAGCTTTTTTGACTTCAGTATTCACCGACTTTACGTAATAAGCTTTTGCACCTGTTCCATAAAATTCCATTATGGGATCCGAAGGGAATTCATCTTTCATATTTCCCAATACGGATGCCGTTACGGGAATACCGAACTTATTACCTTCTTTATAATTTGACGTATCGAATATGCTCGGATTTGACTTGATAAATTCATAAAAATTATCTGTATACACTTTTATAATTAACGAATCGGTATCCGTATATAGCAAAGAGGCCTCATCTTTATAGTTTCTCTTTATGGTGTCATAGTAAAAGTCGTACAACACTGTCTTGGATAACTCTAAAATTGAAAACCCCAGATAGAGCGGTTTATTATAATGAGTTCTTGTTCTCCCCATATGTATAGCCACGAAGTCTTCTGAAAATGCTGTACAAGTTTTAAAATTAGGACGAGCGATTAATGTGTTTGCCCCTAAGGATTTCCCCCTCCTTTCCCAATGAGTTATCAGTTTAATATCTCTTCTATTATCCACGTTCTCCATTGTTTTTCCGTACACTGCGTTATTCATTAATTTGTATAAATCCCGTTCGAATTTATTTGTTGCCTTGTTCCTCATTTCGGTATTTAAATCTATGTATACTTTTAACCAACAACTCTGCTCGAATTTTATTATGCGATGTATTTTTTTCAATTTTAAACCGTTTCTTATGGCTTGTTTTAAATTTCTAAAGTGTATTATGTATTTACTTTTACTATTCAAGTTGGGTATCAATTTAGGAATTTTTGATCTTGAACCGGGTGGAATCATACTTTCGGCTAAAAATGGTAAATCTCTATGTGCGTCGTGCAATTCCAGCGGATATTCAATATCAACTTCTAACATATACCCGTAACGATTCTCATCTGGAATATTCATGACGTTGAAATTACCGATTTCTTGATCGTTTAACCATTCGAATCCGCCGGTTGGTAAATACTGTGACATACTATGGCCGTATAGATTTGTTGCATCCAAATATGTTATAAAAGATGAACGTTCTTGTGGGTTATAATTTGGAACAAAAATATTATTTGCGATGTGTTTTCGCTCCGAACACTGACTAATACCGCCACGAATTCCTTTTTTAATAAAATGAATCATTGAAATATCTGTCAGTAATTCTAATTTTACTTGCGTGAGTCTTAACATAGCATCCCAAGCTAATCCCGGGGCAGTAAAATATTGTGCGGGATCCAAATGATATTTATCTAATGAAATGTTTCGAAAGTTTTCAAATACGTCGCATAATATAAGTACGTCTGATTTTAAGTAAGTATCCGAATACTCCCCCAAATTTTGACACTTAAATATATTCCAAGTTTTTTGCGCCCTACGATAATCGGCATCTGATATATGCTCTTCTGATAAATTGTCATAAAATTCTTCTTTCGCGGGTAAATTTTTATTGTTTAGTTTGTCCAATGTCGTTAAGAAACTATAAGGAAAAACGCCCTTTTGCCTAATTAAATTAAATTGTTCGTAATCTGGAAAATGTTTAACCGTTTCTTGAAATTGATTATCGCTCAAGTTTTGCGCTAAATTTTCTAGTGAAGTGGATAAAAATTTAAAACTATCGATAAATCTCATCTTCAAATATTTTTTCTTTACTTTTCCCTCTTTGTCCGTATAATCATGCAAATACAGGTTTTTAGTAAAAGATATGTATTTTTCTTTGCTCTGAGCTATTACTTCTATTCTATCTTTATTAGAACACAACTCTTTAATAAAAAGGTGGGAATCGTAAGAACTCATACTGTGTAATATAATTGGGACAAAATTAGGTAATTTATAATTTAAATTACAAACAGAATGAGCAGCTCCGAACCTTTTCTTGCCCGTCAAATGACAATGGTCTCTGACTTTTACCTCCCCTTCAAGAAACGGTTTTTCACATATACCACAAACGGTTGCATTCGAAAAGTCCTGTTCTTCCTCCGCAGATAAAGGATTCATTGGAACGAACTCTTTCAAATGTTTATTATATATATCAGTTAAATCCGCCTCGATGCGCTTTATAAATTCTTTACCGGCATTTTCCCCTCTGTATAATACAAATTTAGATAAAGAATCGTCAAATGAACATTTTATTATGTATGCAAATGAGAACGGTTCGTGACTGAACGTTTTGTTACTAAAAGATTTTGTAGGATCGGGTTCACAAGTGTCGTGTGGTTTTAGAACTGATTCGAAATCGGCATAAACTACGAAAGGTACTTTCAATTGCTTTTCGAAATTTTCAAATTTTAATATGTTTTCGGGAACGCTATTTCCAAACTTATCTATACGAAGTTTATTTGAAGGCGTCGTCGTATAAACATGATTGCAATCATTACTTTGATGTTGTAATAACGCTTTTTCACTACTGAAATACATTAAACAACCGTCACAAAAATATTTTCTGTGTTCGTGAAGTGAAACTTGACTGGAAACTAATTTTGAAAAATTTTTTATCCAGCAGTAGTGACTTTTTATACATTCCTTTCTACAATGATGGTTCTCTCCACAGTCCTCTGTAATAAGTAACAAATTTACATGATAACGTAATTTCTTTGATGCATAGCGCAGCGGTCCTACTATTTCGTATTTCATTTTATTATCAACAAATTCCTTTTCTAAACCGTAAACGCTAACTGATATATTATTCATCACTTCAAATTTCGTAATATCTTTTAATTTAATTGGAAATTCCATACCCGTCACATTTAAAACTGTAGAATAATGTGGATACGAAGAGACCTCCTGAACTGGTCCTCTAGGTGGATATAGTGCTGAAGTAATGGCCCATGCAAAACAGTTCTGATCATCGTTTCTTATGTTCACTACAGCTTTCTTATTTTCGATAAACTTTGGTAACTTCATATATGACGATGCGCACAGAGGACTATTTTTATTTATATTTACTTCCACATATAAAACTTCAACGATAGCCCAACCTGAAACATTGAATACATATATGTATAAAACTAATTAATTGTATTTTATGAATTACATACCAGAATCTTTTTCTTCAAATTCAGATGTTTGAGATATCATTTTATCGACAAATTCTTGATAAATATTATTCAGATCTTTGGATTCGTCTATAATCTTGTTAGAACTATTGAAAGTCTTAACATCCGTTGTTTCTTGTTTCGGTAATGTGTATTTAGCAAATGTTTCCATATTCATTTTTGCAGATTTGTGGACTTTTACAATTTCTTCCAACAATTTCAATATCTTCTCCTTTACTTCGTCGAAAAACAAATTGTAATCTATATGCTGATTTTGACTATGCACTCGATAACTAATAATTCTACATTTGAAGGCACTGTTAATAATTTGTACGCCATCGCATTTAGGAGTACAAGACATTGATCTATGCTCGAGGGTTCTGCGATGCGAATTTATTTGATTAGCAGGTATATTTTTGTTACAACAAATAATGGTTTGAGTACTTGAGGAATCCATTCTAGCACGTTTAGCACTGGGTCCATCATCACTAGTCATTTTCGATTTGCAAGACATTATCTCATGACGACGTAAATTGTCACTGCGCGTAAACGTTTTACCACAATTACTACACAAATGCATTTTTTTTTTTTTGTTGTATTACACGTTCCTCACGAGAATTTACTTCAAAATGATTTCAGCTTGCCCATTCCCTCCTTTTAAATATGGAATTGGGGAGTGGGGGAGGAGTCGTGTCTGTTTACTAAATGACGTCACTCTAAGGTCATCCAAAGGTCAATTCAAGGTTATACAAAGGTCATCCAAAGGTCACTTCAAGGTCACTTCAAGGTCATTCAAAGGTCATCCAAAGGTCACTTCAAGGTCATCCAAAGGTCACTTCAAGGTCATCCAAAGGTCACATAAAGGTCATCCAAAGGTCACTTCAAGGTCATCCAAAGGTCACATAAAGGTCATCCAAAGGTCACTTTAGGGTCATGTAAAGGTCACGTAAAGGTCATCCAAAGGTCACATAAAGGTCATCCAAAGGTCACTTTAAGGTCATCCAAAGGTCACTTCAAGGTCATCCAAAGGTCACTTCAAGGTCATCCAAAGGTCACGTAAAGGTCATCCAAGGTCATTCAAGGTCAAAAGGGGTGGGGGGAGTCTCAATTCCGGCTATAATAACCTACTCTTACATTATGTACAGGGGGATCGATTTAACTGGAGCAATGAGTTTTTCTAGTAAACGGCCGAGAAAATCAAATTATTTTTAAAGAATATTGCATTTTTACTTACTTTTACAAGAAGGTAGGGTAGAAATACAAAAAAGATTATTACGACGCTTGGCGTCCCGACGCTTCTAAAACTTTTCCTCCAGCAACATACATTTTTTATTATGTCACTCCAAAGATCCCTTAATTTTGAATATTTTTTCTATATAATATTTTCATATGTTTCCATTGTTTAGAAAGTTATGGGCAATTCCTATATCGTCACTTTGTTAATACCATCTTAAAAATACGTAAACTTATTAAATGACACCCTATAATTTAAAAGCTTTAAGGGAGTCCGCCAATGTAAAAAAAAAATGAAAAACAATTGTCAAATTTTTATCTTCTGTGATACTGAAAAAGATCTATCTATATGTATAGTATGTGTATGTCGTTGAAGAGATAGAAAAAATCACCAGAGAATAGCCCATAATTTTCTAAATAATGGAAAAAATAAGAAAGTGTTATATAGAAAAAAATATTAAAAATTAAGGGATTTTTGAAGCGACATAATAAAAAAAATCTATTTTGCTGGAAGATACACGGTTTGAGGCGTCGCGACGCCTACCGTCGTAATTATATTTTTTTTATTTCTACCCCATCTTTATATTGAAAATTGTTGTATTCATTAGTGAAATTTGATATCTCAGTAAAGAAATTGGAGTATTTTTTATTGTTTTGAAGCCATGCGGTGGAAATTAGGTGACAAAAAAACACATTATGATTAAAAATACCTATCTCACAATTCCTTCAACCGTTAAAATAACTGGCCTGACTATTTAGGCAGCTGAAACAATATAAATGTGAACTCATCGTGTGAGTAGACATGTATGGCACTGATCAATATACATCAGTCGAGATATGATTCCTGCTAGAAAGGCCGCTTCCGTTGGACAAATTTCCTGCTGTATTTTTAAGCACGCGATCCGCCTACACTAGATAAATGTCTACAAATACAAAAGTTGGCGTACGTTTGCCATCTCATCTGAAAATATTAACACATGTGGTAAACATACTTTTAACAAAAAAATTGTACTGTCGCAGAAAGTCGATAAAATCACTGCTACTTTTAAGTCTTTACGTACACAAATATTTCAAACGAAAGAATATTTCATACCGAAAAATAGACATAGACTGCCATTTAAAATTTTTATTAAAACGCGCAATAACTGTTACGATATCAAACAGCGCTCTCTAGCTACCACGGTAAATAAAGTTCTTTCAAACGAGCCCTACTTTGTTTAATTCTGTTAACTCAAACCGAAGTTATCCTTATTTGAATAAAATAAAGTTTAACCTTCCCCACCTCTTTACTTTCAAAGATAGAGCAAAGTGCGTTGCAGATTGCAAATTTTACAAAGATTGCAATGACACTATTTAAAATACCCCTTAAATTCGCTTAAACGCTTTCTTATGTTTCCATTATATTGAGAAAGTTATGGAATTCTCTGGTGATTTTTTCTATTTCTTCAACGACATACACATACTATACATATAGATAGATCTTTTTCAGTATCACAGAAGATAAAAATTTGACAATTGTTTTTCATTTTTATTGATAATTATTAAGTTTAACCTTCCCCCACCTCTTTGCTTTCAAAGATAGAGCAAAGTGCGTTGCAGATTGCAAATTTTACAAAGATTGCAATGCCACTATTTAAAATACCCCTTAAATTGGCATATTTTTGAGAAAAATCCCATTTTCTGATTAGTCATAGCAATTGCAGCCCCTAGCGGTCATCCTACGAATTTGAAAATAATTTTCAGCGATTTCTCTTGTCCGATTTACTTATTAGTAGTTTTTCTCAAAGTTATACAATAAGCAGTTTCTGAGAAACAGCCGGCGTCCATTCTTAGTTGGCCACCCGGTACAAGTACAATTTTTTAAGCATTTGGAATTAATTAATGACAAACATAGTAAGCCAGAATTTTACTAATTTAATTTAAAATAAATTAAAAATAACGTAACGGAACTTAACCTAACGTAACGTAACTTAACTTAACGTAACGTAACGTAACTTAACGTAACTTAACGTAACGTAACGTAACTTAACGTAACGTAACTTAACGTAACGTAACTTAACGTAACTTAACGTAACGTACCTTAACGTAACGTAACTTAACGGAACTTAGCGTAACGGAACTTAACGTAACGGAACTTAACGGAACTTAACTTAACGTAACGTAACTTAACGTAACGGAACTTAACGTAACGTAACTTAACGTAACGTAACTTAACGCAACGTAACGTAACTTAACGCAACGTAACGTAACTTAACTTAACGTAACGGAACTTAACTTAAAGTAACGGAACTTAACCTAACGTAACGTAACTTAACGCAACGTAACGTAACTTAACTTAACGTAACGGAACTTAACTTAAAGTAACGGAACTTAACCTAACGTAACGTAACGGAACTTAAACTAAAGTAACGTAACGTAACTTAACGTAACGTAACTTAACGTAACGTAACTTAACGTAACGTAACTTAACGTAACGTACCGTAACGTAACGTACCGTAACGTAACTTAACGGAACTTAGCGTAACGGAACTTAAAGTAACGGAACTTAACGGAACGTAACTTAACGTAACGTAACTTAACGTAACGTAACTTAACGTAACGTAACTTAACGTAACGTAACTTAACGTAACGTAACTTACCGTAACGTAACTTAACGTAACGTAATTTACCGTATCGTAACTTAACGCAACGTAACTTAACGCAACGTAACGTAACGCAACGTAACGTAACTTAACTTAAAGTAACGTAACTTAAGAAAACGTAACTTAACGTAACGTAACTTAACGTAACGTAACTTAACGTAACGTAACGTAGCTTAACCTAACGTAACGTAACTTAACCTAACGTAACGTAACTTAACCTAACGTAACGTAACTTAACCTAACGTAACGTAACTTAACGTAACGGAACTTAGCGTAACGGAATTTACCGTAACGTAACGTAACGTAACGGAACTTAACGTAACCTAACGTAACGTAACTTAACGTAACTTAAAGTAACGGAACTTAACCTAACGTAACGTAACGGAACTTAACCTAACGTAACGTAACTTAACTTAACGTAACGTAACGTAACTTAACGTAACGTAACGTAACTTAACGTAACGTAACTTAACGTAATGTAACTTAACGTAACGTAACGTAACGTAACGTAACGTAACGTAACGTAACGTAACGTAACGTAACTTAACGTAACGTAACTTAACGTAACGTACCTTAACGTAACGTAACTTAACAGATCTTAGCGTAACGGAACTTAACGTAACGGAACTTAACGGAACGTAACTCAACGTAACGTAACTTAACGTAACGTAACTTAACGTAACGTAACTTAGCGTAACGGAACTTACCGTAACGTTACGTAACGGAACGGAACTTAACGTAACCTAACGTAACGTAACGTAACTTAACGTAACGTAACGGAACTTAACGTAACATAAAGTAACGGAACTTAACCTAACGTAACGTAACGGAACTTAACCTAACATAACGTAACTTAACGTAACGTACCTTAACGTAACGTAACTTAACGGAACTTAGCGTAACGGAACTTAACGTAACGGAACTTAACGGAACGTAACTTAACGTAACGTAACTTAACGTAACGTAACTTAACGTAACGTAACTTAACGTAACGTAACTTAACGTAACGTAACTTAACGTAACGTAACTTAGCGTAACGGAACTTAACGTAACGGAACTTAACGGAACGTAACTTAACGTAACGTAACTTAACGTAACGTAACTTAACGTAACTTAACGTAACGTAACTTAACGTAACGTAACTTAACGTAACGTAACTTAACGTAACGTAACTTAACGTAACGTAACTTAGCGTAACGGAACTTACCGTAACGTAACGTAACGTAACGGAACTTAACGTAACCTAGCGTAACGTAACGTAACTTAACGTAACGTAACGGAACTTAACGTAACTTAAAGTAACGGAACTTAACCTAACGTAACGTAACGGAACTTAACCTAACGTAACGTAACTTAACGTAACGTAACGTAACTTAACGTAACGTACCTTAACGTAACGTAACTTAACGGAACTTAGCGTAACGGAACTTAACGTAACGGAACTTAACGGAACGTAACTTAACGTAACGTAACTTAACGTAACGTAACTTAACGTAACGTAACTTAACGTAACGTAACGTAACTTACCGTAACGTAACTTAACGTAACGTAACTTAACGTAACGTAACTTACCGTAACGTAACTTAACGCAACGTAACTTAACGCAACGTAACGTAACTTAACGCAACGTAACGTAACTTAACGCAACGTAACGTAACTTAACGTAACGTAACGTAACTTAACGTAACGTAACTTAACCTAACGTAACGTAACTTAACCTAACGTAACTTAACGTAACGTAACTTAACGTAACGTAACTTACCGTAACGTAACTTAACGCAACGTAACTTAACGCAACGTAACGTAACTTAATGCAACGTAACGTAACTTAACGCAACGTAACGTAACTTAACGTAACGTAACTTAACGTAACGTAACTTAACGTAACGTAGCTTAACCTAACGTAACGTAACTTAACCTAACGTAACGTAACTTAACCTAACGTAACGTAACTTAACCTAACGTAACGTAACTTAACCTAACGTAACGTAACGTAACTTAACGTAATGTAACTTAACGTAACGTAGCTTAACGTAACGTAACTTAACGTAACTTAACGTAACGTAGCTTAACGTAACGTAACTTAACGTAACGTAACTTAACGCAACGTAACTTAACGTAACGTAACTTAACGTAACCTAACTTAACGCAACGTAACGTAACTTAACTTAACGTAACGGAACTTAACTTAAAGTAACGGAACTTAACCTAACGTAACGTAACGGAACTTAACCTAACGTAACGTAACGGAACTTAACCTAACGTAACGTAACGGAACTTAACCTAACGTAACGTAACGTAACTTAATGTAACGTAACTTAACGTAACGTAACTTAACGTAACGTACCGTAACGTAACTTAACGGAACTTAGCGTAACGGAACTTAACGTAACGGAACTTAACGGAACGTAACTTAACGTAACGTAACTTAACGTAACGTAACTTAACGTAACGTAACTTAACGTAACGTAACTTAACGTAACGTAACTTAACGTAACGTAACTTAACGTAACGTAACTTAACGTAACGTAACTTACCGTAACGTAACTTAACGTAACGTAACTTAACGTAACGTAACTTACCGTATCGTAACTTAACGCAACGTAACTTAACGCAACGTAACGTAACGCAACGTAACGTAACTTAACTTAAAGTAACGTAACTTAAGAAAACGTAACTTAACGTAACGTAACTTAACGTAACGTAACTTAACATAACGTAACTTAACCTAACGTAACGTAGCTTAACCTAACGTAACGTAACTTAACCTAACGTAACGTAACTTAACCTAACGTAACGTAATTTAACCTAACGTAACGTAACTTAACGTAACGGAACTTAGCGTAACGGAACTTACCGTAACGTAACGTAACGGAACTTAACGTAACCTAACGTAACGTAACGTAACTTAACGTAACGTAACGTAACTTAACGTAACGTAACGGAACTTAACGTAACTTAAAGTAACGGAACTTAACCTAACGTAACGTAACGGAACTTAACCTAACGTAACGTAACTAAACTTAACGTAACGTAACGTAACTTAACGTAACGTAACGTAACTTAACGTAACGTAACGTAACTTAACGTAACTTAACGTAACGTAACTTACCGTAATGTAACTTAACGTAATGTAACTTAACGTAACGTAACGTAATGTAACGTAACGTAACGTAACTTAACGTAACGTAACTTAACGTAACGTAACTTAACGTAACGTACCTTAACGTAACGTAACTTAACGTAACGTAACTTAACGCAACGTAACTTAACGCAACGTAATATAACGCAACATAACTTAACGCAACGTAACGTAACTTAACGCAACGTAACGTAACTTAACTTAACGTAACGGAACTTAACTTAAAGTAACGGAACTTAACCTAACGTAACGTAACGGAACTTAAAATAACGTAAAGTAACGTAACTTAACGTAACGTAACTTAACGTAACGTAACTTACCGTAACGTAACTTAACGCAACGTAACTTAACGCAACGTAACGTAACTTAACGCAACGTAACGTAACTTAACGCAACGTAACGTAACTTAACGTAACGTAACTTAACGTAACGTAACTTAACGTAACGTAACTTAACCTAACGTAACGTAACTTAACCTAACGTAACTTAACGTAACGTAACTTAACGTAACGTAACTTACCGTAACGTAACTTAACGCAACGTAACTTAACGCAACGTAACGTAACTTAACGCAACGTAACGTAACTTAACGCAACGTAACGTAACTTAACGCAACGTAACGTAACTTAACGCAACGTAACGTAACTTAACGTAACGTAACTTAACGTAACGTAACTTAACGTAACGTAGCTTAACCTAACGTAACGTAACTTAACCTAACGTAACGTAACTTAACGTAACGTACCTTAACGTAACGTAACTTAACGGAACTTAGCGTAACGGAACTTAACGTAACGGAACTTAACGGAACGTAACTTAAAGTAACGTAACTTAACGTAACGTAACTTAACGTAACGTAACTTAACGTAACGTAACGTAACTTACCGTAACGTAACTTAACGTAACGTAACTTAACCTAACGTAACGTAACTTAACCTAACGTAACTTAACGTAACGTAACTTACCGTAACGTAACTTAACGTAACGTAACTTAACGCAACATAACGTAACTTAACGCAACGTAACGTAACTTAACTTAACGTAACGGAACTTAACTTAAAGTAACGGAACTTAACCTAACGTAACGTAACGGAACTTAACCTAACGTAACGTAACGTAAATTAACGTAACGTAACTTAACGTAACGTAACTTAACGTAACGTAACTTACCGTAACGTTACTTAACGCAACGTAACGTAACTTAACGCAACGTAACGTAACTTAACGCAACGTAACGTAACTTAACGTAACGTAACTTAACGTAACGTAACTTAACGTAACGTAACTTAACCTAACGTAACGTAACTTAACCTAACGTAACGTAACTTAACCTAACGTAACGTAACTTAACCTAACGTAACGTAACTTAACCTAACGTAACGTAACTTAACCTAACGTAACGTAGCGTAACGTAACTTAACGTAACGTAACTTAACGTAACGTAGCTTAACGTAACGTAACTTAACGTAACTTAACGTAACGTAACTTAACGTAACGTAACTTAACGTAACGTAACTTAACCTAACGTAACGTAACTTAACCTAACGTAACGTAACTTAACCTAACGTAACGTAACTTAACCTAACGTAACGTAACTTAACCTAACGTAACTTAACGTAACGTAAGTTAACGGAACTTAGCGTAACGGAACTAAACGTAACGGAACTTAACGGAACATAACTTAACGTAACGTAACTTAACGTAACGTAACTTAACGTAACGTAACTTAACGTAACGTAACTTAACGTAACGTAACTTAACGTAACGTAACTTAACGTAACGTAACTTAACGCAACGTAACGTAACTTAACTTAACGTAACGGAACTTAACTTAAAGTAACGGAACTTAACCTAACGTAACGTAACGGAACTTAACCTAACGTAACGTAACGTAACTTAACGTAACGTAACTTAACGTAACGTAACTTAACGTAACGTAACTTAACGTAACGTAACTTAACGTAACGTAACTTAACCTAACGTAACGTAACTTAACCTAACGTAACGTAACTTAACCTAACGTAACGTAACTTAACCTAACGTAACGTAACTTAACCTAACGTAACGTAACTTAACCTAACGTAACTTAACGTAACGTAAGTTAACGGAACTTAGCGTAACGGAACTAAACGTAACGGAACTTAACGGAACATAACTTAACGTAACGTAACTTAACGTAACGTAACTTAACGTAACGTAACTTAACGTAACGTAACTTAACGCAACATAACGTAACTTAACGCAACGTAACGTAACTTAACTTAACGTAACGGAACTTAACTTAAAGTAACGGAACTTAACCTAACGTAACGTAACGGAACTTAACCTAACGTAACGTAACGTAACTTAACGTAACGTAACTTAACGTAACGTAACTTAACGTAACGTAACTTACCGTAACGTAACTTAACGCAACGTAACTTAACGCAACGTAACGTAACTTAACGCAACGTAACGTAACTTAACGCAACGTAACGTAACTTAACGTAACGTAACTTAACGTAACGTAACTTAACGTAACGTAACTTAACGTAACGTAACTTAACCTAACGTAACGTAACTTAACCTAACGTAACTTAACGTAACGTAACTTAACGTAACGTAACTTACCGTAACGTAACTTAACGCAACGTAACTTAACGCAACGTAACGTAACTTAACGCAACGTAACGTAACTTAACGCAACGTAACGTAACTTAACGCAACGTAACGTAACTTAACGCAACGTAACGTAACTTAACGCAACGTAACGTAACTTAACGTAACGTAACTTAACGTAACGTAACTTAACGTAACGTAGCTTAACCTAACGTAACGTAACTTAACCTAACGTAACGTAACTTAACGTAACGTACCTTAACGTAACGTAACTTAACGGAACTTAGCGTAACGGAACTTAACGTAACGGAACTTAACGGAACGTAACTTAACGTAACGTAACTTAACGTAACGTAACTTAACGTAACGTAACGTAACTTACCGTAACGTAACTTAACGTAACGTAACTTACCGTAACGTAACTTAACGCAACGTAACTTAACGCAACGCAACGTAACGCAACGTAACGTAACTTAACTTAAAGTAACGTAACTTAAAAAAACGTAACTTAACGTAACGTAACTTAACGTAACGTAACTTAACGTAACGTAACTTAACGTAACGTAACTTAACGTAACGTAACGTAACGTAATTTAACGTAACGTAACGTAACTTAACGTAACTTAACGTAACGTAACTTAACGTAAGTAACTTAACGTAATGTACCTTAATGTAACGTAACTTAACGTAACGGAACTTAGCGTAACGGAACTTACCGTAACGTAACGTAACGTAACGGAACTTAACGTAACCTAACGTAACGTAACGTAACTTAACGTAACGTAACGGAACTTAACGTAACTTAAAGTAACGGAACTTAACCTAACGTAACGTAACGGAACTTAACCTAACGTAACGTAACTTAACTTAACGTAACGTAACGTAACTTAACGTAACGTAACGTAACTTAACGTAACGTAACTTAACGTAACGTAACTTAACGTAACGTTACTTAACGTAACGTACCTTAACGTAACGTAACTTAACGGAACGTAACTTAACGCAACGTAACTTAACGCAACGTAACTTAACGCAACATAACTTAACGCAACGTAACGTAACTTAACGCAACGTAACGTAACTTAACTTAACGTAACGGAACTTAACTTAAAGTAACGGAACTTAACCTAACGTAACGTAACGGAACTTAAAATAACGTAACGTAACGTAACTTAACGTAACGTAACTTAACGTAACGTAACTTAACGTAACGTAACTTACCGTAACGTAACTTAACGCAACGTAACTTAACGCAACGTAACGTAACTTAACGCAACGTAACGTAACTTAACGCAACGTAACGTAACTTAACGTAACGTAACTTAACGTAACGTAACTTACCGTAACGTAACTTAACGCAACGTAACTTAACGCAACGTAACGTAACTTAACGCAACGTAACGTAACTTAACGCAACGTAACGTAACTTAACGTAACGTAACTTAACGTAACGTAACTTAACCTAACGTAACGTAACTTAACCTAACGTAACTTAACGTAACGTAACTTAACGTAACGTAACTTACCGTAACGTAACTTAACGCAACGTAACTTAACGCAACGTAACGTAACTTAACGCAACGTAACGTAACTTAACGCGACGTAACGTAACTTAACGTAACGTAACTTAACGTAACGTAACTTAACGTAACGTAGCTTAACCTAACGTAACGTAACTTAACCTAACGTAACGTAACTTAACCTAACGTAACGTAACTTAACCTAACGTAACGTAACTTAACCTAACGTAACGTAACGTAACGTAACTTAACGTAATGTAACTTAACGTAACGTAGCTTAACGTAACGTAACTTAACGTAACTTAACTTAACGTAGCTTAACGTAACGTAACTTAACGTAACGTAACTTAACGCAACGTAACTTAACGTAACGTAACTTAACGTAACGTAACGTAACTTAACGCAACGTAACGTAACTTAACTTAACGTAACGGAACTTAACTTAAAGTAACGGAACTTAACCTAACGTAACGTAACGGAACTTAACCTAACGTAACGTAACGGAACTTAACCTAACGTAACGTAACGTAACTTAACGTAACGTAACTTAACGTAACGTACCGTAACGTAACTTAACGGAACTTAGCGTAACGGAACTTAACGTAACGGAACTTAACGGAACGTAACTTAACGTAACGTAACTTAACGTAACGTAACGTAACTTAACGTAACGTAACTTAACGTAACGTAACTTAACGTAACGTAACTTAACGTAAAGTAACTTAACTTAACGTAACGGAACTTAACTTAAAGTAACGGAACTTAACCTAACGTAACGTAACGGAACTTAACCTAACGTAACGTAACGTAACTTAACGTAACGTAACTTAACGTAACGTAACTTAACGTAACGTAACTTACCGTAACGTAACTTAACGCAACGTAACGTAACTTAACGCAACGTAACGTAACTTAACGCAACGTAACGTAACTTAACGCAACGTAACGTAACTTAACGTAACGTAACTTAACGTAACTTAACCTAACGTAACGTAACTTAACCTAACGTAACGTAACTTAACCTAACGTAACGTAACTTAACCTAACGTAACGTAACTTAACCTAACGTAACGTAACTTAACCTAACGTAACGTAACTTAACCTAACGTAACGTAACTTAACCTAACGTAACGTAACTTAACCTAACGTAACGTAACTTAACCTAACGTAACGTAACTTAACCTAACGTAACGTAACTTAACCTAACGTAACGTAACTTAACCTAACGTAACTTAACGTAACGTAAGTTAACGGAACTTAGCGTAACGGAACTAAACGTAACGGAACTTAACGGAACATAACTTAACGTAACGTAACTTAACGTAACGTAACTTAACGTAACGTAACTTAACGTAACGTAACTTAACGTAACGTAACTTAACGCAACATAACGTAACTTAACGCAACGTAACGTAACTTAACTTAACGTAACGGAACTTAACTTAAAGTAACGGAACTTAACCTAACGTAACGTAACGGAACTTAACCTAACGTAACGTAACGTAACTTAACGTAACGTAACTTAACGTAACGTAACTTAACGTAACGTAACTTACCGTAACGTAACTTAACGCAACGTAACGTAACTTAACGCAACGTAACGTAACTTAACGCAACGTAACGTAACTTAACGTAACGTAACTTAACGTAACGTAACTTAACGTAACGTAACTTAACCTAACGTAACGTAACTTAACCTAACGTAACGTAACTTAACCTAACGTAACGTAACTTAACCTAACGTAACGTAACTTAACCTAACGTAACGTAGCGTAACGTAACTTAACGTAACGTAACTTAACGTAACGTAGCTTAACGTAACGTAACTTAACGTAACTTAACGTAACGTAACTTAACGTAACGTAACTTAACGTAACGTAACTTAACGTAACGTAACCAAACCTAACGTAACGTAACTTAACCTAACGTAACGTAACTTAACCTAACGTAACGTAACTTAACCTAACGTAACGTAACTTAACCTAACGTAACTTAACGTAACGTAAGTTAACGGAACTTAGCGTAACGGAACTAAACGTAACGGAACTTAACGGAACATAACTTAACGTAACGTAACTTAACGTAACGTAACTTAACGTAACGTAACTTAACGTAACGTAACTTAACGCAACGTAACGTAACTTAACTTAACGTAACGGAACTTAACTTAAAGTAACGGAACTTAACCTAACGTAACGTAACGGAACTTAACCTAACGTAACGTAACGTAACTCAACGTAACGTAACTTAACGTAACGTAACTTAACGTAACGTAACTTAACGTAACGTAACTTAACGTAACGTAACTTACCGTAACGTAACTTAACGCAACGTAACTTAACGCAACGTAACGTAACTTAACGCAACGTAACGTAACTTAACGCAACGTAACGTAACTTAACGCAACGTAACGTAACTTAACGTAACGTAACTTAACGTAACGTAACTTAACGTAACGTAACTTAACCTAACGTAACGTAACTTAACCTAACGTAACGTAACTTAACCTAACGTAACTTAACGTAACGTAAGTTAACGGAACTTAGCGTAACGGAACTAAACGTAACGGAACTTAACGGAACATAACTTAACGTAACGTAACTTAACGTAACGTAACTTAACGTAACGTAACTTAACGTAACGTAACTTAACGCAACGTAACTTAACGCAACATAACTTAACGCAACGTAACGTAACTTAACGCAACGTAACGTAACTTAACTTAACGTAACGGAACTTAACTTAAAGTAACGGAACTTAACCTAACGTAACGTAACGGAACTTAAAATAACGTAACGTAACGTAACTTAACGTAACGTAACTTAACGTAACGTAACTTAACGTAACGTAACTTAACGTAACGTAACTTACCGTAACGTAACTTAACGCAACGTAACTTAACGCAACGTAACGTAACTTAACTTAACGTAACGGAACTTAACTTAAAGTAACGGAACTTAACCTAACGTAACGTAACGGAACTTAAAATAACGTAACGTAACGTAACTTAACGTAACGTAACTTAACGTAACGTAACTTAACGTAACGTAACTTACCGTAACGTAACTTAACGCAACGTAACTTAACGCAACGTAACGTAACTTAACGCAACGTAACGTAACTTAACGCAACGTAACGTAACTTAACGTAACGTAACTTAACGTAACGTAACTTACTGTAACGTAACTTAACGCAACGTAACTTAACGCAACGTAACGTAACTTAACGCAACGTAACGTAACTTAACGCAACGTAACGTAACTTAACGTAACGTAACTTAACGTAACGTAACTTAACCTAACGTAACGTAACTTAACCTAACGTAACTTAACGTAACGTAACTTAACGTAACGTAACTTACCGTAACGTAACTTAACGCAACGTAACTTAACGCAACGTAACGTAACTTAACGCAACGTAACGTAACTTAACGCAACGTAACGTAACTTAACGTAACGTAACTTAACGTAACGTAACTTAACGTAACGTAGCTTAACCTAACGTAACGTAACTTAACCTAACGTAACGTAACTTAACCTAACGTAACGTAACTTAACCTAACGTAACGTAACTTAACCTAACGTAACGTAACGTAACGTAACTTAACGTAATGTAACTTAACGTAACGTAGCTTAACGTAACGTAACTTAACGTAACTTAACTTAACGTAGCTTAACGTAACGTAACTTAACGTAACGTAACTTAACGCAACGTAACTTAACGTAACGTAACTTAACGTAACGTAACGTAACTTAACGCAACGTAACGTAACTTAACTTAACGTAACGGAACTTAACTTAAAGTAACGGAACTTAACCTAACGTAACGTAACGGAACTTAACCTAACGTAACGTAACGGAACTTAACCTAACGTAACGTAACGTAACTTAACGTAACGTAACTTAACGTAACGTACCGTAACGTAACTTAACGGAACTTAGCGTAACGGAACTTAACGTAACGGAACTTAACGGAACGTAACTTAACGTAACGTAACTTAACGTAACGTAACTTAACGTAACGTAACTTAACGTAACGTAACTTAACGTAAAGTAACTTAACTTAACGTAACGGAACTTAACTTAAAGTAACGGAACTTAACCTAACGTAACGTAACGGAACTTAACCTAACGTAACGTAACGTAACTTAACGTAACGTAACTTAACGTAACGTAACTTAACGTAACGTAACTTACCGTAACGTAACTTAACGCAACGTAACGTAACTTAACGCAACGTAACGTAACTTAACGCAACGTAACGTAACTTAACGCAACGTAACGTAACTTAACGTAACGTAACTTAACGTAACTTAACCTAACGTAACGTAACTTAACCTAACGTAACGTAACTTAACCTAACGTAACGTAACTTAACCTAACGTAACGTAACTTAACCTAACGTAACGTAACTTAACCTAACGTAACGTAACTTAACCTAACGTAACGTAACTTAACCTAACGTAACGTAACTTAACCTAACGTAACTTAACGTAACGTAAGTTAACGGAACTTAGCGTAACGGAACTAAACGTAACGGAACTTAACGGAACATAACTTAACGTAACGTAACTTAACGTAACGTAACTTAACGTAACGTAACTTAACGTAACGTAACTTAACGTAACGTAACTTAACGCAACATAACGTAACTTAACGCAACGTAACGTAACTTAACTTAACGTAACGGAACTTAACTTAAAGTAACGGAACTTAACCTAACGTAACGTAACGGAACTTAACCTAACGTAACGTAACGTAACTTAACGTAACGTAACTTAACGTAACGTAACTTAACGTAACGTAACTTACCGTAACGTAACTTAACGCAACGTAACGTAACTTAACGCAACGTAACGTAACTTAACGCAACGTAACGTAACTTAACGTAACGTAACTTAACGTAACGTAACTTAACGTAACGTAACTTAACCTAACGTAACGTAACTTAACCTAACGTAACGTAACTTAACCTAACGTAACGTAACTTAACCTAACGTAACGTAACTTAACCTAACGTAACGTAGCGTAACGTAACTTAACGTAACGTAACTTAACGTAACGTAGCTTAACGTAACGTAACTTAACGTAACTTAACGTAACGTAACTTAACGTAACGTAACTTAACGTAACGTAACTTAACCTAACGTAACGTAACTTAACCTAACGTAACGTAACTTAACCTAACGTAACGTAACTTAACCTAACGTAACGTAACTTAACCTAACGTAACTTAACGTAACGTAAGTTAACGGAACTTAGCGTAACGGAACTAAACGTAACGGAACTTAACGGAACATAACTTAACGTAACGTAACTTAACGTAACGTAACTTAACGTAACGTAACTTAACGTAACGTAACTTAACGCAACGTAACGTAACTTAACTTAACGTAACGGAACTTAACTTAAAGTAACGGAACTTAACCTAACGTAACGTAACGGAACTTAACCTAACGTAACGTAACGTAACTCAACGTAACGTAACTTAACGTAACGTAACTTAACGTAACGTAACTTAACGTAACGTAACTTAACGTAACGTAACTTACCGTAACGTAACTTAACGCAACGTAACTTAACGCAACGTAACGTAACTTAACGCAACGTAACGTAACTTAACGCAACGTAACGTAACTTAACGCAACGTAACGTAACTTAACGTAACGTAACTTAACGTAACGTAACTTAACGTAACGTAACTTAACCTAACGTAACGTAACTTAACCTAACGTAACGTAACTTAACCTAACGTAACTTAACGTAACGTAAGTTAACGGAACTTAGCGTAACGGAACTAAACGTAACGGAACTTAACGGAACATAACTTAACGTAACGTAACTTAACGTAACGTAACTTAACGTAACGTAACTTAACGTAACGTAACTTAACGCAACATAACGTAACTTAACGCAACGTAACGTAACTTAACTTAACGTAACGGAACTTAACTTAAAGTAACGGAACTTAACCTAACGTAACGTAACGGAACTTAACCTAACGTAACGTAACGTAACTTAACGTAACGTAACTTAACGTAACGTAACTTACCGTAACGTAACTTAACGCAACGTAACTTAACGCAACGTAACGTAACTTAACGCAACGTAACGTAACTTAACGCAACGTAACGTAACTTAACGTAACGTAACTTAACGTAACGTAACTTAACGTAACGTAACTTAACCTAACGTAACGTAACTTACCTTACGTAACTTAACGTAACGTAACTTAACGTAACGTAACTTACCGTAACGTAACTTAACGCAACGTAACTTAACGCAACGTAACGTAACTTAACGCAACGTAACGTAACTTAACGCAACGTAACGTAACTTAACGCAACGTAACGTAACTTAACGCAACGTAACGTAACTTAACGTAACGTAACTTAACGTAACGTAACTTAACGTAACGTAACTTAACGTAACGTAGCTTAACCTAACGTAACGTAACTTAACCTAACGTAACGTAACTTAACGTAACGTACCTTAACGTAACGTAACTTAACGGAACTTAGCGTAACGGAACTTAACGTAACGGAACTTAACGGAACGTAACTTAACGTAACGTAACTTAACGTAACGTAACTTAACGTAACGTAACTTAACGTAACGTAACGTAACGTAATTTAACGTAACGTAACGTAACTTAACGTAACGTAACTTAACGTAAGTAACTTAACGTAATGTACCTTAATGTAACGTAACGGAACTTAGCGTAACGGAACTTACCGTAACGTAACGTAACGTAACGGAACTTAACGTAACCTAACGTAACGTAACGTAACTTAACGTAACGTAACGGAACTTAACGTAACTTAAAGTAACAGAACTTAACCTAACGTAACGTAACGGAACTTAACCTAACGTAACGTAACTTAACTTAACGTAACGTAACGTAACTTAACGTAACGTAACGTAACTTAACGTAACGTAACGTAACTTAACGTAACGTAACTTAACGTAACGTAACTTAACGTAACGTAACTTAACGTAACGTACCTTAACGTAACGTAACTTAACGGAACTTAGCGTAACGGAACTTAACGTAACGGAACTTAACGGAACGTAACTTAACGTAACGTAACTTAACGTAACGTAACTTAACGTAACGTAACTAAACGTAACGTAACTTAACGTAACGTAACTTAACGTAACGTAACTTAACGTAACGTAACTTAACGTAACGTAACTTAACGCAACGTAACGTAACTTAACGCAACGTAACGTAACTTAACGTAACGGAACTTAACTTAAAGTAACGGAACTTAACCTAACGTAACGTAACGGAACTTAACCTAACGTAACGTAACGTAACTTAACGTAACGTAACTTAACGTAATGTAACTTAACGTAACGTAGCTTAACGTAACGTAACTTAACGTAACTTAACGTAACGTAGCTTAACGTAACGTAACTTAACGTAACGTAACTTAACGCAACGTAACTTAACGCAGCATAACTTAACGCAACGTAAAGTAACTTAACGCAACGTAACGTAACTTAACTTAACGTAACGGAACTTAACTTAAAGTAACGGAACTTAACTTAAAGTAACGGAACTTAACCTAACGTAACGTAACGGAACTTAAAATAACGTAACGTAACGTAACTTAACGTAACGTAACTTACCGTAACGTAACTTAACGTAACGTAACGTAACGGAACTTAACGTAACCTAACGTAACGTAACGTAACTTAACGTAACGTAACGGAACTTAACGTAACTTAAAGTAACGGAACTTAACCTAACGTAACGTAACTTAACTTAACCTAACGTAACGTAACTTAACGTAACGTAACGTAACTTAACGTAACGTAACTTAACGTAATGTAAGTAGGTATGGCGCCAGCTAAGCCCGGGCTCCGCCCCCCAGATGGGGGCCCCCTTAGGGCTCCGCTGGGCCCCCAACTGTCAAAATCAAAATGGGGCCCCCAACTGTCAAAATGGCGCCCCAGCTGTCAAAATGAAAAAATAGGGCCCCCAACTGTCAAAATGGCGCTCGCAGCTACCTAGACCAAAGACCCATAGACCTACAAATCAGAGGGGCCAAAGACCCATAGACCTACAATTCAGAAGAACTACAAGCCTCTAGGGCCCTCAACATAACCTCAAAGCCATAGCGCCTTATGGGCACGGTTCTAAAGCAGAAAGCTAAAGGAGGTCGCACACGGCGAATTATATATAAAGATTACTTACTCTGTTGTGGACTAATCAGCTGGCACCGAACTCACGTACAACTGTGTGTGTGATATATCTACGAGAGCTCCAGGTATACCACAACAAAAGGTCCATTGAAGAGAGCTTCAGGTATACCACAACAAAATATTTAAAACTTAACCCAACTTTCCGAACACCGGAGCCCAAGTATATAATTATTAGCTGTAGAATTTTGTATCTCAACGTCGAGAACAACAGCAATTTAAAAACTTAACCCAACTTTTTGTGTGTGGAACAAGCACGACCGATCACCAACACAGAACACTCTAGACTGAACCCACATACGCCTGCGCCCGTAATATAATAATAATAAATATCTAATTATCTCCATACTGGCGAGAGTAACAACAATTTAAAAACTTAACCCAACTTTTCGAACACCGGAGCCCAAGTATATAATTATTAGCTGTAGAATTATGTATCTCCATACTGACGAGAGTAACAACAATTTAAAAACCTAAGCTAATTTTTGCGCGGGTTTTGTATCTCAACGACGACGAGAGTAACAACTGCAATTTAAAAAACTTAACCTAACTTTTTGTGTGTGGAACAAGCACGACCGATCACCAACACAGAACACTCTAGACTGAAGCCACATACCTGCGTGTGTGTAATATAATAAATATCTAATTATCTCCATACTGTCGAGAGCAACTTAAAACCGAAGGAACTGCACGCATGTAATATCTATTGATTGCGTATCTCCATAAATTAACGAGCAGCCCGAGATGATTGCGTATCTCCACAAAATAACGAGCAAACAACAGTAACTAAAGATATGTGTGTGTGTGTGTGTGTGTGTAGGGAACCACGACGTACAATCGCGAACTATTTAAATGCAGAATTGCGTATCTCCATAAATTAACGAGCAGCCCGAGATGATTGCGTATCTCCACAAATTAACGAGCAAACAACAGTAACTAAAGATATGTGTGTGTGTAGGGAACCACGACGTACAATCGCGAACTATTTAAATGCAGAATTACGTATCTCCATAAATTAACGAGCAAGACAGCGAGCATCTTATGACAACAGTTAATACCTAGAAAGATGTACCCGTAAGTGATCTCAAGGCAGCGTATTTTTTCCGGCTTCTTGCTGAAAGCCATACCATATTTGTTGTTATTACAGAATTTTCAACAAAAAACGAGCTCCGGTCACAGTTACGAAGAAATATTAATAATTTCAAAAACTGTAAATGTACACAAGAGACACCTAAAATATTCACAATTAAAATGCAATATAAAATACAATTAATATAAAATTATAATCTAAACAAAGACATGTCTTTCAATAAATCTATCTTCATCATCATAAACAGCTGTTATTCGAAAGTTGTATGGTACAGGCTCGGTTAACCTCAGCAACTCTGAAGCTGATGGGGGCGTCTGCAGAGGCGATGGTAGCGATAAATTAAACTCTTCAGGTAGAATCTCTACAGCCAGTAATCGACCATGCAGCTCGTCGAGTAGCAAACAATCATCTTGGCCTAAACCAGGCAGGGGGGCTACTGCTGTAAAAATAATAATAACTAAACAACCAAAATAGACAATTAATTAACAAATGTTTTTTTATTTAAAACATACTAAAAGTTTCTACATCGCTACAGTTCAATGCTTATATACTTCCACGCTAAAAACGCGGCATCTACTGGTAGCAAAGAATCGATAAATTTAACATCAAAGTTCCCCCCCCCTGGTAACATACAATATAGGTATTTGAGAAAGCTGATTGCCAATGTAAATGACGTGAAAAATCGTTTAGACATGTCTAATTTTCTAAAAAGTTCATACTACAAATCCGATACGACTTTTATTGTTAAGAATATTTGTGTACATACTATATGTTATATTAATTTAAAACGCAGTGCGACAGTCTAACTTAGCAGCCACAGGGAAATAATTACTAAAACTGTAATTACCTATTTTTGCCCTTTCTTACAGAGAAAAATCTAAACTTTATAAAATCTGCAAGTATATGAAGATAATACAGAGCTGCCACTGCTAGCGTCTCCTAGTTGAAAAGGTGGCTTACTACAATATACTAAAAATAAAATGCAGTATATTGTAGCTACCGCGTTTTCAACTAGTGGCGCGAAGATACCACATTTGTGCTTGATTTTAGCACGACAGTATAGATATTGTATGAATTACAAATGAAATTATGTAAATACTGATAATAAAATAATAAACTCACATCAATATAATGTTCTCATCTCTTTCGGCGGCTGCCTCGTCGTCGTCTGGAGATCTTGGCATAGATTCCTTACATTCCAGATATGTTAAGGCGTCATAAGGTTGCAGCCCAATATGTTCGCTGTCACCGACGTTCATGAACCTTGCCAACGTCTCCGAACAGAAACAAAAAATATTATGGCAAGTCGTACATATACCATCGTCAACAACAACATCCAGGGCCAAGTCCAAAAACAGTTCTCGGCACTCGGGACATCTCAAGGATTCATCGTTTGATTCATCCATTAGATTACTAAGAATGAATATTATTAATACGAATTATAAATGCAAATATATAACTTACTTTTCTATCAAATATCGTTCCAAACACCTTCGCGGAGTGTTTCGGTTTGTTAAATGTGACAGCGCAGTGTAACAACAGCCCTTCATTTCTATGAACCTAATAGCACACACACTATAAGACCTGCATACGTGAAACAGTAAACTAGAATGATATTATTTTTGCATAAAAACCATCCGAGAGTCGATATATCTATCTCTGTAACCGCAGGGCCCGGCCTTGGGGCTTGCAAATGTAACAAAATATTTACAGGAAGTGTGAATCTATCTGAGATGCGATATAATACCTATTCAACGAGCTGAAACAGGGTACCCGCTATATCACTCTGATGAAATTTAAAAACGCTGTAACTCAATTAATAGATCTTACAGAAAGGCGGTGGTCAAAACACAGCAATTTTCACCTCTCAATCTGTTATGATGGCAAACCGCCTACAGGGTGTCAAAACGTCAATATTTCAAATCAACTGGTCTGTGTTTGACATAAAAAAATAACATATAGGGTGGTCCAACTTTTGAAGCATCAAAACGCTCAAGGTAGTTAAGTCGCTCTGTAAAAGCAGTTGCTGAATTTAGAGGATGTTAGTAAGCATCAACTTTTCTATAGTCTGAAATTAGACGGTATACCAATCTGATGCTTGAAATCAGTTGGTCTGTGTTTGACATAGAAATAACATATAGGGTGGTCCAACTTTTGAAGCATCAAAACGCTCGAGGTAGTCAAGCCGCTCTGTAAAAGCAGTTGCTGAATTTATAGGGTGTAAGTAGCATCAACTTTTCTATTCAAAACATTTAGCGCCCACCGACAAAAAAAAAACAATAACGGCCGAGGCGCACCTAGACGCAAAACCGATAGATATATGTATAATAGTATTTGTTACAGACTAAAAAGTTGACAGATAAGAACCCGCAGCGATAAAAAACGCCTTGAAACAAAAATAGATTAAATGTATATTGCCATCAGGTCTACTTGTTTGATTATTCACCTTTACTAAAAATTGTGCTTAATAGGTACAGGCAGATCACTGGCCCTGTACAAATCAAGGTAGAAAATAATCAAATATTGAATTATTCTATGTATCTCCACAAATATACGAGTTCTGTAGTACGTCTATTGATATCAAATAATAGTTTGACGTACAAAAATGTATACTGATTTATTCTATGTGTCTCTATAAGACCTGAACACCGAAAATTGTGCTTAATAGGCGTATACAGAGTAAAAACACCATACCAAGGGAAGTATATAAGGTAAGCCCAATCAAATCATTACTCTTAATAATAAATTAATTTATACTATGTATCTCTACAAATATACGAGTTCTGTAGTAGGTCATGTGATATCGTACAAAAACAATATTAAATAATTATTTAAAAAAAAACAAAAGATTGGACGAAACCCGCCCCATATTGAAATAATTTCTTGTAGGTATCTAAATTATCTCAAACAACCTGTGTTTTCTAGAATCGAAATGTGTTTATATCCCACCACGTTCAGTCTGTCTGAACGCTGAATTGTTAAGTTTTTCACTGTGTTAGAAAAAAGCCGTACAGAAACAAATAAAACGAAATTTTTGTGTTTGTAGGTGCAACCTGATTGCTTAGAACATATAGTGAGTACAACATTGGAATTTTTTTAAAAAATTAAACAGCGAGTTAACAAAAAGACAATTTAGATACAAAAAAAAAAGATAGAAATCAGGGCGTTGCCACAGATATGATAAACGACCCTTGTATGTTAGAATTTTTACTGCGGTAAATATACAAACAAAGCAAAACTCTATTAGAAAAACAATAACACCTACCGACTAGTTGAACAGTACAACGAGTACAGGGTGTTGATGTGGAACCTTTATCGGTTATTCAGTTACCTTATTCGAATATTAAACAGCGAGTTAACAAAAGACAATTTAGATACAAAAAGATAGAAATCAGGGCGTTGCCACAGATATGATAAACGACCCCTGTATGTTAGAATTTTTTACTACGGTAAATATACAAACAATGGCAAGGACTCTATTAGAAAAACAATAACACCTATCGACTAGTTGAACAGTACAACGAGTACAGGGCGTTGATGTGGAACCTTTATCGGTTCTTCTTCAGTTAGCTTATTAGTTATCGATTCAAAAATTTGACTAAAACACAAGTTATTCTTGAATGGGTTACGTCATTGTACGCTAAAATTTGCTGTTGCCGATAAAGGTACCACATCCTCATTTTAGCGATAACAGGGGGCTATGATGGGGAAATGCCATGATTGGAAATAAAACGGAAAACCAAACTTTAAAAAGATTTATTAAGGATATCTGAACATTCCATCACAAGCTATAAAACCACATTTTTTAAATAAATTTTCCGATGCTTCATTCAAAGTAAAGGCGGAAATCTGCTCTCGGCTTTTGATGTGTTCTAACAACTGCGCTGCAAAACCTCTTCTACGCTCTTGTGGTAGTGTGTAGATATAATTGAACATCTTTGGGTTCGAATGTATGTTGAATGGGTCATAGTCCATCTTTGACAGCAGGGCAAACGATACAGGTTTGGAATCCGAGTAAATTATATAACAGAAGGGCTGCCTGTCTAGATACCACTGTTCAATGAACATATCGCATAGTTTAAGCTTCTTTATTTCTCTCAGGGCCTTTGATTTAAAAAAGAATTTGATAACAGTCGTCATTGCGTCTTAACAGCACGGCTAGTAGAACATAAATGAAAACAACTGATGATGGCGCTACACCTATAGGGTGTGTGAAGGTGGTGGGGTAGCTCGAGATGATATCCTGATTAACTTTAGCTCGAGAATGTTTTTGTATGTACGCCTTATTACAAATATTACATATATACGTTATCCTGAAGTTACCCCGAGGTTATCCCTAAGTTATCCTGATTATACTGGTGTTATCCTGAAGTTATATTTGTTATCCTAGGTTTAGCGTCCACGGTGCGTCGACCCTGCGCGACGTAGGGTCGACCCTGCGTCGAAAAACATCGAAAAACGTCACGCAGGGTCGACCCTACGTGACGCAGGGTTGACCCTACGTGACGTTTTCGACATTTTTGACGTTTGACGTATTACGCTATAAAACGTCAAAAACGTGACCCTGCGTGACGTTTTTCGACGCAGGGTCGACCCTACGTGACGCAGGGTCGACCCTACGTGACGTTTTCGACATTTTTGACGTTTGACGTTGTATTACGCTATAAAACGTCAAAAACGTGACCCTGCGTGACGTTTTTCGACGCAGGGTCGACCCTACGTGACGCAGGGTCGACCCTACGTGACGTTTTCGACGGTTTTGACGCCTTACACGTTTTCATAGGTTACAAGGCGACCCAATAAGTCTTTTATTTGTTGGAAGACGCTTGGTTGAGGACACGTGATGCCAAAAAGAGCTAAGTCAAAAAACTACCAATAAGGCTAACTGTCACGTAAAATAAGGCTAACCGGCACGTAAATAAGTGCCACAATAATACTAGTTGGTCTGCAATAAGTCCTTAACTTAGGCTCGCAATAGTTCGGCGCACAATCCTAATCGCGGTCGTTTAATTATAATAATTAGTCTCTGTCTACGTGTCGCGCGAATTTAGCGTTCATAGTTACGTTGAATCCAACATATTTGCCTGGGGAACATATTGAATTTTGTGGGTGTCAGACAGGTACTTTTTTCTCAGAATTATGTACACACAGGGCGACCAAGGCACACACACATTTATCTTTGCTATGTGTTACAGCCAACATCACGCCGCCGAAAGGGCGATCTGTCGCCGACGTCGTCTTACACATACAAGAGCTGATCGGTAGGGACATGATTTTAACCCCGTGGTTGTTATTCATGTAAAACCTAGGAATGTCAGCTTTTGACCTCAGTAAATAAAGCCTGTAATGTTGTTGTTTTCTGTATTAGAGAAACATCTATTTTTCATATATTAGGTGTTACGAAAATTTACGGAATAATTTTTGCATATTTATGTTTAGATCTCGTGTTACCAAGACCATCAAGAACATATCTCGTTGCGTCATTGAGACCACACCAATCAGAATCGCCATCAATAAATTAGGTAATTGGTTGCTATAATTCAAAACCAAAAGCATTGAAATTAGCCCCTTTATGCTACGCCATTGGAATAGCATCTGCCGTGGCGCTTTGATTATCAGCGAACGTAAGATTATCAATAAAACAAACAGGTCGAGTTCCATATCAACTCGTATTTATAGCAAGTCATAGCGGACGTAGACAGGACACCAGCAAATTGAATTTGGAAAATAGTAAACAGCGTAGTATAATATTTTTATTTTATAAAGCAAGAATAATAAGAGCCACTAATAATATACAGGGTGATAAAAACATAATAATAAAGTTATACAGAGCAGGTAATAATACAAAAAATGTTAAATATATATATACAGGGCGCTTAAAAACAGGTCAAGTTCTGGGGATTTTGAAGCCAAACGGTTCAGATGTGTGATCGGCGTGGAATTTTCTCTTGGTAGAGCGAGGTCTATATATTTTCGTTTCCTGCCGCGTCACCACCTCATGCTCCTTTGTTCTTCGAATATGGCTTGCTGTGATGTATACAGGGTCGGATGGGGCTAGAACCATCTCCTTTATGCTGGCAAAGTTTATTAGCTGGCTGGCCGCATAATTGAGCCCTATGCCCTTAACTTTACACACTATCTTCTCGTCGTTGTCTCGTGTGCAGAACACCTTGTACGTATAATTTTTAGGCCCGCCGCTTACAAACTCTGTGATGTAGCTCCCTCGACCATATCCTTCCAGCTCGTCGGTCATATCCCCTATAAATTCGCCTGTTGGAACGTCATATTCCCCATCTCTCGACACGTAGACGACGGAATCCGTATCATAATACAATACCCTATTGCCCAGCAGCTCGAGGTAGCTGTACAACTTGAGCCGGGCCTGTGTTGTAACGTAGGCGGCTATGACAACGTTCACGGTGGTCAGAGGGTCGTATGCCTCGTCTCGGTGTTCCCAGCTGACGACTAGAGTGTCTTCGTTGATTGGCAGCGCGCTATTTACGTAGATGGAGGGATTCGAGAGCATCCCGAAGAATTGGTCGGGGTCCCGTACAATGCTGGTTTTGGGCTGGTTTTCCCGCTGCCCCAGCTTGCCCCAGAAGCTGTTTAATATAAGTTTGGCCAGAGAGCGAAGTCCTGGGTTTTCCGTTATTTCGGCGTACTCCAGCCGAACGTCTTCTCTGTCCAGGAACTCTTCGATGTAGCGGTCTCTCTCCTGCTCGTTGGTGCAGTGGGCGGGCCAGCCCGACGCCTGCTGCTTAACGCGAATAAATTTGTTCATTATTTCCGTAAACAGCCCGCCCGTCTTTGTGGCCTTATCAAACTGGTCGATCTGATAATTCCACACCTCGAAAATTTTCACAAGTTTGTAGCTCATCTCCAGCGCCTTTTTAATTTCGTCCACGATCCACGTACCTGTAAGAGCACGCTCTTCCTGGTTATGCGTGCAGACGCCCTGGTTCATGTGTTCGCCGCAGGTGCGACAGAGGACAAACATAAGCTTGTTGTTCATCTTGGCAGGTAGAACGGGGTGTTGGAGATCTTGTGGTGGAAGAATCGTACACTTGATTACACCGTTTAAAGTGTGGATGTCTTTTGGGCATTCGTCGTCGCCCACGTAGACTGTGGGGTGTCCTACGGGAAACTTCCCATACTTGCAGGCCCACGGGTAGAGGCTGCAAACGTCCACGTACTTGATTTTCTCTCCAGGACCGCACTTGTAGTATTCTACGGTATTGCCTGTGCGCCCACCATAGAAGGCGTCTCTGGGATTAAGAGGCGTGTTAGCCAGCAGAGGGTGTTGCTCTGTGTAGGTGCGGAGTTCTTCGTTCTGCTGGAGCTGTCGTCTAAACTGACATTCCCACATCTCTACGACGGCATACCCCAAGGTTCTCAGTCTCTCTGTCTTGGCCGTGGTGGCCTCATGTCTTGTGTTTAGCGATTGGGCGGGGTCTTCGTGCGTGGGTTCGTCTCTGCAGTATTTGAAACACGCAGTACACCCGTGATAGTAACAGCCGTGGAACTCGAACACCTGTTTGGTTTCCTCGCAGTACCCGTCCACCTTGACACCCTGTACTATGGCCTCCTGCTGCTTCGCGCTATGTCTGATGTTTAGCTCTCGCGCCTTTTCTTCTGACACGAGCCACTGGGTTGCTATCTTGCTCTGGTTGCCCCGCCATCTGTACCCGCCCTTGGGTATGATACCTATGGTGTTTGGTCGCAGGAAATTACGCCGAAACACCTTGTTACAGGCCGAGGCAATAGTGCATGCCTCACTTAGTGGACAAACATTACCGGTGGACAACAACTGGTTGCGGAACTTGAGACATGCCGCGGCGAGAATATCCACATCAGACACGCAGTACTCCACTAGGTCTCGCTGCATGTCGAAGGTGTCGTTCTTGTGTTGCTCGTACCACCTGAGAAACGTCGATCTGTCGCCTTCCTTCATTGTGTCGGGACTGTAATACTCGGCAGGTGGTAGGGGCCCTACATAGTTGGCGTTTGCCGCGGTGTTGAAGAGGTGAGGAAAGTAGCCCTTCTTGAACCCGTCTCCAAGACCGAAAGCCTTGGGCAGCTTGGACAGCGCCATGGGAAAATAGTTGAGGGAGTCCACGAACTTGACGTTGCCAGCACTCATCATAATTATCTTGGTACCACGCATTATGATAGGCTCCGGGTTTAGATCTGACTGCGTGAGGATGTAATTTAAAATAAACTGATGGTCGAAGGCCTGCCCGTTGTGTGCGATAACCACCACCTGCTTAAACTTTTTTCTTATTGTTATGAGGTGATGCACAAACGGGGAAACGGGGTCGGTACACTTAAGTATTTGCTGTCTTGGGCCACATTTTTGACAGACTTTCACTTCGGTATCCATACAGACATCACAATATTGTTTGAAGACGCAGAGATTGGGTTCGTGTAAATGGGAGCCGTCTTCGAGCTCTTTCTCTTGCCTCGTCTCCAGATCGTAGAAGACGAAGAGAAGGTCGCTTGTTTTCGGCTTGCCTGTGTCGGGCTGCATATAACACAGGTGATCGGCCGTCGTGTGGGTTCTACACACTTTACAATATATCTCACCACAGGTATGTCGCCGACCCGCCTTTACGGTACTGTAGCACTGCTCGCAGCGTCTAATGGTCTCGCAGACGGTGCTCTTGCCACCTGATCCGGGTTTAAGGTGATTGTCGTAGCATTGCCGGCCTCGGAACGATCTCTTGCAGTTATCGCATGTGATTTTCAACGTCTGCGGGCAGGCCGGAGATTGTTGGCATGCAGCGCAGGTTCCTCCACACCTGTGCTTATTCTTATGATCATACGGTATACTACACGCCTCGCAAAAGTAGGAGCAGCAGAAGGCGGCCGTCAGCGATGTAATGACATTGTAGTGGCCCTCGTGGTACAGCAGGTTGATGTTGGGGCCTTCTGCTGCTGCGTTCCCTCTGAATATCAGGTCCCTGCCTTTAGAGCCATATTTGTACACCACAATCCTAAAATTTTGCAGGTATTGCTGGAACTGCTGCAGCTCGGAGATGCCGCAGCCTTCTTCAGGTATAGTCACGCCGGCGGCCTGCAACAGTTCGAAAGCTCTCCGGGTCTGCAGCTTCCCGGTGTCGCGTCGCACCTTGGTCTGGTCGGGGTCCTTGGTAACGCAGGCCATAGCCACCACTAGGGCTCGAGGTAGGCACATGTTGTCTTTATTCTTAATGGTGATGATGCCTCGTCTCATACCACATTCTTCGGTGAAGGTGTTGTATCGCCGTCCTCTGTCATTTCCTTTGCCGGCCGGCATCTTGACAGACGTCACTCCCAAGCAGAAGGTGGTAGTGTCGAGTCCCGTAGAGTTTGACTGATAGACGCCGGCTATAACTTCCCAAACGTCCTCGAATTTTACCTCTTTCACAGGGCGAAAGCGCACATAGCCGTCGCCGCGTGCGAAATCCTTGGAACAGAAGGAGAATCCTACCTGGTCGTCGTTGGTGAGGCCCTCCGTACCTCTGGTGATGACAGCGTTAATAGCCTCTTTAACCCAACCTACAGGCTCCTCGCCCGCCGGCACTGGCTTGAGCTTGAACTCGAGCGTACGTCCGGAGAGATTAAAACGTCGCACATTCTTCACAATGTCCTTAACAATCTGGAATTTCTCCATGTTGATAATATGTGTCTCTTACAACGATGTTTACTCTTCAATTGTTGAAGATAGAACGACTAGACGAGCTACAGGTACCCCTATTTATAACTTCGGTATACCTGAAAATAGATCACGTGATTAGTTAGCCGTTCTCAAAGTTGAAAAATATATCGGCGGCAGAAATGTACTCACCACGCTTTTTACCAGCGAATGATCAATAGTCTTTCGACAGCTTGAAATTTTCTACCTATTTTGCTTTTTACAACCTACAGCAAAGGTTTTGTCGTTGATAAAATACTTCCACGCAGGTATGTAGAGACCTGAAAATAAATTATTTGGTACATCAGGATTGCTAAAACATTGCATCTGGTAAGAAATTTTATAATATCACGCGACATTAAAAACAATTGCTTGTTATTAATAAGCAACTCGCAAGCTTTAATTCAATATATAACTCGGGATACCTACCTAGGCGCCAACTTATTGTTGCTGATAAAACTCAGGTGATAACTGCTGCTGGTTCAACTGAGTGACTGATAAGAGACAACGGCCGGAGTCATCCGCCTTTATACCTACGTGGGTTGTAGCGCAATCTAGTTGTGACGTAGTCCTCATCGTTAGCGCGCGAAATTATATTTATTCATTCATGGCTTTATCGACAGAAGGCCGTGGCTTTGTAAGAGACCACAACAACAAGGTGACAAAAACATGTTTACAATTAGTTTGTTGTTGTGTTTTTATCGCTGCGGGTTCTTATCTGTCAACTTTTAGTCTGTAACAAATACTATTATACATATATCTATCGGTTTTGCGTCTAGGTGCGCCTCGGCCGCGAGCGGCTTGACTACCTCGAGCGTTTTGATGCTTCAAAAGTTGGACCACCCTATATGTTATTTCTATGTCAAACACAGACCAAGTGATTTGAAATATTTTGACACCCTTTATGCTATACGTAAAATTCGCAAAGAACTGCTGTTGTTATTTTAAAGTGAATAGTCTCTCTCTCTCAAAATGAACACCCTATTTGCTATACGTAAAATTCGTTGGTTTTAATTTTAGTGTCCTATTTGGATCTTCTTATCAGTAAGATGCCACAGCTAACGAAAACATGTTTTTTAAATCTACGTAATTCGTTTGAGCTCGTTGAATAGGTATTATATCGCATCTCAGATAGATTCACACTTCCTGTAAATATTTTGTTACATTTGCAAGCCCCAAGGCCGGGCCCTGCGGTTACAGAGATAGATATATCGACTCTCGGATGGTTTTTATGCAAAAATAATATCATTCTAGTTTACTGTTTCGCGTATGCAGGTCTTATAGTGTGTGTGCTATTAGGTTCATAGAAATGAAGGGCTGTTGTTACACTGCGCTGTCACATTTAACAAACCGAAACACTCCGCGAAGGTGTTTGGAACGATATTTGATAGAAAAGTAAGTTATATATTTGCATTTATAATTCGTATTAATAATATTCATTCTTAGTAATCTAATGGATGAATCAAACGATGAATCCTTGAGATGTCCCGAGTGCCGAGAACTGTTTTTGGACTTGGCCCTGGATGTTGTTGTTGACGATGGTATATGTACGACTTGCCATAATATTTTTTGTTTCTGTTCGGAGACGTTGGCAAGGTTCATGAACGTCGGTGACAGCGAACATATTGGGCTGCAACCTTATGACGCCTTAACATATCTGGAATGTAAGGAATCTATGCCAAGATCTCCAGACGACGACGAGGCAGCCGCCGAAAGAGATGAGAACATTATATTGATGTGAGTTTATTATTTTATTATCAGTATTTACATAATTTCATTTGTAATTCATACAATATCTATACTGTCGTGCTAAAATCAAGCACAAATGTGGTATCTTCGCGCCACTAGTTGAAAACGCGGTAGCTACAATATACTGCATTTTATTTTTAGTATATTGTAGTAAGCCACCTTTTCAACTAGGAGACGCTAGCAGTGGCAGCTCTGTATTATCTTCATATACTTGCAGATTTTATAAAGTTTAGATTTTTCTCTGTAAGAAAGGGCAAAAATAGGTAATTACAGTTTTAGTAATTATTTCCCTGTGGCTGCTAAGTTAGACTGTCGCACTGCGTTTTAAATTAATATAACATATAGTATGTACACAAATATTCTTAACAATAAAAGTCGTATCGGATTTGTAGTATGAACTTTTTAGAAAATTAGACATGTCTAAACGATTTTTCACGTCATTTACATTGGCAATCAGCTTTCTCAAATAACCTATATTGTATGTTACCAGGGGGGGGAACTTTGATGTTAAATTTATCGATTCTTTGCTACCAGTAGATGCCGCGTTTTTAGCGTGGAAGTATATAAGCATTGAACTGTAGCGATGTAGAAACTTTTAGTATGTTTTAAATAAAAAAACATTTGTTAATTAATTGTCTATTTTGGTTGTTTAGTTATTATTATTTTTACAGCAGTAGCCCCCCTGCCTGGTTTAGGCCAAGATGATTGTTTGCTACTCGACGAGCTGCATGGTCGATTACTGGCTGTAGAGATTCTACCTGAAGAGTTTAATTTATCGCTACCATCGCCTCTGCAGACGCCCCCATCAGCTTCAGAGTTGCTGAGGTTAACCGAGCCTGTACCATACAACTTTCGAATAACAGCTGTTTATGATGATGAAGATAGATTTATTGAAAGACATGTCTTTGTTTAGATTATAATTTTATATTAATTGTATTTTATATTGCATTTTAATTGTGAATATTTTAGGTGTCTCTTGTGTACATTTACAGTTTTTGAAATTATTAATATTTCTTCGTAACTGTGACCGGAGCTCGTTTTTTGTTGAAAATTCTGTAATAACAACAAATATGGTATGGCTTTCAGCAAGAAGCCGGAAAAAATACGCTGCCTTGAGATCACTTACGGGTACATCTTTCTAGGTATTAACTGTTGTCATAAGATGCTCGCTGTCTTGCTCGTTAATTTATGGAGATACGTAATTCTGCATTTAAATAGTTCGCGATTGTACGTCGTGGTTCCCTACACACACACATATCTTTAGTTACTGTTGTTTGCTCGTTAATTTGTGGAGATACGCAATCATCTCGGGCTGCTCGTTAATTTATGGAGATACGCAATTCTGCATTTAAATAGTTCGCGATTGTACGTCGTGGTTCCCTACACACACACACACACACACATATCTTTAGTTACTGTTGTTTGCTCGTTATTTTGTGGAGATACGCAATCATCTCGGGCTGCTCGTTAATTTATGGAGATACGCAATCAATAGATATTACATGCGTGCAGTTCCTTCGGTTTTAAGTTGCTCTCGACAGTATGGAGATAATTAGATATTTATTATATTACACACACGCAGGTATGTGGCTTCAGTCTAGAGTGTTCTGTGTTGGTGATCGGTCGTGCTTGTTCCACACACAAAAAGTTAGGTTAAGTTTTTTAAATTGCAGTTGTTACTCTCGTCGTCGTTGAGATACAAAACCCGCGCAAAAATTAGCTTAGGTTTTTAAATTGTTGTTACTCTCGTCAGTATGGAGATACATAATTCTACAGCTAATAATTATATACTTGGGCTCCGGTGTTCGAAAAGTTGGGTTAAGTTTTTAAATTGTTGTTACTCTCGCCAGTATGGAGATAATTAGATATTTATTATTATTATATTACGGGCGCAGGCGTATGTGGGTTCAGTCTAGAGTGTTCTGTGTTGGTGATCGGTCGTGCTTGTTCCACACACAAAAAGTTGGGTTAAGTTTTTAAATTGCTGTTGTTCTCGACGTTGAGATACAAAATTCTACAGCTAATAATTATATACTTGGGCTCCGGTGTTCGGAAAGTTGGGTTAAGTTTTAAATATTTTGTTGTGGTATACCTGAAGCTCTCTTCAATGGACCTTTTGTTGTGGTATACCTGGAGCTCTCGTAGATATATCACACACACACAGTTGTACGTGAGTTCGGTGCCAGCTGATTAGTCCACAACAGAGTAAGTAATCTTTATATATAATTCGCCGTGTGCGACCTCCTTTAGCTTTCTGCTTTAGAACCGTGCCCATAAGGCGCTATGGCTTTGAGGTTATGTTGAGGGCCCTAGAGGCTTGTAGTTCTTCTGAATTGTAGGTCTATGGGTCTTTGGCCCCTCTGATTTGTAGGTCTATGGGTCTTTGGTCTAGGTAGCTGCGAGCGCCATTTTGACAGTTGGGGGCCCTATTTTTTCATTTTGACAGCTGGGGCGCCATTTTGACAGTTGGGGGCCCCATTTTGATTTTGACAGTTGGGGGCCCAGCGGAGCCCTAAGAGGGCCCCCATCTGTGGGGCGGAGCCCGGGCTTAGCTGGCGCCATACCTACTAATGTAACTTAACGTAACGTAACGTAACGTAACGTAACGTAACTTAACGTAACGTAACTTAACGTAACGTAACTTACCGTAACGTAACTTAACGTAACGTAACGTAACGGAACTTAACGTAACCTAACGTAACGTAACGTAACTTAACGTAACGTAACGGAACTTAACGTAACTTAAAGTAACGGAACTTAACCTAACGTAACGTAACGGAACTTAACCTAACGTAACGTAACTTAACTTAACGTAACGTAACTTAACGTATAACGTAACGTAACTTAACGTAACGTAACTTAACGTAACGTAACTTAACGTAACGTAACTTAACGTAACGTAACGTAGCTTAACCTAACGTAACGTAACTTAACCTAACGTAACGTAACTTAACCTAACGTAACGTAACTTAACCTAACGTAACGTAACTTAACGTAACGGAACTTAGCGTAACGGAATTTACCGTAACGTAACGTAACGGAACTTAACGTAACGTAACGGAACTTAACGTAACTTAAAGTAACGGAACTTAACCTAACGTAACGTAACGGAACTTAACCTAACGTAACGTAACTTAACTTAACGTAACGTAACGTAACTTAACGTAACGTAACGTAACTTAACGTAACGTAACTTAACGTAATGTAACTTAACGTAACGTAACGTAACGTAACGTAACGTAACGTAATTTAACGTAACGTAACTTAACGTAACGTACCTTAACGTAACGTAACTTAACGGAACTTAGCGTAACGGAACTTAACGTAACGGAACTTAACGGAACGTAACTCAACGTAACGTAACTTAACGTAACGTAACTTAACGTAACGTAACTTAACGTAACTTAACGTAACGTAACTTAGCGTAACGGAACTTACCGTAACGTAACGTAACGTAACGAAACTTAACGTAACTTAAAGTAACGGAACTTAACCTAACGTAACGTAACGGAACTTAACCTAACGTAACGGAACTTAACCTAACGTAACGTAACTTAACGTAACGTAACTTAACGGAACTTAGCGTAACGGAACTTAACGTAACGGAACTTAACGGAACGTAACTTACCGTAACGTAACTTACCGTAACGTAACTTAACGCAACGCAACGTAACGCAACGTAACGTAACTCAACTTAAAGTAACGTAACTTAAAAAAAGTAACTTAACGTAACGTAACTTAACGTAACGTAACTTAACGTAACGTAACTTAACGTAACGTAACGTAACGTAATTTAACGTAACGTAACGTAACTTAACGTAACTTAACGTAACGTAACTTAACGTAAGTAACTTAACGTAATGTACCTTAACGTAACGTAACTTAACGTAACGTAACGTAACGTAATTTAACGTAACGTAACGTAACTTAACGTAACTTAACGTAACGTAACTTAACGTAAGTAACTTAACGTAATGTACCTTAACGTAACGTAACTTAACGTAACGGAACTTAGCGTAACGGAACTTACCGTAACGTAACGTAACGTAACGGAACTTAACGTAACCTAACGTAACGTAACGTAACTTAACGTAACGTAACGGAACTTAACGTAACTTAAAGTAACGGAACTTAACCTAACGTAACGTAACGGAACTTAACCTAACGTAACGTAACGTAACTTAACGTAACGTAACTTAACGTAACGTAACTTACCGTAACGTAACTTAACGCAACGTAACTTAACGCAACGTAACGTAACTTAACGCAACGTAACGTAACTTAACGCAACGTAACGTAACTTAACGTAACGTAGCTTAACCTAACGTAACGTAACTTAACCTAACGTAACGTAACTTAACCTAACGTAACGTAACGTAACGTAACTTAACGTAATGTAACTTAACGCAACGTAACTTAACGCAACGTAACTTAACGCAACGTAACGTAACTTAACGCAACGTAACGTAACTTAACGCAACGTAACGTAACGTAACTTAACGTAACGTAACTTAACGTAACGTAACTTAACCTAACGTAACGTAACTTAACCTAACGTAACGTAACTTAACCTAACGTAACGTAACTTAACGTAACGTAACTTACCGTAACGTAACTTAACGCAACGTAACTTAACGCAACGTAACGTAACTTAACGCAACGTAACGTAACTTAGCGCAACGTAACGTAACTTAACGCAACGTAACGTAACTTAACGTAACGTAACTTAACGTAACGTAACTTAACCTAACGTAATGTAACTTAACGTAACGTAACTTAACCTAACGTAACGTAACTTAACCTAACGTAACGTAACTTAACCTAACGTAACGTTACTTAACCTAACGTAACGTAACGTAACGTAACTTAACGTAATGTAACTTAACGTAACGTAGCTTAACGTAACGTAACTTAACGTAACTTAACGTAACGTAGCTTAACGTAACGTAACTTAACGTAACGTAACTTAACGCAACGTAACTTAACGCAACGTAACGTAACTTAACGCAACGTAACGTAACTTAACGTAACGTAACTTAACGTAACGTAACTTAACGTAATGTAACTTAACGTAACGTAACTTAACCTAACGTAACGTAACTTAACCTAACGTAACGTAACTTAACCTAACGTAACGTTACTTAACCTAACGTAACGTAACGTAACGTAACTTAACGTAATGTAACTTAACGTAACGTAGCTTAACGTAACGTAACTTAACGTAACTTAACGTAACGTAGCTTAACGTAACGTAACTTAACGTAACGTAACTTAACGCAACGTAACTTAACGCAACGTAACTTAACGCAACATAACTTAACGCAACGTAACGTAACTTAACGCAACGTAACGTAACTTAACTTAACGTAACGGAACTTAACTTAAAGTAACGGAACTTAACCTAACGTAACGTAACGGAACTTAAAATAACGTAACGTAACGTAACTTAACGTAACGTAACTTAACGCAACGTAACTTAACGCAACGTAACGTAACTTAACGCAACGTAACGTAACTTAACGCAACGTAACGTAACTTAACGTAACGTAACTTAACCTAACGTAACGTAACTTAACCTAACGTAACGTAACTTAACCTAACGTAATGTAACTTAACCTAACGTAACGTAACTTAACCTAACGTAACGTAACGTAACGTAACTTAACGTAACGTAACTTAACGTAACGTAGCTTAACGTAACGTAACTTAACGTAATGTAACTTAACGCAACGTAACTTTACGCAACGTAACGTAACTTAACGCAACGTAACGTAACTTAACGCAACGTAACGTAACTTAACTTAACGCAACGTAACGTAACTTAACGTAACGTAACTTAACGTAACGTAACTTAACCTAACGTAACGTAACTTAACCTAACGTAACGTAACTTAACCTAACGTAACGTAACGTAACTTAACCTAACGTAACGTAACTTAACGTAACGTATCTTAACGTAACGTAACTTAACGTAATGTAACTTAACGCAACGTATCTTTACGCAACGTAACGTAACTTAACGCAACGTAACGTAACTTAGCGCAACGTAACGTAACTTAACTTAACGTAACGGAACTTAACTTAAACTAACGGAACTTAACCTAACGTAACGTAACGGAACTTGACCTAACGTAACGTAACTTAACCTAACGTAACGTAACTTAACCTAACGTAATGTAACTTAACCTAACGTAACGTAACTTAACCTAACGTAACGTAACTTAACCTAACGTAACGTAACGTAACGTAACTTAACGTAATGTAACTTAACGTAACGTAGCTTAACGTAACGTAACTTAACGTAACTTAACGTAACGTAGCTTAACGTAACGTAACTTAACGTAACGTAACTTAACGCAACGTAACTTAACGCAACATAACTTAACGCAACGTAACGTAACTTAACGCAACGTAACGTAACTTAACTTAACGTAACGGAACTTAACTTAAAGTAACGGAACTTAACTTAAAGTAACGGAACTTAACCTAACGTAACGTAACGGAACTTAAAATAACGTAACGTAACGTAACTTAACGTAACGTAACTTAACGTAACGTAACTTACCGTAACGTAACTTAACGTAACGTAACGTAACGGAACTTAACGTAACCTAACGTAACGTAACGTAACTTAACGTAACGTAACGGAACTTAACGTAACTTAAAGTAACGGAACTTAACCTAACGTAACGTAACGGAACTTAACCTAACGTAACGTAACTTAACTTAACGTAACGTAACTTAACGTAACGTAACGTAACTTAACGTGACGTAACGTAACTTAACGTAACGTAACTTAACGTAACGTAACTTAACGTAACGTAACTTAACGTAACGTAACGTAGCTTAACCTAACGTAACGTAACTTAACCTAACGTAACGTAACTTAACCTAACGTAACGTAACTTAACCTAACGTAACGTAACTTAACGTAACGGAACTTAGCGTAACGGAATTTACCGTAACGTAACGTAACGGAACTTAACGTAACCTAACGTAACGTAACGTAACTTAACGTAACGTAACGGAACTTAACGTAACTTAAAGTAACGGAACTTAACCTAACGTAACGTAACTTAACTTAACCTAACGTAACGTAACTTAACGTAACGTAACGTAACTTAACGTAACGTAACTTAACGTAATGTAACTTAACGTAACGTAACGTAACGTAACGTAACGTAACGTAACGTAACGTAACGTAACTTAACGTAACGTAACATAACGTAACGTAACTTACCGTAACGTAACTTAACGTAACGTAACTTTTTTTTTTTTTTTTTTTTTTTTTTTTTTTGGGTTGGGAGGGGAAACCACTTGGCACCAGGGTCTTTGTGTCTATCGCCCCTGGTAGTGTCGGGCGTTACCCCGACTAAAACCCCTCCCACTTTTCCCCCCTTCCGACCGAGGCATTCGGCATAAGCCGTTTCATCCCTGTCGGTGGTGGTCCTAGTAGTGCCCTATAATTCCTGTCTTCCTTGTCCTTCCCTTCTCCTGAGGTCCTGCTCCTTCCTTGTCATGATTCTGTCACATGTGCCCATCACACTCCTCCAGTTTTGTTCAGTGCGCGCCGCCAGGACCATGATATTATCAGGCGTTACCTCCTGCCCCATCTCGATGTTCATGTGCAGTCTCCACCCTTGCCACCTCTCGCATCGGAACATCGTGTGTTCCGGCGAATCCACCTGTCCACAGTAGAGGCAGTCTTCCACTTCTGCTTTCCCTATCCTTTTTAGATAGGTTCCAAAGTTCCCATGCCCCGTAAGTACTTGGCAGCTCTGGTACGTCACCTCTCCTACCTTTCTATTTGCCCATCTTTGGACATCCGGGATTAGCCTTCCAGGCCGCCTTGTCGGATGAAGACCATCTGTCTTGCCACTTCCGAAAGGTATTTTGCCTGGCTGTGTCTTTTGCCTCTTTTATCTCCATCCCGCTTCTAAGCAGGGTCTGTATTTCCCCCCTCTCCTCCACCTTTAAGTCTATTGGGACTACACCCGCTATGACACTCGCCGCTACTGTGGAAACCGTCCTATACGCATGTGCGATTCTGAGATTCATCTTCCTCTGGGTCCTGTGTAACCTATCGTTGTGTCTTTTTATTCGCACCGCTCCACCCCATATACAAGAGGCGTATAGTACGGTTGAGTCGACCACGCTGGCCATCATCATCCTCTTCTTTTGCCCTGGCCCCCCTATATTTGGCATAAGTTTGGTCAGAGCTACCGCCGTTCTGTCCGCCTTGTCACAGGCCTTTTTAACATGTGCCCCGAACGTCATGCCACTGTCGATGACGACGCCCAGGTATTTGACCTCCTTCTTCGGTGTGATGTCCCTATCTCTGAAACGGAATTTCAGGCCCCCTGGCCTTCTCATTCCGGTAACCAGCACGACTTCCGTTTTCTCGATGGCCAACTCCAATAGGTGACGCATCATCCACCTGTCTACGGCAGCCATGACCCTGTTGACGTTTTCTGCCAACTCTTTTCTGGATGCTCCTGTCACCACCGCTGCCAGATCGTCCGCGTAAGCCACCAATTTAGGGTTTCCCCCTGCTTCAACCTCTAGGACACTATCATACAAAATATTCCACAAGGTGGGACCCAGAATTGAGCCTTGCGGGACCCCCATATGTATTTCCATTTTGCTCCTTGCTCCGATGATGATTTTCCTATGATGGAGATATGCGGCCACCAAGTTGAGCAGGTGGTTGCTTAGGCCCTTACTTTCCATGCATGCCAGTATTTGGCTCCAGTCCGCCGTGTTGAACGCATTTTTAACGTCGAACAAGATCAGCGCGCACCACAGGTTTTGGTGATTTACCCTCTTAATCTCCTCCACTACCTCTGTAAGGGCGTCGATCGTCGACCTTCCTGTGTGGAAACCGTGCTGGTGGGGATGTAGGCCGCCACATCTTTCAATCTCCTCCTTTACCCTCTGTAATATGACCCCTTCATAGAGCTTGGCTAAACTATCTATTAGGCATATCGGCCTGAAGGCGGCCGGCGATTGGTCATCCTTCCCAGGTTTGGGGATCAGGACCAGTCTAGCGTCTTTCCATTGGGTCGGGAAATCTCCTCTTTCATACAGTTCGCTTAAAAGACCTCTTACCACCTCTCCCTTCTCCTCTACGAGTGCCTTTATCATCTCTACGGGAATACCGTCCGGCCCCGGGGCTTTTTTGTTTTTTAATTTGCGCGCTGCAGTCTCTATCTCCGCTAGCGTGACCGGCTCTATGTTCGCCGTCTCCCTGACTGCCCACGCGTCTAAGGGTTTCACTGGGAAAAGTGCCCTCGCAACCTGTACCCTCTTGTCCTGTGTTAGGTCCACCCTTGGAGACCTAATATTTAAAGAGCTCCTCATTATGCGGAACCCTTCTCCCCATACATCCTCCTCCAGGTCCGCCAGCAGTTTCCGCCAACAGCGATCCTTCGCTTGCCTAATACTTATTTTATACGCATTCCTGGACGTTTTGTATTCGTTCTCTATTCTGTCTACTTCTCCCTGCTCTGCACCTCCTCTTACTCGGAGTCTTTGCAGTCTTCTTCTTGTCGCATTTAGAGACACCTTTTCCGTTTCTAGCTCCTGGGTCCACCAGTACACCTCGTTTCCAGCGTTGTCCAGCCTTATGTGGACTGCTGTACTGCGACTTACTTGTTTTAGTTCTCTGGTGAGGTCCTTCAGCGTTACCTGTTCCCTGTTTATGACTTGGCTATCCCTCAGTAAGCGTTTGCTGTCTTCCAACCTCCATATCCTTGGGTTTATAGTTTTCTGCTTACATTCGGTCCCCCTCCGTTTTATTTTGAAACTTATGCATCGATGGAGGCTGAGAGTTTCCTCCTCGAGCACCTCCCAGTGCTCGAAGCTCGAAGATATACCCTCTCCTGCCAGGGTGATATCTATCCAGGATGAGCTTATTCCTCTTTGGAAGGTTGGCGTGTTGCCTATATTCATAACGACCATGTCGTTGGCTAGCGTCCATTCAAAAAGCATCGCTCCCCTATCGTCCTCCGCCGGGGAGCCCCAGGCAGGGGACTTCGCGTTGAAATCCCCCCCCACCAGGACATTTGCTCCCTTCCTTTGGACGTCCTCCTCCAGATCCTGCAAGAAACGCTCATACCTTTCCTTCCGTATGTTTGGGGAAATATAGCATGCATAGACATAGACCTCCTCCAGTTTCACCCATACGAAACCATATCCCTTGCCCCAGTCATGCACCTTCAGGCTTTTGTTCACTCTTATAATGCCCGCGTCCCCATTTTTGTCCAAATACCAACCCTGTCTGACTGCCAGTATGTTATTTGGTTCACTGACCAGAACCATATCGGTTTTGTGCTGGTGGGTCATCTGAGCCAAGTTATCGTGCGCTGCTCTGCACCTGCCTACATTCAGCTGTAGGATGTTCCATGTGCATTCTGGCATGTTTAAATAAATAGGTGTATAACACGGGTGTATAAATAAATAACAGGTGTACAAATACAATAGGTATAAAATCAACAGTGTATAAATAAAATAGGTAAAAATATCAACGGTGTATAAATAAAAAGGGTAAATGTATAAATAAAATAGGTAAAAATATCAACGGTGTATAAATAAAATGGGTAAAAACAACGGTGTATAAATAAAATGGGTAAAAACAACGGTGTATAAAAAATGGGTAAAAACAACGGTGTATAAATACAATTGGTAAAAAACAACGATGTATAAATAAATAGGTAAAATATCAACGGTGTATAAATAAAATGGGTAAAAATAACGGTGTATAAATAAAATGGGTAAAAACGACGGCGTATAAAAAAAAAAAAAAAAAAAATGGGTAAAAACAACGGTGTATAAATACAATGGGCAAAAACAACGATGTATAAATAAATAGGTAAAATATCAACGGTGTATAAATAAAATGGGTGAAAACAACGGTGTATAAATAAAATTGGTAAAAATATCACAGGTGTTATTATAATAGAATATGTAATAAAATATATAAGAACGAGCACTATTCCGCCCTTTTCCTCCTGTCCGATCTGCTCTTTTCCAGCGCTTTTCTAAAAACGGGACATTTCCCGTTTCCTGCCCTGTGGCCTGTATCCTTGCAATTTATGCAAAAGGGACTATTTTGGCAGTCCTTTGCTCTGTGTCCCTCTTTTCCACAGTTTCTACACACTTCTGCCACATTTTTGCTTGTGCAGCTTCCCATCCTGTGTCCATAGTTCCAACATTTAAAGCATTGAGTGACCTCCACCCTCTCCGTCACCGAACACCAGTTGAGCCCTATTCGTATTTGACCTTTGTTAATCAGCGCCTCAGCCTTCGGCTTATCCAGCCGAATTGTGGCAGCCTTATTTCCTCCGAAGTATGGCCTGAGGTCGCTGATATCTTCTTCTCTGATCTCTCCTATGACTTCCCCCACTGCCTTTCTGACAGTCTCTTTTGTAGAGTCAGAGTCTAAGTCTTTGATTGTTAAGTTTGTTTTTCTTTCCCCTTGGCCTTTAGAGACTATCATGTCCGTGTTCTTTAGCTCCTCCGCTAACGCTTTTTTTGCCTCGTCCTCCCCCTTCTTGATAACAATCACCATGCGCCCGTCTCTTGATTCCCGGATGATTCTTATTCCCTTTGCCGCCTCCGAGTCCGATTTGACCTTTTCCTTCACGGTTTTCAATAATTCGGCGTATGTCTTCCCTTGTTTACTGACTAAGAGGACATCTGTATCTCTTTTCCTTTGCCTAGTTTCTGGCTGTCTTTTGGCATTTCTTAGATTGGGTCCTTTGCTTGGCCCCGTGTACACCACGCATTTATACCCCGTTCCTTTAAAGACGAGCTCTGCTAGCTGCCTTATAATCTGGCGGTTTTTTTGTCCATATGGGGGGTACATCCCTATAACTTTGTTAGATCCTAGTTTCGCTCTGTCTCTTATTTGTGTGAGGGCTCTGTAATAGCTCTCCAGATCTTCTTCTACCTCCGCCCTATACACATTGACCTCGTTTGTTTGTTTTTTCCCTTCTTTGTCTTCCATCTGCGTGCTGAACTTGATTGCAGTGAGGTCTCCCTCCATTTGCTTTAATTCTGGGTACCTGTCCCAGAAGCCCTTCCTCGTAGAATCGTTGTAATTTTGGGACCTCTCGTCCTCCTCCCAGTATACGATGTCCGAACCTTTTCTGATACTTAAGGGAGTGCCTGCCGTCTCATACGCGGCCTTATATATTGTCTTCGGCCAAATTTTATCTTTCACGTCCCGAAAATCTTCGAAGCTACTTAACCCCTCTAGTTGCTCCGGTGTTAATAGATTATCACCGCCTTCTTTTCTCCTGATTCTCCCCCTGAGCTCCCTGTTTTCCTCTTTTAGAGCTTTAATCTCCCTTTCTAAAGCTGTGAGGTATTCCGTGTTCCCTTCTCTTTCCATCCCTTCCTCAGCTTTTTCATCCCCGAGCTCTTTAAGGTATTTCACTGTCGTCCTGAGTTTCGATGCCAGTTCTTTGATTTCTTTTTTGGTGTTACGTTCCCGTGCCCAGGTTGAAAGGTTGGACACCTCTCTATTTAATTTGCTCAGTGCCTCTTCTAGGCTCATTTTCCCCCTTGACACTTTTCCTCTCTTTGCCTTTTCTGGCGATAATGATTCCTCTGCCCTTTTCCTCTTGCCGTCCCCATCTTTGAGGAAGGTGGCCAGAAAATCCTGTTCGGTATCGGACTGAGTCAGGTCCACTTCCCATGGGCCTGGGTTTGACAGTGCTCTCTGCCTCATGGGGGGGGGAGTGCTTGAGCAGGGACAGCCTTCTGAAAGGGTCCGGAGCTACCCCCGCTCCCTTTGACCCGTCAGTGTCCGCCTCCGCTGCTTGACCTATTATTTCAGTATCCAAATCATCTCCATTGTCCATAGCCTTTTTTGTCGTCATGCTTTCCGTCCTGTGTAAGTTCATTTTGTCGTCAGCCATATGCGTCCCACGAGTTGGGACCAATTATGCATCGCCCTCCAGCAGTGGGCCCTTACTGGAGGGAGGGCTACATACTATAGGGTGCGCCTGGTGCCCCATAGGTATTTACGACTTCGCTGTCGGTTTATTATAGAGGTTTTCTCCTCATGCATCGGCCGATTAAGGCAGACACCCCGGGATCAGATCCTGCACAACGTTTCCCAGTTACGCCTTACTGGGGTCGTTGAAGTGCAGTCCAATCTTACGGTTTGATGGTGGACCGACTAGCGCCTCATCGTCCACGGCCTCAGGCTACCCGGGTTTGCCCAGCCCGAATGCGCTTTTTACGGCGCATGCCTTGGGTATAACCTCTCCGAGGAGAGTGTGCAATCCTGTTGGTCCGCGGGTGCTATTATATTTCACACCTACCCTCCGACCCTGCTGGAAACAGGGCCGACGAGCATTCCCCTATCCGCCACCTGGGGACGCGCCCGGTTGGGGTTTCTCAGGTGTCCCCGCCGGGAACGTAACGGAACTTAACGTAACCTAACGTAACGTAACGTAACTTAACGTAACGTAACGGAACTTAACGTAACTTAAAGTAACGGAACTTAACCTAACGTAACGTAACGGAACTTAACCTAACGTAACGTAACGTAACTTAACGTAACGTAACTTAACGTAACGTAACTTAACGTAACGTAACTTACCGTAACGTAACTTAACGCAACGTAACTTAACGCAACGTAACGTAACTTAACGCAACGTAACGTAACTTAACGCAACGTAACGTAACTTAACGTAACGTAACTTAACGTAACTTAACGTAACGTAGCTTAACCTAACGTAACGTAACTTAACCTAACGTAACGTAACTTAACCTAACGTAACGTAACGTAACGTAACTTAACGTAATGTAACTTAACGCAACGTAACTTAACGCAACGTAACTTAACGCAACGTAACGTAACTTAACGCAACGTAACGTAACTTAACGCAACGTAACGTAACGTAACTTAACGTAACGTAACTTAACGTAACGTAACTTAACCTAACGTAACGTAACTTAACCTAACGTAACGTAACTTAACCTAACGTAACGTAACTTAACGTAACGTAACTTACCGTAACGTAACTTAACGCAACGTAACTTAACGCAACGTAACGTAACTTAACGCAACGTAACGTAACTTAACGTAACGTAACTTAACGTAACGTAACTTAACGTAATGTAACTTAACGTAACGTAACTTAACCTAACGTAACGTAACTTAACCTAACGTAACGTAACTTAACCTAACGTAACGTTACTTAACCTAACGTAACGTAACGTAACGTAACTTAACGTAATGTAACTTAACGTAACGTAGCTTAACGTAACGTAACTTAACGTAACTTAACGTAACGTAGCTTAACGTAACGTAACTTAACGTAACGTAACTTAACGCAACGTAACTTAACGCAACGTAACGTAACTTAACGCAACGTAACGTAACTTAACGTAACGTAACTTAACGTAACGTAACTTAACGTAATGTAACTTAACGTAACGTAACTTAACCTAACGTAACGTAACGTAACGTAACTTAACGTAATGTAACTTAACGTAACGTAGCTTAACGTAACGTAACTTAACGTAACTTAACGTAACGTAGCTTAACGTAACGTAACTTAACGTAACGTAACTTAACGCAACGTAACTTAACGCAACGTAACGTAACTTAACTTAACGTAACGGAACTTAACTTAAAGTAACGGAACTTAACCTAACGTAACGTAACGGAACTTAAAATAACGTAACGTAACGTAACTTAACGTAACGTAACTTAACGTAACGTAACTTAACGCAACGTAACTTAACGCAACGTAACGTAACTTAACGCAACGTAACGTAACTTAACGTAACGTAACTTAACCTAACGTAACGTAACTTAACCTAACGTAACGTAACTTAACCTAACGTAATGTAACTTAACCTAACGTAACGTAACTTAACCTAACGTAACGTAACGTAACGTGACTTAACGTAACGTAACTTAACGTAACGTAGCTTAACGTAACGTAACTTAACGTAATGTAACTTAACGCAACGTAACTTTACGCAACGTAACGTAACTTAACGCAACGTAACGTAACTTAACGCAACGTAACGTAACTTAACTTAACGCAACGTAACGTAACTTAACGTAACGTAACTTAACGTAACGTAACTTAACGTAACGTAACTTAACCTAACGTAACGTAACTTAACCTAACGTAACGTAACTTAACCTAACGTAACGTAACGTAACTTAACCTAACGTAACGTAACGTAACGTAACTTAACGTAACGTAACTTAACGTAACGTATCTTAACGTAACGTAACTTAACGTAATGTAACTTAACGCAACGTAACTTTACGCAACGTAACGTAACTTAACGCAACGTAACGTAACTTAGCGCAACGTAACGTAACTTAACTTAACGTAACGGAACTTAACTTAAAGTAACGGAACTTAACCTAACGTAACGTAACGGAACTTGACCTAACGTAACGTAACTTAACCTAACGTAACGTAACTTAACCTAACGTAATGTAACTTAACCTAACGTAACGTAACTTAACCTAACGTAACTTAACGTAACGTAACTTAACGTAACGTAACTTTTTTTTTTTTTTTTGGTGGGAGGGGAAATCCTCATGGACACCCTGCTCTTGAGTCTATCAAGCAGGGTAGTGTCGGACTTCTACCGACTAAAACCCCTCCCTAACTATGCCAGCCTACCAGAACCTCCCGGCAGGGGGGAATAACCTCAGTAGGAGGATTTTTTCTTGTACATATTCAACCTGGCTCGTCCCTCTCCTTCTTCTTCATGATCTTTCCAATTCCCTCCTCTACGATCTTCCAGCTCCGCCCATCCCTAAGCATCACCCTCACCATACTTTCTTTAGTAACAGCCTTCCCGAGGCAGGTTTCCATCACCCTTCTTTCATCTTCCCATCTTCCACACTCGAAGAGTGTGTGCTCGGGGTCATCCCTCCCTCCGCAGTACCTGCAATCCTCTTCTCGCGCCTTACCGATAGCGTGCAGGTACGTCCCGAAGGATCCGTGTCCTGCCAAGGCCTGGGTAAGGAAATAGCTGGTGCCTCCATGTTTCCTCCGCACCCAAGGTCTGACGTCCGGGATTAACTCCCTTGTCCAAGCACCCTTGACTCCCCCGCTCCACTCTTCCTGCCATTCATCCAACGTCCTCATCCTCTCTTCCTTGCTGGCTGCTTCTTTCGGCTGCCGGCTCTCCCATATCCTCTTTCTCTCGCGCGCGAGGAGGTGAATCGGCACACACGACGCCAATGTTGCCGCCGCCTCATACGAGATGGTCCTGTATCCCCTGCATACCCTAAGGGCTACGACCCTCTGGACACTCTGCAGCGCCCTCCTATACAGGGCCACGTTAAGGTAATCCGCCCATATCGGGGCACCGTATAACATTATAGAGTGGGCCACTTCAGCCAACACCTTTCTCTTCTGCTCTCCAGGCCCCCCCATGTTTGGCATTATCCTCTGCAAGGCCTTCACCGCCGCCTGGGCCTTCTTTGCCGCTGCCCTTATATGCGGGCCCATAGTAACAGTAGAGTCCAGGATAATCCCCAAGTATTTCACCTGCCTACTCATCTCCACCCTAGTATCTCTGATCACCAATTCCCGGATCCTTTGTGGTCTGCCAAACCTGAGGAGGATGGCTTCTGTTTTTTCGGGTGCCATCTGCAGCCCATTTTCCCCCAGCCACCTATCCACCTCCGCCAGTGCCTCGTTCATCTTCGCCTCCAAGGCATCCGGCCTACTATCTTGCCCGACAATGGCTACATCATCCGCATACCCTATTATCACGATGCCCTCTCGTACATTTAGCGTGAGTACCCCATCATACATCACATTCCACAGAGTCGGACCTAACACCGACCCTTGTGGGACCCCAACAGCAACCTCCCTACTCCTACCTCCACCTGTGCGGATCCTCCTCTTGGACAGGTAATCCTTGATGAGGTTCACCAGGTACCCGGAGATCCCCCTACGGTCCAGCGCCTCAACTATTCTCGCCCAGTGTGCCGTATTAAAGGCGTTGCGTACGTCCACGAATGCCACCGCCGTCCACTCGCTCGGGCTTCGCATACGGGCTCGTCTTGCCCTTCCTAAAATCTCCTCCACAGCGTGAATAGTGGAGTGTCCCTTTCTAAACCCATGTTGGTTTGGAGACAACTCCTCCCCCTGCTCCATCTCCTCATTAAGCCTCCTCAAGATCAGGTGTTCCAGCAGCTTCCCAGTGGAGTCCAACAAACAAAGAGGGCGATACCCCCTTTCGCTCACGCCCTCTTTCGCCGGCTTCTCCACCAGTACCACCCTCGCCTCTTTCCATCTCTCCGGGAACACTCCCTCCTGTAGTAGCCCGTTCATCACCCCCAGGACGTAGGGGCCAGCTGCCTCAACTGCCGCCTTCACTACCTCGCCAGGTATCCCATCAATGCCAGGGGCTCTTTTGTTTTTTATTCTTCCAGCTGCTGCCACCAGTTCCTCTGCAGTAAATAGAGGAATTATCCCAGGATTAACCTTTTCCCAGACTATCGCCGGAGCTACAGGGAATAACTTCCTGATCATCTCCTCCTTATCCTCTCTTCCCAGTCCAAGCGCAGGGTGCTCAGTATTAGTAGCCCTCTTGACTATCTTATATCCCTCACCGTAGGGATCCTTATCCAGATCTTTCAGCAGGTCAGCCCAGCATTTCCTCTTGGATTTCCGGATCAGACTGTTGAGTTGCTTCCTTCGTATCTTCAGTTCCCTTTTGGCTTCTACCGCCGCCTCGCGGTCTACCTCTCGGGCTCGGAGTTTGACCACATTTCTTCGACACTGTAGGGTTTGGCATCGAGCATTGTGGATCTCTACTGTCCACCAGTAAGGAGGTTGCCCCCCCCTTGTCCTGACCTTCGGCGTGGCATACTGAAACGCACGCTCCATCTCCTTTACTAGCTCTTCTGGTGTTTGCGCCCTCTCTTCCCACTTCACATTGCTCAGGTATCTCCTGACTACTACGCCATCCGTCGGCCCATACACCCATTTACAGCGCGAGGATTTTGTCCCTCTTTCCAGGTCAAAAGCAATGTATTTGTGTGGACTCAGCGACTCGTCCCCCAGAACCTTCCATCCATGCATCCTGCCCACAGTCATCTCTGCTACCGCCGTTATATCAATCGTGGATCTGGAATCTCCTCTCTCAAATGTCGCAATCCCATCCTCATTTATAGCCACGAAATCCAGACAGGCAAACACGGTACTCAGCATTTCCCCTCTGGCATCTTCCCTGTGCTCTCCCCACATAGGTGACTTAGCGTTAAAATCCCCAGTGATCACAATATGCTGGCCTATATGCCTTCCTATATCCTGTGCCAGATTATCCACAAAGGCTTCAAACGCCCGTAGCGTCACATTAGGAGATATATAACAGCTGAACAGTATTATATCTTCCACCCGTATCCATACAAATCCTTCCCCCGCCCCTGTGGCTGTAGCTGCCCGTCCATCCCCCACGAGGGCAATAGCAGCATCCTTTCTACGGTCCGTAAACCACCTAGGGCCCGCTGCCACGGCCTTGTTTGGTTCGCTGACCGCTACCACTCTTGCGCCGATCCTTCCAGCCGTTTCCATTGCTAGGTCCATCGACGCCGCGCTACAATTCGTGTTAATTTGCAGTACTCTCATGGACAATAAAGAGTAAGTATAAAAGGTGTAAAAACGGTGAACAAATAAATAAGTAATAAATAAGTATAAAAGGTGTATAAACGGTGAACAAATAAACAAGCAATAAATAAGTATAAAATGTGTAAAAACGGTGAACAATAAATAAGTAATAAATAAGTAAATAAACAGCTACCTAAGAACTATCGACTAGAATGGGTGACTAGAACGTGTGACTGTAACTAATTCCTAATAAGCCTTGGCTTTCTTTCTATTATTCCTGGCCCTACTTAAGGCGTTCCGAAAAACTGGGCATCTACCTCCTCCAGCCCTATGTCCCTCTTTCTTACACGTGAGACAGAATTCTTCCCTCCCACAGTCCTTGGCCTGGTGATCCAGGGCACCACATCTTCTACAGGCCCTCCTATGATCGACTTCTTCTACACAATCTTTCATCATGTGCCCATACCCCAGACATTTATAGCATTGATCAACTTTCACTCTCTCTGCCACGCCACATAAACTTAACCCAATTCTTACCTCCTTCTTCTCAATTAGCACCCTCGCCCCATCTTTATCGAGCCATGCTGTTACTGCCTGTGTACCTCTATAGTACGGCCTCAGGTTACCCAAGCTCACAGCATTAATTTCCATTCCTATAGCCTCAGCCACGGCTGCCGTGACCTCTTCTGCCGTAGCTATCTGGTCGATATCTCTGATAGTTACTGGGACTCTGCTGCTACCACTGCCCCTTGTCACCTTCACCCCCGTCGTCTCCTTGAGTTCTCTTCCGAGATCCTCGAGCGCCCCCGGGTTTCCCTTGTCCACCACCAGGACCATACTTCCATCCCTGCTTTTTCTGATAGTTTTGATTCCCTGTGCAGCCTTGGACTCCACCTTTATCTTTTGTTTAACTTGGGCTAGTAAGTCCGCATACGTTTTTCCCTCCTGGCTCACTATGAGAGCTTCCGTATTGGCCGTTTTCTCCGGCCTTTTCCCCTTTTGTTTACGCCCTGCTTCGTTTACATACACGATGCATTTAATTGCCGTGCCGGAGAATATGCATTCCAGCATTCTCCGGGTGTCGCATCCCGAGTTGTCATAACTCGGAGGGTATAGAGCAACCTTGCCTCTATTGGCTTCTATCATTTTCCTCTTCAGGTCTGTCAGAACCCCGAACCAGTCCTCCCCATCTCTTATCTCCGCCCTACTAACTATCCTCACATGCTCCTCCATCTCCCCCTGCCTGCCTAGGATCTTAGAGCTTACCGCGAGCTGCGTCAGTGACCCTGCCATCTCTTTAAGATCAGGGAACCTTTCTTCCATGGTCCTCCTTAACCCTTTGTTCTGCTCCCCCGCATCATCCATCTCCACTAAGCAGACAAGGTCCGTATCTCTATTGCACTTTAGCAGCGTACCCTCCGCAATGTACGCGGACCTAAATATGTCCTCCGGCCATTCCCTGGACCTCAATGCCTTATACCTAGCGTACTCTGCCGCTCCTATCACCTCCTCTCTTGTGACACCATTTCTGTTTTTATCATTTCGCCTATTCATCTTCGCCGCTTCCTTCAGTAGTTTATTTTCTTTCTTCAGCTCCTCTATTTTAGCCTCGAGCTCCGCAATTCTATGCCCCTCTCCTTCATCTATATTCATCGCCGCTATCTCCGAGCTCTTCCCCAGATCCTGGAGAAGCGTCTGGGCCTCTTTGGTCATAAGCTGCCTGACAAGGCTCTGGAGGGTCATCGCTGCCTCCTTGAGCTCTCTCTTTGTGTTCCGTTCCTTAGCAGCTGTCGCGATTTGACGCGTGACCCCTTCAATCTTAAGGACACTTTTCCTAATCAAAGTGCCTATTTTCTCTCTCCCAGTTTGGTGGGGTTTCGTCGACCCTCCTTTCTCCACCGACCCTTCTTCTCTTTTTCTTTTACTCGGCTGCATCTCTACTTCATCATCCAATGTTAAATTTACCGTCTCCACACTCGGGGTTGACGGAGCTGAGTGGGTACGCCTGTCCGGTGAGACCTTTTGTTTTTTTAATATCTTCCTTCTTGGGCTAATAAGGCCCATTTCCACATATAGAGATCTCTCTCCTATACCCTTGTCCCTAGCCCGTACGCATTCCGCGTCCTCTCCATCTACAGGTGCTTTTAACTTCGGAGGGCTTCTCCCTATAGAGTCCCTCCTTTCGAAGGGATTTATTTCCGCTTTCCTACTTCCAGTAGTACTTCCTGACACCACGGCCTGGTTTCCTACCAATGGTGTCGACCAGTCGTTGGATGACGGTCGGGGGGAGCCTGGCCTGGCACTACCCTCACCGACCGGAACTGGGGGCTCCGACCCCTGCTCCGTAATGCAAATCTGATTCGTTGTACTATCCATATCCATATATTTGGAAGAGTTCCTTTTCCCTGGCCTGGTTATCAACGTATAATCCGTCCGAAAATTCCCCCCTAGGAGTGTGTGTGCGATCCTATGGGGGGAGGTGCAATCCTGTTGGTCCGCGGGTGCTATTTTATTTCACACCTACCCTTCGACCCTGCTGGGTGCAGAGCCGATGAGCATTCCCCTATCCGCCACCTGGGGACGCGCCCGGTAGGGGTTTCAGGTGTCCCCCCCGGGTCACCTAACGTAACGTAACTTAACGTAACGTAACTTAACGTAACGTAACTTAACGTAACGTAACTTAACGTAACGTAACTTAACGTAACGTACCGTAACGTAACTTAACGGAACTTAGCGTAACGGAACTTAACGGAACGTAACTTAACGTAACGTAACTTAACGTATCGTAACTTAACGTAACGTAACTTAACGTAACGTAACGTAACTTAACGTAACGTAACTTACCGTAACGTAACTTAACGTAACGTAACTTACCGTATCGTAACTTAACGCAACGTAACTTAACGCAACGTAACGTAACGCAACGTAACGTAACTTAACTTAAAGTAACGTAACTTAAGAAAACGTAACTTAACGTAACGTAACTTAACGTAACGTAACTTAACGTAACGTAACTTAACCTAACGTAACGTAGCTTAACCTAACGTAACGTAACTTAACCTAACGTAACGTAACTTAACCTAACGTAACGTAATTTAACCTAACGTAACGTAACTTAACGTAACGGAACTTAGCGTAACGGAACTTACCGTAACGTAACGTAACGGAACTTAACGTAACCTAACGTAACGTAACGTAACTTAACGTAACGTAACGGAACTTAACGTAACTTAAAGTAACGGAACTTAACCTAACGTAACGTAACGGAACTTAACCTAACGTAACGTAACTTAACTTAACGTAACGTAACGTAACTTAACGTAACGTAACGTAACTTAACGTAACGTAACTTAACGTAACGTAACGTAACTTAACGTAACGTAACTTAACGTAACGTAACTTAACGTAATCTAACTTAACGTAACGTAACGTAACGTAACGTAACGTAACGTAACGTAACGTAACTTAACGTAACGTACCTTAACGTAACGTAACTTAACGGAACTTAGCGTAACGGAACTTAACGTAACGGAACTTAACGGAACGTAACTCAACGTAACGTAACTTAACGTAACGTAACTTAACGTAACGTAACTTAACGCAACGTAACGTAACTTAACTTAACGTAACGGAACTTAACTTAAAGTAACGGAACTTAACCTAACGTAACGTAACGGAACTTAACCTAACGTAACGTAACGGAACTTAACCTAACGTAACGTAACGCAACTTAACGTAACGTAACTTAACGTAACGTAACTTAACGTAACGTAACTTAACGCAACGTAACTTAACGCAACGTAACTTAACGCAACGTAACGTACCTTAACGTAACGTAACTTAACGGAACTTAGCGTAACGGAACTTAACGTAACGGAACTTAACGGAACGTAACTCAACGTAACGTAACTTAACGTAACGTAACTTAACGTAACGTAACTTAACGCAACGTAACTTAACTTAACGTAACGGAACTTAACTTAAAGTAACGGAACTTAACCTAACGTAACGTAACGGAACTTAACCTAACGTAACGTAACGGAACTTAACCTAACGTAACGTAACGTAACTTAACGTAACGTAACTTTTTTTTTTTTTTTTTTAAAGGGGAGGGGAAACCGCTTGGCACCGAGACCTTATGTTATATCGCTCTCGATAGTGTCGGGCGCTAGTCCGACTAAAACCCCTCCCTGTTTTCCTCCTGCCCTGACACCGGGATCACTCACTAAAAGAGTATACATCAGTCCCAGGACCATTTGTCTAATTTACCCCATCGTTCTCCCGTCTTATTGCATCCTGCTCCTTATCTTTGATGATTTGTTTTACAGCATCCACGATATTTTTCCAGTTCCCCTCGTTTGCCAGCATCATGTTTATCATATTCTCTGGAGTTATCACAGTCCCCACCGAATTGTTCATCTCGTTTCTTTTTAGTTGCGATCTTGGGCATGCGAATATCGTGTGCTCGACGGTGTCTATTTCGCCACAGAAAACGCAGGTGTCATCTACTGCCTTTCTGATCTTATACAGAAAGGCTTTAAACACCCCATGTCCGGTTAATGCCTGTGTTAGGTGGAAGCCTACCTGGCCATGCTTCCTGTTTATCCATGGCCTTATCTGTGGGACAAGCCTCCTGGTCCAGGCCCCCTTGGTCTGACTTGACCATTCCTCTTGCCACTTGCTAAGGGTTCTTCCCCGTTCCACGTTCCTAGCCTGGTTTATTTGGAGCTCGCTCTCCCATATCCTCCTTCGTTCGTCAGCCAGGAGATGTATCGGTATCTGAGACGCCACCACAGTTACAGCCTCGAAGGACACCGTTCTATACGCACTACATATCCTAATGGCGATCTTACGTTGAACACTCCAAAAGGTCTTTCTATACGTCGCCACTGTCATCGCTTTTGCCCATATTGGAGCCCCATAGAGCAAAATAGACTGGGCTACATTTCCCAGAACCTGCCTCCTTTTCTCTTCCGGACCTCCTATGTTGGGCATCAGCCTGCTCAGGGCCTTGACCGCAGCTTCGGCTTTCTTTGCCGTGGCCCTTATATGGGGGCCAAAACTAACAGAAGCATCCAGTGTGACTCCCAAGTATTTGAGGGTAGCGTCCTGTCGGATAATCTCCCCTTGAAGGCGGACATGTAATTCCTTAGGTGGTCTTCCATACCGTAGGGTTAGAGCCTTGGTTTTCTCGGGGGCCAGCTGGAGCTTGTTTTCCTGCATCCAGTTCGTGACCTCTCTCAGGGCGTCTTCTAGCCTCAAGGACAAAGCTTCCCAGCTTCTATTGTTTCCCAGCAGGACGATATCGTCCGCGTAAGCGATCATCTGGACTCCCTCAGGGAGTCGGATGTTTAGGAGTCCATCGTACATCACATTCCACAGGGTTGGCCCGAGGACTGAGCCCTGTGGAACCCCGAGGTGCACGTTTTTAATTGGACCTTTTGCATTTATATGTATTCCCCTATCCGAAAGATAATCCGCTACGACGTTATGTAAGTACGATGATACCCCTTTTGCTTTTAGAGCATCCAGTATTTTTTCCCAGTCAACCGTGTTGAACGCATTTTTAACATCTATCGCTATAGCCACGCACCATTCGGAGGGCGCTCCCCTATGCGCTTCCCAAGACCATTCCAGGACTTTTTTTATCGCATCGACTGTCGAAAGTCCCTTGCGAAAGCCGTATTGTCTCCGAGACAGTCTTCCATTCCCCTCTATCTCTTCCTGCAAGCGTATATTCACCAGATGTTCGTATAGTTTCCCCAGTGTATCAATAAGGCATATCGGTCTATACGTCCTTTCTTGGTTTGGGGTCTTCTTTGGCTTTTCGATTAAGACTACCTTGCTCACTTTCCATGTCCTTGGAAAGGCACCTACAAGTAGTTGCCCGTTTAAAACCTCCAAAATATAGTGTCCTATTGACCTAACCCCAACCTTTACCGCTTCTGCGGGAACTCCGTCTGGCCCTGGAGCCTTTTTGTTTTTCAGTTTTCCCGCAGCATTTCTCAGATCCTCCATCTCGAAGAGAGGAATGCGATTCACTCTTTCTTTTATCCATACTCTTGCAGGAGCATCCGGGAAAAGTTTATTTATCTGCTCTCTCCTCTCCTCCTTACTAAGTAGGAGGGGGGGGATGCAACCCTCATCGCCTTGGTCACCAGTTTGTAGCCCTCTCCAAAAATATCCTCGTCTAGATCGTTAAGCAGAGTCTTCCAGCACGAACGTTTCGACCTGCGAATAGTTAGCCTAAGCTCCCTCTTTGCCTCCCTATAGCGATGAGAGGCGGTTTCTACCGCTTCCTCGTTTCCTTGGATGCGTAATCTTTGGAGCCTCTGCAGTCTTCTGCGGCATATTGCCGCCTCAGAGCGGAGCAAAGCCACCTGGTCCGTCCACCAGTATGGCGCTATGCCTCTATCAGTTCTCACCCTTAGGGTTGTGTTTCTATACGCCACCTGCATAACATCCGACAGTTTTTCTGGTGTGACATCAGGTTGCCCATCCGTTAGCCGCTCGAGCTCCGTGCGAAGTCGATCCTCATTTATGGGCCCGTAGACCCATCTCTCAGAAGTTCTGCTCCGTTCCGTTATCTCGAAAACTATATAGTGATGAGGGCTAAGAGGTTCCTCATCACTGAGAACCCGCCAGTTCTTTATTAGGCCCAGAGCATTCTCCGTTGCGGCCGTCACGTCTATAATGGAACCGGATCCCCTTCTTTGAAAAGTATACACCCCGTCTATATTTAAAGCAACGTAACGTAACTTAACGTAACGTAACTTAACGTAACGTAACTTAACGTAACGTAACTTAACGTAACGTACCGTAACGTAACTTAACGGAACTTAGCGTAACGGAACTTAACGTAACGGAACAACGGAACGTAACTTAACGTAACGTAACTTAACGTAACGTAACTTAACGTAACGTAACTTAACGTAACGTAACTTAACGTAACGTAACTTACCGTAACGTAACTTAACGTAACGTAACTTACCGTATCGTAACTTAACGCAACGTAACTTAACGCAACGTAACGTAACGCAACGTAACGTAACTTAACTTAAAGTAACGTAACTTAAGAAAACGTAACTTAACGTAACGTAACTTAACGTAACGTAACTTAACCTAACGTAACGTAACTTAACCTAACGTAACGTAACTTAACCTAACGTAACGTAATTTAACCTAACGTAACGTAACTTAACGTAACGGAACTTAGCGTAACGGAACTTACCGTAACGTAACGTAACGGAACTTAACGTAACCTAACGTAACGTAACGTAACTTAACGTAACGTAACGGAACTTAACGTAACTTAAAGTAACGGAACTTAACCTAACGTAACGTAACTGAACTTAACCTAACGTAACGTAACTAAACTTAACGTAACGTAACGTAACTTAACGTAACGTAACGTAACTTAACGTAACGTAACGTAACTTAACGTAACGTAACGTAACTTAACGTAACGTAACTTAACGTAACGTAACTTAACGTAACGTAACTTAACGTAGCGTAACTTAACGTAATGTAACTTAACGTAACGTAACGTAATGTAACGTAACGTTACGTAACTTAACGTAACGTAACTTAACGTAACGTACCTTAACGTAACGTAACTTAACGGAACTTAGCGTAACGGAACTTAACGGAACGTAACTCAACGTAACGTAACTTAACGTAACGTAACTTAACGTAACGTAACTTAACGTAACGTAACTTAACGTAACGTAACTTAACGCAACGTAACGTAACTTAACTTAACGTAACGGAACTTAACTTAAAGTAACGGAACTTAACCTAACGTAACGTAACGGAACTTAACCTAACGTAACGTAACGTAACTTAACGTAACGTAACTTAACGTAACGTAACTTAACGTAACGTAACTTAACGTAACGTAACTTAACGTAACGTAACTTACCGTAACGTAACTTAACGCAACGTAACTTAACGCAACGTAACGTAACTTAACGCAACGTAACGTAACTTAACGCAACGTAACGTAACTTAACGCAACGTAACGTAACTTAACGTAACGTAACTTAACGTAACGTAACTTAACCTAACGTAACGTAACTTAACCTAACGTAACGTAACTTAACCTAACGTAACGTAACTTAACCTAACGTAACGTAACTTAACATAACGTAACGTAACTTAACCTAACGTAACTTAACGTAACGTAACTTAACGTAACGTAACTTACCGTAACGTAACTTAACGCAACGTAACTTAACGCAACGTAACGTAACTTAACGCAACGTAACGTAACTTAACGCAACGTAACGTAACTTAACGTAACGTAACTTAACGTAACGTAACTTAACGTAACGTAGCTTAACCTAACGTAACGTAACTTAACCTAACGTAACGTAACTTAACCTAACGTAACGTAACTTAACCTAACGTAACGTAACGTAACGTAACTTAACGTAATGTAACTTAACGTAACGTAGCTTAACGTATCGTAACTTAACGTAACTTAACGTAACGTAGCTTAACGTAACGTAACTTAACGTAACGTAACTTAACGCAACGTAACTTAACGCAACGTAACTTAACGCAACATAACTTAACGCAACGTAACGTAACTTAACGCAACGTAACGTAACTTAACTTAACGTAACGGAACTTAACTTAAAGTAACGGAACTTAACCTAACGTAACGTAACGGAACTTAAAATAACGTAACGTAACGTAACTTAACGTAACGTAACTTAACGTAACGTAACTTACCGTAACGTAACTTAACGCAACGTAACTTAACGCAACGTAACGTAACTTAACGCAACGTAACGTAACTTAACGCAACGTAACGTAACTTAACGTAACGTAACTTAACGTAACGTAACTTAACCTAACGTAACGTAACTTAACCTAACGTAACGTAACGTAACGTAACTTAACGTAACGTAACTTAACGTAACGTAGCTTAACGTAACGTAACTTAACGTAACGTAACTTAACCTAACGTAACGTAGCTTAACCTAACGTAACGTAACTTAACCTAACGTAACGTAACTTAACCTAACGTAACGTAACTTAACCTAACGTAACGTAACTTAACCTAACGTAACGTAACGTAACGTAACTTAACGTAACGTAACTTAACGTAACGTAGCTTAACGTAACGTAACTTAACGTAACGTAACTTAACCTAACGTAACGTAGCTTAACCTAACGTAACGTAACTTAACCTAACGTAACGTAGCTTAACCTAACGTAACGTAACTTAACCTAACGTAACGTAACTTAACCTTTTTTTTTTTTTTTTTTTTTTTGTGGGAGGGGAAATCCTTCATGGACACCCAGCGCTAGAATCTAGTGCGTCGGGTAGTGCCGGACTCTTACCGGCTAAAACCCCTCCATCTCCTTCCCCATTTTGGAATCCGCTGGTGCGTTGCGTCAAAATTGGGGAATGTCCTATCTGTTTTCTTCTCTCTCTCTCATCTCTCCTTCTTTCTTTCTCATGATTTCCTCGACGTTACCCATGACTGCCTTCCAATTCCCCTCGCTCTCTATCGCCACAGCTATCAGATTTTCCCTACTCAATTCTCTGTCTACCGTTTCTGTCATCCTTCTCCTTTCCTCCATCCACCTGTCGCACTCGAACAACGTGTGCTCAGGAGTGTCTACTGCTCCACAGTATATACGTGTCCTTCTTACCTATTTTCTTCAAATACGTCATAAAACTACCATGCCCCGTCAAAAATTGCGTGACATGGTAGTTCACCTCCCCGTGTCTTCTATTCATCCATGGGCCTATCTGCCCGATCAGAGTCCTAGTCCAGGCTCCTTTGCTCGTCTCCTCCCATTCCGCTTGCCATGCGTTCATCACCTGTTCTCTAGCCACTTTCCTGCCTTCCGTCTTTTCTCCCCGCCATTCGTATATCAGCCGTCTCTCTTCTGCTCTCAGGTGAATCGGAATGGTCCCTGCGACCACCAACAGTGCCTCGGTAGATACCGTTCTATACGCCCTGGCTACTCTCAGTACCATTTTCCTCTGAACGCTCTGTATCCTGTTTTTGTGTCTTTCTATCCTCAGCGCCCCCACCCATATTGGTGCGGCATACAGTAGGATCGAGTTCACTACTTCGGTCAGTGCGACTCTTTTCCTCTGCCTGGGCCCCCCTATGTTTGGCAGAAGTCTGCTCAGGGTTGCTACGGTCTTTTCGGCCTTACTGCAAGCTTTCTCAACATGTGGTCCGAAGATGAGTCTCTTGTCTATTACGACTCCTAGGTAAGTGACCGCATATCCTGGCGTTATTTCTCTATTTCTCACTTGGAAGACAATCTCTTTGGGTCTTCTCATCCCTGCAATGATGACCGCCTCTGTCTTCTCGGGAACCAGTTGTAAATCGTGCTCCCGCGTCCACTCGTCGACTCTTTCCAACACGGCGTTTCCCTTGCTAACGAGAGCCTGTTCTTTTTTATCGGCAGTCATCACCGCGAGATCATCGGCATAGGCAATTAACCTCGTGTCCGTCGGAACCTCGATTTTCAACACCTCGTCGTAAAGTATGTTCCACAACGTTGGTCCGAGAATGGAACCCTGCGGGACCCCCATATAGGTGTCCATTTTCTCTCCTCCCACATTTATATTTCTCATGGACAGGTAGTTATCGATTGTTTTTAGCAGATGTTCCTCTATGCCCTTGTCGTGTAGTTTATGCAGTATTAATTCCCATGATGCCGTGTTAAAGGCATTCTTTACGTCTAGCAGGATTAGGGCGCCTATCTTTCCTTCCCTGTCTATTCTTTTGGCAAAATTGACCGCCGTCTCCACAGCACCAAGCGTGGACTTTCCTTTCCTAAAGCCGTACTGTTCAGGGTCGAGCCCTCCAACTCTATCTAGCTCTCTCTCCAATTTCCCCAGGATCACCGCTTCATACAGTTTGCCCATGGTGTCTAGTAGGCATATAGGCCTGTGTCCCGACGGATCCCCTGCCACCTTTCCAGGTTTCGGGATCAGCACCAACTTGGCTTCTTTCCACGGCGCTGGGAATTCCCCCCTTTCGTAGATGCCATTCAGTAGAGTCGTGGTGTACTCCGTTTTTTCTTCCACCAGTATCTTTATTACTTCGGGCGGGATAGTATCTAGTCCTGGGGCCTTTCTTTCCTTCAGTCTCTCTCCGGCCTTTTTAACCTCCCCCTCTTCTATTGCGCCATGCGTTGGGTCACGATATTGAGGTCTTCTCCTTATTTCCCTGTTTATCTCTGGGAATAGAAAACGGGCAACCGCTCTCCTTTCCTCTTTCTGTAATTCTATTTTGGGCCCTTTCATCTTTAAGCCTCTCATCATGAGTTTGTATCCCTCTCCCCATATATCGTTTTCTACGTTTTCTATGAGTTCCTTCCAGCATTTATCCTTCTCTTTGCATATAGCGTTTTTTAGGTCTTTCCTAGAGGCTTTATATTCTTCCTCTTTTTCCTCTCTTTGCTGGACGGTGCTCTGCCTACTTTTCCTGACTCGCGTCAACTGCCTTCGAATGCCCACTACCTTTTTCTTCAACTCCTCTATCTCCAGGGTCCACCAGTACACCATGTTGCCCCTTTCATCTATTCCCGTTCTTGGCGTGGCTTCCTTGTTTATTGATTTCAAGGCATTGATACACTCCTCTAGGTTGGGTTGTCCTGTATTAAAGATCTGGCTATTCTGGATCAGTTCCCTACATTTGTTCTTGTCCGCTATACCATATCCGTATGTGGCGGGACCCCTGCCTCCCCTCCCCCCTTCTATCTTGTAATTAATATAGTTATGTAGGCTCATCGTTTCCTCTTGCAGTACTTTCCAGTCTTTTACCCTGTTGGCACAGTTCTCTTTGGCCAGGGTCACGTCGATGAAAGAGACGCTGTCCCCCCTCTGGAAAGTAGGGTCTTCCCCCTGATTCAGAAACACCAGGTTTGCATTTCCGGCCCATTCCGCAAGCATACGTCCTCTATTGTCCTCGGCAGAGGAACCCCACATGGGAGATTTTGAATTGAAATCCCCCCCCACAATGATTTTCGGCGAATTCTTCCGTTCTATATCTTCCTCCAGCTTTCGCAGATACACTCCGTATTCCTCGCATGACCTATTTGGGGAGAAGTAGCAGCTGTATATGTATATATCTTCTATCAGTACCCAGACGAAACCTTCTCCGCTGCCCCAGTTTGCTATTTTGACCCGTTTGCCTGACCTTATGATGCACGCATCTTTTCGCCTATCAACAAACCACGCCTTATTTTCTGCTTTCCTTTTATTCGGCTCGTTTACGAGTAGCAGATCTATATTTTCCTTTGTCGCATAGGCGAAAAGTAGATCGTGTGCTACTTTGCTTCTGTCCACGTTTATTTGCAGGATGTTGATCATGTGAGGGGGTTGATGTACTGTCCTTGCCCTTCCTAGGTTCGTCTGGATAGTTCGATTTTCCTGACGTATCATAATTGTTGTTTTTGTGCCCTCCTCTTCCTCATACGTCCTCTGGCTTCGTTTGCCAGTTTTCTAAAGATAGGGCATCTGGCAGAATCATTTCTATGGCCCTCCTCCTTGCACGCATGGCAGTATTCTTTATTGTCTGCCGAACAGTTCTTTGCCTTGTGACCCTCCTGGCCGCACCTTAGGCATTCCTTAGCCCTATCCGGTCCTTTGCACTTATCCCTTATGTGCCCCATCTCATGGCATTTGTAGCATCTCGTGAGTTGGATATTTTCCCTGACTTTGCAGTAGAGCCATCCTACCTTCAGTCTTCCTTGGGCCAGTAGTCCTCTGGCTAGTTGTTCGCTCAGCTCCACCATAGCTATTTGGCTGTTTCCATAGGCAGACCTCATCGATTTTACTGATGCTTCCTCTCTAGCCCCTACTCCTAGTTGATCAACCACTGCATTTTGGACCTCCTCTTTGGTAGTTACTGCATCCAGATCCGCTATCTGCTCCGTCCTTTCCTATTGCCTGTTTAGCTTCTCTGGCTCCTTCCTCCCCGCCTTTAACCACTAAAAGTAGATCCCCGGCTTGTGTCTTTCTGACATTTGTCACTTGTATATTCCCCTGGTCGGTGACACTTTTTTTAACTTCTTTTAATATATCGGCGTAGTTTCTTCCTCCGGCTTTAACAATGACCGTTCCCCTTGGGTCCTCTTTTTTTCTATCTCCGCCGCTCCTTCCCTGATTGCTCTGGCTTCTTCTTTTCGTCGGGCTTTTTCGACCACACAGACATATCTTTACGTTGTCTTTATGGAACACATATTCCAACCCTTGTCTGGCTGTGGTTTCGCTCATTCCTTCCGGGAAGGGCATACAAACCCTCTCCACGCTGTCCTCTTTAAGGACGTCCCTCCATTTTGAGACGGTTTTGAGGAAGTTTGCCACCTCCTTATTTCCTTCCGTGTCGTGAATAGCCGCTGGACATAGTCTGTACACCGTGGTTTCCTTTTCTTTTGTTTTCCCCCTTTCCCTGATTTTTGTGGTCTGTGTAATTGACCCTACGCACTCCTCTTCGTTGCTCATCAAGAGTTCTTCTGTCTCTGGAAATCTTTCCCGGATTTTTGCTCCTATCCCCCCTTCCATATTTCTATCCTTAGAATAGAAGGCCAAGTTTCCGCTCATTTGTAGTGGGTTCCCTCTTACGACTTCCGTCACCTGGAAAACCGCCTCTGGCCATCTTTCCTCTATCAGTCCCCTAATCTCTTCCTTCCCCAGTGTCTCGTTTAGCCTTGCTTTTATTCTAGCCACCCGTTTGCCATCTTCCCCGTCGCTTTTTATCCCTCCAAGGGGAGCGTTGGCCTGTGTGCTGGCCTCCGCCGTACCTGCTTTATTTGTCCCCTGGGTTCTTCTTAACTCTTTCAATTCGTTTTGGAGTCGCTCATTTTGTTTTTCCAGGTTCTCCACCCTTACACGGAGCTCAGCTTCGTCTACGTCCACCATTTTGCGTATAGTTCGGTACTGGGAAACTAGTATTTCGAGTTTCCCTGCCGCCTCCTTAATTTCCCTTTTAGTATTTTTTTCTCTTGCCAGAATCCCTATGGTACTTGCCTCCACGCATATTTTGGATACGCATCTGCGCATGCGCTCACTCGGCTCCTCCTTACTTTCAGCAACATTTCGATTTATCTTTCCCCTCTTTATTTGCTGGGGAGGTGAGTCGTCTTTTCTTTTTCCTTTCTCTCCTTCCTCGGGTCTATCACCCCCGGGCTCTATACATATCACGTCGTCTTCTGCTCCCTCCCTATCAGGTGGGTTTACAGCGGTGTCGTGTCTGCTGCCTTCCCCCCTATCTGCCTCTTCCCTTGTTTCCCATTTGTGCCTTGGGTCTCCCAGTGAAAAAGCTCGTGCCCTTCCCACAGGGGGGTCCTACTTATTCTTGATTTTCGTCCAAATGGGTCCTCTTCTAGGTCTCCTTTTGTTATCTCCTTATCCCCATCCTTTTCCATAGTTTTTTGCCAGCCCGTCTCCATTTCATCAATTTCGTTTTTGTTTTTGTTTTCAATATTCGCCATTTAATCCCCACGAGCGGGGTCCAACTAAAGGTCACTCCCCGGCAGTGGGCCCTTACCGGGGAGAAGGCTACTTACTACGGGGGGCGCCAGGTGCCCCGTAGGTGGCTTTACGGTCGGGACCAGTCTTCCTACTGGCCACGCTTCGGCTTCCCGTCGCGCCATCCCTTCGGCCCCAAAACCACAAAGACCTTGGGATGAGGGGATTTTTTATAGAGGTTTCCTTCCTCGTAGGACGGCCGGTTAAGGCAAGCCCCCCGTTCTGGGATCCCACTCGCGTGGTCCAGGTTACGGTATGACCTCTCCGAAGAGAGTGTGCAATCCTGTTGGTCCGCGGGTGCTATTTTATTTCACACCTACCCTCCGACCCTGTTGGGAACAGGGCCGACGAGCATTCCCCTATCCGCCACCTGGGGACGCGCCCGGTTGGGGTTTCTCAGGTATCCCCGCCGGGAACGTAACTTAACCTAACGTAACGTAACTTAACCTAACGTAACGTAACTTAACGTAACGGAACTTAGCGTAACGGAACTTACCGTAACGTGACGTAACGTAACGGAACTTAACGTAACCTAACGTAACGTAACGTAACTTAACGTAACGTAACGGAACTTAACGTAACTTAAAGTAACGGAACTTAACCTAACGTAACGTAACGGAACTTAACCTAACGTAACGTAACTTAACTTAACGTAACGTAACTTAACGTAACGTAACGTAACTTAACGTAACGTAACGTAACTTAACGTAACGTAACTTAACGTAACGTAACTTAACGTAATGTAACTTAACGTAACGTAACGTAACGTAACGTAACGTAACTTAACGTAACGTAACTTAACGTAACGTACCTTAACGTAACGTAACTTAACGGAACTTAGCGTAACGGAACTAAACGTAACGGAACTTAACGGAACATAACTTAACGTAACGTAACTTAACGTAACGTAACTTAACGTAACGTAACTTAACGTAACGTAACTTAACGTAACGTAACTTAACGTAACGTACCTTAACGCAACATAACGTAACTTAACGCAACGTAACGTAACTTAACTTAACGTAACGGAACTTAACTTAAAGTAACGGAACTTAACCTAACGTAACGTAACGGAACTTAACCTAACGTAACGTAACGTAACTTAACGTAACGTAACTTAACGTAACGTAACTTACCGTAACGTAACTTAACGCAACGTAACGTAACTTAACGCAACGTAACGTAACTTAACGCAACGTAACGTAACTTAACGCAACGTAACGTAACTTAACGTAACGTAACTTAACGTAACGTAACTTAACCTAACGTAACGTAACTTAACCTAACGTAACGTAACTTAACCTAACGTAACGTAACTTAACCTAACGTAACGTAACTTAACCTAACGTAACGTAACTTAACCTAACGTAACGTAACGTAACGTAACGTAACTTAACGTAACGTAGCTTAACGTAACGTAACTGAACGTAACGTAACTTAACGCAACGTAACTTAACGCAACGTAACTTAACGCAACATAACTTAACGCAACGTAACGTAACTTAACGCAACGTAACGTAACTTAACTTAACGTAACGGAACTTAACTTAAAGTAACGGAACTTAACCTAACGTAACGTAACGGAACTTAAAATAACGTAACGTAACGTAACTTAACGTAACGTAACTTAACGTAACGTAACTTACCGTAACATAACTTAACGCAACGTAACTTAACGCAACGTAACGTAACTTAACGCAACGTAACGTAACTTAACGCAACGTAACGTAACGTAACTTAACGTAACGTAACTTAACGTAACGTAACTTAACCTAACGTAACGTAACTTAACCTAACGTAATGTAACTTAACCTAACGTAACGTAACTTAACCTAACGTAACGTAACGTAACGTAACTTTTTTTTTTTTTTTTTTGGGTTGGGAGGGGAAACCACTTGGCACCAGGGTCTTTGTGTCTATCGCCCCTGGTAGTGTCGGGCGTTACCCCGACTAAAACCCCTCCCTCTTTTCCCCCCTTCCGACCGAGGCATTCGGCATAAGCCGTTTCATCCCTGTCGGTGGTGGTCCTAGTAGTGCCCTATAATTCCTGTCTTCCTTGTCCTTCCCTTCTCCTGAGGTCCTGCTCCTTCCTTGTCATGATTCTGTCACATGTGCCCATCACACTCCTCCAGTTTTTTTCAGTGCGCGCCGCCAGGACCATGATATTATCAGGCGTTACCTCCTGCCCCATCTCGATGTTCATGTGCAGTCTCCACCCTTGCCACCTCTCGCATCGGAACATCGTGTGTTCCGGCGAATCCACCTGTCCACAGTAGAGGCAGTCTTCTACTTCTGCTTTCCCTATCCTTTTTAGATAGGTTCCAAAGTTCCCATGCCCCGTAAGTACTTGGCAGCTCTGGTACGTCACCTCTCCTACCTTTCTATTTGCCCATCTTTGGACATCCGGGATTAGCCTTCTGGTCCAGGCCGCCTTGTCGGATGAAGACCATCTGTCTTGCCACTTCCGAAAGGTATTTTGCCTGGCTGTGTCCTTTGCCTCTTTTATCTCCATCCCGCTTCTAAGCAGGGTCTGTATTTCCCCCCTCTCCTCCACCTTTAAGTCTATTGGGACTGCACCCGCTATGACACTCGCCGCTACTGTGGAAACCGTCCTATACGCATGTGCGATTCTGAGATTCATCTTCCTCTGGGTCCTGTGTAACCTATCGTTGTGTCTTTTTATTCGCACCGCTCCACCCCATATACAAGAGGCGTATAGTACGGTTGAGTCGACCACGCTGGCCATCATCATCCTCTTCTTTTGCCCTGGCCCCCCTATATTTGGCATAAGTTTGGTCAGAGCTACCGCCGTTCTGTCCGCCTTGTCACAGGCCTTTTTAACATGTGCCCCGAACGTCATGCCACTGTCGATGACGACGCCCAGGTATTTGACCTCCTTCTTCGGTGTGATGTCCCTATCTCTGAAACGGAATTTCAGGCCCCCTGGCCTTCTCATTCCGGTAACCAGCACGACTTCCGTTTTCTCGATGGCCAACTCCAATAGGTGACGCATCATCCACCTGTCTACGGCAGCCATGACCCTGTTGACGTTTTCTGCCAACTCTTTTCTGGATGCTCCTGTCACCACCGCTGCCAGATCGTCCGCGTAAGCCACCAATTTAGGGTTTCCCCCTGCTTCAACCTCTAGGACACTATCATACAAAATATTCCACAAGGTGGGACCCAGAATTGAGCCTTGCGGGACCCCCATATGTATTTCCATTTTGCTCCTTGCTCCGATGATGATTTTCCTATGATGGAGATATGCGGCCACCAAGTTGAGCAGGTGGTTGCTTAGGCCCTTACTTTCCATGCATGCCAGTATTTGGCTCCAGTCCGCCGTGTTGAACGCATTTTTAACGTCGAACAAGATCAGCGCGCACCACAGGTTTTGGTGATTTACCCTCTTAATCTCCTCCACTACCTCTGTAAGGGCGTCGATCGTCGACCTTCCTGTGCGGAAACCGTGCTGGTGGGGATGTAGGCCGCCACATCTTTCAATCTCCTCCTTTACCCTCTGTAATATGACCCCTTCATAGAGCTTGGCTAAACTATCTATTAGGCATATCGGCCTGAAGGCGGCCGGCGATTGGTCATCCTTCCCAGGTTTGGGGATCAGGACCAGTCTAGCGTCTTTCCATTGGGTCGGGAAATCTCCTCTTTCATACAGTTCGCTTAAAAGACCTCTTACCACCTCTCCCTTCTCCTCTACGAGTGCCTTTATCATCTCTACGGGAATACCGTCCGGCCCCGGGGCTTTTTTGTTTTTTAATTTGCGCGCTGCAGTCTCTATCTCCGCTAGCGTGACCGGCTCTATGTTCGCCGTCTGCCTGACTGCCCACGCGTCTAAGGGTTTCACTGGGAAAAGTGCCCTCGCAACCTGTACCCTCTTGTCCTGTGTTAGGTCCACCCTTGGAGACCTAATATTTAAAGAGCTCCTCATTATGCGGAACCCTTCTCCCCATACATCCTCCTCCAGGTCCGCCAGCAGTTTCCGCCAACAGCGATCCTTCGCTTGCCTAATACTTATTTTATACGCATTCCTGGACGTTTTGTATTCGTTCTCTATTCTGTCTACTTCTCCCTGCTCTGCACCTCCTCTTACTCGGAGTCTTTGCAGTCTTCTTCTTGTCGCATTTAGAGACACCTTTTCCGTTTCTAGCTCCTGGGTCCACCAGTACACCTCGTTTCCAGCGTTGTCCAGCCTTATGTGGACTGCTGTACTGCGACTTACTTGTTTTAGTTCTCTGGTGAGGTCCTTCAGCGTTACCTGTTCCCTGTTTATGACTTGGCTATCCCTCAGTAAGCGTTTGCTGTCTTCCAACCTCCATATCCTTGGGTTTATAGTTTTCTGCTTACATTCGGTCCCCCTCCGTTTTATTTTGAAACTTATGCATCGATGGAGGCTGAGAGTTTCCTCCTCGAGCACCTCCCAGTGCTCGAAGCTCGAAGATATACCCTCTCCTGCCAGGGTGATATCTATCCAGGATGAGCTTATTCCTCTTTGGAAGGTTGGCGTGTTGCCTATATTCATAACGACCATGTCGTTGGCTAGCGTCCATTCAAAAAGCATCGCTCCCCTATCGTCCTCCGCCGGGGAGCCCCAGGCAGGGGACTTCGCGTTGAAATCCCCCCCCACCAGGACATTTGCTCCCTTCCTTTGGACGTCCTCCTCCAGATCCTGCAAGAAACGCTCATACCTTTCCTTCCGTATGTTTGGGGAAATATAGCATGCATAGACATAGACCTCCTCCAGTTTCACCCATACGAAACCATATCCCTTGCCCCAGTCATGCACCTTCAGGCTTTTGTTCACTCTTATAATGCCCGCGTCCCCATTTTTGTCCAAATACCAACCCTGTCTGACTGCCAGTATGTTATTTGGTTCACTGACCAGAACCATATCGGTTTTGTGCTGGTGGGTCATCTGAGCCAAGTTATCGTGCGCTGCTCTGCACCTGCCTACATTCAGCTGTAGGATGTTCCATGTGCATTCTGGCATGTTTAAATAAATAGGTGTATAACACGGGTGTATAAATAAATAACAGGTGTACAAATACAATAGGTATAAAATCAACAGTGTATAAATAAAATAGGTAAAAATATCAACGGTGTATAAATAAAAAGGGTAAATGTATAAATAAAATAGGTAAAAATATCAACGGTGTATAAATAAAATGGGTAAAAACAACGGTGTATAAATAAAATGGGTAAAAACAACGGTGTATAAAAAATGGGTAAAAACAACGGTGTATAAATACAATTGGTAAAAAACAACGATGTATAAATAAATAGGTAAAATATCAACGGTGTATAAATAAAATGGGTAAAAATAACGGTGTATAAATAAAATGGGTAAAAACGACGGCGTATAAAAAAAAAAAAAAAAAAATGGGTAAAAACAACGGTGTATAAATACAATGGGCAAAAACAACGATGTATAAATAAATAGGTAAAATATCAACGGTGTATAAATAAAATGGGTGAAAACAAAGGTGTATAAATAAAATTGGTAAAAATATCACAGGTGTTATTATAATAGAATATGTAATAAAATATATAAGAACGAGCACTATTCCGCCATTTTCCTCCTGTCCGATCTGCTCTTTTCCAGCGCTTTTCTAAAAACGGGACATTTCCCGTTTCCTGCCCTGTGGCCTGTATCCTTGCAATTTATGCAAAAGGGACTATTTTGGCAGTCCTTTGCTCTGTGTCCCTCTTTTCCACAGTTTCTACACACTTCTGCCACATTTTTGCTTGTGCAGCTTCCCATCCTGTGTCCATAGTTCCAACATTTAAAGCATTGAGTGACCTCCACCCTCTCCGTCACCGAACACCAGTTGAGCCCTATTCGTATTTGACCTTTGTTAATCAGCGCCTCAGCCTTCGGCTTATCCAGCCGAATTGTGGCAGCCTTATTTCCTCCGAAGTATGGCATGAGGTCGCTGATATCTTCTTCTCTGATCTCTCCTATGACTTCCCCCACTGCCTTTCTGACAGTCTCTTTTGTAGAGTCAGAGTCTAAGTCTTTGATTGTTAAGTTTGTTTTTCTTTCCCCTTGGCCTTTAGAGACTATCATGTCCGTGTTCTTTAGCTCCTCCGCTAACGCTTTTTTTGCCTCGTCCTCCCCCTTTTTGATAAAAATCACCATGCGCCCGTCTCTTGATTCCCGGATGATTCTTATTCCCTTTGCCGCCTCCGAGTCCGATTTGACCTTTTCCTTCACGGTTTTCAATAATTCGGCGTATGTCTTCCCTTGTTTACTGACTAAGAGGACATCTGTATCTCTTTTCCTTTGCCTAGTTTCTGGCTGTCTTTTGGCATTTCTTAGATTGGGTCCTTTGCTTGGCCCCGTGTACACCACGCATTTATACCCCGTTCCTTTAAAGACGAGCTCTGCTAGCTGCCTTATAATCTGGCGGTTTTTTTGTCCATATGGGGGGTACATCCCTATAACTTTGTTAGATCCTAGTTTCGCTCTGTCTCTTATTTGTGTGAGGGCTCTGTAATAGCTCTCCAGATCTTCTTCTACCTCCGCCCTATACACATTGACCTCGTTTGTTTGTTTTTTCCCTTCTTTGTCTTCCATCTGCGTGCTGAACTTGATTGCAGTGAGGTCTCCCTCCATTTGCTTTAATTCTGGGTACCTGTCCCAGAAGCCCTTCCTCGTAGAATCGTTGTAATTTTGGGACCTCTCGTCCTCCTCCCAGTATACGATGTCCGAACCTTTTCTGATACTTAAGGGAGTGCCTGCCGTCTCATACGCGGCCTTATATATTGTCTTCGGCCAAATTTTATCTTTCACGTCCCGAAAATCTTCGAAGCTACTTAACCCCTCTAGTTGCTCCGGTGTTAATAGATTATCACCGCCTTCTTTTCTCCTGATTCTCCCCCTGAGCTCCCTGTTTTCCTCTTTTAGAGCTTTAATCTCCCTTTCTAAAGCTGTGAGGTATTCCGTGTTCCCTTCTCTTTCCATCCCTTCCTCAGCTTTTTCATCCCCGAGCTCTTTAAGGTATTTCACTGTCGTCCTGAGTTTCGATGCCAGTTCTTTGATTTCTTTTTTGGTGTTACGTTCCCGTGCCCAGGTTGAAAGGTTGGACACCTCTCTATTTAATTTGCTCAGTGCCTCTTCTAGGCTCATTTTACGTAACGTAACGTAACTTAACGTAACGTAACTTAACGTAACGTAGCTTAACGTAACGTAACTTAACGTAACGTAACTTAACCTAACGTAACGTAGCTTAACCTAACGTAACGTAACTTAACCTAACGTAACGTAACTTAACCTAACGTAACGTAACTTAACCTAACGTAACGTAACTTAACGTAACGGAACTTAGCGTAACGGAACTTACCGTAACGTAACGTAACGTAACGGAACTTAACGTAACCTAACGTAACGTAACGTAACTTAACGTAACGTAACGGAACTTAACGTAACTTAAAGTAACGGAACTTAACCTAACGTAACGTAACGGAACTTAACCTAACGTAACGTAACTTAACTTAACGTAACGTAACGTAACTTAATGTAACGTAACGTAACTTAACGTAACGTAACGTAACTTAACGTAACGTAACTTAACGTAACGGAACTTAACGGAACATAACTTAACGTAACGTAACTTAACGTAACGTAACGGAACTTAACTTAAAGTAACGGAACTTAACCTAACGTAACGTAACGGAACTTAACCTAACGTAACGTAACGTAACTTAACGTAACGTAACTTAACGTAACGTAACTTAACGTAACGTAACTTACCGTAACGTAACTTAACGCAACGTAACGTAACTAAACGCAACGTAACGTAACTTAACGCAACGTAACGTAACTTAACGTAACGTAACTTAACGTAACGTAACTTAACGTAACGTAACTTAACGTAACGTAAGTTAACCTAACATAACGTAACTTAACCTAACGTAACGTAACTTAACCTAACGTAACGTAACTTAACCTAACGTAACGTAACTTAACCTAACGTAACGTAACTTAACCTAACGTAACGTAACTTAACCTAACGTAACGTAACTTAACCTAACGTAACGTAACTTAACCTAACGTAACGTAACTTAACGTAACGGAACTTAGCGTAACGGAACTTACCGTAACGTAACGTAACGTAACGGAACTTAACGTAACCTAACGTAACGTAACGTAACTTAACGTAACGTAACGGAACTTAACGTAACTTAAAGTAACGGAACTTAACCTAACGTAACGTAACGGAACTTAACCTAACGTAACGTAACTTAACGTAACGTAACGTAACTTACCGTAACGTAACGTAACTTAACGTAACGTAACGTAACTTAACGTAACGTAACTTAACGTAAAGTAACTTAACGTAATGTAACTTAACGTAACGTAACGTAACGTAACTTAACGTAACGTAACGTAACTTAACGTAACGTAACTTAACGTAACGTAACTTAACCTAACGTAACGTAACTTAACCTAACGTAACGTAACTTAACCTAACGTAATGTAACTTAACCTAACGTAACGTAACTTAACCTAACGTAACGTAACGTAACGTAACGTAACTTAACGTAACGTAACTTAACGTAACGTAGCTTAACGTAACGTAACTTTTTTTTTTTTTTTTGTGGGAGGGGAAATCCTTTATGGACCCCTGCGACTTCAGATCTATCATCGCAGGGAGTGCCGGACTCTCACCGGCTAAAACCCCTCCGTTTCTCTCTTTCCCGACCCATCCTAATCCGCCGGGACCAACCTTATGGCTGTTTCATCGGGGTTAGGGGGTCTTATTATCATTATTATTATTCTTCTTTCTTTTTTTTTCCTTTTTTATCTTCTCCCACCTTGCAGATCTTCCCTCACTTTCTCGGCAACTATGCCATCCACTACTCTCTGCACGACCTTCCAGTTCCTTGGACTTTCCGTTGCCAGTTCTATTATGTTTTCTGGTGTCATTTCTTCCCCCACCATTTGATTGGCCATCTCCCTTTCTCTACTCCATTTTTCGCATTCAAATATTGCGTGCTCTGCTGTATCCCTCTCATTGTTACAGTGAGAGCAGCCCTCTGTCTCCCTTTTCCCTATCCTTTTCAAATACGCCCCAAAGCTCCCGTGGCCCGTCAGAAATTGTGTGAAGAAATAACTAGTTTCCCCATACTTCCTTCCTGTCCACACTTTTAGTTCAGGGATTAACTTCCTCGTCCATTCCCCTTTACTGGACCTATTCCATTCCATTTGCCATGCCCCCATGGTTATCTCCCTCTCCTCTGCTCTAATCGCTTTCATATCTTTATCCTCTCCCCTCCTTCTCCTAATTCTACCTCTCTCTTGAATGAGAAGGTGAATCGGCACTATTCCCCCGATCACTTGTGCCCCCTCTGTCGACACCGTTCTGTATGCCCTTCCTATCCTTAGGGCCATTTTCCTTTGTACCCCCTGTAACTTGTTTACGTGCCTTTTGACTAGCGTCGCCCTTTCCCATACCGGCGCCGCATATAGGATAATAGAGTGCACGACTTCAGACATTACCCTTCGTTTCCCTTGCGAAGGCCCTCTCATGTTTGGCATCAGCCTGGTCAATGCCGACACTGTTTTGTCTGCTTTTTCACATACCTTCTGCACGTGTGCCCCAAATATTAACCCCCTGTCTATAACGACCCCAAGGTATTTCACTTCTCCCTTTGGCATTATCTCCCTTCCCCCGAGTCTAAAAAAGACACCTGTGGGCTTTTTCATTCCCATAAGTGCCAATATCTCTGTCTTTTGTGGTACAATTTCCAGGTCATTTTCGCGCATCCATCTCCCTACGTCTTCCAGCACCGCGTTCCCCTTCCGGCACATTCCTTCCTTTTTTTCGTCGGTTACCACGATCGCCAGGTCATCCGCGTAGGCCACCAGTAACGTCCCTTCCGGTACTCTGACTTTCAGTACCTCATCATATAGCACGTTCCATAGAGTAGGCCCCAGAACTGATCCTTGTGGAACCCCTCCGTATACATTTTTCTTCCGTCCCCTGGACACTTCTACTTTCCTGTCTTTCAGATATTCTGTGATGATTCCCAGCAGGTGTTTATTTATTCCCCTACTCCTCAGCCTGTCTAAAATAATCTGCCAAGATGCCGAATTAAAGGCGTTTTTGACATCTACTAGTATCAGTGCACACCACCGCCTGTTGCCTTCTCTCCTGAGTACCCCAACTACGGCCTCCACTGCGTCTATAGTGGACCTCCTCTCTCTAAACCCGAATTGTTGATCCGATAGGCCTCCAGTCCTTTCCAGCTCCTTTTTCAGCTTCTCCACTATCACCCCCTCGTACAGTTTTCCCATGGTATCCAAAAGACAGATGGGTCTGTACGCCGACGGGTCTCCACTTTCCTTTCCCGTTTTTGGTATCAGAATCAGTCTCGCCGTTTTCCATACCCCCGGGAACATGACTTGCCGATACAGGTTGTTTAGGATGTCCGTGGTCCATGCCGGTTTTATTTCCACCAATATTTTGATCATTTCCGAGGGGATTCCATCTAGACCTGGTGCCTTCCTTTCCTTCATTTTCCCAGCTGCCCTAAGTACTTCCTCTTCCCTAATTTGGTCTGTACTTTCCACCTCTTCATCCCCTCCATTTTCTACTCTAGTCTCTATCATCTTAAATAGATGTTTTGCGACGTCCTCCATCTTTTCTGGTGTCATGTCTATTCTTGGCTTTCGTATCTGTAGAGAGTTCATCATTATCTGGTATCCCTCTCCCCAGATATCTTCCTCTATTTTATCGCACACCCTTTCCCAGCATTTCCTTTTTTCTTTTGCTATTAGCTTTTTTAGCGTGTTCTTACTGAGCCTGTGCTGTTCCACCATAATATTCATATGTTGCCTGTCTCCTCTCCTTTTTCTGTATCGCATAAGCAACCTTCTCGCCGTTGTGGCGTTCCTTTTTGCCTGGGCGATCTCCTCTGTCCACCAGTATACTGGATTTCCTCTCTCGTCTAATCTTTCCCTTTTGGTGGCTCTTTTGGAAATTTTTTTCAAGATTTCCATTTTACTCTTTAAGTTTTCCCCACCGTCCGCAAAGTTGTCCTCATCATTAATCATATTCCTGCACACTCCCTTATCCAATATTCTCCTGCCGAACCTTTGCCGCGTCTTTTCCCCCTTTATGTTTACTTCAAAACTTATATAGCTATGTAGTGTAGCAATTGAAATTGCTTACTGCTGATATTAGATATTTATTAAATTAATTTATGTTGGAAGTCCCCCTAGATATTATAAAAATACAACCAGAAAGACTCAAATACTGTATTGTTGGTTGCATGGTTCAACTAAACAAATAAGGGTTGGTAAACAAAACGTTTCAAATATAAATTTTTTATTTTTAACTATTAACAAGCAATCATGCATAAAAAAAAAACTACTTAACATGCATTAGACATATTGGCATTACATTTCACAGAGACTAAATCACAATTTTCACTTAAAATTGTCCTTTTTGCAACACTTTCACTTCACTAAAACTTCAGTTTTCACCAGATCTCCCTGTTTGTGGTAAGTCACCTTACTCTCTCCATGTCTCCATGTAGTAGTTATTTTCTACAGTTTCCACATTTTTTAAACAATTAGTTGTCTAGTTAAAATAAATTTTATTTAAGATCACCATAAACCATAGATAAACTTTTGCAAGGTTTATAATCTGAAATGTCAAAAGGCAGTGCGAATAGGAAAATTCTTCTTCTTCCACAAGATTTATATTTTTGCCATTACCATGACCCATAGGCCTCGAACTCGTAAACAGACATGCGCTTCAGAATAGTTTTTTCAAAAATTGCTTTCTGGAAACGTTGGGTTCCGTTTAACTTTCTTTTACGTTGCAAGCATCGAGGAAGGCACACGTGTTGTACGTTTCAGCCTCCATTTTAAATCTTCTTCGTTAAAAGCACATGGCAAACCCTTTTTGAATTAAAGGGTAAGTTTCATCTAATTCAACTTTATTTGATAATTTTTTAACAATTTCACGTAATTGTAGGTTTGTGATGATATATATTCTTTATGGAATTTATCCATTTGAAGATAAAACCATACTTGTGATAGCATTTATTGGTTGTATCTATCCATTTGATGGTATATAATTTTTGTTGGAGTTAATCTGATTGGGTTGATCATCCATGGTTTATTTGAAGCATGATTTTGAATTGCGACTGCAGTATGCTGAAATTGCTGGATGACCCTACAACATTTTTTATTGGTTTTAATTGGATGCAGTAGACCTGAATTGCATTTCCCTTTCCCTTCCTATTTTGGAGGATTGAGCCTTTAGTTTTTGAAGTGGACCAGAACCGCAGTACCTATAGCAGTTATAAGTAGACAGCAAGTGGTATAATCCAGGTTGTATTTTTGGATGTTGTATCTTGTATGCTTGAAAGTTGTATATTGTATATTTACATCATTTTAATCACCAATCCTTAAAGGACAGGTATAAATTACTACAAAAAGATAAATTTTCAGGAATAAGGATTCCGAAATTCAATGTAAAATTTGGTGTAGCTTTTAAATTAATACTAAGTACTTTTCTATGTACACCAATGGTACCAGAGGTAATTATCTAACAATTGATTTTTGTTACATGTGAATCAAGTTATTAGAAACTTTTTTTATTATAATACATACTCAATTCAACCAATTGCTATCTTGTTGTAATTAACATAATCATAAAAAATTAATCAACATCTTTATGAGATAAAAATCATTTACTCAAGTAACTGTTTGATTTTCCTCTCCGACAGATTTTTCAGGTGCATTTTTGGTGAGCTAATGTTACGTATTGTTTTCTGTATCTTTCACAATACACCTTAAATTTTCTTTACGATTAAAGTACAGTGGTGCCCCCGGTAAAGTCTTTTAGACAAATAAATAATGTGAATTTTAACAACTATAAACTTTTCAAATTTTACATATAAAAAAAAAAAAAAAAAAAAAACAGGTAAATAAGAATATTGCAAATCAAGAATTCCGACCCAGCCAGACAACTGCTAGCCGGCAGAAAATTGTAAGTGTCCTTGGGTTAACTAAACTAAAACAATCTGGCAAATTACAACTATATAAAAATTTGACCAAGCACGCTATACAAAAGTGACGCACCAACGTCAAGGGCCCGATTTGCAATGGTATATTTATTGTTTTATTTAATCTTATTAAAATTTAAATAATTTATATATAGTAGCCACCACAGATTTACCTTACATCTGCGGAGAGAGAAATTAAAATTCATAATAACAGCCTGGATTCACTAGAACTTTGAATATATAGGTTTGAGCACATACCTTTTTCTTGCGTTTTTATTGTACTTGATTGTGCTGTTGCATGCTGGAATTCTTTAATTAATTTGGTTAAATCCTAGTAAAATGGAATCTAGTAATATGAAACCAGTTTATCTCCTGAGTGAGGAATTGAACTATGAATTACGTATAAGAGGTGTAAACGCGGGTAGAAAAGACGCTGCAGCTAAACGGAAAATATTAAATAGATTATTAGAGTCCGAACGTAAACGAGAGACGGAGTTAGTAGATTCGGAGTTTGATTTTAATGTTGAACAAAACTTAATTGTAGAAATTTTACAGTCAATAAAAAATCTCATTGATGAATTTGAGGGACCTGCTTCTGATTCTATGTATAAGCGTATTGAAACTCGTCTAATACATGTTTATAATAGAATTTTACGAATGCCATCTGGAGAAAATAAAGAAATAAAAGACTTTAAAGACGATTCTCATTCCACTTGTATATTATATGACGCAGATCTCAGAGAAAAAATTCAACAATCAGAAATTTCACCTCTCGTTGACATAAATGTAAGCACCTCTTATGTTCCTAAACAGATGCCTGGTTCATCCAACCAAAATAATAGAAAGTCAGTACCTGTTTATAAATGGGATTTAAAATATGATACACAAAATATGAGTGTACATACCTTTTTAGAGAGAGTACAAGAGTTATCGGTGACTCGTAATGTAAGTAATGTAGAGTTATTGGAGTCAGCAGCTGATCTTTTCGAAGGTCCAGCTAAACTTTGGTTTCGAAATATTCAACGTAAAAAACTAGCTACTGATTGGGAAGGTCTAGTACGTTTATTGAAGCGTGACTTTTTATCGGACGGTTTTGATGATGACCTGTGGGACGAAATCAAAAAACGAACACAGGGTAACAAAGAATCAATCCTTTTATATGTTGCTACGATGGAGTCATACTTCGATAGACTATCTCGTCCTCCAGCAGAAGTTACAAAACTTAAAATTATTAAAGAACGAATTTTACCACGCTATACGTCGAGAATAGCTTTAGTTGATGTAAAGAACACCGATGAGTTGTGTACTATTTGTAGAAAGTTGGATGAAGCAGATCGCATAAAAAATAATTATATTCCCCCTCCAAAAAGTACGAGTGTTTTACAAACTGATTTGGCATATTTAACGCAATCTAGTACTACATTAGCAAGCACATCTACGGGTAGAACATGTCAATTTCGTAGAAATTTTAATGTTTCCACTGTCACTTGTTGGAACTGCAATAAACCAAATCATAGATACCAGGTATGCAGAGAAAAACGTAAGATATTTTGTTTCAAGTGCGGAAATCCTGACGTCATATCTCGAAACTGCAGAAAGTGTTCAAAAAACTAATAATAAAGGCAAATAATTTTGGCCACTGTTTGCCACATGTAAATAAGGCCGTACGTTTTATTCCGTCTAAAATTGTTTTTAATTCTAAATTTAATCATTTAAATTCTCGTGGTAAAAATTTTGCTTTTCATCCCTATTTTAATAATTTTAAATCTAAGATTTTAACATCTCAAACCGAATGGCAATCTTGGTTAAACAAAGTTAAAAATTTTTATTTAAATAGTCATGATAATTTTATTGTACAAGATGAGTATAATAAATTAAATAATACTGTACCAGAAACTTTACCAGTCTTTGTTGAGCGAGCTCACGATAATCGTCCATATATAGCTATTAATGTCTATGATAAGGAACTAGTAGCCTTACTTGATTCAGGAGCAAATAAATCGGTTATTGGATCCGAAGGTGTACACATTTTAAATAAATTCAAATTAAACATTCAACCAGTTCAAACGAAATTTGTAACTACAGCAGATGGTCAAAAACAAATCATATCCGGCTCAGTTTCATTACCAATTTGTTTAAATAAGGAGTGTAAATTGTTAGAGGTATTAGTAGTTCCATCACTAAACCATTCATTGATCCTAGGTAGTGATTTTTGCAGATTATTTAATCTTTGTCTAAATTTTAAAAACAACACTTGGGAAATTAGTGATCCAAGAACAAATATCAATGTAAATGTGATAGATGTTAAAACATTTAAAAATATTAGTGATCAAGGCCTTCGAAATACAGTTTCCTTCACCGAAGATAAAAGAATTCAAATAGAGAACATATTAGCTAAATTCAAACAATTGTCACCTGAAAATAAATTAGGTAGAACCAATAAACTAATTCAACATATTGACACAGGGGACGCGATACCTTGTAAACAAAGACAATATCAACTATCACCATATCTATTAAAAGAATTAAATTCACAGTTAGATGAAATGTTAAAGTTAAAGGTAATAGAACCATCTTTTAGTAGTTGGAGTTCACCTGTTTTATTAGTAAAAAAATCAGACGGGACATATCGCTTTTGTTTTGATGGTAGAAAATTGAATGCAGTCACTAAAAAAGATTCCTATCCACTTCCTAGAGTTGATCAAATACTGAATATGTTGAAAGGGGCCAAGTTTGTTTCGAGTATAGATTTGAAAAGTGCTTTCTGGCAAATACCTTTGTCAGAAGACAGTAAAGAAAAAACCGCTTTTAGTGTACCCGGAAGGGGCTTATTTCATTTTTGTGTAGTACCTTTTGGTTTATCTAATAGTGCCCAAGCACAACAGAGATTGATGGATAGAGTTCTAGGTCCAGAATTAGAGCCTTCAGCTTTTACTTATTTAGATGACGTTATTTTAGTATCAGAAACATTTGAAGACCACCTAAATTTGTTAAATGAGGTACTTTCTCGTCTTAAATCAGCTAATCTGACTATAAACTATGGCAAATGTAACTTTTTCCGTGAATCTTTAAATTATCTTGGTTTCGTTGTGGATAAGGATGGGTTAAGGACTAATCCAGATAAAGTTGAGGCTATGGTAAACTATCCCAGACCGCAAAATAGTTCTGAGGTCAAACGTTTTCTTGGCATGGCTTCATGGTACAGAAGATTTATAAAAGATTTTTCATCAACCGTTTCAGCTTTAAACGACCTATTAAAGGGTCGCGGTAAAAAACTTCCTATTAAATGGAATGATCAAGCCGAACAAGCTTTTCAAAACATCAAGCAAGCTTTAATTTCCGCTCCAATTTTAACATCTCCCGATTTTAATGAAAAATTTTCTATACAGTGCGATGCTAGTGCTACTGGTTTAGGCGCTGTACTTACACAAGTACAAAACGGAGAAGAAAAAGTAATTGCTTTTGCAAGCCGCAGTCTATCGCGTACTGAACGAAACTGGTCAACTTATCAGAGAGAGCTTGGCGCTGTTTATTTTGGAATAACTAAATTCAGACCGTTCATCGAAGGAATTCATTTTACTGTCATAACAGATCACTACAGTCTGTTGTGGTTTCAAAAATTAAAAGAACCAACTGGTGTACTCGCCAGATGGGCAGCTCAATTACAACAGTTTGACTTTGATATAATTCACCGTAAGGGTAAACTAAATGTTGTTCCAGATGCTTTGTCTAGGTCACCACTCCCTATGGAAGTAAATGTGTTAGGAGTTTTGCTTGATGATTTGGAACCTTGGTATTTAAAATTAAGAGATAAAATTAATAGCCACCCTGAAAATTATCCACACTGGACCGTAAAAGATAATTACATTTATAAATTTCTTCCTAAAAACATTCCTTTAAAATCTAATATATCAGAATGGAAATTAGTTGTTCCACTTTCACAACGTAAGTCAGTAATTAGTCAATGTCATGACATTCCCACATCGGGACATTTCGGTTTTTACAAAACCTTAAACAAAATAACTGAAGATTTTTATTGGCCTAAAATAAGAAAAGATGTTTTAAAGTATATTAGGAATTGTGATATTTGTCATAGTCAAAAAATGCCAAACTCCGCACCTATGGGATTAATGGGAACAGAAAGAAAAATTACCACACCTTTTCAATGTATTTTTATAGATTTTCTTGGTCCGTATCCACGTTCACCACGAGGCAATAGTTATGCAATAATCGTTACTGACTATTTCACAAAATATGTCTTGGTAAAGCCAATACGTGCTGCTACTGCTAAAGCGTTAGTTTCATATATAGAAAATGAAGTATTTTTAGTGTATGGAGTAAGTCAATTCTTAGTGTGTGACAACGGTTCTCAATTTACCGGAAAGGAATTTAAAGAACTAGCTAAAAAGTATAAAGTTCAAAAGATTTTATATAATGCTAGATATCATCCCCAGCATAATGCAGCTGAACGTTCGATAAGAACTTTATTAACATCGATTCGTTGCTTCATCACCAATCATAAAAATTGGGACAAGGATATTTATGAAATAGCTCATGCTATGAGAGTATCTCATCATCACGTGGTTGGGTATAGCCCTGCATTCTTAAATTTTGGACGAAAAATTCCAATATCGGGTGATTTTTATGGTGAACATATAGATAACGTAGATTTTAATTTAGAACCTGGATACGCAGATCACTATGCAGAAAATCTAGCTAATTTTTCAGATTTGTATAAAAAAGTACAAGATATGTTGAATACAATGTATCAACGAAATTCTAAACAATATAATTTACGTAGGCGGAATATTATTTTTAATGTAGGTGATAAGGTCTGGAAACGGAATCATGTTCTATCAGATGCTACGAAGCAGTTTTCAGCCAAACTAGCACCTAGATATGTACTCTGTAAAGTACGTAACGTGAAATCTCGATTAGTATATGAACTCGACGACATACAAGGTAATGATGTAGGATCTTGGCACATTAGTCAATTAAAACCCTATCTAGGATCGAATTCTGATTTATCAGAGTAAAATTTTTCTGCTACCTAGATATCTACCTACTTAGTTTATTCTGTAAAACATTCTACTTTTACCAATAGAAAATGTAACATGGGTATAGTTCGTTTCATATTACTATGAGTTTCTCATATTTTTATGCAAGAGTATTGCAATAGTCACTTTAAAGTGTTATTTGTGTCGATATATAGTAGGAAACTATATTTTCGCATAGTTAGATGTACTACCCAGTACGTACCTATTTTTTTGGTTTCGAACCAAAAACTAATTGTTGCAACAAATTTTTCTTCGAACAATTTTTCTTTAAACACGTGTTCCTTGTGTTCATATATTCCCTGTAGTTATAATTAGTATGTAGTTCTAGTATAGTACATCGGTACTTCTCATATTTTAATTGTAAAGCCCTGTGGTAGTGGGTTATGAATTATGCCACCGTGGAATTAAACCTGCGTGAGGTAAAAATCCTCAAAAAGGACCCTTTGTTGTAGCAGAGGGGCTCGTTTGTGATTGGGACATGCTCGTCATCGGAGGGCTGCTTTTAATAGTAGGGTGTTTAAGAAGGGTAGGTGGTGCTGCAGATTGGTAATAGACTATTCAGTCGAGGCTGGATACTCTGGCTGGTTTGCATCCCACAATCTACCTCAGCTCTCATATACCTGCCGCTCCGAGAGATTGCATGTCGAGCCACATATGGGAACAACCCCGTCGCATGTTTTTTTTCGCTCTTAGTAGTGTTTCAGTGTGTCAGCCACTTTATCGCTGGTGGGATAGTAAACCACGTCCCTGGAGTATTCCTAAATTTTATGGTTTCTTTTCCTTTTTCTTGACGGTTTACCTGTGTTTCTTTTCGGGGTACAGTCACCTATTATAAATTTCTGCTGAGATCTTGGACCATTTTGGTAGGTTCTTTGCACGAGGCACCTCAAGCGTCTTGAGGTAGCGCAACTTAGAACGTGACCTGTCGCTTAACATCTTCAGATAGTGTCACGAGCTCTTGGTTAGGTATGGACTAGTGGGTTATTGTCTTTCGTCAGGAAGGGCACGTGAATTTGTCAAGGTAAAAGTTTCTTCGTATCCTTCTCTTTTTGTCAGTATGAGTACGTTTAGTACGATGACATGTCTAATTTTGGTAGCAAGTTCGTTTACTTTCTTACCATTTTTGTATATAATAGATTTTGTACTTTCAGTACATCCCCTGTAACAAGCTGATGGCCTTTACATTATTATTGTGGAAGTGTTAATATCCATAGTTTTTGAGATTAAGCTAATTAAAATAGTTTAATTGAATTTTAGAAGTTTAAGAATACTGCAAATAATTGTAGTCAATTATGATACTTGTGAGTAAGTTTTGATAAAGTCAATTATAGAATTTAGATTATAAATTTTAGGATGGCTTAGATTAGGAAATTACTAACATTAGATTTAATATAGAAATTCTATAAAAGGAGTAATGATTTTTAAACTTTTCTCAAATTTAAATTTATCAAAAATATAACCTGAGGTCATATTTTTTTGGTTGGTGAAGGGTGTGTAGCAATTGAAATTGCTTACTGCTGATATTAGATATTTATTAAATTAATTTATGTTGGAAGTCCCCCTAGATATTATAAAAATACAACCAGAAAGACTCAAATACTGTATTGTTGGTTGCATGGTTCAACTAAACAAATAAGGGTTGGTAAACAAAACGTTTCAAATATAAATTTTTTATTTTTAACTATTAACAAGCAATCATGCATAAAAAAAAAACTACTTAACATGCATTAGACATATTGGCATTACATTTCACAGAGACTAAATCACAATTTTCACTTAAAATTGTCCTTTTTGCAACACTTTCACTTCACTAAAACTTCAGTTTTCACCAGATCTCCCTGTTTGTGGTAAGTCACCTTACTCTCTCCATGTCTCCATGTAGTAGTTATTTTCTACAGTTTCCACATTTTTTAAACAATTAGTTGTCTAGTTAAAATAAATTTTATTTAAGATCACCATAAACCATAGATAAACTTTTGCAAGGTTTATAATCTGAAATGTCAAAAGGCAGTGCGAATAGGAAAATTCTTCTTCTTCCACAAGATTTATATTTTTGCCATTACCATGACCCATAGGCCTCGAACTCGTAAACAGACATGCGCTTCAGAATAGTTTTTTCAAAAATTGCTTTCTGGAAACGTTGGGTTCCGTTTAACTTTCTTTTACGTTGCAAGCATCGAGGAAGGCACACGTGTTGTACGTTTCAGCCTCCATTTTAAATCTTCTTCGTTAAAAGCACATGGCAAACCCTTTTTGAATTAAAGGGTAAGTTTCATCTAATTCAACTTTATTTGATAATTTTTTAACAATTTCACGTAATTGTAGGTTTGTGATGATATATATTCTTTATGGAATTTATCCATTTGAAGATAAAACCATACTTGTGATAGCATTTATTGGTTGTATCTATCCATTTGATGGTATATAATTTTTGTTGGAGTTAATCTGATTGGGTTGATCATCCATGGTTTATTTGAAGCATGATTTTGAATTGCGACTGCAGTATGCTGAAATTGCTGGATGACCCTACAACATTTTTTATTGGTTTTAATTGGATGCAGTAGACCTGAATTGCATTTCCCTTTCCCTTCCTATTTTGGAGGATTGAGCCTTTAGTTTTTGAAGTGGACCAGAACCGCAGTACCTATAGCAGTTATAAGTAGACAGCAAGTGGTATAATCCAGGTTGTATTTTTGGATGTTGTATCTTGTATGCTTGAAAGTTGTATATTGTATATTTACATCATTTTAATCACCAATCCTTAAAGGACAGGTATAAATTACTACAAAAAGATAAATTTTCAGGAATAAGGATTCCGAAATTCAATGTAAAATTTGGTGTAGCTTTTAAATTAATACTAAGTACTTTTCTATGTACACCAATGGTACCAGAGGTAATTATCTAACAATTGATTTTTGTTACATGTGAATCAAGTTATTAGAAACTTTTTTTATTATAATACATACTCAATTCAACCAATTGCTATCTTGTTGTAATTAACATAATCATAAAAAATTAATCAACATCTTTATGAGATAAAAATCATTTACTCAAGTAACTGTTTGATTTTCCTCTCCGACAGATTTTTCAGGTGCATTTTTGGTGAGCTAATGTTACGTATTGTTTTCTGTATCTTTCACAATACACCTTAAATTTTCTTTACGATTAAAGTACAGTGGTGCCCCCGGTAAAGTCTTTTAGACAAATAAATAATGTGAATTTTAACAACTATAAACTTTTCAAATTTTACATATAAAAAAAAAAAAAAAAAAAAAACAGGTAAATAAGAATATTGCAAATCAAGAATTCCGACCCAGCCAGACAACTGCTAGCCGGCAGAAAATTGTAAGTGTCCTTGGGTTAACTAAACTAAAACAATCTGGCAAATTACAACTATATAAAAATTTGACCAAGCACGCTATAGTAGACTCATCGTCTCTTCTTGCAGCACCTCCCAGCTTCGCACGAGACTCATCACTTCCTCCGTGCCCATTGTGACATCTATGTGTGTCTGGCTCTCTCCTCTCACAAAAGTGGGTGCGTCGCCGTTATTTATGATCCCCAGGTCAAGTTGTCCCGTCCATTCTGACAGAATCCTGCCCCTCTGATCTTCTTGCGGAGAACCCCAGAGTGGAGACTTCGCATTAAAATCCCCCCCAATCAGTACCTTCCCTCCTATCAGCCTCATATCTTCACCCAACTCGTTCAGGAATCTTTCGAAGTCCTCTAATTTAACGTTTGGGGATATATAACAGCTATACACCCATAAAAGGCCTTCTATTTGTGCTCTTACAAAACCTCTTCCCTTAGACCAGTCGGTTACCTTTTTCCCTCCTTTCCAATTTATTATGCAAGCATCCTCGTTTGCGTCTACATACCACCCCTTTCTAGCGAGGATTTTCTTATTTGGTTCCGCTACCAATAGCAGGTCAGCCCCTCTGTTCCTGGCGGTTTCCCATAACATATCGTGTGCAGCTCTACGTCTGTCTACGTTTATTTGTATAATTTTCATATCCTGCCTTCGAAAGTTAAAAACTATGAATAAATAGATAAATAAATAAATAACAATAAACAATAACGATACGCGACTTTTTGTAAATATCACAGATAATAATCACAGATAACTCTCTATATCACAGATAATTGGACTAGTACGCTCTTTTCTTTTGCTCCTTGAGCTTTACCCTTCTAAGGGCCTTCCTGAACTCCGGACACACTCCCGACCCAGCGGTGTGTCCCCCTATTTTACAGTTTAAGCAGTAGGCTTCTCTTTGGCATTCCCTTCCTATGTGGCCGGTCTCACCGCATCTTCTACATGCTTCCGCAAGGTCTCTATTTCCCCCGCAGTCCTTTCTCACGTGCCCATATTGCCAGCAATTGTAGCACTGTAGCACCTTTACTTTTTTCTCCACCCTGCACCAGTTTAGGCCGATGCGGATTCTTCCTTTCTTGGCTAGCTGCTCCACTCGATCTCTATTCATTCTTATCGTAGCCGCCTGACATTCCCCATACAACGGTCTTAGAGTACTCACGTCACACTCGCTCCCTTGTGCGTTTACCTCTCTACATACTGCCTCTGAAACTTCCTCCCTAGAGGTAATAGCATCTATACCTCTGATATAGATTGCCTCCTGCTTATCCCTATCCCCGGTGTATCTAACCCTTATGTCCGGCTGTTCCCCAAACACCTTTTTTATCCTCTCTATTGCACCCGACTCTTTTTTATTGACTGTTATAATCATTTTTCCATCCCTAGCTTTCCTTATTGTGTTTATCCCTTGCCCGGCTTCGGAGTCCTCCTTCACTTTATCCTTGACTTTCCTTAGCAGATCCGCATACGACTTGCCAGTCTCTTCCACTATCAGCGCCACTGTATTCTCGTTTCCGTATCTCCTTTTACTGTCCGATTTATCCCTATTATCTGTCACACTATCCTCCTTCTTTATGTGTATTGAGCACTTTATGCCCGTGTGTCTGAATATACACTCCAATATTTTCCTTATTTCGTCCCCTGTTTTATCCTCCCCCGGAGGGTAGAAGGCAATATTTTCCCTTTGGTGCTCCATCATATATTCTCTAATTTGTGTGATCCCATCATACAAGGACCTGTCCGACCTCTCGAGCTCCATCTTAAAAACCCTCCTATCTCTAACCTCCGTACCTCCATTTATATGAAGCTCTTTCCTTATCCTCATGGCCGCCATTTTTCCTTCCATTTCTTCTATCTCGGGAAATCTGCGTTCCATCGCTTTCCGTATTCCTTCGTTTCTATCGTTTTCTTCCGAGAAGTACACCAGGTCTGTTCCTTTATCCGCCTGCAGTAGTGAGTCGGTTGTCTTAAAGGCCCTTTTGAATATGTCTTCAGGCCATATGTGCTCTTCGAACTTTCTATATCCCTCGAGGCTCTTTATACTATCTACCTGCTCGTGATTTATCACTTTTTCCTCTTTTCCACCAGTCTGTGTGCCTATGTCTGCCATGCTCCCTCCGTCCTTTCTTCCGGCTTTCATTTCCATCAATTCTTTACTTAATCGGTGGTTTTCCTCTTTTATCACCTCCATCTGCCCCTCCAACTCTGTTACCCGGCCTGCTGTCCAGGTTTTCCATGCCTTATCCTCTTTTACCCCCTTCAGCTCTCTCATCTGCTGCTTTAGTCTAGCAGAAATTTCTTTTATCTCCTTTTTTGTGTTTCTTTCTCTTGCCCACTCGGACAGAGCCTGAATATTTTTTCCCATTTTATCTATGATTTCCCTAGTTTTATCTTCTGCGCTTGTTTCTCCCATTGTTATCTGCACCTTTCCTTTTTTCTTGTGCTCCGGAGAGAGCGATACCCTGGATCTTTTCCTCTTATCCACTCCCCCTTCTATTTCCGAGGAGCTTTCCACTTCCCACCATTCGGGGACTGAGTTAGTCCTGGGCCTTATTGGCGGCGATCTCCCGATCAGATTTCTCCTTCTGAATGGATCCGTAACTCCTGTTTCCCCTACCTCCGGGTCCACGTCCTCTATCTCTATCCCTTCCCCTTCTCCACCAGTATCTTTTCTTAGCTCTCCGGCCTGGGTATCCACCGAGAGAGCCGGACAGTCGTTGGCTGACGGTCGGGATTGGCCTGTCCCCGCGCCAATATCCCCGACCGGAACTGAGGTCTCCCTCCTCTGCTCCGTACTCACTTCTTCCTTATTTGTGTCCTCCATTCTTTTTATGATTGGGAAGAAGCGTCCTAGTGCATAGCCCGTGTCGTCAACTTAGATCCTTCCTCTTTTTCCTTGTTGGCCCCCGCGGTGGTGTGTGCAATACCGCGGGAGAGTGCAATCCTGTTGGTCCGCGGGTGCTATTTTATTTCACACCTACCCTCCGACCCTGCTGGGAACAGGGCCGACGAGCATTCCCCTATCCGCCACCTGGGGACGCGCCGTGCCGGGGTTTCAGGTGTCCCCTGCCGGGTCTCCGTGGAGACCCAGCGTAACACGGAACGTAACGTAACTTAACGTAACGTAACTTAACGTAACGTAACTTAACCTAACGTAACGTAGCTTAACCTAACGTAACGTAACTTAACCTAACGTAACGTAACTTAACCTAACGTAACGTAACTTAACCTAACGTAACGTAACTTAACGTAACGGAACTTAGCGTAACAGAACTTACCGTAACGTAACGTAACGTAACGGAACTTAACGTAACCTAACGTAACGTAACTTAACGTAACGTAACGGAACTTAACGTAACTTAAAGTAACGGAACTTAACCTAACGTAACGTAACGGAACTTAACCTAACGTAACGTAACTTAACTTAACGTAACGTAACGTAACTTAACGTAACGTAACGTAACTTAACGTAACGTAACGTAACTTAACGTAACGTAACTTAACGTAATGTAACTTAACGTAACGTAACGAAACGTAACGTAACGTAACTTAACGTAACGTAACTTAACGTAACGTACCTTAACGTAACGTAACTTAACGGAACTTAGCGTAACGGAACTTAACGTAACGGAACTTAACGGAACATAACTTAACGTAACGTAACTTAACGTAACGTAACTTAACGTAACGTAACTTAACGCAACGTAACGTAACTTAACTTAACGTAACGGAACTTAACTTAAAGTAACGGAACTGAACCTAACGTAACGTAACGGAACTTAACCTAACGTAACGTAACGTAACTTACCGTAACGTAACTTAACGCAACGTAACGTAACTTAACGCAACGTAACGTAACTTAACGCAACGTAACGTAACTTAACGTAACGTAACTTAACGTAACGTAACTTAACGTAACGTAACTTAACGTAACGTAAGTTAACCTAACATAACGTAACTTAACCTAACGTAACGTAACTTAACCTAACGTAACGTAACTTAACCTAACGTAACGTAACTTAACCTAACGTAACGTAACTTAACCTAACGTAACGTAACTTAACCTAACGTAACGTAACTTAACGTAACGGAACTTAGCGTAACGGAACTTACCGTAACGTAACGGAACTTAACGTAACCTAACGTAACGTAACGTAACTTAACGTAACGTAACGGAACTTAACGTAACTTAAAGTAACGGAACTTAACCTAACGTAACGTAACGGAACTTAACCTAACGTAACGTAACTTAACGTAACGTAACGTAACTTACCGTAACGTAACGTAACTTAACGTAACGTAACGTAACTTAACGTAACGTAACTTAACGTAAAGTAACTTAACGTAATGTAACTTAACGTAACGTAACGTAACGTAACGTAACGTAACTTAACGTAACGTAACTTAGCGTAACGTAACTTAACGTAACGTAACTTAACCTAACGTAACGTAACTTAACCTAACGTAACGTAACTTAACCTAACGTAATGTAACTTAACCTAACGTAACGTAACTTAACCTAACGTAACGTAACGTAACGTAACGTAACTTAACGTAACGTAGCTTAACGTAACGTAACTTAACGTAACGTAACTTAACGTAACGTAACTTAACCTAACGTAACGTAGCTTAACCTAACGTAACGTAACTTAACCTAACGTAACGTAACTTAACCTAACGTAACGTAACTTAACTTAACGTAACGTAACGTAACTTAACGTAACGTAACGTAACTTAACGTAACGTAACGTAACTTAACGTAACTTAACGTAACGTAACTTAACGTAATGTAACTTAACGTAACGTAACGTAACGTAACGTAACTTAACGTAACGTAACTTAACGTAACGTACCTTAACGTAACGTAACTTAACGGAACTTAGCGTAACGGAACTTAACGTAACGGAACTTAACGGAACATAACTTAACGTAACGTAACTTAACGTAACGTAACTTAACGTAACGTAACTTAACGTAACGTAACTTAACGCAACGTAACGTAACTTAACTTAACGTAACGGAACTTAACGTAACGTAACGTAACTTAACGTAACGTAACGTAACTTAACGTAACGTAACTTAACGTAACGTAACTTAACGTAATGTAACTTAACGTAACGTAACGTAACGTAACGTAACTTAACGTAACGTAACTTAACGTAACGTAACTTAACGCAACGTAACGTAACTTAACTTAACGTAACGGAACTTAACTTAAAGTAACGGAACTGAACCTAACGTAACGTAACGGAACTTAACCTAACGTAACGTAACGTAACTTACCGTAACGTAACTTAACGCAATGTAACGTAACTTAACGCAACGTAACGTAACTTAACGCAACGTAACGTAACTTAACGTAACGTAACTTAACGTAACGTAACTTAACCTAACGTAACGTAACTTAACCTAACGTAACGTAACTTAACCTAACGTAACGTAACTTAACCTAACGTAACGTAACTTAACCTAACGTAACGTAACGTAACTTAACGTAACGTAGCTTAACGTAACGTAACTTAACGTAACTTAACGTAATGTAGCTTAACGTAACGTAACTTAACGTAACGTAACTTAACGCAACGTAACTTAATGCAACGTAACGTAACTTAACGCAACGTAACGTAACTTAACGCAACGTAACGTAACTTAACGTAACGTAACTTAACGTAACGTAACTTAACGTAACGTAACTTAACGTAACGTAACTTAACCTAACGTAACGTAACTTAACCTTTTTTTTTTTTTTTTTGTGTGGGAGGGGAAATTCATCATGAACCTCGGAGCTTAGGGTCTATCGCTTCCGAGAGTGCCGGACTCCTACCGGCTAAAACCCCTCCCTTTGTTTCATCTACCTCTGGAATCGCCATTGCTAGCATACATCAGAGGCAGAGTGTGAATACCTCATCTTGTCATCTCTCTTTCCTCTTCTCCTTTCCTTTTCATGATATGGACCACGGCCTTGTGTATCACGGTCCACCTATCTTGTGAGGATAGCATCTCCCTAATGATGTTGTCTGTGTCTACTACCACCCCAAGGTTTGTTTCCAACTTTCTCCTTATAGTAGTCCATCTCGGACAGTAGAACAGCGTGTGTTCGGCTGTATCTACCTCCTCGCAGTAGAAACAAATCGGCGTTTCCTTCTTACCAATCCGGTGCAAATACGCAGAAAAGCATCCGTGGTTCGAGAGTATCTGCGTTAGGTAATAATCCGTGCGCCTGTGCCGGCATCGCACCCAATCCCCGATGTTAGGTATTAGGGCCTTCGTCCATTGGGCGTCTATTGTGTTCTCAGCCCAATTTAGTTGCCAGTTTCGCATCGTCTCCGATCGTGCCTCTTTTCTAACTGCCTGGTTGTTGCCTTCCCCAGACTCGTGTACCTGCCTCCTCTCCAACGCCAGCAACGTGATAGGGGGGATTCCGGTAATTACTTGCACTGCGTTTGCCGAAATCGTCCGATATGCGGAGGCTACCCGCATGAGGAACTTCCTTTGAGTGCTGATTAGCATTTTCTCGTATTTTTTAATGCGCATTACCGGATGCCAGACTGGAGCTGCGTATAGGATGATGGAATGCACCACTCCTGCCAGTACTCTTCTCTTACCGTCCCTAGGGCCCCCTATGTTTGGGAGGATCTTACTCAACGCCTGTGCCCTTTCACTTGCCTTCTTGCAAGCATATTTCACGTGTTCCCCGAACGTGCCTTGCCAATCAACAATCACCCCTAAGTATTTGATAGCTTTCTTAGGGGTGACCTGCTCCCCTCTGACTCGTACGTCTACAGCCAGCTGTATATTTTTTGGGCATTTTAGAAAAACGGCCTCTGTCTTCTCCGGGGCTAAGTCAAGATGTTGCTCTTTCAGCCATCTGTCGACGTTCCCCAGGCTCTCGTTCATTCTGGAACTCAGGGTGACCAGATCCTTTGCCTCCGTTACCACCGCGATATCATCCGCAAAACCTGTCAGGGTCGTCCCCTCTGCTAGCGGGACGTCGAATATGCCGTCGTAGAGCAGGTTCCACAATGTAGGCCCCAATATAGAACCCTGTGGTACTCCTGCCGTCACTTTTTTCTTTATTCTTCCCAGATGTATCTCCCTATCATCAAGGTATTTCCCTATTATGTTTATCAGATAACTTGATATTTCCATCTCTTGTAGCTTCTTCATAATACTACCCCATGGGGCCGAGTTGAAGGCATTTTTAATGTCAAGGGTTACCATTAGGCAGTACTTCTCTGTATGTCGTCCTACGCGACCAAGGATGGATTGGATGGCGTGGATGGTTGAGCGCCCCTTTCGAAAGCCATATTGCTGGTCCGAGAAGTCCCCTCTGTCCTGGATTTCATTTAGGAGTCTGTCCCTTATTAAGGCTTCGTACAATTTAGCCACTGTGTTTAGCAGACATATTGGTCGATAGGCCCTTGGGTCGTCGCTTGGTTTTCCGCTCTTCCATAGAAGGACCACCTGAGCCCTTTTCCACTTCCTCGGGAAGTCCTGGGACACCAGTAACGAGTTCAGGACTTTCAGTATGTATTCTGGCGCGCAGCCAATTAATTCCTTGAGTATTTCTGGAGTTATTTTGTCCGGACCTGGTGCAGTACCATTCTTAATTCTGGCTTCAGCTCTGTTTAATTCCTCCAGAGAGAATGGCATCGGAGCCTCCACTTGCGCCTTGTCCCATCTGTCTTCTCGGGAGGGAAACAGGACTCTTAATACCTCTGTTTGGAACTCGACTGTTAAGGAGTAGGGAAGAGTTGGTCCACCCAGCGTCTTTCTGACCATGCGGTAGCCATCGCCCCATATATCCTCTTCCAGTTTGTCGCAGAGTTCGTTCCATGCTGCCGTCTTGGCCCTTCGTATTAGTTTTTTTAATTCGGCTTTCTTTGCTCTGTATTCCCCCTCGATAATTTCTGGTTCACCTCTCCTTCGTGTTAGGCTTCTGCGAAAAGCCGTACATTGGTTTCGCACATCCTCTATTTCGGCGGACCACCAGTATGGAAGTATAGGCGTTCCCCCTCTCTGATGGCCTACCCATTTCTTGCGCACTCTCTCTAGGAGAATTTCGCAGGATCTGACTGTCTCCTCCCCTTCTTGGATCGATCGCGTCTGCTCCTCCATTATACGACGTAGCAGTGGCCGATCCAGTTTTCCCTTTGGATTCAGGGCCCCCCGTTTGTTAGTCTTCACCGCTACCTCAAAACAAATGTGGAGGTGGTCAGAAAGTTCTTCGTTTGGCAGGACTCTCCAGTTTCTCACCCTTCGAGCCATCCCCTGGGTAGAGAGAGTTACATCAATGTGCGACACTGAGTTGCCCCTTCTAAACGTTGGTGCGCCACTATTGTGTACCACCATGTCCAGCTGAGTTATCCACTCTAGTAGTTTTTCTCCCCTGTTATCTAACACCGGCGATCCCCATTCCGGGGCTTTTGCATTTAGATCTCCCAGCAGAATAAAGGGTTTAGTTCGGTTAATCGCGGCCATCATATCCTGTAAGCGGGTTTCATATTGGTCAAGCGCTATATTCGGGGAAATATAACCCCCAATCAGGGTGAAGTGCTTCAACCTAATTTCTAGGAAGCCGTTTCCCTTCTTTATTCCAGCTACCTGTATATTTTTATTTCTAAAATATACCGCAACATCTTTCCTTGTGTCAGTGATCCAGCCGCTTTTTCCAGATACGGTCAGATTTGGCTCACCTACCACTATCACGTCTGCCCCAGTCTCTGTAGCCGAAAGGAAGGCCAGATCGTGTGCTGGCCTAGACCTATTTGCGTTTACTTGCAGTATGATCATAATAATAGTTCAACAGACAAATAACAAATCAATACCAATAAATAGACAATAATAAATATATGCTTTAGCAGGCAAATACAAGTGTATAGCAATAAATAAATAATTTAAAACCACAGGGAAATTGTATAAATAAATAATTTAGCCAACAAAAAACAAGTGTATAACAATAAATAAATAATTTAAACCACAGATAAATAACTTAAAACAAGTGTATAGCAATAAATAAATAATTTAAAACCACAGGGAAATTGTATAAATAAATAATTTAGCCAACAAAAAACAAGTGTATAACAATAAATAAATAATTTAAAACCACAGATAAATAACTTAAAACAAGTGTATAGCAATAAATAAATAATTTAAAACCACAGATAAATAACTTAACAGACCAGAACAAGTGTATATAAATAAATAATTTAGCAACACAGCACAAGTGTATAACAATAAATATAGTTTAAAACCCAGAAAGATTGTGTAAATAAACTTCGTGTCGCAGAAGCTGGTAGCTAATAGACTTTCTTTTTTTTCCTCAAAAGCCTCGCCCTATTCAGTGCTTTTCTGAATTCGGGACACTTTCCCGCCCCTGCTCTATGGCCTGCTTCTTTGCAATTGAGACAGATCGGGTCTGTCTCTTTACAGTCTTCCTCCTTATGACCCTTACCGGTGCACTTCCTACATTCCCCACTTCGGTCCCCTTTTGCCTTGCAGTCTTGTTTTCTGTGCCCATACTCCCAACATCTGTAGCACTGGACAACATTTATTCTTTCTTGGACCACACATAGACTAAGCCCGATTCTAACCTTCCCCTTGTCGACTAGAATCTTAGCACCTTCCTCACTTAGCTTTACTGTCACGGCCCTGTTTCCCCCGAAGCATGGCCTTATTTTTCCCACCGTACATTCTCCAATTTTCTGGCCCGTTTCTCTCGTCACCGCCTGGATGACCTCGTCCTCTGTTGTGAGAACGTCCATGTCCTTGATCACTATCGCCTGGACCTTGGTCTCCTTAGCGACGGCCACTTCCATTCCCCCACCTTGGCTGAGCTTAACGACGTAACTTAACCTAACGTAACGTAACATAACGTAACGTAACTTAACCTAACGTAACGTAACTTAACCTAACGTAACGTAATGTAACGTAACTTAACGTAACGTAACTTAACGTAACGTAGCTTAACGTAACGTAACTTAACGTAACGTAACTTAACGCAACGTAACTTTACGCAACGTAACGTAACTTAACGCAACGTAACGTAACTTAACGCAACGTAACGTAACTTAACTTAACATAACGGAACTTAACTTAAAGTAACGGAACTTAACCTAACGTAACGTAACGGAACTTAACCTAAAGTAACGTAACGTAACTTAACGTAACGTAACTTAACGTAACGTAACTTAACGTAACGTAACTTAACGTAACGTACCGTAACGTAACGTACCGTAACGTAACTTAACGGAACTTAGCGTAACGGAACTTAACGTAACGGAACTTAACGGAACGTAACTTAACGTAACGTAACTTAACGTAACGTAACTTAACGTAACGTAACTTAACGTAACGTAACTTACCGTAACGTAACTTAACGTAACGTAACTTACCGTATCGTAACTTAACGCAACGTAACTTAACGCAACGTAACGTAACGCAACGTAACGTAACTTAACATAAAGTAACGTAACTTAAGAAAACGTAACTTAACGTAACGTAACTTAACGTAACGTAACTTAACCTAACGTAACGTAGCTTAACCTAACGTAACGTAACTTAACCTAACGTAACGTAACTTAACCTAACGTAACGTAACTTAACGTAACGGAACTTAGCGTAACGGAACTTATCGTAACGTAACGTAACGTAACGGAACTTAACGTAACCTAACGTAACGTAACGTAACTTAACGTAACGTAACGGAACTTAACGTAACTTAAAGTAACGGAACTTAACCTAACGTAACGTAACGGAACTTAACCTAACGTAACGTAACTTAACTTAACGTAACTTAACGTAACTTAACGTAACGTAACGTAACTTAACGTAACGTAACTTAACGTAACGTAACGTAACTTAACGTAACGTAACGTAACTTAACGTAACGTAACTTAACGTAACGTAACTTAACGTAACATAACTTAACGTAACGTACCTTAACGTAACGTAACTTAACGGAACTTAGCGTAACGGAACTTAACGTAACGGAACTTAACGGAACGTAACTTAACGTAACTTAACGTAACTTAATGTAACGTAACTTAACGCAACGTAACGTAACTTAACGCAACGTAACGTAGCTTAACTTAACGTAACGGAACTTAACTTAAAGTAACGGAACTTAACCTAACGTAACGTAACGGAACTTAACCTAACGTAACGTAACGTAACTTAACGTAACGTAACTTAACGTAACGTAACTTAACGCAACGTAACGTAACTTAACGCAACGTAACGTAACTTAACGCAACGTAACGTAACTTAACGTAACGTAAGGAGCTTAACGTAACGTAACTTAACGTAACGTAGCTTAACCTAACGTAACGTAACTTAACCTAACGTAACGTAACTTAACCTAACGTAACGTAACTTAACCTAACGTAACGTAACGTAACTTAACGTAATGTAACTTAACGTAACGTAGCTTAACGTAACGTAACTTAACGTAACTTAACGTAACGTAGCTTAACGTAACGTAACTTAACGTAACGTAACTTAACGCAACGTAACTTAACGCAACGTAACTTAACGCAACATAACTTAACGCAACGTAACGTAACTTAACGCAACGTAACGTAACTTAACTTAACGTAACGGAACTTAACTTAAAGTAACGGAACTTAACCTAACGTAACGTAACGGAACTTAAAATAACGTAACGTAACGTAACTTAACGTAACGTAACTTAACGTAACGTAACTTAACGTAACGTAACTTAACGTAACGTAACTTACCGTAACCTAACTTAACGCAACGTAACTTAACGCAACGTAACGTAACTTAACGTAACGTAACTTAACGCAACGTAACGTAACTTAACGTAACGTAACTTAACGTAACGTAACTTAACCTAACGTAACGTAACTTAACCTAACGTAATGTAACTTAACCTAACGTAACGTAACTTAACCTAACGTAACGTAACGTAACGTAACTTAACGTAACGTAACTTAACGTAACGTAGCTTAACGTAACGTAACTTAACGTAACGTAACTTAACGTAACGTAACTTAACCTAACGTAACGTAGCTTAACCTAACGTAACGTAACTTAACCTAACGTAACGTAACTTAACCTAACGTAACGTAATTTAACCTAACGTAACGTAACTTAACGTAACGGAACTTAGCGTAAAGGAACTTACCGTAACATAACGTAACGTAACGGAACTTAACGTAACCTAACGTAACGTAACGTAACTTAACGTAACGTAACGGAACTTAACGTAACTTAAAGTAACGGAACTTAACCTAACGTAACGTAACTTAACTTAACCTAACGTAACGTAACTTAACGTAACGTAACGTAACTTAACGTAACGTAACGTAACTTAACGTAACGTAACTTAAGGTAACGTAACTTAACGTAATGTAACTTAACGTAACGTAACGTAACGTAACGTAACGTAACTTAACGTAACGTAACTTAACGTAACGTACCTTAACGTAACGTAACTTAACGGAACTTAACGTAACGGAACTTAACGGAACATAACTTAACGTAACGTAACTTAACGTAACGTAACTTAACGTAACGTAACTTAACGCAACATAACGTAACTTAACGCAACGTAACGTAACTTAACTTAACGTAACGGAACTTAACTTAAAGTAACGGAACTTAACCTAACGTAACGGAACTTAACCTAACGTAACGTAACGTAACTTAACGTAACGTAACTTAACGTAACGTAACTTAACGTAACGTAACTTACCGTAACGTAACTTAACGCAACGTAACGTAACTTAACGCAACGTAACGTAACTTAACGCAACGTAACGTAACTTAACGTAACGTAACTTAACCTAACGTAACGTAACTTAACTTTTTTTTTTTTTTTTTTTTTTGGGTTGGGAGGGGAAACCACTTGGCACCAGGGTCTTTGTGTCTATCGCCCCTGGTAGTGTCGGGCGTTACCCCGACTAAAACCCCTCCCTCTTTTCCCCCCTTCCGACCGAGGCATTCGGCATAAGCCGTTTCATCCCTGTCGGTGGTGGTCCTAGTAGTGCCCTATAATTCCTGTCTTCCTTGTCCTTCCCTTCTCCTGAGGTCCTGCTCCTTCCTTGTCATGATTCTGTCACATGTGCCCATCACACTCCTCCAGTTTTGTTCAGTGCGCGCCGCCAGGACCATGATATTATCAGGCGTTACCTCCTGCCCCATCTCGATGTTCATGTGCAGTCTCCACCCTTGCCACCTCTCGCATCGGAACATCGTGTGTTCCGGCGAATCCACCTGTCTACAGTAGAGGCAGTCTTCCACTTCTGCTTTCCCTATCCTTTTTAGATAGGTTCCAAAGTTCCCATGCCCCGTAAGTACTTGGCAGCTCTGGTACGTCACCTCTCCTACCTTTCTATTTGCCCATCTTTGGACATCCGGGATTAGCCTTCTGGTCCAGGCCGCCTTGTCGGATGAAGACCATCTGTCTTGCCACTTCCGAAAGGTATTTTGCCTGGCTGTGTCCTTTGCCTCTTTTATCTCCATCCCGCTTCTAAGCAGGGTCTGTATTTCCCCCCTCTCCTCCACCTTTAAGTCTATTGGGACTACACCCGCTATGACACTCGCCGCTACTGTGGAAACCGTCCTATACGCATGTGCGATTCTGAGATTCATCTTCCTCTGGGTCCTGTGTAACCTATCGTTGTGTCTTTTTATTCGCACCGCTCCACCCCATATACAAGAGGCGTATAGTACGGTTGAGTCGACCACGCTGGCCATCATCATCCTCTTCTTTTGCCCTGGCCCCCCTATATTTGGCATAAGTTTGGTCAGAGCTACCGCCGTTCTGTCCGCCTTGTCACAGGCCTTTTTAACATGTGCCCCGAACGTCATGCCACTGTCGATGACGACGCCCAGGTATTTGACCTCCTTCTTCGGTGTGATGTCCCTATCTCTGAAACGGAATTTCAGGCCCCCTGACCTTCTCTTTCCGGTAACCAGCACGACTTCCGTTTTCTCGATGGCCAACTCCAATAGGTGACGCATCATCCACCTGTCTACGGCAGCCATGACCCTGTTGACGTTTTCTGCCAACTCTTTTCTGGATGCTCCTGTCACCACCGCTGCCAGATCGTCCGCGTAAGCCACCAATTTAGGGTTTCCCCCTGCTTCAACCTCTAGGACACTATCATACAAAATATTCCACAAGGTGGGACCCAGAATTGAGCCTTGCGGGACCCCCATATGTATTTCCATTTTGCTCCTTGCTCCGATGATGATTTTCCTATGATGGAGATATGCGGCCACCAAGTTGAGCAGGTGGTTGCTTAGGCCCTTACTTTCCATGCATGCCAGTATTTGGCTCCAGTCCGCCGTGTTGAACGCATTTTTAACGTCGAACAAGATCAGCGCGCACCACAGGTTTTGGTGATTTACCCTCTTAATCTCCTCCACTACCTCTGTAAGGGCGTCGATCGTCGACCTTCCTGTGCGGAAACCGTGCTGGTGGGGATGTAGGCCGCCACATCTTTCAATCTCCTCCTTTACCCTCTGTAATATGACCCCTTCATAGAGCTTGGCTAAACTATCTATTAGGCATATCGGCCTGAAGGCGGCCGGCGATTGGTCATCCTTCCCAGGTTTGGGGATCAGGACCAGTCTAGCGTCTTTCCATTGGGTCGGGAAATCTCCTCTTTCATACAGTTCGCTTAAAAGACCTCTTACCACCTCTCCCTTCTCCTCTACGAGTGCCTTTATCATCTCTACGGGAATACCGTCCGGCCCCGGGGCTTTTTTGTTTTTTAATTTGCGCGCTGCAGTCTCTATCTCCGCTAGCGTGACCGGCTCTATGTTCGCCGTCTCCCTGACTGCCCACGCGTCTAAGGGTTTCACTGGGAAAAGTGCCCTCGCAACCTGTACCCTCTTGTCCTGTGTTAGGTCCACCCTTGGAGACCTAATATTTAAAGAGCTCCTCATTATGCGGAACCCTTCTCCCCATACATCCTCCTCCAGGTCCGCCAGCAGTTTCCGCCAACAGCGATCCTTCGCTTGCCTAATACTTGTTTTATACGCATTCCTGGACGTTTTGTATTCGTTCTCTATTCTGTCTACTTCTCCCTGCTCTGCACCTCCTCTTACTCGGAGTCTTTGCAGTCTTCTTCTTGTCGCATTTAGAGACACCTTTTCCGTTTCTAGCTCCTGGGTCCACCAGTACACCTCGTTTCCAGCGTTGTCCAGCCTTATGTGGACTGCTGTACTGCGACTTACTTGTTTTAGTTCTCTGGTGAGGTCCTTCAGCGTTACCTGTTCCCTGTTTATGACTTGGCTATCCCTCAGTAAGCGTTTGCTGTCTTCCAACCTCCATATCCTTGGGTTTATAGTTTTCTGCTTACATTCGGTCCCCCTCCGTTTTATTTTGAAACTTATGCATCGATGGAGGCTGAGAGTTTCCTCCTCGAGCACCTCCCAGTGCTCGAAGCTCGAAGATATACCCTCTCCTGCCAGGGTGATATCTATCCAGGATGAGCTTATTCCTCTTTGGAAGGTTGGCGTGTTGCCTATATTCATAACGACCATGTCGTTGGCTAGCGTCCATTCAAAAAGCATCGCTCCCCTATCGTCCTCCGCCGGGGAGCCCCAGGCAGGGGACTTCGCGTTGAAATCCCCCCCCACCAGGACATTTGCTCCCTTCCTTTGGACGTCCTCCTCCAGATCCTGCAAGAAACGCTCATACCTTTCCTTCCGTATGTTTGGGGAAATATAGCATGCATAGACATAGACCTCCTCCAGTTTCACCCATACGAAACCATATCCCTTGCCCCAGTCATGCACCTTCAGGCTTTTGTTCACTCTTATAATGCCCGCGTCCCCATTTTTGTCCAAATACCAACCCTGTCTGACTGCCAGTATGTTATTTGGTTCACTGACCAGAACCATATCGGTTTTGTGCTGGTGGGTCATCTGAGCCAAGTTATCGTGCGCTGCTCTGCACCTGCCTACATTCAGCTGTAGGATGTTCCATGTGCATTCTGGCATGTTTAAATAAATAGGTGTATAACACGGGTGTATAAATAAATAACAGGTGTACAAATACAATAGGTATAAAATCAACAGTGTATAAATAAAATAGGTAAAAATATCAACGGTGTATAAATAAAAAGGGTAAATGTATAAATAAAATAGGTAAAAATATCAACGGTGTATAAATAAAATGGGTAAAAACAACGGTGTATAAATAAAATGGGTAAAAACAACGGTGTATAAAAAATGGGTAAAAACAACGGTGTATAAATACAATGGGTAAAAGACAACTATGTATAAATAAATAGGTAAAATATCAACGGTGTATAAATAAAATGGGTAAAAACAACGGTGTATAAATAAAATGGGTAAAAACGACGGTGTATAAAAAAAAATGGGTAAAAACAACGGTGTATAAATACAATGGGCAAAAACAACGATGTATAAATAAATAGGTAAAATATCAACGGTGTATAAATAAAATGGGTGAAAACAACGGTGTATAAATAAAATTGGTAAAAATATCACAGGTGTTATTATAATAGAATATGTAATAAAATATATAAGAACGAGCACTATTCCGCCCTTTTCCTCCTGTCCGATCTGCTCTTTTCCAGCGCTTTTCTAAAAACGGGACATTTCCCGTTTCCTGCCCTGTGGCCTGTATCCTTGCAATTTATGCAAAAGGGACTATTTTGGCAGTCCTTTGCTCTGTGTCCCTCTTTTCCACAGTTTCTACACACTTCTGCCACATTTTTGCTTGTGCAGCTTCCCATCCTGTGTCCATAGTTCCAACATTTAAAGCATTGAGTGACCTCCACCCTCTCCGTCACCGAACACCAGTTGAGCCCTATTCGTATTTGACCTTTGTTAATCAGCGCCTCAGCCTTCGGCTTATCCAGCCGAATTGTGGCAGCCTTATTTCCTCCGAAGTATGGCCTGAGGTCGCTGATATCTTCTTCTCTGATCTCTCCTATGACTTCCCCCACTGCCTTTCTGACAGTCTCTTTAGTAGAGTCAGAGTCTAAGTCTTTGATTGTTAAGTTTGTTTTTCTTTCCCCTTGGCCCTTAGAGACTACCATGTCCGTGTTCTTTAGCTCCTCCGCTAACGCTTTTTTTGCCTCGTCCTCCCCCTTTTTGATAACAATCACCATGCGCCCGTCTCTTGATTCCCGGATGATTCTTATTCCCTTTGCCGCCTCCGAGTCCGATTTGACCATTTCCTTCACGGTTTTCAATAATTCGGCGTATGTCTTCCCTTGTTTACTGACTAAGAGGACATCTGTATCTCTTTTCCTTTGCCTAGTTTCTGGCTGTCTTTTGGCATTTTTTAGATTGGGTCCTTTGCTTGGCCCCGTGTACACCACGCATTTATACCCCGTTCCTTTAAATACGAGCTCTGCTAGCTGCCTTATAATCTGGCGGTTTTTTTGTCCATATGGGGGGTACATCCCTATAACTTTGTTAGATCCTAGTTTCGCTCTGTCTCTTATTTGTGTGAGGGCTCTGTAATAGCTCTCCAGATCTTCTTCTACCTCCGCTATACACATTGACCTCGTTTGTTTGTTTTTTCCCTTCTTTGTCTTCCATCTGCGTGCTGAACTTGATTGCAGTGAGGTCTCCCTCCATTTGCTTTAATTCTGGGTACCTGTCCCAGAAGCCCTTCCTCGTAGAATCGTTGTAATTTTGGGACCTCTCGTCCTCCTCCCAGTATACGATGTCCGAACCTTTTCTGATATTTAAGGGAGTGCCTGCCGCCTCATACGCGGCCTTATATATTGTCTTCGGCCAAATTTTATCTTTCACGTCCCGAAAATCTTCGAAGCTACTTAACCCCTCTAGTTGCTCCGGTGTTAATAGATTATCACCGCCTTCTTTTCTCCTGATTCTCCCCCTGAGCTCCCTGTTTTCCTCTTTTAGAGCTTTAATCTCCCTTTCTAAAGCTGTGAGGTATTCCGTGTTCCCTTCTCTTTCCATCCCTTCCTCAGCTTTTTCATCCCCGAGCTCTTTAAGGTATTTCACTGTCGTCCTGAGTTTCGATGCCAGTTCTTTGATTTCTTTTTTGGTGTTACGTTCCCGTGCCCAGGTTGAAAGGTTGGACACCTCTCTATTTAATTTGCTCAGTGCCTCTTCTAGGCTCATTTTCCCCCTTGACACTTTTCCTCTCTTTGCCTTTTCTGGCGATAATGATTCCTCTGCCCTTTTCCTCTTGCCGTCCCCATCTTTGAGGAAGGTGGCCAGAAAGTCCTGTTCGGTATCGGACTGAGTCAGGTCCACTTCCCATGGGCCTGGGTTTGACAGTGCTCTCTGCCTCATGGGGGGGGAGTGCTTGAGCAGGGACAGCCTTCTGAAAGGGTCCGGAGCTACCCCCGCTCCCTTTGACCCGTCAGTGTCCGCCTCCGCTGCTTGACCTATTATTTCAGTATCCAAATCATCTCCATTGTCCATAGCCTTTTTTGTCGTCATGCTTTCCGTCCTGTGTAAGTTCATTTTGTCGTCAGCCATATGCGTCCCACGAGTTGGGACCAATTATGCATCGCCCTCCAGCAGTGGGCCCTTACTGGAGGGAGGGCTACATACTATAGGGTGCGCCTGGTGCCCCATAGGTATTTACGACTTCGCTGTCGGTTTATTATAGAGGTTTTCTCCTCATGCATCGGCCGATTAAGGCAGACACCCCGGGATCAGATCCTGCACAACGTTTCCCAGTTACACCTTACTGGGGTCGTTGAAGTGCAGTCCAATCTTACGGTTTGATGGTGGACCGACTAGCGCCTCATCGTCCACGGCCTCAGGCTACCCGGGTTTGCCCAGCCCGAATGCGCTTTTTACGGCGCATGCCTTGGGTATAACCTCTCCGAGGAGAGTGTGCAATCCTGTTGGTCCGCGGGTGCTATTTTATTTCACACCTACCCTCCGACCCTGCTGGAAACAGGGCCGACGAGCATTCCCCTATCCGCCACCTGGGGACGCGCCCGGTTGGGGTTTCTCAGGTGTCCCCGCCGCCGGGCACGTAACTTAACCTAACGTAACGTAACTTAACCTAACGTAACGTAACTTAACCTAACGTAACGTAACTTAACCTAACGTAACGTAACTTAACCTAACGTAACGTAACGTAACGTAACTTAACGTAACGTAACTTAACGTAACGTAGCTTAACGTAACGTAACTAAACGTAACTTAACGTAATGTAGCTTAACGTAACGTAACTTAACGTAACGTAACTTAACGCAACGTAACTTAACGCAACGTAACTTAACGCAACGTAAATTAACGCAACATTACTTAACGCAACGTAACGTAACTTAACGCAACGTAACGTAACTTAACTTAACGTAACGGAACTTAACTTAAAGTAACGGAACTTAACCTAACGTAACGTAACGGAACTTAACCTAACGTAACGTAACGTAACTTAACGTAACGTAACTTAACGTAACGTAACTTAACGTAACGTAACTTAACGTAACGTAACTTAACGTAACGTAACTTAACGTAACGTAACTTAACGTAACGTAACTTAACGTAACGTAACTTAACGTAACGTAACTTAACGTAACGTAACTTAACGCAACATAACGTAACTTAACGCAACGTAACGTTACTTAACTTAACGTAACGGAACTTAACTTAAAGTAACGGAACTTAACCTAACGTAACGTAACGTAACGGAACTTAACCTAACGTAACGTAACGTAACTTAACGTAACGTAACTTAACGTAACGTGACTTACCGTAACGTAACTTAACGCAACGTAACGTAACTTAACGCAACGTAACGTAACTTAACACAACGTAACGTAACTTAACGTAACGTAACTTAACGTAACGTAACGTAACTTAACGTAACGTAACGTAACTTAACGTAACGTAACGTAACTTAACGTAACGTAACGTAACTTAACGTAACGTAACTTAACGTAACGTAACTTAACGTAATGTAACTTAACGTAACGTAACGTAACGTAACGTAACGTAACTTAACGTAACGTAACTTAACGGAACTTAGCGTAACGGAACTTAGCGTAACGGAACTTAACGGAACGTAACTCAACGTAACATAACTTAACGTAACGTAACTTAACGTAACGTAACTTAACGTAACGTAACTTAGCGTAACGGAACTTACCGTAACGTAACGTAACGTAACGGAACTTAACGTAACCTAACGTAACGTAACGTAACTTAACGTAACGTAACGGAACTTAACGTAACTTAAAGTAACGGAACTTAACCTAACGTAACGTAACGGAACTTAACCTAACGTAACGTAACTTAACGGAACTTAGCGTAACGGAACTTAACGTAACGGAACGTAACTTAACGTAACGTAACTTAACGTAACTTAACGTAACGTAACTTAACGTAACGTAACTTACCGTAACGTAACTTAACTTAACTTAACGTAACGTAACTTAACGTAACGTAACTTAACGTAACGTAACTTAACGTAACGTAACTTAACGTAACGTAACTTAACATAACGTAACTTAACGTAACGTAACGTAACTTAACGTAACGTAACGTAACTTAACGTAACGTAACTTAACGTAACGTAACTTAACGTAACGTAACTTAACGTAACGTAACTTTTTTTTTTTTTTTTTTTTTTTTTTGTGGGAGGGGAAATCCTTTATGGACCCCTGCGACTTCAGATCTATCATCGCAGGGAGTGCCGGACTCTCACCGGCTAAAACCCCTCCGTTTCTCTCTTTCCCGACCCATCCTAATCCGCCGGGACCAACCTTATGGCTGTTTCATCGGGGTTAGGGGGTCTTATTATCATTATTATTATTCTTCTTTCTTTTTTTTTCCTTTTTTATCTTCTCCCACCTTGCAGATCTTCCCTCACTTTCTCGGCAACTATGCCATCCACTACCCTCTGCACGACCTTCCAGTTCCTTGGACTTTCCGTTGCCAGTTCTATTATGTTTTCTGGTGTCATTTCTTCCCCCACCATTTGATTGGCCATCTCCCTTTCTCTACTCCATTTTTCACATTCAAATATTGCGTGCTCTGCTGTATCCCTCTCATTGTTACAGTGAGAGCAGCCCTCTGTCTCCCTTTTCCCTATCCTTTTCAAATACGCCCCAAAGCTCCCGTGGCCCGTCAGAAATTGTGTGAAGAAATAACTAGTTTCCCCATACTTCCTTCCTGTCCACACTTTTAGTTCAGGGATTAACTTCCTCGTCCATTCCCCTTTACTGGACCTATTCCATTCCATTTGCCATGCCCCCATGGTTATCTCCCTCTCCTCTGCTCTAATCGCTTTCATATCTTTATCCTCTCCCCTCCTTCTCCTAATTCTACCTCTCTCTTGAATGAGAAGGTGAATCGGCACTATTCCCGCGATCACTTGTGCCCCCTCTGTCGACACCGTTCTGTATGCCCTTCCTATCCTTAGGGCCATTTTCCTTTGTACCCCCTGTAACTTGTTTACGTGCCTTTTGACTAGCGTCGCCCTTTCCCATACCGGCGCCGCATATAGGATAATAGAGTGCACGACTTCAGACATTACCCTTCGTTTCCCTTGCGAAGGCCCTCTCATGTTTGGCATCAGCCTGGTCAATGCCGACACTGTTTTGTCTGCTTTTTCACATACCTTCTGCACGTGTGCCCCAAATATTAACCCCCTGTCTATAACGACCCCAAGGTATTTCACTTCTCCCTTTGGCATTATCTCCCTTCCCCCGAGTCTAAAAAAGACACCTGTGGGCTTTTTCATTCCCATAAGTGCCAATATCTCTGTCTTTTGTGGTACAATTTCCAGGTCATTTTCGCGCATCCATCTCCCTACGTCTTCCAGCACCGCGTTCCCCTTCCGGCACATTCCTTCCTTTTTTTCGTCGGTTACCACGATCGCCAGGTCATCCGCGTAGGCCACCAGTAACGTCCCTTCCGGTACTCTGACTTTCAGTACCTCATCATATAGCACGTTCCATAGAGTAGGCCCCAGAACTGATCCTTGTGGAACCCCTCCGTATACATTTTTCTTCCGTCCCCTGGACACTTCTACTTTCCTGTCTTTCAGATATTCTGTGATGATTCCCAGCAGGTGTTTATTTATTCCCCTACTCCTCAGCCTGTCTAAAATAATCTGCCAAGATGCCGAATTAAAGGCGTTTTTGACATCTACTAGTATCAGTGCACACCACCGCCTGTTGCCTTCTCTCCTGAGTACCCCAACTACGGCCTCCACTGCGTCTATAGTGGACCTCCCCTCTCTAAACCCGAATTGTTGATCCGATAGGCCTCCAGTCCTTTCCAGCTCCTTTTTCAGCTTCTCCACTATCACCCCCTCGTACAGTTTTCCCATGGTATCCAAAAGACAGATGGGTCTGTACGCCGACGGGTCTCCACTTTCCTTTCCCGCTTTTGGTATCAGAATCAGTCTCGCCGTTTTCCATACCCCCGGGAACATGACTTGCCGATACAGGTTGTTTAGGATGTCCGTGGTCCATGCCGGTTTTATTTCCACCAATATTTTGATCATTTCCGAGGGGATTCCATCTAGACCTGGTGCCTTCCTTTCCTTCATTTTCCCAGCTGCCCTAAGTACTTCCTCTGCCCTAATTTGGTCTGTACTTTCCACCTCTTCATCCCCTCCATTTTCTACTCTAGTCTCTATCATCTTAAATAGATGTTTTGCGACGTCCTCCATCTTTTCTGGTGTCATGTCTATTCTTGGCTTTCGTATCTGTAGAGAGTTCATCATTATCTGGTATCCCTCTCCCCAGATATCTTCCTCTATTTTATCGCACACCCTTTCCCAGCATTTCCTTTTTTCTTTTGCTATTAGCTTTTTTAGCGTGTTCTTACTGAGACTGTGCTGTTCCACCATAATATTCATATGTTGCCTGTCTCCTCTCCTTTTTCTGTATCGCATAAGCAACCTTCTCGCCGTTGTGGCGTTCCTTTTTGCCTGGGCGATCTCCTCTGTCCACCAGTATACTGGATTTCCTCTCTCGTCTAATCTTTCCCTTTTGGTGGCTCTTTTGGAAATTTTTTTCAAGATTTCCATTTTACTCTTTAAGTTTTCCCCACCGTCCGCAAAGTTGTCCTCATCATTAATCATATTCCTGCACACTCCCTTATCCAATATTCTCCTGCCGAACCTTTGCCGCGTCTTTTCCCCCTTTATGTTTACTTCAAAACTTATATAGCTATGTAGACTCATCGTCTCTTCTTGCAGCACCTCCCAGCTTCGCACGAGACTCATCACTTCCTCCGTGCCCATTGTGACATCTATGTGTGTCTGGCTCTCTCCTCTCACAAAAGTGGGTGCGTCGCCGTTATTTATGATCCCCAGGTCAAGTTGTCCCGTCCATTCTGACAGAATCCTGCCCCTCTGATCTTCTTGCGGAGAACCCCAGAGTGGAGACTTCGCATTAAAATCCCCCCCAATCAGTACCTTCCCTCCTATCAGCCTCATATCTTCACCCAACTCGTTCAGGAATCTTTCGAAGTCCTCTAATTTAACGTTTGGGGATATATAACAGCTATACACCCATATAAGGCCTTCTATTTGTGCTCTTACAAAACCTCTTCCCTTAGACCAGTCGGTTACCTTTTTCCCTCCTTTCCAATTTATTATGCAAGCATCCTCGTTTGCGTCTACATACCACCCCTTTCTAGCGAGGATTTTCTTATTTGGTTCCGCTACCAATAGCAGGTCAGCCCCTCTGTTCCTGGCGGTTTCCCATAACATATCGTGTGCAGCTCTACGTCTGTCTACGTTTATTTGTATAATTTTCATATCCTGCCTTCGAAAGTTAAAAACTATGAATAAATAGATAAATAAATAAATAACAATAAACAATAACGATACGCGACTTTTTGTAAATATCACAGATAATAATCACAGATAACTCTCTATATCACAGATAATTGGACTAGTACGCTCTTTTCTTTTGCTCCTTGAGCTTTACCCTTCTAAGGGCCTTCCTGAACTCCGGACACACTCCCGACCCAGCGGTGTGTCCCCCTATTTTACAGTTTAAGCAGTAGGCTTCTCTTTGGCATTCCCTTCCTATGTGGCCGGTCTCACCGCATCTTCTACATGCTTCCGCAAGGTCTCTATTTCCCCCGCAGTCCTTTCTCACGTGCCCATATTGCCAGCAATTGTAGCACTGTAGCACCTTTACTTTTTTCTCCACCCTGCACCAGTTTAGGCCGATGCGGATTCTTCCTTTCTTGGCTAGCTGCTCCACTCGATCTCTATTCATTCTTATCGTAGCCGCCTGACATTCCCCATACAACGGTCTTAGAGTACTCACGTCACACTCGCTCCCTTGTGCGTTTACCTCTCTACATACTGCCTCTGAAACTTCCTCCCTAGAGGTAATAGCATCTATACCTCTGATATAGATTGCCTCCTGCTTATCCCTATCCCCGGTGTATCTAACCCTTATGTCCGGCTGTTCCCCAAACACCTTTTTTATCCTCTCTATTGCACCCGACTCTTTTTTATTGACTGTTATAATCATTTTTCCATCCCTAGCTTTCCTTATTGTGTTTATCCCTTGCCCGGCTTCGGAGTCCTCCTTCACTTTATCCTTGACTTTCCTTAGCAGATCCGCATACGACTTGCCAGTCTCTTCCACTATCAGCGCCACTGTATTCTCGTTTCCGTATCTCCTTTTACTGTCCGATTTATCCCTATTATCTGTCACACTATCCTCCTTCTTTATGTGTATTGAGCACTTTATGCCCGTGTGTCTGAATATACACTCCAATATTTTCCTTATTTCGTCCCCTGTTTTATCCTCCCCCGGAGGGTAGAAGGCAATATTTTCCCTTTGGTGCTCCATCATATATTCTCTAATTTGTGTGATCCCATCATACAAGGACCTGTCCGACCTCTCTAGCTCCATCTTAAAAACCCTCCTATCTCTAACCTCCGTACCTCCATTTATATGAAGCTCTTTCCTTATCCTCATGGCCGCCATTTTTCCTTCCATTTCTTCTATCTCGGGAAATCTGCGTTCCATCGCTTTCCGTATTCCTTCGTTTCTATCGTTTTCTTCCGAGAAGTACACCAGGTCTGTTCCTTTATCCGCCTGCAGTAGTGAGTCGGTTGTCTTAAAGGCACTTTTGAATATGTCTTCAGGCCATATGTGCTCTTCGAACTTTCTATATCCCTCGAGGCTCTTTATACTATCTACCTGCTCGTGATTTATCTCTTTTTCCTCTTTTCCACCAGTCTGTGTGCCTATGTCTGCCATGCTCCCTCCGTCCTTTCTTCCGGCTTTCATTTTCATCAATTCTTTACTTAATCGGTGGTTTTCCTCTTTTATCACCTCCATCTGCCCCTCCAACTCTGTTACACGGCCTGCTGTCCAGGTTTTCCATGCCTTATCCTCTTTTACCCCCTTCAGCTCTCTCATCTGCTGCTTTAGTCTAGCAGAAATTTCTTTTATCTCCTTTTTTGTGTTTCTTTCTCTTGCCCACTCGGACAGAGCCTGAATATTTTTTCCCATTTTATCTATGATTTCCCTAGTTTTATCTTCTGCGCTTGTTTCTCCCATTGTTATCTGCACCTTTCCTTTTTTCTTGTGCTCCGGAGAGAGCGATTCCCTGGATCTTTTCCTCTTATCCATTCCCCCTTCTATTTCCGAGGAGCTTTCCACTTCCCACCATTCGGGGACTGAGTTAGTCCTGGGCCTTATTGGCGGCGATCTCCCGATCAGATTTCTCCTTCTGAATGGATCCGTAACTCCTGTTTCCCCTACCTCCGGGTCCACGTCCTCTATCTCTATCCCTTCCCCTTCTCCACCAGTATCTTTTCTTAGCTCTCCGGCCTGGGTATCCACCGAGAGAGCCGGACAGTCGTTGGCTGACGGTCGGGATTGGCCTGTCCCCGCGCCAATATCCCCGACCGGAACTGAGGTCTCCCTCCTCTGCTCCGTACTCACTTCTTCCTTATTTGTGTCCTCCATTCTTTTTATGATTGGGAAGAAGCGTCCTAGTGCATAGCCCGTGTCGTCAACTTAGATCCTTCCTCTTTTTCCTTGTTGGCCCCCGCGGTGGTGTGTGCAATACCGCGGGAGAGTGCAATCCTGTTGGTCCGCGGGTGCTATTTTATTTCACACCTACCCTCCGACCCTGCTGGGAACAGGGCCGACGAGCATTCCCCTATCCGCCACCTGGGGACGCGCCGTGCCGGGGTTTCAGGTGTCCCCTGCCGGGTCTCCGTGGAGACCCAGCGTAACACGGAACGTAACGTAACTTAACGTAACGTAACGTAACTTAACATAACGTAACTTAACGTAACGTAACGTAACTTAACGTAACGTAACGTAACTTAACGTAACGTAACTTAACGTAACGTAACTTAACGTAACGTAACTTAACGTAACGTAACTTAACGTAACGTAACTTAACGTAACGTACCTTAACGTAACGTAACTTAACGGAACTTAGCGTAACGGAACTTAACGTAACGGAACTTAACGGAACGCAACTTAACGTAACGTAACTTAACGTAACTTAACGCAACGTAACTTAACGCAACGTAACTTAACGCAACATAACTTAACGCAACGTAACGTAACTTAACGCAACGTAACGTAACTTAACTTAACGTAACGGAACTTAACTTAAAGTAACGGAACTTAACCTAACGTAACGTAACGGAACTTAAAATAACGTAACGTAACGTAACTTAACGTAACGTAACTTAACGTAACGTAACTTAACGTAACGTAACTTAACGTAACGTAACTTACCGTAACGTAACTTAACGCAACGTAACTTAACGCAACGTAACGTAACTTAACGCAACGTAACGTAACTTAACGTAACGTAACTTAACCTAACGTAACGTAACTTAACCTAACGTAACGTAACTTAACCTAACGTAATGTAACTTAACCTAACGTAACGTAACTTAACCTAACGTAACGTAACGTAACTTAACGTAACTGTAACGTAATGTAACGTAACGTAACTTAACGTAACGTAACTTAACCTAACGTAACGTAGCTTAACCTAACGTAACGTAACTTAACCTAACGTAACGTAAATTAACCTAACGTAACGTAACTTAACGTAACGGAACTTAGCGTAACGGAACTTACCGTAACGTGACGTAACGTAACGGAACTTAACGTAACCTAACGTAACGTAACGTAACTTAACGTAACGTAACGGAACTTAACGTAACTTAAAGTAACGGAACTTAACCTAACGTAACGTAACGGAACTTAACCTAACGTAACGTAACTTAACTTAACGTAACGTAACGTAACTTAACGTAACGTAACGTAACTTAACGTAACGTAACGTAACTTAACGTAACGTAACTTAACGTAATGTAACTTAACGTAACGTAACGTAACGTAACGTAACGTAACTTAACGTAACGTAATTTAACGTAACGTACCTTAACGTAACGTAACTTAACAAAACTTAGCGTAACGGAACTAAACGTAACGGAACTTAACGGAACATAACTTAACGTAACGTAACTTAACGTAACGTAACTTAACGTAACGTAACTTAACGCAACATAACGTAACTTAACGCAACGTAACGTAACTTAACTTAACGTAACGGAACTTAACTTAAAGTAACGGAACTTAACCTAACGTAACGTAACGGAACTTAACCTAACGTAACGTAACGTAACTTAACGTAACGTAACTTAACGTAACGTAACATAACGTAACGTAACTTAACGTAACGTAACTCACCGTAACGTAACTTAACGCAACGTAACGTAACTTAACGCAACGTAACGTAACTTAACGCAACGTAACGTAACTTAACGTAACGTAACTTAACGTAACGTAACTTAACGTAACGTAACTTAACGTAACGTAACGGAACTTAACGTAACCTAACGTAACGTAACGTAACTTAACGTAACGTAACTTAACGTAACGTACCTTAACGTAACGTAACTTAACGGAACTTAGCGTAACGGAACTTAACGTAACGGAACTTAACGGAACGTAACTTAACGTAACGTAACTTAACGTAACGTAACTTAACGCAACGTAACTTAACGCAACGTAACTTAACGCAACATAACTTAACGCAACGTAACGTAACTTAACGCAACGTAACGTAACTTAACTTAACGTAACGGAACTTAACCTAACGTAACGTAACGTAACTTAACGCAACGTAACGTAACTTAACTTAACGTAACGGAACTTAACTTAAAGTAACGGAACTTAACCTAACGTAACGTAACGGAACTTAAAATAACGTAACGTAACGTAACTTAACGTAACGTAACTTAACGTAACGTAACTTAACGTAACGTAACTTACCGTAACGTAACTTAACGCAACGTAACGTAACTTAACGCAACGTAACGTAACTTAACGCAACGTAACGTAACTTAACGTAACGTAACTTAACGTAACGTAACTTAACCTAACGTAACGTAACTTAACCTAACGTAACGTAACTTAACCTAACGTAACGTAACTTAACCTAACGTAACGTAACTTGACGTAACGTAACTTAACGTAACGTAGCTTAACGTAACGTAACTTAACGTAACGTAACTTAACGTAACGTAACTTAACCTAACGTAACGTAACTTAACCTAACGTAACGTAACTTAACCTAACGTAACGTAACTTAACCTAACGTAACGTAACTTAACGTAACGGAACTTAGCGTAACGGAACTTACCGTAACGTGACGTAACGCAACGGAACTTAACGTAACCTAACGTAACGTAACGTAACTTAACGTAACGTAACGGAACTTAACGTAACTTAAAGTAACGTAACTTAACCTAACGTAACGTAACGGAACTTAACCTAACGTAACGTAACTTAACTTAACGTAACGTAACGTAACATAACGTAACGTAACGTAACTTAACGTAACGTGACGTAACTTAACGTAACGTAACTTAACGTAACGTAACTTAACGTAATGTAACTTAACGTAACGTAACGTAACGTAACGTAACGTAACTTAACGTAACGTAACTTAACGTAACGTACCTTAACGTAACGTAACTTAACGGAACTTAGCGTAACGGAACTAAACGTAACGGAACTTAACGGAACATAACTTAACGTAACGTAACTTAACGTAACGTAACTTAACGTAACGTAAGTTAACGTAACAAAACTTAACGTAACGTAACTTAACGCAACATAACGTAACTTAACGCAACGTAACGTAACTTAACTTAACGTAACGGAAATTAACTTAAAGTAACGGAACTTAACCTAACGTAACGTAACGGAACTTAACCTAACGTAACGTAACGTAACTTAACGTAACGTAACTTAACGTAACGTAACTTAACGTAACGTAACTTAACGTAACGTAACTTAACGTAACGTAACTTAACGTAACGTAACTTAGCGTAACGGAACTTAACGCAACGTAACGTAACTTAACGCAACGTAACGTAACTTAACGCAACGTAACGTAACTTAACGTAACGTAACTTAACGTAACGTAACTTAACGTAACGTAACTTAACCTAACGTAACGTAACTTAACCTAACGTAACGTAACTTAACCTAACGTAACGTAACTTAACGCAACGTAACGTAACTTAACGCAACGTAACGTAACTTAACGCAACGTAACGTAACTTAACGTAACGTAACTTAACGTAACGTAACTTAACGTAACGTAACTTAACGTAACGTAACTTAGCGTAACGGAACTTACCGTAACGTAACGTAACGGAACTTAACGTAACCGAACGTAACGTAACGTAACTTAACGTAACGTAACTTAACGTAACGTACCTTAACGTAACGTAACTTAACGGAACTTAGCGTAACGGAACTTAACGTAACGGAACTTAACGGAACGTAACTTAACGTAACGTAACTTAACGTAACGTATCTTAACGCAACGTAACTTAACGCAACGTAACTTAACGCAACATAACTTAACGCAACGTAACGTAACTTAACGCAACGTAACGTAACTTAACTTAACGTAACGGAACTTAACCTAACGTAACGTAACGTAACTTAACGCAACGTAACGTAACTTAACTTAACGTAACGGAACTTAACTTAAAGTAACGGAACTTAACCTAACGTAACGTAACGGAACTTAAAATAACGTAACGTAACGTAACTTAACGTAACGTAACTTAACGTAACGTAACTTAACGTAACGTAACTTACCGTAACGTAACTTAACGCAACGTAACGTAACCTAACGCAACGTAACGTAACTTAACGCAACGTAACGTAACTTAACGTAACGTAACTTAACGTAACGGAACTTAGCGTAACGCAACTTACCGTAACGTAACGTAACGTAACGGAACTTAACGTAACCTAACGTAACGTAACGTAACTTAACGTAACGTAACGGAACTTAACGTAACTTAAAGTAACGGAACTTAACCTAACGTAACGTAACGGAACTTAACCTAACGTAACGTAACTTAACTTAACGTAACGTAACGTAACTTAACGTAACGTAACGTAACTTAACGTAACTTAACTTAACGTAACGTAACTTAACGTAACGTAACTTAACGTAACGTAACTTAACGTAATGTAACTTAACGTAACGTAACGTAACGTAACGTAACGTAACGTAACTTAACGTAACGTAACTTAACGTAACGTACCTTAACGTAACGTAACTTAACGCCACTTAGCGTAACGGAACTTAACGTAACGGAACTTAACGGAACGTAACTCAACGTAACATAACTTAACGTAACGTAACTTAACGTAACGTAACTTAACGTAACGTAACTTAACGTAACTTAACGCAACGTAACGTAACTTAACGCAACGTAACGTAACTTAACTTAACGTAACGGAACTTAACCTAACGTAACGTAACGTAACTTAACGTAACGTAACTTAACGTAACGTAACTTACCGTAACGTAACTTAACGCAACGTAACTTAACGCAACGTAACGTAACTTAACGCAACGTAACGTAACTTAACGCAACGTAACGTAACTTAACGCAACGTAACGTAACTTAACGCAACGTAACGTAACTTAACGTAACGTAACTTAACGTAACGTAACTTAACCTAACGTAACGTAACTTAACCTAACGTAACGTAACTTAACCTAACGTAACGTAACTTAACCTAACGTAACGTAACTTAACCTAACGTAACGTAACTTAACCTAACGTAACGTAACGTAACGTAACTTAACGTAACGTAACTTAACGTAACGTAGCTTAACGTAACGTAACTTAACGTAACTTAACGTAATGTAGCTTAACGTAACGTAACTTAACGTAACGTAACTTAACGCAACGTAACTTAACGCAACGTAACTTAACGCAACATTACTTAACGCAACGTAACGTAACTTAACGCAACGTAACGTAACTTAACTTAACGTAACGGAACTTAACTTAAAGTAACGGAACTTAACCTAACGTAACGTAACGGAACTTAACCTAACTTAACGTAACTTAACGTAACGTAACTTAACGCAACGTAACGTAACTTAACGCAACGTAACGTAACTTAACTTAACGTAACGGAACTTAACTTAAAGTAACGGAACTTAACCTAACGTAACGTAACGGAACTTAACCTAACGTAACGTAACGTAACTTAACGTAACGTAACTTAACGTAACGTAACTTAACGTAACGTAACTTAACGTAACGTAACTTACCGTAACGTAACTTAACGCAACGTAACTTAACGCAACGTAACGTAACTTAACTTAAAGTAACGTAACTTAAAAAAACGTAACTTAACGTAACGTAACTTAACGTAACGTAACTTAACGTAACGTAACTTAACGTAACGTAACTTAACGTAACGTAACTTAACGTAACGTAACTTAACGTAACGTAACGTAACTTAACGTAACGTAACGTAACTTAACGTAACTTAACGTAACGTAATTTAACGTAACGTAACGTAACTTAACGTAACTTAACGTAACGTAACTTAACGTAAGTAACTTAACGTAATGTACCTTAACGTAACGTAACTTAACGTAACGGAACTTAGCGTAACGGAACTTACCGTAACGTAACGTAACGTAACTTAACGTAACGTAACGGAACTTAACGTAACTTAAAGTAAGGGAACTTAACCTAACGTAACGTAACGGAACTTAACCTAACGTAACGTAACTTAACTTAACGTAACGTAACGTAACTTAACGTAACGTAACTTAACGTAACGTAACGTAACTTAACGTAACGTAACGTAACTTAACGTAACGTAACGTAACTTAACGTAACGTAACTTAACGTAACGTAACTTAACGTAACGTACCTTAACGTAACGTAACTTAACGGAACTTAGCGTAACGTAACTTAACGCAACGTAGCGTAACTTAACGTAACGTAACTTAACGTAACGTAACTTAACCTAACGTAACGTAACTTAACCTAACGTAACGTAACTTAACCTAACGTAACGTAACTTAACCTAACGTAACGTAACTTAACCTAACGTAACGTAACTTAACCTAACGTAACGTAACTTAACCTAACGTAACGTAACGTAACGTAACTTAACGTAACGTAACTTAACGTAACGTAGCTTAACGTAACGTAACTTAACGTAACTTAACGTAATGTAGCTTAACGTAACGTAACTTAACGTAACGTAACTTAACGCAACGTAACTTAACGCAACGTAACTTAACGCAACATTACTTAACGCAACGTAACGTAACTTAACTTAACGTAACGGAACTTAACTTAAAGTAACGTAACGGAACTTAACCTAACGTAACGTAACGTAACTTAACGTAACGTAACTTAACGTAACGTAACTTAACGTAACGTAACTTAACGTAACGTAACTTAACGTAACGTAACTTACCGTAACGTAACTTAACGCAACGTAACTTAATGCAACGTAACGTAACTTAACGCAACGTAACGTAACTTAACGCAACGTAACGTAACTTAACGTAACGTAACTTAACGTAACGTAACTTAACGTAACGTAACTTAACGTAACGTAACTTAACCTAACGTAACGTAACTTAACCTAACGTAACGTAACTTAACCTAACGTAACGTAACTTAACCTAACGTAACGTAACTTAACCTAACGTAACGTAATGTAACGTAACTTAACGTAACGTAACTTAACGTAACGTAGCTTAACGTAACGTAACTTAACGTAACGTAACTTAACGCAACGTAACTTAACGCAACGTAACTTTACGCAACGTAACGTAACTTAACGCAACGTAACATAACTTAACGTAACGTAACTTAACGTAACGTAACTTAACCTAACGTAACGTAGCTTAACCTAACGTAACGTAACTTAACCTAACGTAACGTAACTTAACCTAACGTAACGTAACTTAACCTAACGTAACGTAACTTAACGTAACGGAACTTAGCGTAACGGAACTTACCGTAACGTAACGTAACGTAACGGAACTTAACGTAACCTAACGTAACGTAACGTAACTTAACGTAACGTAACGGAACTTAACGTAACTTAAAGTAACGGAACTTAACCTAACGTAACGTAACGGAACTTAACCTAACGTAACGTAACTTAACTTAACGTAACGTAACGTAACTTAACGTAACGTAACGTAACTTAACGTAACTTAACTTAACGTAACGTAACTTAACGTAACGTAACTTAACGTAACGTAACTTAACGTAACGTAACTTAACGTAATGTAACTTAACGTAACGTAACGTAACTTAACGTAACGTAACTTAACGTAATGTAACTTAACGTAACGTAACGTAACTTAACGTAACGTAACTTAACGCAACGTAACTTAACGCAACGTAACTTAACGCAACATTACTTAACGCAACGTAACGTAACTTAACGCAACGTAACGTAACTTAACTTAACGTAACGGAACTTAACTTAAAGTAACGGAACTTAACCTAACGTAACGTAACGGAACTTAACCTAACTTAACGTAACTTAACGTAACGTAACTTAACGCAACGTAACGTAACTTAACGCAACGTAACGTAACTTAACTTAACGTAACGGAACTTAACTTAAAGTAACGGAACTTAACCTAACGTAACGTAACGGAACTTAACCTAACGTAACGTAACGTAACTTAACGTAACGTAACTTAACGTAACGTAACTTAACGTAACGTAACTTACCGTAACGTAACTTAACGCAACGTAACTTAACGCAACGTAACGTAACTTAACTTAAAGTAACGTAACTTAAAAAAACGTAACTTAACGTAACGTAACTTAACGTAACGTAACTTAACGTAACGTAACTTAACGTAACGTAACTTAACGTAACGTAACTTAACGTAACGTAACTTAACGTAACGTAACGTAACTTAACGTAACGTAACGTAACTTAACGTAACTTAACGTAACGTAATTTAACGTAACGTAACGTAACTTAACGTAACTTAACGTAACGTAACTTAACGTAAGTAACTTAACGTAATGTACCTTAACGTAACGTAACTTAACGTAACGGAACTTAGCGTAACGGAACTTACCGTAACGTAACGTAACGTAACGGAACTTAACGTAACCTAACGTAACGTAACGTAACTTAACGTAACGTAACGGAACTTAACGTAACTTAAAGTAAGGGAACTTAACCTAACGTAACGTAACGGAACTTAACCTAACGTAACGTAACTTAACTTAACGTAACGTAACGTAACTTAACGTAACGTAACTTAACGTAACGTAACGTAACTTAACGTAACGTAACGTAACTTAACGTAACGTAACTTAACGTAACGTAACTTAACGTAACGTACCTTAACGTAACGTAACTTAACGGAACTTAGCGTAACGTAACTTAACGCAACGTAACGTAACTTAACGTAACGTAACTTAACCTAACGTAACGTAACTTAACCTAACGTAACGTAACTTAACCTAACGTAACGTAACTTAACCTAACGTAACGTAACTTAACCTAACGTAACGTAACTTAACCTAACGTAACGTAACGTAACGTAACTTAACGTAACGTAACTTAACGTAACGTAGCGTAACGTAACGTAACTTAACGTAACTTAACGTAATGTAACTTAACGCAACGTAACTTAACGCAACGTAACTTAACGCAACATTACTTAACGCAACGTAACGTAACTTAACGCAACGTAACGTAACTTAACTTAACGTAACGGAACTTAACTTAAAGTAACGGAACTTAACCTAACGTAACTTAACGTAACGTAACTTAACGTAACGTACCTTAACGTAACGTAACTTAACGGAACTTAGCGTAACGTAACTTAACGCAACGTAACGTAACTTAACGTAACGTAACTTAACGTAACGTAACTTAACCTAACGTAACGTAACTTAACCTAACGTAACGTAACTTAACCTAACGTAACGTAACTTAACCTAACGTAACGTAACTTAACCTAACGTAACGTAACTTAACCTAACGTAACGTAACGTAACGTAACTTAACGTAACGTAACTTAACGTAACGTAGCGTAACGTAACGTAACTTAACGTAACTTAACGTAATGTAACTTAACGCAACGTAACTTAACGCAACGTAACTTAACGCAACATTACTTAACGCAACGTAACGTAACTTAACGCAACGTAACGTAACTTAACTTAACGTAACGGAACTTAACTTAAAGTAACGGAACTTAACCTAACGTAACGTAACGGAACTTAACCTAACGTAACGTAACGTAACTTAACGTAACGTAACTTAACGTAACGTAACTTACCGTAACGTAACTTAACGCAACGTAACTTAATGCAACGTAACGTAACTTAACGCAACGTAACGTAACTTAACGCAACGTAACGTAACTTAACGTAACGTAACTTAACGTAACGTAACTTAACGTAACGTAACTTAACGTAACGTATCTTAACGTAACGTAACTTAACGTAACGTAACTTAACGTAACGTAACTTAACGTAACGTAACTTAACCTAACGTAACGTAACTTAACCTAACGTAACGTAACTTAACCTAACGTAACGTAACTTAACCTAAGGTAACGTAACTTAACCTAACGTAACGTAATGTAACGTAACTTAACGTAACGTAACTTAACGTAACGTAGCTTAACGTAACGTAACTTAACGTAACGTAACTTAACGCAACGTAACTTTACGCAACGTAACGTAACTTAACGCAACGTAACGTAACTTAACGTAACGTAACTTAACCTAACGTAACGTAGCTTAACCTAACGTAACGTAACTTAACCTAACGTAACGTAACTTAACCTAACGTAACGTAACTTAACTTTTTTTTTTTTTTTTTTTTTGTGGTGGGAGGGGAAACCGCATGGCACCGGGGCTTTTGGTTCTATCGCTCCCGGTAGTGTCAGGCGCTACTCTGACTAAAACCCCTCCTTACTTCGCTAGATGGCGATGGTAAACTATCGGGAAACCGCTTTTTTGGCATATCATCCGATAGTCTATCAGTCTTTTCCGTCTATCCTACTTGTATTCTTCTCTCATCTTCCTCCTTGATCTTCATGATATTCATGATAAAGTTTGTGATTGCTCTCCAGCCGTCTTGGTTATCTACAAGAGTGTCTGTAAAATTTTCGGTCCTGAGTCTTACTCCGATGTTTTGCTCCATGTTCCTCCTATCCGCCGCCCACCTCTCGCATTCGAATACGGTGTGAGCTGGAGTGTCTACTTCTCCACAATAAACACATTTATCGTTCTCCGCCTTCCCTATTCTGTAAGTATAGGTGCGGAACGAGCCATGTCCTGTGAGGACCTGTGTAACATGGAACCCGACTTCCCTGTGTTTGCACTCCACCCATTTCCGTATATTACCGATTATCTGCTTCGTCCACTGGCCAACTTCAGTGTTTCCTTCCCATTCCCTCTGCCATTTAGCTAAGGTTTCCGTCCTCTCTTCCTTCCTCACAACTACAGTGGTCCTTTCTCCTCTTCCAAACATCCTACACCTCTCCTCCACGAGCAGATGTATGGGAACTACTCCCGTTACTACCTGGATGGCAGCGGTAGATACCGTACGATATGCCCCAGCCACCCTCAGAAGCATCTTTCTCTGGCTTCGCCCAAGCATCTCCTTATACCTATGAATGTTCATAGCGCTGGCCCACACGGGTGCGGCATATAGTAGGGTGGCCGAAACCACCTCTAGGAGCACCGCCCTCTTTTTGAACTTTGGGCCTCCGATATTCGGCATGAGCCTCCCTAAGACCGCAGTCCTTTTGTCTGCCTTCTTGACGGTCTCGATGATATGCCGTCCGAAGGTACCCACGTCATCTATCCAGACTCCCAGGTATTTAAGGGCTCTCTTCGGTGTTACATTCCGGTCTCGGATCCTGAATGCCACTTCATTTCTTCGTCTTGGTCCCCTTATCATAACCACCTCCGATTTATTGGGTGCCAACTCTAGCCCCTTGGATTCCATCCAGGCGTCCACCATTCTCATGGCTCCGTTGACATTCCCCACAAGTTCAGCCTCGCTCTCCGCTCTCGCCACCAACGCTAAGTCGTCGGCAAAACCCACCGCTTTAATTCCCCTTGGCCAGTCTAGCTTCAGGACACCGTCATATGCCACATTCCAAAGGGTTGGTCCCAGGATAGAGCCCTGTGGGACACCTGCCTGCACCTCGAGTTCCGTCCCCTTTTCCAGCACTATACTCCTTCCACTAAGGTACTCGCCGATGATCTTCTGGAGATAGCCCGAAATCCCCGCCCCGCGTAATTCTTCCCTTACGTGGCTCCACCTCACCGTGTTAAATGCATTTTTGACATCGAGTGTTACGACTGCCGCCCACTTGATATTCCTTGGCATATCCATTACATCCTTTATAGCGTGCAGGGTGGATTTTCCTTTACGGAACCCGTATTGATTATCTGCTACCGCCCCTATCCTTGTAAGCTCGTCTTCGAGTCTAGACTTAATGAGTGATTCGTAGAGCTTACTCATCGAGTTCAACAGACATAAGGGCCTAAATTTGTCTTCCTCGCCACCTGCCTTAGGTATGAGGACGAGTTTGGCCTTCCTCCATTCGACTGGGAATACCTCCCGGTCCAGTAGCCTGTTCATAGCCTCAAGCACCCATTCCTCGGATATGGCAGCGGCCTCCTGTATGGCTTCGACTGGAATGCCGTCCAGCCCAGGTGCCTTACCCTTATTTAAGCCGCGGATAGCCGTTTTAAGCTCCCCAGAGGTAAAGGGGATCTTTTCGCCTCCACCTCCCATGTCTACTACTTCCAGTCTATCTTGTACCCTCGGGAAGAGTTCCTGAGCCACCCTGATCTTTGTCTCCACCGTAGATTCATAGCTTCTGTTTCCAAACTTTCGCATTACGATCTTAAAGGCATCGCCCCATACCTTATTATCCAGCTCCTCGCATAGCCTTGCCCAGTGTGTTCTCTTGGACCCAAAGATCTCCTTTTTCAACCTTTTCTTGGCACTCTTGTATTCCTCCCGTAAAGTTTCTGTTCTCTCCTCATCCGCTACCCCGTGTGCCCTACCGGCCCTGGTGAACCTTCTTCTGGCCCTAAGACAGGCTGTTCGTGCCTCTTGTATTTGGAGGTTCCACCAGTAAGGTTGCCTCCTTCCATTTCTACCCTGGCCTGGTTCTAGGCAGCCCTTGTATGCCTCGGCGACTGCCTTTGCGAGGCTACTAACAGACATCCCCCTACTTTCCCAAGCCTCTGCCATCCAACTAAATATAATTCGGAATACTCCCCAGTTCTTTTCCCTTTGTACATAGGTTCCTGTCGCTACTGGCTCTCCGTCTATTCTGAACCAGATGTATTTATGCAGCGTGGCCGTCTCCTCCTCCATTACTCTCCACTCCTTGATCTTCCTGGATACCCCGGAAGTGGAGAAAGTGAGGTCTATGAGTGACTTTGAAGCTCCCCTGACAAATGTAGGCCTAATGCCGTCATTTAGCAGAACCAAGTCTAGTGAGTCTGCTGCCTCTGCCACTATGTCGCCTCTCCTGTCGTTTATCATTGAGCCCCAGCGATTGGACTTGGCATTGAAATCGCCCAACAGAATGTATTGCTTTAGTGGTATACATGCCTCCACGATGTTGTCCATTTTCTGTTCAAACTCCCTTATACTTATATTCGGTGATATGTAGCAAACCACCATACTCACTCCTGGGAGATGAACCACCAGAAAGCCATCCCTCCTCTCCACCTTGTGGACCCTGATGTTTTTATTATTAAAGAATATTCCCACCGCCTTGTCCCTATCCACTATCCATCCCCTATTCCTTGTGATGTTTTTGTTGGGCTCTGCTACTGCTAACATGTCTACCTGTTTGTCAGCCGCTGTGGCGAAAGCCACCTCGTGTGCCACCTTTTCCCTACCTAAATTTACTTGGATTACCGATATCCCCTGCATGATTTCTTTGTTGTTTGCAATCATGTCTGGCTTTTTTTGGCCTTCCTCTTACTCATTCTCGTTTTGGCCTCTGTAAGAAGCTTTCTGAAGGCCGGACATCTGGTAGAGTCGTTTCTGTGTCCTTCCACTCCGCACGATTGGCAGTACTCCCTGTTGTCCTTAGCACACTCTTTTGCTTTGTGGCCTTCTTTCCCACATCTGAGGCAGAGGTTTTCCCTACTAGGCCCCTTGCAGTGTGCCCTGATGTGTCCCAGTTCCTGGCATCTAAAGCATCTCACTACTTCGGCCCTTTCCCTAACCCTACAGGATAGCCATCCTATTTTCAATTTACCCTCCTCGGCTATTTGGTCCGCCCATTTATCCTCTATTTCTATTGTCGCATTTTGATTTCCTACTGCCGTAGGTCTTAAGGAGGTGACCTTTAGTTCTACGTCGTTTGGTATCTGCCACTGTTCCCTTACTGCTTCCGTTATCTCATCTGCAGCGGTAATCATGTCGATGTCCGCAATGTGCAGGGTTTTGTTTCTGGTACCCTTTCTAGTCTGGACATCCAGACTAGGATTTTTGGCTATTATTTCCTTTGCCTTTTTTGCTCCTTCCTCGCCTCCCCTAACCAAGAGCAGCAGGTCTCCAGCCTGCGTTCTCCGGACACTCTTGACCTGAATATTTGTGTCCTTTCCGCCTGCTTCTTTCTTCACGTCCCTCAGGAGGTCTGCGTACAGTCTTCCCTGGCTCTTCACCACCACCAGGCCGTTGTCCTCCCTGTTTCTTTTTACGGGCTTCCTGGTTTGGGTATCCTTTCCTCCTGTTGGGAATAACAGCTTCACTGCGACTCTGGAACTGACCTCCAACATTTTTCTCAGTTTGGTTCTATCCATTCCCGCCTGTACTGCAACGCTCAGTCTTTCCCTACCAGTCTCCATTACGATAGCCGCACACTTTCGGATCATCCCATAAACCTCCTTTTCATCGAAACCGTTCCCATCCTCCTTTATAGCTGGTACTAGATAAGAATACCGCGATTCCTCTTTTGATGCACCACTGCTGTTAAAAACAAGCCTCATACTGCATGTCCCATATTTTATCTGTCCCGCTTCAAGACCTTGGCTCAGCAATTCCCTGATTACCGGGCAGACCTCTTTTGCCTTCCTCACTAGCCCTCTACCCTCCTGTTCTTCTATATCCAATATTATGGCTAAATCCTCTCCACTCTCATTCCATTGTGGCCCTCCCTCCTTGCATTTTACCCTTTCATACACCTCTTCCGGCCAGGTTTCGTTTAATATCCCCTGCACGTCCTCATATACCGATTTCTCTTCAATTACTTTTGTTATCATTTCTCTCATTTCCAGGGCTTTCTCTTCTGTCATATCTCGACGGTTCTTGTTCTTACTCCTTTTTTCTGCTTCCTCTTTTAGTTTCTTGCAGTCTTCCTCCAGCCTCTTGATTCTCAGTTGATTCTCCTTCATTTCAATTTTTAATTCCCTGTTTTCTCTTTGCAGGTCTTCTATGTCGTCACCCTTGTCATCTGAGGAAGGCTGGCTTTGTTCCTCCTCCCTCAGCGTCCCTAGTAATTCCTTTGCATCTTGAGTCGTCAGCTGTTCCATCAACCTTTTAAGTCTAGCGGATGACTCCTTTATTTCCTTTTTTGTGTTGGTGTTTTCTCCCACCGTTTTACTCATGGCTCTTATCTCCCTTTCCATGTTTTTAATCAAAGAGCATAGTTTGTCCCCTAACACCGCTTTTCCTGGTTTTGCTGAACCCTTCGACATATTTCGAGGGCTCTTTTCGGCCTTCCGTTTCTTGTACAGCCTTTCTACCTCTTCCTCTTCACTCGACTGTACCTGTACGCTTTCCTTTAGAGGGAATTTCCGACTCACCGCTTTCTTCTGCTGTTGCCACACCTCTCCTTCCGAGAAAGAGAAGGCTCTTTCTTTTCCCAACGGCGGCGTTCTCCTTACCGAAGGTCTTCTTTTAAATGGATCCTGCTCCAGCTCTTCACTTCCAATCTCTATAACTTTATCCATTTTCGTATCCAAGTCCGTTGCCGTTTCAGTCGTCGTATTGATTTTCCCTTCATTTATATTTAAAAAATTTTCTGCCATGTTCTTCCCACGAGTTGGGACCATCTAAAAGTCACTCCCCGGCAGTGGGCCCTTACCGGGGAGAAGGCTACATACTGTGGGGTGCGCCTGGTGCCCCACAGGTTTTAACGACTTCGCTGTCGGTTATTTTATAGAGGTTTTCTCCTCGCGCGTCGGCCGGTTAAGGCAGACACCCCGGGACCAGATCCTGCACAACGTTCCCCAGCCACGCCTTACTGAGGTCGTTGAAGTGCAGTCCGATCTTACGGTTGGATGGTGGACCGACTGGCGCTCCGCCGTCCACGACTCAGGCAACCCGGGTTTGCCCAGCCCGAATGTGCTTTTTAGGGCACATGCCTTGGGTTCCCCTCTCCGGAGGTGAGTGCAATCCGGAGAGGAGGTGCAATCCTGTTGGTCCGCGGGTGCTATTTTATTTCACACCTACCCTCCGACCCTGCTGGAAACAGGGCCGACGAGCATTCCCCTATCCGCCACCTGGGGACGCGCCCGGTTGGGGTTTCTCAGGAGTCCCCGCCGGGAACGTAACTTAACCTAACGTAACGTAACTTAACGTAACGGAACTTAGCGTAACGGAACTTACCGTAACGTAACGTAACGTAACGGAACTTAACGTAACCTAACGTAACGTAACGTAACTTAACGTAACGTAACGGAACTTAACGTAACTTAAAGTAACGGAACTTAACCTAACGTAACGTAACGGAACTTAACCTAACGTAACGTAACTTAACTTAACGTAACGTAACGTAACTTAACGTAACGTAACGTAACTTAACGTAACGTAACGTAACTTAACGTAACGTAACGTAACTTAACGTAACGTAACTTAACGTAACGTAACTTAACGTAACGTAACTTAACGTAATGTAACTTAACGTAACGTAACGTAACGTAACGTAACTTAACGTAACGTAACTTAACGTAACGTACCTTAACGTAACGTAACTTAACGGAACTTAGCGTAACGGAACTTAACGTAACGGAACTTAACGGAACGTAACTCAACGTAACATAACTTAACGTAACGTAACTTAACGCAACGTAACGTAACTTAACGCAACGTAACGTAACTTAACTTAACGTAACGGAACTTAACTTAAAGTAACGGAACTTAACCTAACGTAACGTAACGGAACTTAACCTAACGTAACGTAACGTAACTTAACGTAACGTAACTTAACGTAACGTAACTTAACGTAACGTAACTTAACGTAACGTAACTTACCGTAACGTAACTTAACGCAACGTAACTTAACGCAACGTAACGTAACTTAACGCAACGTAACGTAACTTAACGCAACGTAACGTAACTTAACGTAACGTAACTTAACGTAACGTAACTTAACCTAACGTAACGTAACTTAACCTAACGTAACGTAACTTAACCTAACGTAACGTAACTTAACCTAACGTAACGTAACTTAACCTAACGTAACGTAACGTAACGTAACTTAACGTAACGTAACTTAACGTAACTTAACGTAACTTAACGTAATGTAGCTTAACGTAACGTAACTTAACGTAACGTAACTTAACGCAACGTAACTTAACGCAACGTAACTTAACGCAACGTAACGTAACTTAACGCAACGTAACGTAACTTAACTTAACGTAACGGAACTTAACTTAAAGTAACGGAACTTAACCTAACGTAACGTAACGGAACTTAACCTAACTTAACGTAACTTAACGTAACGTAACTTAACGCAACGTAACGTAACTTAACGCAACGTAACGTAACTTAACTTAACGTAACGGAACTTAACTTAAAGTAACGGAACTTAACCTAACGTAACGTAACGGAACTTAACCTAACGTAACGTAACGTAACTTAACGTAACGTAACTTAACGTAACGTAACTTAACGTAACGTAACTTACCGTAACGTAACTTAACGCAACGTAACGTAACTTAACTTAAAGTAACGTAACTTAAAAAAACGTAACTTAACGTAACGTAACTTAACGTAACGTAACTTAACGTAACGTAACTTAACGTAACGTAACGTAACTTAACGTAACGTAACGTAACGTAATTTAACGTAACGTAACGTAACTTAACGTAACTTAACGTAACGTAACTTAACGTAAGTAACTTAACGTAATGTACCTTAACGTAACGTAACTTAACGTAACGGAACTTAGCGTAACGGAACTTACCGTAACGTAACGTAACGTAACGGAACTTAACGTAACCTAACGTAACGTAACTTAACTTAACGTAACGTAACGTAACTTAACGTAACGTAACTTAACGTAACGTAACGTAACTTAACTTAACGTAACGTAACGTAACTTAACGTAACGTAACTTAACGTAACGTAACTTAACGTAACGTACCTTAACGTAACGTAACTTAACGGAACTTAGCGTAACGGAACTTAACTAATACCAATAAACGCTATTGTCTAATCGTTGCTGTCAAACTAGGGAAATTTTCACTTATTAATCAAATAAGTAGGTGCTCATAGGTAAGTAAGTAAGATTTTCAAAAAATTTGGTGGTTGTCATTGCAAAAATGTAAAAATAAACGCGTCCGATTGGCTAATAATGATTGGTATGAAATTTTCATCAATATTTCAATTCACTTCGCTTGACTTAATCTTGTCATTCACACATTACTTCTTGAAATTGTCACTTTAAAGCATTTTAATCATCAAATTTAAGTTTTTTGACAAGCTCAATAACCTTAATTTTTCATATTGTTAAATATTTAATTGGATGACATGAAAAATAAAGCAATAAAAGCTTTATTATAATATCCTCAAAACTAAATTAAAACGATGTCGGATATCATGAAATTATACTAAAGTCAATACGAACTAGGAATCGAGTGCAATAAAGATAATATACTGTCCCATTTGAAGTAATAAAATTTGGACTTGGAGAAAAAATTTCAAACTTAGCAACGTTGCCGATGTCATTATAGCATCCGGCCTAATTAGAAACTCCTGTATATCGACTTATTGTTTTCACGACTTCAATGGTTTCCCAGATATTTGATCATTTCCGTAATTAAATTTTAATTAATACATTATAAATAAATATAATTATGAAGTCATGCATAGTTCTAAATGCGACCATAATTAATTTAGTGTTCGTTCAGGTGCTGCTTACATGAATTTGTTTACATCACTGAATCTAGAAAATTAATATATTTATTTTTCTTACCTTAATAACCGCAGCGCAGGTACGTAGTCTCGGAGACGTGTAAGAGATTGAGAGATTTCAGGGGCTGTAGAAATTTAAAATCAACGTTCTAGGGATATTATTACTTTTGCAGAAGGATAATATATAATAGAGAAATTATCTTTTAATTGAAACATTGCTTTTGTGCTTTCAGGTATTTCTGAAAATATTGCATTGCAAATAATTGTTAGTTGTGAGCTGCGATACTTTATTACCTTTATTGTTTTCTAGGTTTAAGTATTTTTAAAGTAATCCCTGTATGCCTGTTCTACCATTTCAAATCTATAGGTAATTCTTTATTGGCATTCTTCTGATTAAATTAGAATAGCATTCTATTATTATACATTTACATTTGCCCTGCAAATACTGAAGCGATTCATCAAAGAAAACCTTACCATTCCATATCTGTAGTGAAACCAAAGATAATTATCCTTACTCTTTAGTGAAAGTTTCTCTTTGAGAAATATATTTTTTTATGGTTTATCCTAAAATTAATTTGTTAATACTGTCAAGCAAGAAACGATTTGCTGAAAATATTAACGTGAAAAAAACTGTTGTTGTATATTTTATGTATTATTTGCAATTTTGAATAACTAACCATTGGTTCTGTATGTATGGTCCTATATTAATCTGTGGTGTCTAGATTGAAATGCTGTAAATTAATGTAGCCAAATATTTTTCTAATACGAAATTCATTGTAATGCAATTAATTTTTTTACAGCACAAAAAGTAATCTATTCACTGTTCAAAGCTTACTGTGATTTCCATTAACTTCGATATATAGCTAGATAACGAGTAGGTACATAAAAAATAAATATAGATATTCCCTCTAGATTCTTTATGCATCCAAAATTAATTGTTGATACCCAGCATTTACACCTTTGGTGTATCTTTTGAAACAAGGAGGTATAGAAGATTCTGAAAATATCAAAAGAATGATATCTGGCTACAATTCGAAAACGAATTGAGATACACACTTTTTGCTTTGGGAGCTGAATGATATGTCTAAAATTTGAAAAACGTGCCAACAGTTTTAGCCTAAATCTAACAGAGAAATTCTGCAATTCTAACTGAAATCCTTCACTCTTATTATGTTTATAAGTTCTTTAGAAACTTCAGCAACAATTTTTCGATATAATTCACCAATAATAAGCTCGGGATAATAATTAAAGATACTCCAATCATTTTCAAAAACGAAATTTTTATCGTATTGTATATTACTAGCTGCTTCACGCCTGTTGCCCCGAATATTAAACAATGAAAACCGAGGTGACGGACGACGGTATGATGCAACGATCACGCTACGTGTCCAGCACAGCCGCCACCGGATCTATTGTCAAACCAGGTGGGGGTGGACATAAATTTAACATGTCTCTATCTGCCACGCGTCGTCTGCTTGACGTGGAATACTATGGCATAACGGATGGGAAGCGATTAATAGTGCTTAGAAAAAAATATCCCCAGTTCTTTGCAATTTTTGTGCTCTTAAAATGAGAAATATGTTTCTTCACATATAAAAAATAAAATTAATATAAATTATTATGTAAACTACAGAGTCAACAGAAGGGGCATCCAATTAATCATTCTACCTAATAGGATCAGTTCGTAAATGACGAGGGTAAGGTCCAGAGAGGCATAGCTAGATCCCAGAACTTCCTATTAGGAGGTGTTGATCTTGATAGCTATATCATTTCTATAAACACATAAATATTTTTATATTAGTAAACTTTTAACGTGAGAACTGGAGGCATTTGGTTAATTATCATTTACTTTTTGCTCCTCTGAAGTCATGAAGAACTTCGTAGTATCTATAACGACTTTAACTATAAAATCATCATAGTATTTCACTACCCAGTTAATTAAATCAATTAGAAATTTTATTATTGAGATTCAATACACACATTTTCGTAGTTCTCTTGAAAATAATTCTTAATTCAATGTGATATCTCATATATCCAATGATAAATGGATTTACTCAATAAAATAAATTTATAAATTCATCAACTCATTTATGAGCTAAGTACATAGCTCATAAATTCAACAAACCAGTTTATTGTCCCAGGGTACGTATGCAACATGCTGGCTATTTCTATTTACTTCTACTCCTTCGGAGTAGACATGACAATCCACAACTCGACGTATGAACTCGCAAGATGACTCGCATTCCAACATAGTAGTTTTCATGCAAAATCGTTCCTTCCATGGTTATCTTTAACGATAACCATGCCTCTTGAGTTTACTTGGGCTTGGCCCGTCACCCCTAACAAATGATCCCGGCAGCCGAGCCGAACCGAACATCCTTGACTTCAGATATTTGCTTTGCAATGAATTAATGCTTAGAGTAAGTTATTTTTAGTGGCTTGGTAAAAAGTATGACTTTTATTAGGAGAGTATGGTAATTATCGGAAAAAAAAATTGTTTTCGCTTAATCGACCTAAAATGTCCAAAACGCGCAAAAAAACATAATTTTAGCGAAAAAAAATGTCTGTATGTTAGTTGCCGCGATAACTTTCGAAAGAATTAAGCTATTGACTTCGCTATTGAATTAGGTACACGGGTAGCTACCCGAACGGTTTGGATTGTTTTTGAGCAAAATTGTTCAGTTGTAGGGAGTGACAGGGGGTAAATTAGATTTTTTTTCGTAAAGAAATTGAGTAATATGTCATTTTAGGAGTTTTTGGTTATGCAGATTTTGATTTTACAACCCATTGAACATTTTAATATAATAGGAGGAGGAAGAGAGGGGGTGAAATTTTATAATATGATGTGTTATGTGGTTTTTTAGATTTTTGGAGTAAATTAATCCAGTTTTACTATTTGTTTCACACAAATAGGTTGAAACTAGAGAAAATAGGGGATGAAACTTAATATGTTGTGTCGTTTTCTAGGTATTTAGGGTCAAACTATCTGATTTTACCACTAATTTTTGACATACATTTAACTAAGCTACTTTTTTAAAAAAGTTGAACAGTAACAGTGATGTGGAAACTATTTATTCATTTTTAGCGATTTTTTAAATTATTGTAATGTAATTAATACAATAATAATAATAAAAAGAACCATTTAATTTTGTATACCATTTTTTAGTTTATCACTGCAATTATGATTTTTTTTTAAATTGTAGTAACTATTTTTAAAACACAAAAGACGCTATCAAGAAAAATGATACCTATAGTGCTATTTTTTTATTAATGATTCCAATGAAAACATCTTACAAGGAAGCAGGGTATTATAAACACGGACTCTATAAATGAGGATGAATAAGACGAATAAGATAAGTGAGAAATTATTAACAAATGCTGTTAACAGAAATGACAGATATTTCCGTTTTAAAAGCAAGCTTTATGTAATACAAACAAATTATGCTAATTAATAAAAAAAACTAATACAAAAATCTTTAAACGATGGAAATATATATTCTTCTGAGTTAATTACAATGCCATGCACATTTTTAAAATGAACTATAGTAGGTATTCCATTTCTCAAATCGCATCCATAATAATTGCACATTGGACATTTAAATAAATTAACGGTATCACTTGACTCCTGCAGATCATGAGGTATAGTTGAGGGCATCGTAATGTGTATTTTTATGTGAGAATTAAAATTCCATTTGTCATTAAAATTTCTTTGACAATAATTGCAGGTGTATCTATACTATAATGAACAATCGGCTAGGTTCGGTTGTCGGGATCATTTGTTAGGGGTGACGGGCCAAGCTCAAGTCTTGAGTTTGGAGCTTCAATCACTCATCAGTAGTTCGGATTCCCTCCTCTGCATGGTGCGAGATCACGAAAATAATGGAATACGGCAATATTACACCTACAATATACACCTACATATATAAATAATATTAAACTACGAGTAATACTAAAACTATATATGTACGTCACATATATTATTTAGATTACAGAAAACGTTGCTTCCCATTACTATTATAACATATGGCGATAAATATCAATAATTTATTTTAATAATTCAAAAGATTGTAACAATTCCTAATATAAGTAGGTACTGTTGTTATGAATATTAATATAATCAGAAGAATGGGGAAACACTCAATCGAATGAAGACTATACAGTATATGTATATGGCCCAAAATTCACACCCAGTGACTTAATGGATGACAAAACGATAAGTACTGCTACTACCTAATCCCTCTCGCTTTTTCTGATTGTTTTATTTCCAATACACTAAATAAAGGGTTTTTCAATAGGAACGCTCGATCCTTGTAATGCAATAAAACAAATTGTATAAGTTAAACTGACATGTTTTTATTTTTATTTTAAAACATATGTGAGCACATTATGTTTTAGAAATTATATCAGCTAAATGTCCGCCGCGGCTTCGCCTAGTGACTCGAATCCTGGAGATCAATTTTCGATGACGTTATCGCATAGAAGTGGCTCAATTTCTCCAATGACGCGTCTGATGTTGGCCTTTAAGGCGGCAACCGTCTGTGGTTTGTCGGCATAGACACGAGATTTCACAAAGCCCCAGAGAAAAAAATCCAGTGGCGTTAAATCGCATGATTATTTTTCGTCCAAAATTAGGATCAACCTCCAACTGCTCTAGCGCCCACTCAGCGAATGCAAGCGGCTGTCTATGATCGTTGGGCTTTAGTTCTTGGGTTAATTGCACTTTATAAGGGTGAAACCCTAAGTCCTTATGCAAGATTCGCCAAACTGACGTCGAAAAAACGCCAAGTTCTTGAGCACGACGTGGAATGGATTGTTATGGACTGTGACGCACACTTTCCCGGACTGCAGCAGTATTTTCAACGGATCTTGCGATTCGTTGACGTACAGGCGTTGTCTGATCTAACAGGACCCGGCTGCTTCAAATTTATTTATTAGACGGCGATTTGTGGACTCTGAAGGACGACCATCGAAACCATAAATTGGCCGAAGTGAACAAAACGTTTGCCGAATAGAACATTGATTTTGATAATAAGTTTTAACCATTTCGAGGCGTTGTTGAATCGTATAGCGTTAAATAATGAAATGTAAAGACTAACTGAATACGTCCGTCAAAGATACAACCTGTCTGACTACCGACTTCGTCATACGCTGTTGCCAAACATCGAGCGTTCCTATTGAAAAACCTTTTACAATACACTAAATTATACACCTCGTAACACATAAAATTTAGCTAATTACTTACGTACTCAACCTAACAGGCGATGACACTGGACGTGGGATTGTTGACAAATAATAGGTATATCTCAATAACTCAAAAGTAAACTAAAGAAAAACCTAGAAATTCATTAAAATCTCTTAATTTCAGGCTACGATGTAAAGGTCATGATTTTTGTTCACTGTCTTAGAATAAATTTAATGGAACAACAAATATTTTATCATTGTATGTAAATTTATAAATGTAATATATTCAATACTGCATTTATAAAACTGTACTATGAATTTAGAAAATCATTTATTGGGATAACATCAAGAGTTATATTACATCAAATTTATAAACAGAAAATATTAACCTAAAAAGTTAATAGATTGCGTGTACGAGTTTATAAATAATATGAAAATCACCGGCAATTTAACGAATTATTGGTGTAACATTTTTTGTTTTTAATATTATTTAGGGAATTTTCACTGTATCAACTCATGATAGTTTTCTTGAATAAACTTGGTTCATGATAACAAAGTTTTATTTGATGCGGCAATGAACAATCTGTCACAATAGGTATAAAATAATTATATCTACTTTCAAACTAAATAGATTCGTAAATTCCATTGTTGTAATAGATGCCCTTACAACACTATTGGTGTAATGAAAAAAAAAAAAAGTTTTTATTATCACTTTTCTGTTAAATAAAATTCCGATTTTTAGATGAATGATTTATTTATTATTAAAAAAGTTAAATAAAACCTAAGGTTTATTATAAACATTAATAATACAATTTTTACAATAATTAGAAATTTATATACCAGAAGTAGATGGAGCTATTTAAGTTCGAATTTACAATCGTTAAATCGATGTTTGACCCCATAATCTTCTTTGCTATATGTTTCTTAATCTCTAAAAAATTTTCAACTTTTGTCTTTTGCCGTAGAAGAAGATTTCCAACCCCAATCACGCTTTAACATCTCCATATCTGCACTGTCATCAACCAAAATGTTGGCTGAGGGCCTTCTAAAACAATGTCCAGTCTATTCTTCGGGATTCTTCAATCCAAGCTTTGTGCAATCATTTTTGGAATGCTTCCAAATGCATTAACTCCGACAGGGTGGGAAGTACTTGTTATAATAATAATAATATCTCTACCCCTCATTCTAATCAAAAGAATTACCCCGAAAGTTTGAGACTTGTGTGGGAGAGGGGGCGGTATATTATTATTTCGCGGCCCGCATTTGCGCCTCAGGAACGACTTACGTTGGTAGGCCCTAAACACCATCCAGTGCTGGAATGAGGAAAACCTGGAAAGCCTCATTAGTTAGGGTTTGTAGAATACAAAAAACCGCCGTGGGTTGCATTAGGAGGACGAAGTTTACTATATTTTCGAAACAGATGATTAACATTGCCTTCTTTTATAACAAATTCTCGGGCAATTTTTGTTTTCGTGTATGGGATCACAATTTTTATACAGGGTGTCCACCTAGTGCGCGTAAGTCCAATATCTGGGTTAATAAAAGAGATAACTTAATTTTTTTTTCTACAGGGTTGTCTAATATCCCGAGCTGCACAAAATGAAAATATATTTACATATTCAGGGTGTTCAGTTTTTCCTGGACAGGTACCAACTTAATTTTTTTAAATGGAAACCTATATTTTTTATGGCATTATCGAATTCTACGTAAAAAATTAGTGGGACTTTGTGCATAACACTGCTATTGAAATATTGATAGTTTTCGAGATATTTGACTTTTAATTTTTTTTTCTTATGTTTCGTCACTTCTAATAGTTGACATAATTATGGTTGTATGACAGCTAGAAATTGATGAAGATGGCTCTTTCGAAAAACGTATCAAAAGTTGACCTGCGATATACAGGGGGCAACAGAAATCGTGCCAAACCTGATGGTTTAAAATTTAAAAAATCTCGACTTTTTCAAATGGAACACCCTGTGTTTTATGATTTCATTAGATGCCTTTCTGTAGACTCTACAATTTTATAATAGCTTTCCCTATACCTAAGTTGCGTAGTTTTTGCAAAAAACCCACTTTTATGAAAAATACCCGATTTGCGCACGTTCCTTTCTCGGGAAAAACGCAGTGAGCGTCTGTCACGCAATAAAATTTGTGACAATCAGTTTACATGTCATTTCTTCTTTTACTGAATATTCACGTACGAGTTTAGAGTAAGTACTAAGCGTGCATACAATGAACTATTCAAAAGAAGAATTAGTGAAAATGGTTTATGCCTTAGGAGAAGCTCATGGAAATTGTTTGCTAGCAGCACGTATTTACAAAGCAAATAATCCAGATTTACAGAGATTTCCACGTGCTGACTGTTTTGAAAATGTGAAAGAAAGATTTGAAAGAACAGCAAATGCGAATTATGAGAAAACTACCAGGAGACATGACGGTAACAATGACGATATTCAGTTTAATGTTGTGGCGTCTGCTGTTGAAAATCCAAATATTAGTGTCAGGAAAATCAGTAATAATCTTGGAGTTTCCAAAAGCTTGACAAACAAGATACTGAAGAAGAATAATTTACATCCGTATCATATTAAAAACCATCAAGCACTGTTACCTCAAGATCACCTAAACCGCCTGCAATTTTGCCACTGGGCATTGGATAAAATTCAGGAAAGTCCAAACTTTTTTATGAATGTCTTGTTTACTGACGAATCAACATTTTCAAACACATGCTTACCCAATCGTCGCAACTTTCATCACTACGCTGACAATAATCCAAGATTATTGAGGGTACTAGATAATCAGCATCGTTTCAAAGTGAACGTGTGGGCTGGAATTTGTGGAGAACATATTGTTGGACCGTACTTTTTTGAAGGCAATTTAAATGCCAATGTGTATTTGCATTTTTTGCAAAACGAACTTCCCCTTCTACAGCTACAGAATATGCCCGCTGATTATTTGGTTCAACAATGGTTTCAGCATGATGGTGCCCCTCCACATTCCACTTTGGCGGTACTGTGATTATTTTATTGTTGTAGTACTTTTCCTATTATCTATTCATATTTCAGATTAGAGAACACCTAAACCACGTATATCCAAATAAGTGGTTAGGTCGTGGTGGTCTAGTTCCTTGGCCTGCACGTTCGCCTGATTTAAATATTCTGGACGTTTTCTTGTGGGGTTATATCAAGGAGCGAGTATACGAAGTACCACCAACGGATATGCAAGACTTGAAAGAAAAGATCCAAAATGAGTTTCTAACCATAACGCCCGAAATGTTAAGAAATGTTCACATTAATTTTCGTCGTAGATTAATGCTTTGTGTTGAAAACAACGGTGGACATTTTGAGCATTTACTTTAGGTTAGCTTGCTTGTATGAGTATTGCGTATTCTTTTTTCAATACTCTATGTATATTCATCCATTTCACTAATAATTTTTCTAACTACGGTAACACCGTTTGGTTTCCAATATGATACGTATGAAACTTCTTCTTCAATATCTTATTTGTCGAGCTTTTGAAAACACCAAGATTTCTACTGATTTTCTGATACTAATATTTTTGGATTTTCAACAGCAGAAACCACAACATTAAACTAAATATTATCGTTGTTACTCCCATGTCTCCTGGTAGTTTTCTCATAATTCCCATTTGCTGTTCTTTCAAATCTTTCTTTCACATTTTCAAAACAGTCAGCACGTGGGAATCTCTATAAATACGTGCTGCTAGCAAATAATTCCCATGAACTTCTTCTAAAGCATACGCCAGTTTTGCTAATTCTTAATTACATGTAGAGCTTTTATGATTTTTTACTTTTATTTACAAATAAATGGTAACTATCCATAAAGACTTGTTTATTAAACTGAAATTATCTAAATTTTTCAGTTATTTTTATTTTAAGAAGTGTAAACTAATACATTTTATAAAAATAAATAGCCTTACAATATTTTTTCCGTCAAAGGAGTGCGCAAATCGGGTATTTTTCATAAAAGTGGGTTTTTTGCAAAAACTACGCAACTTAGGTATAGGGAAAGCTATTATAAAATTGTAGAGTCTACAGAAAGGCATCTAATGAAATCATAAAACACAGGGTGTTCCATTTGAAAAAGTCGAGATTTTTTAAATTTTAAACCATCAGGTTTGGCACGATTTCTGTTGCCCCCTGTATATCGCAGGTGAACTTTTGATACGTTTTTCGAAAGAGCCATCTTCACTCTACAGTTTCTGAAAAAAAATAATTTCTAGCTGTCATACAACCATAATTATGTCAACTATTAGAAGTGACGAAACATAAGAAAAAAAAATTAAAAGTCAAATATCTCGAAAACTATCAATATTTCAATAGCAGTGTTATGCACAAAGTCCCACTAATTTTTTACGTAGAATTCGATAATGCCATAAAAAATATAGGTTTCCATTTAAAAAAATTAAGTTGGTACCTGTCCAGGAAAAACTGAACACCCTGAATATGTAAATATATTTTCATTTTGTGCAGCTCGGGATATTAGACAACCCTGTAGAAAAAAAATTAAGTTATCTCTTTTATTAACCCAGATATTGGACTTACGCGCACTAGGTGGACACCCTGTATAGAGGTCATTGTATTGAATATGATCCAACATTAGCTTAATTCTTCGCGACGACTGGCCCCAAAAATGCCGCGCAACGTTCATGAGTAAATATGTTTCATCATCTGCAGTATTTAGAAACTTATATGCTTTTTCCCTTGTAAAAATTCTAGACTTTTTGATCTTGTAACCCTCTGAACTTCTTTTAAAAAATGTGATTACTTGAAAAAATCTGTTTATATCTTCATTTTTCTTAACGGAAATCATAGTTCTCAACATTGAGTAATGAGTAGTGTTGGTGGTTGCTTGGAGCGTTGCTTCCCGAAAAAATAATCCAAAAGGATTTTCTCAGACACCTGCTATACCTTGTTAGCTTTACACCAATCTTCAAACTGTTGGTACTCCAAATCATACCATGCTTTGGATTTTGTCGGAACTAGAGAACTATACTGTCTTCAGACAGTATGTCTCATTCAAGTCCCTATATCAGAGCCTAAAACTTCTATCAGAATCACACAGAGCTTTTTAGATTTTTTGGTTTGTTTGACAAAGTTTTGACAGTAACCATGCGAAAGATACCTATCAAGAAAACTTGATACGTAAACTTTGTAGCAGCTAGGTACTTTTTTCTATTCATAGAAAATACACCAGCTTTTTCTCGCGGCACTTAAAACTTTTTGCTAAATATATATTTTTTCGTGCTATTAAATGAAAGTACGAGTAGATAAAATTTTGTACAATATTCTTGTTGTAAATTTATATTACTACCTACACTAGATGTTTTACCAAACTCGGCTAAGGCCTCGTTTGATAACTTTAGCATCTCGTGTTGTACCTAATATGAATCTTTATAACACCTTATTTATAACACCTTTACAACACTTATATTGTAAATAACTATTACATAAACATGAATTTATTTTCAGTATATAGGTACCTAATTCACCCTAAAATCTCAAAGTAAAAATGAGGTTTTCAACTACTTATATATTAAAATTTAATGTAATGATGAATTATCTATTCTAAACAGTAATCCATTATTTTTCAGGTTTTCATGATTTCTCCGTAAAGTAATTTAATATCAGTGTGATCCGATAATCCTTCATTAGTTATTCATAAAACGTTCGGATATTTACTCTAATAAAATGTGCTTTCCCCTAAGAGAACAAAGCGTAAAATTTAAAAGCGCAAATTCAGTAGCATACGCCTCTTGAGAGACTGGAATACCTAATTTTTAAAGGAAGGATATAAAGTGATATCATAGCAATGTAATCATATGAGATAGTCCCTTAGCTTCCATGAATAAAAATGGTTTTCTTTTAAACAATGATATTTAGGTTTAGTTCCAACTTATCAGGTAAATTTACCCGATTGGTTATTAAATATATATCTTCAGAAACATAATCACATTGATCCGTTTTAATACATAATTTTGTTTACATACACTTCAACTATTAATGGTACAAAAGAAAATTAATCATGTCTTATAGGCCATATTATTCCCTCATATAATTTTCTACTCAAATTTCATATCTTTATATTATCTAAACTGTATGTATTATAAAATGGCGATTAAGATAATCTTATTTTGCTCCTCACAACCAAGCCTGCAGGAGTATATTTTTCTACAAATTAGGATATTGTTATCGCCATGTTACGGTTGGGATTATTATATTGTTTTTGGTTAAACCACTTATATCTTGGAATATATTTGAAAGGATTTGAATATGTAAGTAGTTTCATCTGTTTAGAATATGTAATCCTACAAGGATTCGTAATCCTGAATGGCTGAAGATTTTGTGCCCAATATTTTATTTGTTTTATTTATTTATGCTCTATATATCCTCAGATAAGGAACAACCTTTTTTATATTATTTCAATTTCATTTGTACCTAGTAGGTATATTGGATATAATATGATTGTTTTTTCAAGAAAACTCCTTTACCCAAGAGAAATTAAATTATATCTACAAAAAATAAGTAATTTGAAACAAAGAATGAATATGATACTAAAATTTGATCCTACCGAAATGAAAAGGCTTTTATATATACAATATATTTTTAAGTGAAACCTATATCGTCATTACGTAAATGTTCTTTTAGGTAAAAACTAAGTCATTATTGTTGTGTTGTATTATTTTCAAACAATACTTTTTCTTAATATCGAAAACTATGAATATTGAAATAATATAATACCAGTGACTATAAAGAGATGCCAATTTCATTGACATAATTAGTTGTTTTAAAGAAATTGCCTGTTTCACATCAAACAAAAATATTCTTGTTTTATTAAAATGTTTTCAAATAATTCAGTTTATAAAAACAAAAAAAATATATTTACTTGGCCATAAGCATATAAACAACAAACGTGTTCAAATGAAACCAATTTTATTTTGCTTATATAAAACATTTTTTGTGTGTAGACTGGCTAACTTGAATTCACTTTATTTCGAATTATTATATTGTTTTAGAAGCTTTGTTTATCTTTATAGTAAATAACACTAAATTGTGCAGTTTAGAACACGTCATAGTCCATGCATATCCTTTGCCATTGTGTTTATAGCCAAGAGGGTTAATTACCTAGGGTGCAGCTTTCTTGTTATCTCAGAATATCAAAGATACTCCAACAGAGCCAGCGCTTGCCTTCACACACAGCACTGGTCTGTTCTTACTGTTCATTAGCGGGAAACACAATAGATCGACAGAAAATGAGAATTGCGGCTGGATAAACAACCAACCCATCAAATTTAAAATTCTGATAGAATTGTAATAATGTATTCTAATGGGGCTGAAAATTATGTGTTCGCATAAGTCTTATTACTAGCTGATGAAAAAAATATTCTAGCATCTGATAAATACGTACTGTAAACAATGCACATGGAAATATATGAAAAAGTTTGTCAGTTTCGCAAAAGTGGCAAAGATAATGTAACAGGTATATAAAATATATGGAAAATACTCAGGGATGCGAAGGGTATAAATATTTAGGTGAATATTGCAGAATATATCACAATAGATACAGTTAATAAATTAAATTCAACTATTCAGTAAAAAAAATTAAAGAAATATGAAATGATAAATTTGCAATAGTTTAAAGTATTATGATAATGGAAATAAAAGAATATCAACGAAAGCTATATCCTCCGAGCGGAGATAAAAAATCTTTACAAAATTTTCGTAGACCGCTGTTTGGCGAGAGAGATGGGGCCTAGCACCGGCGTTTGTTCTCACGCCTAATGGCCCCGTCACGCTTGCCAAAATCCCGACTTTTCGCGAATCCCTCTTGACCATTTTTCTAATTTTTACGGCTTCGAGAACCGCTTCACACGAAAGTTCCGTCCTTTCTATAATCCTTTCAGATTTTATTTCGAGACCGTACGACCACTCCTACGTCTATTTCGTCTTCGAAAATCTCGAGTCGCGTCCGTCTCAACTTCTTTCTCATTTTATCTGCCGGTGTGAGATTGCACTAACGACAAGCAGTACCTACAAAAACTGTCAAATTAATTAAACTTCAAAGATGTTATTATTTCCCTATGAGAAATATTGCTAACAGAATCGATAATACTGACTACCAAACATTTCTAATTACCAAAATACTGAAGCGAAATGCTTTTCCAATTAGAATATCGGTAAAAATTAATTTCAGGTTAACACGTACAATTTACATAGTTGTCTCAACATCAAACAATAACGATCGACGCTGTGGTGTAATGGTGTAAGTTGCAGGATTTCAAACATTGAAGTGCAAAATTTCGCAAGTTCGAATCCCGCTGGATGCAACTTTTTTCATTTTACTTTTTAATTAGTATTATTTATTAGTATTAGTGTTTAGTTGTTTAGTGTTTAGTATTAATGTTTATTTCATTGTCCGTAGCTTTTATTCTTTCTGTAGGTAAAGTTTGGAATTAATTCGTTTATTTTGGCAGTCTGTAAAATTCATCATTTTAGCTTATAAACGTAAATATCTACAATATTAATTTGCTACAACAATTATAACAGCAATACATTTTTTAACGCTGCCGTTATACCTTTTCGAAGGGCGGGCGGGGCTCCGAACCGTTGGGGAGGACCTCAGTGATAAAATTGACAAAAATGTTTACTAAAAAATAAATTCTACTTCCAGTACTTAAAAAATTATGATGTTTTACCATCAGGAATAGAGTACCCTTACAATTCAACAAAATATTATTAAGAAAAAATCGCTTAGTATAATTACCTACATCGTCATTCTAGATAGAAAATTTCAGCTTTCTGTCTCTAAATTTATTATTTCATATACAAGGGATTATCTCAAATTTCTGTAATATATATTTTCTTAAAAATAATATTATTCTAGATGCTTTGGTCACCCGAAAGGTGACCCCAGACTGTGGGCCTGAACCCCTGGTAGGGCTAGAAATGGGAACGAAAATCGGGATATCGATTTTCTCCCATTTCTAGTAAATAAATTAAAGGGGGTGAAGAATATACAAAGAACATTTAGTGAGGCATAGGCAAAAGAGGATTTAATGTAGGATGGTACAAAGAGAAGCTTGAAGAAGATGTGAAATACTACCTTGAAATTAGGTACGAAATAAGTGTGTAAAATTTTTCTACAACTGAATTTTCCACAACCATACTCAAGCCTTGCAAAGTCAAATTTTGTTATTGACTTTCATATGCAATATGCCTTTCAACTGAGATTTATATTTAATTCCTGGGCATTTCTCAATCACTGCAAAAATTAGCACCTTCATGTCTAATCTGGTGGCATGCTACACTATATAGAGACCAAAAATGTTTAAGGACAAAAGTTAAATGTTAAATTAATGTTTCAACATTAGTTCCACTTTTATCTCCGGATATTTTTTCCTCATTATATGGATCATCAAACAGGATTAACGCACTTAAAAATATCCACCAAACTCAATTAAAACTGTTCATTATCGAACAGAGACAAACAATTCATTAGACATAATAAGATTATTTAATTATTTTCGTATTTATTTATATTTAGATTAATGGAAACGAAGCTTTTGAGAATATGGATCATCCAATTAAAATGAAGCAATTAAAGATTTTTTTATACACAGTAAGAAAGTATTTTCAAGTTTGATGTATAATTAAGTCGATCGGAGCTGTTTATTTTTTTCTCATTTGTACCTTTTACTTCTCTAATGGCTACTAACTTTGCTTTTGAATGAGATTTAAAAAAAATATTTATTCCATTGAAAAACTTTTATTTAAGATTAAGATACATTCGAGTATTGATTGCAATTCCGTATTCCGTAATTTCCATTTAGTTCGTTCTTATTATACCAAACACATAAGCAGAAACATATCCAATACATTTTTTTGTCGCTATATCAAAGCAATTAACAGCATTTTTAATCAATAGACCCTATTGATGCAGTGGTATTTATATGGAAGGTATACAGGGTGTCACACCGGGAACTCCATCGATCGCTTATGGGAAAACTATAAATAGGAGAAATCTGAAAACTTGGTAGCATAGATACTAACGTCGATGGGGGCCAATCGACAAAATTATTTTCAAGATGGTAGCACTTCCGACTGTTGAAAGTAGATGTCCTTGGCCATTTTCAATAGGACACCCTATATATTATTTCATTTTTAGATTTTACGCAAAATTCTAAACATGTTTCATATAAATAATGCCCTATATCACAAGTCTAACCGTTTTTGACATATTTAAAATTTTATGTAAAAAATGCCGTTTGCAGACTGAAAAATAATTACCAATTTTGACCGTACGCGTAAGCCTTTATTATTTAACTTGGGTTGGTTTCTATGTAGAAAAGAAAATACTTTAATAGACCTCGTATAATATTTTGATAATTATTAACACAGGATGCTCAAAAAATAAGAACAAAAATAAAATTGAAAAACTGTCAAAAGTTAATTTTTTCAAATTAGTTTATTGTATTCAGCATTAAAAATAAGGGTAACTTTGTATAAGGTCGCCTATTCCGAAAATTTGTAATTTTCGAAATATTGGAAATTCAGTTACTTTTAGTTAGTAGTCTGATTGTGACGGTGTATTTCTATGACTTTCTGATTCTTTCTCTATCCACTTAGCGCTTTCGTTAAAGCTCGTGGGATTTGATCCTAATATATTCCAGAATTCTGTTATTTGTGCTTTAGTTGATGCTGTTATCAGTTTTGTTGCTGCTTTGTTCTATTCTATTCTAAGTTTTTCTATTTTGTTTTTTAATCTTATCTACCATCTTGACTTAATTTTACTCTCGATAACAGTTGTGATTTTTTGATGATTTAATGTTATGGTAGCACTTGTAACCAGCTTATATGATAAGATGAGATGTACCTCTTCTAAATATGTGTCGTCTAATAAACAATTTGAGATAACATTGTTTATTAGTTTAGTTATATTGTTTGCGTTTTGGTTTATGTTTGTTATTGGAAGTTTTAGTCTTATTAGATTGTTGGTGCCTTTTCATTTAATAAGCCTCGCTTCTATTTCACTTATGCCCTGAATATCATCAGTTCGTTTTGAGTGATTTTTCATTTTCCTGTGTGAATGTTAGTATGAATGTTTCCGGGATAGTTTCTGATTGTGTTCGATCTTCATCTTTTAGGCTTTTTAGACGTTAATTACCTCAATTTTTAGGAATGGCAACTTAATATTTTTTAGTATAACTCTTTTTTGATCATGGTCTTCAATCATTCTTAGGTCTATTACAATTTCATTAAATTCATCGTCGTGGACTCGTTTATAAAATTAAAAGTTATAAGACTGCAAAATAGTAATAATGCGAAACTTAGAATTCTAAGTCAATTTACCACGAAAAGGTATTACTCTTATTTTATATCGGTTTATACAGTGAATTGCACAATGTATTGACGAGTCAAAATTAATGAAATTTCAGGGTATCTTTTATTGAAAATAGAAAATATTGATTTATAGCTTTTATATCGGTTTATACAGTGAATTGCACAATGTATTGACGAGTCAAAATTAATGAAATTTCAGGGTATCTTTTATTGAAAATAGAAAATATTGATTTATAGCTTGATTTTCAAGATAAAGTAATTTATTTGTCTATTCATAAATTTGATATTTCTTTGTTTTCCAGTTACATGTCGGTTTTCATTTCACTGATATTTTCAACCACCTGTGAGTCGTGAGCATTAAACTAGTTACGATACAAGTAAAATCTGTACAGATAAATTTTGTAATGTCGAATCGAATTTCTTTATCCATTTTTTAATATATGCTATTGTTATTAAGTTGCAAAGTATGCAAATATACTTTTTAAATGGGAATGATTACTCTATGGTCTAAAAAAATACCTACAGATCTTTTTTAACTTTTCAATGATATAATATGCTCTTATTATTTTTAAAAATTGTAACGTACCTTTTGAGGTTCGTTTCATTAGGTTGACTATTATGCACCCCATAAAACACCCAAGCTAATTGCTGGTGGCTTAAGTTCTCAATTTTCATCTAATACGCTGGAAGACGCTGATTGGCTAGTAAAAGGTAGCCCCACCAAAAAATCAAGCCAACACGCCAGTGTGAATCAGGGAGGAAAGGGAGATAGTTCCAGACTACCATACTAGGTACATGTGAGTTATTTTACCTATTTGATATACAGGGTTATTCAGAACCCATATAAAAAACTTTGAGGATATGTGCATCCTTAAATAAGAAATCGATATCACTAAAAAAAATTGTAATAAAAGTAATTAGGATTTCCCGTAAACAATGTTTAAAGTTATACCATTATAAAGGACTACGTAGCTGGGCAACTGTACTTCAACGAGAGTACAGTTGCTATCTATCTTTAAGTTTATTATCAAGACTATCAATAAATTTTAGTTTTCTTGCCTCCATTTTGTTCCAAATCGGATTGCGACCATTCAATACCACGTGTCAGTGCTTTTGGGGAATTAAGTTTATCTATCGTATCTTATCTTATCTTTTATTATCTTCGCGTTACAATACTGCAGATTGTAAGCGATTGATAAATGCTAATATCGTATTCCTGCACCAGGTTAAATAATTTGTTCTTTGCATTTATCCACCTTTGTTAGAGGTAGTGTGGTTTTGCTTTGCCTACCTGAGTAGAGATTTTAATTAATAACTCACATACACGCCAATTGGAAGACCAAATGTCTATACTTATTAGGAACCGTTTCCTAAAAAGTATAGATATTCAAATAACTACGAATAGTAAGGGACATCACTAAGTATCCTCCATCTGTAAACGCCTTATTTAAATAAGGACTAAAACAAATCAAGCTAAAACAGATATTCTCCTGGCAATATGCCGTGCCGAGCGCTGAATTACAAAGCAAAATTTGCCGTATTTTGTCCAACACAGTTAGAATCAAAATACAAGGATTCGGATTGCAACGAAAACTACGAGGAAATACTAAGACCACTTACTATTCGTAGTTATTTGCTATATGCATGCCATCTGATAGTAGTAGAACTAGTTTCTACAACCTATTATTATGTATTGTATAGATATTCATTGATTATTGTTCTTTGGCAACAAATTTGTACAATAAATCAATACGAATTTTTTATAACTTGTCACTCAGTCTTTTGCATATAGCAATGGAATAAATTTTCTCTTTTAATTAGAGTAGTAATATATCTTTGCTTAACCGGTTCTTAACCGGTTGACACCTTCCAGGTTTTGTTTTCATTTGTTTATAATTTTCCCTGTGATAATTCACAGAGTATTTGACAAGAACCAGATTTTCTGGTACATTCTCTTCAGGAAAATATTTATACTTTTTAATCTTGGCTAAACTAGCCTTCAACGTTCATCTATATATACTTGTAAATTGTGGGGCACTCTTAACACAAACAATTCTTTGTATGTACTCTTCTGAGACGAGCCAGCTGTAACCTGACTGTAAGATCAATAACCTGCTAAAGAACTCTGGACGCCTACCATCTACAGATCCTTAGATAAAAGGATTGGACTTAGCAGTACGTGACCGTCATCTGGACTAGAGCTCTAGCTTCCCCACTTGGCTACGGCAAGTCCACCAGGATCCAACCAGCAGCAACAGGTTAAGGGTGAGAGTAACGACATCATAGAAGGGACGAGATTGTAAGAGTGTCACCGAACCTCATAAAATGTATGTAAAGTTATTTCATTTTACCATTTTTTTTTCAATTTTGTTAGTCAATATTATCTCAATTTTAAATTATTGTTGTTTAATAGTTCCATAGTTTAACTTCCAATTAATCAGTGTAATTATCTTTGCTTATAGATTATATTGTATTCAACTAACTTTTATATAGTTTTCTTTTATCTTATGTCTAAAAATTATCCTGATGCCCAAATAACTTGTCAACACTCAAAGCAATCCTACGAATACTACGCCCTAGTATCATAAATCTCTCTGAGCTACCGGAGTAATGTCAGTGAACTTAAGCTAGTGGAATTGCACATCCCTAGCTTATCGAAAGTTCATTGCAAAATATAAGAAATATATTCAATAAGCCTCAGCTCGGTACAAAACATCTGCTTCTCTAATAAATTGACTAGTTAATGAAGTACCGTAGTATGCTCCTTATTTTCACTGAGTTTTGTTCCAAATCTATACTATACTATATCCAACCTTTTATCTAAGCTGTCTATGTCTGTGTTATTTAATCTACCGAATATCTTGTATTTGACTACATACTTCATTATGTGTATTATGTATATGATAGCGAGACAAATTTTCCAATCCGTTGGACTGTTTTCTACTTGTCTACTTCCTTTTTTCCTTCCTTGAATTAATTTCTCATTTATATATTTTTTATGAATGAAACAGTTACTGATTTTGTGTATGCAATTATTCAACGTCTCCTCTACCGTGGATGAAAAGGCACTAAATAAATAAGTTACGATAGTGTAATTTTATTGATATTCAATGTTTTTATGTAAAAATTGCGACATACAACAAAGTTAATGCATGACCTGATTTATCAATAAAACGGATTAGAGAGTATTAGAAAGCGGATATGTATGTGTGTAGAACTCTATGTAATATGTAGCAAGTTCAAGGAATAAGCTATAGAAAGTAATATAAAATTGTTACTTATTGCGTTCAATAGTGCATTATTTTGTAATACAGTATCTGCCCTTTGATACAATACTAAATAAAATAAAAATTCTATTGTGTGCATGTCTGAAATATATTGTATAATATCAAAAGTTTCCTTTGTAGGCAATGTCTATTTTCCAACACCCATTATGTCCCAACAAGGTATAAAATAAAATGAAAATATGAAAGTATGGCGTCATAAAAGAAATTACCTTAAAATCGAATAGGTGGAGAAGCAGTATAACTTGATAATATTTGAAAGAGAACATCATTTACCCAGAATGCGAAATTGGTTATCAAAAAAGGACTTGGAAACAGGATGCTTCTTGGGTGAGCCCTGAGGAGTTCTCTGTTTTGCAAGTAAATATATATGCCCACGTCATTTCCCTAGAGGTACTATTATCTTGTTGACTTTTGCCCAATAAAAGTCAGCGTTGCCTGAGTATACATTAAACACGATGATGATATATAACTTTTGGTTAGTTTCAGATTTACTTGTGTTACCTTCATAATTTAATTATGTTATTAAAAGCGAAAGTTTAGGGAAGGAGACTGAGAGGTGGATGCTGACTAGGAATTTACGCCTGAACAATATCCGTAAACATACGGAGAAATGCATGAAAAACGGGCAAAGTCCAAAGCCTTCTATAACCCGACAGTAAGAAATATTGTTTTTATTATAATGATTTTTATAATTGATAGTCAACTTTTTTTTCAAATTACAGCTATATTTTTTATTTTGTTTCGAATTTAATAGATTTTTCTGAATGCAAGGATGTATAAATATCATAATTATTTTGTTTCATCCGTAACGGATAGAGAAAATAAAAATTAATAAGTGTTTACACATTGCAGTAGCATGTAAGCATGCAATTAAGTGAACTGACATGATTCCAACTTATTTCGAATGTTTGAAAAATTCTCGGAACGCCATCCGTCTCTATAGGGAGAGATTTCCCAATAGGGAAATTCCAACTAAAAAAAAATTTAGATGATTGCAAGTTAACTTACGAAAATATGGTGCGTTTACCAAGCCAGAAACTGTTAATCGTCAGTTCAACGAGAATTTGGAACTTAATGTATTACTGCATGTACAAGAAACCCCCAATGTATCTTCAAGAGAAATTTCTTAAAATTGTGGAATTTTAAAAAAACATAAGTACAAGCCCTACGTTCAGCGTAAAGTACAAGCGTTAGAAAACAACGACAGGGAACGGAGAACGGTGTTTTGTAACTTGTTTTTGGACAAATCCAGAGAAGATCGACATTCCATGCGAAAATATTACTTTCGCAAAAATAAGACTGTTATTGATCGGATCATAATTCTAACACAATCATCGAGACCCACTTTCAACGAATATGCAGTTTGAATGTATGGTGTGAAATCTAGATAACAGCTTGATAGGACAATTTTAGTATTGAAAATACTTCTAGGCGCGTGTATATGGGAGCTGTCTCTTAAAATGTTAATGTTTAGCGGAATGCAAAGGTGAGCGACCTCGACATGGTCACGTCCTCATATGGAGACGACCTAGCCTAGATGTGTTGTTATAATAAGCAGTCTATGTTTATTGTTTATGCTTGGGTTACATGGTTCCTTGACTTACAGAGATTGCTTGGTTGTATCACGGTAGTGGGCCCTTATAATTGGAGCACGTTGAATAAAAAGTTCCCAGTACCTACATGTTACAGTGATTTATGACCTGATGTTGAATGTAAAATAAACGTTTGGTATTTACTGATCGTTGTAATAGGATGAACAGGTTTGTTATTTTATTAATTTAGACTAACATATATACAGGGTGGACTAATATACAGGGTGAACCAAATCTGATTGTGTGTACAGGGATCTCGGAAACTAGAAGAGATACAGAAATGGTTAAATGGGCAAAGTAGTGCAGAATTTAATGCCCGTCAATAATTCGCTGAGAAAACAATTGAATTTCGCACCGTCTAGATTTTATTTGAAAATTGCCGATTTTCACTTTTTTCTAAATAAAATCTAGACGGTGCGAAATTCAATTGTTTTCTCAGCGGATTATTGACGGACATTTCTTCACTACTTTGCCCATTTAACCATTTCTGTATCTCTTCTAGTTTCCGAGATCCCTGTACACACAGTCAGAGTTGGTTCACCCTGTATACATATACAGGGTGATTCATTAAGAATAATTAATCTTTAAACTGGAAGATTTAGTTTTCTAGATACATCAAATGAAAGGCTTTGGTATCACACTCTGTATAAATTATAAATATAATGGACTATGAAATGTACAGAGTGCCGTAACAAAAATAGTTGCGACTGGTATTTTCAATACGCCTATGATATTTGCATAAGATGCAAGATCTGTGAATTTTTTATTAACGGTTGATCACAGTGTCCCAGTGGGACGCCCTGTATTATACCTTCCATATAAATACCACTGCGTCAGTAGGATTTGTTTGCTGCTGCATGCTGTTAATTGCTGCTGCATGCTGTTAATGCTGTTAATTGCTTGGATAGTGACAAAAAAGTGTATGGAATATGTTTCTGTCTATGTAGATATATGTGTTTGGTATAATAGGAACGAACTAAATGGAAATTACGGATTACGGAATACGAAATTGCAATCAATATTCGAATGTGTCTTAATAACAGGACAAGTATTTCAATTTGCTATCTGGTGAACTGTAAAATTTCTTAGATGAGTTACCTTTAGCTAATGCGAACGGAATTTATTTCCAGTGGGGGTGCAGGACGGCGCACCCCCTCCCCCTTCCCCAGTAATACACGCTTGAAAACTAATTATTTAGGCGAAAAATTTGATAAAAAATGGATAGAAACAAACGGAATGGCGAATTCGATGGTCCGCTAGCAACTGGACTTATTTTTATGGGCGTACCTCAGGATTTGTGTACTTAACTTGACCTGAAGATGTCAATGTTCTTAGACAAAGAATTATTGATGTACGCTTATGTCGTGAAATACCTCCACATTTTCTTAGCAATGCAACTTCCAAAGTTTTTAAGAGATGTCAGCTATGCGTTCAACAAAATCGTGGCCAGTTTGAACCCATGTTGTAAAACTTATACACTATCATTATCCTACTTGTTTTCTTCGATGATTAGTTCTAGTTTATGAAATTTGAAAATACACATTCTTTATATTTTTTGTTGTCTCATTGTTGCCTATTTTGTTCTCATTATTTAGTCTTGTGCGTATTGCTGCGAGAAGTCCAGCCTGCTCAATGTGTGCATGTCATGCGTGATTTGATGCTACTGCAATGTGTAAAAATTACCTAATATTTTATTTTTTTGTATCCATTACGGATGAAAGAAAATATGATATCTATGTATCATTGCAATCAAAAAAATCTATTAAATTCAAAACAAAATAAAAAATATAGCTGACATCTAAAAAAAATTACTATTAATGCTCAAAGGCATTACAAAGGCACAATAAAAGCAATACTGTCCGGTTATAGAACGCTTTGGACTATTTACTTTGAATTTTGAATAAGGAATCGAATAGGGAATAACGATTCTACAGCTCTGGCCGTTTTTCATGCATCTCTCTGAATAGAGATTTCAAGGCATAAAGGGGAACATATATTAATATTGAATGGCTAGGGACACTGCGAGAGATAATCAATTTTTTATTTTCTATGCATTTCAAATATAAGGCGAGTAGGATCAAATGAAATATTAAAACATAATTATAATTTCAAATTCAACCTTTTCGTTATGTAATAACAAAATGGAGCTATATTACATGTATCGCCAATAATACAATCATTTAGAAATACTGTTTCTTTTAAATCAATTAGAGTGGTAAATTTTGGGAACCGAAAATTAACTGTCTATAAGAATGAAATGATTAAAACTTTATTTTTTTACAATTTTGGGTCTGGGCTGATATTTAAAATTTATTAAGGAAACAATACATTATATTTTATCTTCACATCAGCCCACATCTTCCACATCTTCCTCTAAAAATTAAACAATTAAAATGCTAAATATATTATTGCAACATTCAAAATATACGAAGTATATGACTATATTAGCTGGAAGATGACTTTGGAAATAAACCTCATGTATTTTATTTTTGTTTTGTTTTGTCATTTATCGAAATTTTGCTACACATTAAAACTTAATTTATGAGTTTAATGCAAATTTTACAGAAAATTTTAAATTTCGCTTAGGTTAAATTAATTAGGTACCACATTTACCAACAATTCTTTCACGATCAGTGCTAGTGTTCAGTTGTGCCTATCATCGTGTCTGCCTATCATACCAGTGGCGTACCAAAGTGCCTTCAATATGTCTAGCGTGGTTTGTGTGTGCTGCAATAGTACAGTCGAAAGACATCTTGCAATACTCTGTAGTATCTGTAAGAAGTCATTCAAGGGTTCCTGTGCCGGATTGAGCTCTTCTGAGGTTAGGAAGATTAACGAGAAGAAAAAGGGCTTAAGCTGGAATTGCACTAACTGTAGTACATTGGGGAGTGATATCAATGACCTCAAGGCTGTTATGTTGAGTCTCCAGGCAGAGCTACGTGAACTGAAATCTAGCTCGCTAAACAACAACTCCAACTTTGACTTCGAGGAGTTAATGCTGGAGTTCGAGGAGAGGCAGTCTAGAAAGCCTAATATCATTATATTTGGAGTTCCTGAGCAAGATTCTAGTCTTGATAGGGTCTCTAGACTTGAAAACGAAAAATCCAAGGTTTCTAATTTGTTAACCCTAATTCAGCCTGATGTGGGGCTTCCAGTGGAGTTGAAGATCTTGCGTCTCGGAAAGTTTAATCCTTCCAATGGGCGACCTCGTCCAATTCGTGTTAATCTTGAAACGGAGAAGCTGGTCCACGCCACCGTCCGGAATTTTAAATCTGCTAAATCTTATAATAATGAGCTTCGTCAGATATCCATCTCTTTCGATAGAACGCCTAGGCAATTGGACTATCTTAAACGCGTGAAAGCGGAACTGAAGCAGCGACAGGATAACGGCGAAGATAATTTGAAGATACAGTATGTTCGTGGTGTTCCAAGAATTACGGCTTTAAACTAAAACAGTCCAGCAGTGCTATTAATTTAACTTTTAGATACCAGAATGTGCGTGGCTTAAATACCAAGTTGAGTCAATTCTATCGCAGCTCCAGTGTTGACTTGTCTGACTTTATTTGCTTAACTGAAACATGGCTATCTAATGGTGTGTCTAGTTCCGAACTCTTCCCAGGCAGTTTTAATGTCGCCAGATGTGACAGAAATTTTGAATCAACGGGCCTGTCATGTGGAGGGGGAGTCCTGATTGCAAGTAGAACCAATTTCTCTGCCAGTGCTATCGACCTGTCTGAATTTAGAGTAAGTTTTCCCGCGATTGACATTGTCGGCATTAAGTGCGGCTTCCGTCAATGTACTCTCTTTATATTTGTGCTATATATTTCTCCGAACACCACTGCTTATACACTGGAAATGTTCATTGATCAATTCGAGCAATATGTACATAACTTTGACAATATTGTTATTGTCGGTGATTTCAATGTACCTGGTTTTACGGCATCCTTGGATGATCCTAAATGTAGAGTTCTTAAGAGTTTTTGTAATTTCCTGTCAATTGATCAGTATAATAATGTCACTAATGTTAATGATAATATACTAGACCTTGTCTTGTCAAAATCCAGTTGTGAAGTTGCTCGCGAAGATGTTCCTTTCGTCACTGAAGATTGTCATCACCCCGCTCTTTTTTTTACGTGTGAATTACGCGCTCAACATCTTCAAAAGTTTCCATTTAATCCACTTCATAAATCATATAATTTTAGGAAAGCAAACTTCCCCGAGCTTTATAATACAATGACGCATGTTGACTGGTCTTTCTTGAATGCATTTCATAATGTCGATTTGGCGTGCGATGCCTTTTATACAAAATTATATTCCATAATCGATGAATATGTACCACAATATGCTACAAAGACGCATAAATATCCGATTTGGTACAGCTATGAACTTAAACAAACAATTCGGTAAAAAGAACATTTCTTCAGACAGCATAAAAAACATAAAAACTCGTTTTATTTTAATAATTTCAAGAGGTTAAGAGCCAGAGCAAAAACACTCGCCAACATAGATTATAAAAATTATTTACTGACTACAGAAGGTAATATAAAAGCAGATCCAAAAAAATTCTGGAGTTTTATCAACAACAAAAAAGGCACTAGTAGGATTCCCGATACAATGCACTACACTGACAACAATTCACTCAATAACCCCACTGACATCGTCGAGTCCTTTAAGCATTATTTTGAGAGTGTTCTGATTCGATCAGGTGCCACAGATTTTGAAAATATTAGCAAAAACATGGATGTTAACCTGCCCTCAGTAAATATCAACTATTTATCTTGTGATGAAATAATAACATCAGCAAAAAAACTCAAGGACAAATTAACTTGCGGTCCGGACTTGATTCCTAGTTTCTTTGTTAAGGATTGTTGTCACGTGTTAGCGCAACCATTAGCCACATTGTTTAATCTGCTACTTAAACAGGGCAGTTTTCCTGATGTTTGGAAAGTAGCAAGTGTCTGTCCCATTCTTAAGAATGGTGATCCAGTTGATATAACTAACTATAGACCCATCACTTTATTGTGCAATTTTGCGAAGGTTTTTGAGATGTCCCTATACAGTCGAATTTATCCTCTTTTTAAAAATATTATATCACCTGTACAGCATGGTTTCATGGAAAAAAGATCAACTAACACAAATCTTGTTTGCTTTAACCAGTTTATTTCTAATGTCATTGATCATCACGGTCAGGTGGATGTATTGTATACCGATTTCTCGAAGGCCTTCGATAGGATTGATCATAACATACTTTTGCATAAACTTAAGAATTACGGATTTTGCGATAACTTACTAAAGCTCTTTTCGTCTTATTTATCATGTCGTTTCCATTATGTCACATATAGTGGATACAACTCGAGTCACTACCTTATTACTTCTGGAGTACCTCAGGGCTCTAATTTGGGTCCTCTACTATTCTCTATTTTTATTAACGACATTACTACTCTTCTCAATTGCAATCAGTTAATCTATGCGGACGACTTAAAACTGTATTTTTCTATATCGAGTATAGATGATTGCGCTTTTCTTCAAAATGATTTGAATGCGGTTGCGAGATGGTGTGATCTGAATAACTTACATTTAAATATGTCGAAGTGTAAAGTAATTTCTTTTACACGTAAATTGAATCCTATACTTTTCAACTATGAAATTAACTCAGACTTCTTGATACGTGCAAAGTCCATCAAGGATTTGGGTGTTTACTTTGACGATAGGTTAACATTTTCGGAGCACATACAACGTATAGTTTCTTCTTCTCTTAGGATGTTAGGTTTTGTGATAAGGCAAGGTCGTGATTTCCTCGGTAATGATGTACTGTTCAGGTTATTTTATGCATATGTCCGCTCCAAGTTAGAGTATTGTTCACTTGTTTGGAATCCTATGTATAATATTCATATCAATCTCATCGAGTCGGTTCAAAAAAGGTTTTTAAAATTCCTCACGTTTCGTTCAGACAGAAGATATCCTGCAAGAGGCTGCGACTATAAACTTTTGTTAACTCGTTTTAATTTTGACTCACTACAATTTAGAAGATACTTCCACAGTCTGAAATTTTTACACGCACTCTTGCATAACCATATCGACTGTCCTGATATATTAAGCCAGTTAAATTTTCTAGCAGTTAGATCAGCCAGTCGTGCTCCACTAACATTTTATTGTTCTGCTGTCGACACTAATCTTGGATTAAAGTCTCCCATTAGCGTTATGACACGTAGCTATAATGGCATTTGTAACTCCTGTGATGTCTTTAACTGTAATGTAAAAAGTTTACATAATGTTTTTAGAAGCGTTAGTCAACTTTAAATTTTGATACTTTAATTAAATCGAATTTGAGCACTTACTTGTATATACATGTTTTTTTTTTTGTTGTGGTTTAAGTCACACTGTAGGTTTGCATACACGTATTTTTTTTCACTTTTGATCTTTTCATGTTCTTTTATATTATACTTTGTTCTGTAATTGGTGTTTACACTGTTGGACAAATAAAATTATTATTATTATTATTATTATTATTATTATAACAATTTTCATGCAACATAATTATTTTATTACTAATTAGATACTTGGAATGATAAATAGATAAATATATTGCTCCATATTCCATGACAAATATGAGTGTCATGCAAACTCTAAGAAAGCTGAAACCATGGCAAAGTTCGACCTTTTGATCAAGAAAAAGCGATATTACTATTAAGATATCTCAATTATGCTTGAAGATACAATGAAATGTCAAATATCTTTCTTTATATAGGAAGTGAGCCAAAAAGTTGAGTAAAAGATAAATTATTAATGAAATTGCATACCTAGGATTATAGATAACAAGGAAAATTAGAACGTTATTGAATATTTGATACTTTCATTAATAATTTAACTCTTAGTTAACTTTTTAGCTTAATTCCTATATTCAGAAAGATATAAACAGTTAAAGAAACCAATAAATAATATTAAAAATATACTATAAAAAAATGTCAAAGTTTAGTCTAGTTTAACATGGTTTAGTAATAAAAATTGTCGGGGGTAATACCACAAATGTTTAAAAATGCCGATCATTTCAATGAAAGCGCATTGTTTATAATTCTACGAGTTTGAAGAACGAGTGGTATTTATTGAGAATATTTCTCAATAATAATAGGCTACACAAAAATAATTTTTATTTATTGAAACCTAAACTTAACTTATATAGGTAACTTAACAAAAAGTTTATAATTACCAAATTATTAATTTATTGAATTTACTATTCATTAAATAAACAATTGCAGTAATGATAATTGTGAACAATATTTTGTCTCTGCGATGACACTGGGTAGAACCGCTGCTGCTTTATATACCAATTATTTATATAATATATTGTATGTACCTATCACAGAATTTATACTTTTAATTTCATCTTTCCGTGGCAACACTAGTTACTTTTTAAAATACAGAAAAATCCTATGAATTTAACGACTTCTCAAGATCCACAATATATTTCAAATTACACCTGGGTTAGGTAGGTGTTGTGTTGAAAATTAAAAAAAATATAATGTTCTTCTCTAAGTATACAATGGCGAGAGCATGAATGTGTGTAAATAGTGCGTCAAAGTCCAATATCGGCCCTGTTGCAGAGTTTTATTAAAAAACGATTTATGGAGGTGATACAGTGTGAAAGATGCACATTTTAAAAATATATTTAAACATACAGGGTGGCCCACTACAATGGGATACCTTCTAGATCAATTTTTTCATGGATCACCTTGAAAATTTCTGGGTATTCCTGGGTATTTCTGGGTATTTCTGGTAATTCAACTTTAAATTCTCTATTAGACGAACCCAATTTTTTAATTAGCGACGCAGCGTTGACGACTATTTAAAAAATGTGAACATGTTGATTGATACACAATAGTAACAGTTCATCACTGTGTGAGTAGTAGAAATAATTTAACAAAAACCAACATCAATATCAATCTTACATCAATTTTCCACATGCTAAAATAGAAACGTCACCATCGGTATCATTTAATCTAATAGATAGTTTCGGCAAGCTGAATTTAAATATCCAAAAATATTTTAAAAAATTGACCCTGCAGGTGTCCCGCTGTAGTAGGGCAGCCTCTTTGTTTGACAAAAATTTTCAGATGTGCACCTTTCTACAGTACATCACTTAGATAAAACCGTTTTTCAAAAAACCCTACAATAGGGCCGATATTGGAGCTCAACGCACTATTGGAACAGTCTATATATGCTACATATTTTATATGGTGATTAAGTGATTTACCTACATAGATATAGTGTATTTTATAAACAGAAGTTTTGCTTGCTCTATTTTTAACTCATTTAATAATAATAGCTCGTAGGTAGCAAGAAGTTCTTGTGGTGCTACATATTTCCGTTTCTTATACCTATGAAGGAAGTGTGCAAGATGCGTCTGTTAAGATGGCGGTCGAATTTAAAAATAAATTATAAAAATAATTCGAACTTAGTTAAAATACCCCTATTATTAATACTAAAGAGTCCAGTAGTTCTCGCTCTTGCAAAAACATCAGTAAAAGCAATGTAACGTGACCTCATAATTAACCGTCCAAGAGAATTTATCTCCAAAATACATGCGAAAATTTGGATATTGTGGACGCATGCTCCTGAAATTTTATATTGTACTAATGTGTCTCCTTAGATCGGCGTCTTCCTTTTTTTCAACTATTAGATGCAGACAGAATGTAACTCAGCTAAAAGTAAGCCGAGTTATGAACCCGTGAGACGCTTTGGTGTATTAAATAAGAAAGTGACATATAAATAAATTGGTAATTTATATTGCTTTAGGTAACATATTATTATATAAATGCTCGTAAAAAGGAATTTGCATCGAAAAATGAAATAAAAATTACTAGCTAAATACAACCTGATTAATAAAATATAAATTTGACAAAGGAGAAGAGATAAAATAATTTCTTAATTTGTAAGTCTGTTAGTATATTTCTTGCAAATTATGTAGTCGTACCTAGTATTAATTTCATAATACTGAATACAGTTTAATGAGGTTCTATACTTCAAGCCTCACTGATATTTACAAAATGTAAATAAATATCAGTGGCAATTGAGTGAAATACATAAACCTTCACCAACCACGTGAATACCAATCACATGACCAAATGACGGATAGTTGTTTCGATTGGTTAAGTGACATAAGTGCCAACCCGCATTCAGAATAACCCATGCAACTGATCAAAGTTCATATAGTAATTTTTACACGCTCGATGGCAACCTGTTAGAAAAACATGTACACTGAAAGAACAGTTTATTAATAATTAATGATATAGATTGATACCTAACAAAGGCTTTATTGGATAATGGCCTAATAAATTTTTGTTTATGAGAAAAAAACAATTTAATAAATCTTTTCAAATATACCATATTACCGTCAAGTAAGGGATTATTGATAATCAATATATCTTTTATTTTCTATTAATAACGATCGTTTTTAATAAATATTATTATGAGTAAATGTAGCATTACTTATTTATTATGAATATTTCAGTTATTTATTACAAATAACGCATACTAATTAAAATTTCGACTTTATTAGAATATAAAGAACAATGTTTATAATAAATATTTGTTTTAATTTTAAAAAATAAAGGTTATTTATAATGAATAGTGTCTTATTTATCACACCCAGTAATTATTTTACGTTTATTTAGTATAGTTATAGTCCAGATCTATTTTTGATGTCACAGCAATCACCACTCAACAGGTAATAATTATAAACATTTTTAATAAATCACACAATCGGCAGTTTTTCAAAGTTACGTTTTCGAAGGTAGATAAGTTTTGACGTCCCTACCTTATGCACCATATACACATATGGGTCATATAGGTATACCGTACAGCACAGTGAAGCGTCTATTGTCATCTCAAGTATCATGTAAAGTAACGTACACTCACAAAGCACTCGCGCCGTACCCAAATAATAGGTAAATGAAATGAAAATAATGAAATGAAATAAAGTCACCCAATCCAAGGTAAATAGAAAAACATGTCTGCTACTCACTGTCAACAGTGCCAACCTAGCCTACACTGCCAACCTAGCCTACACTGCCAACTGCGCAATTTTATAATGCCACAATAAAATATCTATTAATTAAAAAACTACTTCAGGATTTTTAACAAAAAAATGGATTACTTCATAATAAATAAAATGGAGTAAATTAGAAACAAACATATATTAATTTTTAGTCTGGATTATTCAATATTAATAAAATCCAAATTAATAGTAAATATATTTTTTGGGAATACCAACAAATAAAGAATTTATTAAGATGAAACATTTCTCATTAATTATTATTAACATTTTTACACCAAACAAAGTATTTGTTTTTAATAAGTAAAATATATTTAGTAGAATATTTATAGTAAAAAATATTGTTTAACCTAAAATATGTATTATTTATTTTAAATAAATGACATCCAAATAAACAATTGTTAACTATAAACCACGTTTTTTCTTTCAGTGTACCAGCTTGAAGAGCCTTGTACTGGTCGGTATTCTTCTATTCCGTCCCAGATACTGGTGGGTAAAATTAAAATAGGAACTTTTACCGAGTGTTTAGCTTTTGATACACCTTAATCTTGTTTTTCTAAAATTGGGTTGTTAGTTAATCTTATTAGCCTCTTAAATGAATTTAAAACTTCTGACGATCGAGAACTTTTCATACAGTTTTCACAAAGGAAACTGATTACCACGAAGTCGTTAATCATAAGGCTTCTAAATTTTCCTTACTTAATTAGTAAAATAACTTACATTACTATACTTACTAATGAAATAATCCTTAAGATAATCGATCTTTATGCTTAATACAAATTTTATTTTGGGTTTTGCAATCTCGTTGAATTAGTTTTTGCAATCTCGTTGAAATTTTGTTAGCGATTTTTTTATAAAAAATCTGACTACACCACTATAATTTATTTTAATCGCAAAATTTATTGAAAGTTAAGATTCGAAGCGCTTAGAAAAATTAAGCTATATTTAAAAATAATCGGTATAAAATCATAATCGTTTGTAATTTTTATCCGCAAAAGTCCATTTTTTAAGTACATATTACGAATTCACTAACTATAAGTAGAGAAGTAGACTAACTATAATTTTCCTCGTTATAGTTGTTGGTTGATTAATTTTATATTTTGTTTCCCTGTTTCTGGTATTTATTCTATACCAGAAAAATTATAATGGATTAATTAATAAAATATCTTTTTTGAAACTTAATTATTGACACATTTCCATATGTATATATAGAATAATCAATGGAAATAATATGCAACTTATAGATACGAAATAAAATCGAAGTTGTGTGATACATTTTGGCCAATTAATTTTCGAAACTACAAAAGCAACGCGCAGTGCCACTATAATGAAACGGGTACTATTTTCTCATAATATGATAATAAATGTATGCGTCGACAATTTATCGATACACGTGACCAACATCATCCGTTTTGAGATCAGACACTGTTTTTATCGGAAACGTCTGCAAAAAGAATCTTATATTGCTACTTAGGCTACAGCACGAACTAGCATACAAAAATTTTCAAAAATATCTGATTTTATCTGAATTAGTCTTTAGTTCAACTTACAATGATTATTAGTGCAACATTTGTATTTTGTATATGTACCTATGTTTGTAACGTTATTTTCTTGTTATAATTTTTTATATATTATGTGGGTAGACCTACCATGTAATTGGATTGTATCCTGTTAGGTAGTGTAAAATAAAACAAAATATGTAAATAAATATGTTGTATGTATAAAGAACGTATAATTTAGTAATGTTTTCCTCCTTTGTCTACATTTCTCTAAAAATACTAAGATTACATATTATTCAAAGCAATGGTATTTTTATATCGTAAATTTAAAGAGCAGTTATTATTCCGATATAAAATTGCATGTGGTTGACGGATTTTTCAGGATTTTTACGCTCGTGGTCTGATTAGATTGGGTTACCGGAATAACGATTTCTGCATATTTTTAAGCATAGTCGATATCCCCCTAACCCAGACTAAATTCTTATCGAGTATATATGTCACATATGAAAGTATCTATTAACGAAACGAGTTCACAAAGTTAACATTATAATTCATATGTAAATATATAAAGTAATCCAATATGTGAGAATATTTTAATTTTTTTAGAAATTCTTCAAAGAAGTAATGTTGTATTGAAAATAATAATAATAATAATAATTATTATTATTATTATTATTGTTATTCTTATCTTCTTCATTTTTCATGCTACCAATAACAAACATGGATGTCAGTGATGCTATTTGTCGTTTAAAAAACTCGTCTAGCTTAGACTATTACGGTCTAAATAGCTCTATGATAAAATCATCAGCTGAATCATTAATTGAGCCACTCACTTTATTGTTTAATAAATGTATTGATGTAGGCATTTGGCCCGAGTCTCTCAAAATTTCGAAGGTATCACCCCTGCACAAGAAAGGTAACAGGAACACATTGGACAATTACAGACCCATTGCCATAGTTCCCCTGATTGATAAAATTTTAGAAACAATTATCAAACCTAGATTGATCAAATATTTTGAAAAGTCGAAAATTTTCTCCAAGTCGCAGTTTGGTTTCAGGGAAAATAAATCAACTCTATCGGCTTTGTTGGAGGTTGTTGAATCGGTGGTGGAGGGTTTTGATGAGAGCACATGTTCGACTGCCACGATGTGTGACCTTACCAAAGCTTTTGACTGTGTTGATACTGATATCCTTTTAAAAAAATTGGAGTACTACGGTATCCGTGATAATATGTTAAATTTGATTTCCTCCTATCTATCTCCCAGATATCAGTATGTCGATGTTAATAGATGCAAATCAGGTTTATTGCCAACTAGCAATGGTGTCCCCCAAGGCTCTGTTCTAGGCCCTGTTCTCTTTCTTGTGTTTATTAACGACCTACCTTACTCTATTGGTGAGGATTTTTGTGTGTTATTTGCAGACGACACAACATTGCTTGCCAAGGGAGCAGAAGCTTTGGGCAATGAGAGACTGATTTTTGCGAAAGACTGGTTCACCTGTAACAAACTTAAATTGAACGATTCCAAGACACAAACTTTAAAATTTAGTTCTGATCGATGGGATTCGACATCGCATTGTAAATTGTTGGGTATTTACCTCGACATCAGGTTGAATTGGTCTCCGCAGGTTGATTTCGTCTGCTCAAAGTTATCATCCCAATTGTTTTGTTTAAGACAGTTGAGGAAAACACTTACCTGTGATATGCTACGCGAGGTGTATTATGCTTTAATTCACTCCCACCTCACATACGGAGTTATATTATGGGGTAATTCTACATACGCCAATAAAGTTTTTATTCTCCAGTCCATTCTCCATTATTTATATATTTCAGTCTCTATTGCAAATACACCGTGGATTTGAAAAATTTCAAAAGCATTGTGATGTGCATTCCTATAATACTAGAAATGCAACAAGTTTGATCCAGTCATATTCTAGGATTCGCACTACACAAATAAACAAATTGGATGTTGGGTTGTATAATCATTTTGTGAACTGTTTTAATAATGTTGATGTTACTAGATTGAGTTTTAATAGGTTTTATAAGTTGTGTAAAACTCTTCTGATAGACAAATACTTTTATAGTGTGAATGATTATTTTAATTGGTCAAATTCTAATGTCTAATGTATCAGTGACTTCAAATGTACTTTTAATTGTATGTAATGTGGTCGTTAAATAAAATAAAGTAAAGTATTATTATTATTATTATTATTATTATTATTATTATTATTATTATTATTATTATTATTATTATTATTATTATTATTATTATTATTATTATTATTATTATTATTATTATTATTATTATTATTAGCCTCCCCCAGTGGGAGGCTGTGGACTTTTGAGTTTACAGTGTCTGCACATGGTACTGGATGTAGCCTGCAAGGTAATCAGGAGTTCGGATCCCCTACTCTGCATGGTCCAAGCCCATGAAAATGCAGGGGTCGGAGATTTCTATTTAAGGTAGCACGAAGATCAGCCGATGAACTCGATCTCACCTTCAATGTTGAATGGAGAAACCCAAACTCAATGCTGAATGGAGAATCTCAAACTCTTTCACCGAGTTGGGACCCGTTCAGTTCCCTGCATAAGGATAAGGCATTGCACGGTGTCTTCTATAAAAGCCTTGAAGACCATGGCTTATCCGAAAGGCTGACCTTTGCTTTTTGAAGGTCAGTGGAGCTTAAGTCGAAGACCGTGGGACTTGCGAGGATGGTATATTTAACACCCTCGTTCAGGAAAGCCGTGTGGATATGGAGGTCCCTGATGTCAACTGCCAGACCTGCATAGAGCCCCGGAGACAATTATGTCAATTATCTGTTCTCCGCTTGTCACGCATATGCAGCCTTGGCCTATATCCGTAGACATAACGCGGATTTATGAGTGCTTTACTACTTTCTACGGCGCTCGTACAAGATAGATGAAACCCAAGTGCTACCATACGCTACGGGGGATATTGAGTCCGTTGTGGAGAATGGGAATTGCCGAATTTATTGGAACTACTCATTTCCTACTCAGGCAGATTCGAGCCAATAAGCCTGATGTAGTGTTCTTCGACTACCAGGTCAAGACAATGTTTGTCATTAAGTTATGGGCTCCTGCCGTGATCAATATTGTTTTGAAAGGACTGGAAAGGAAGATGTGGTACTGATTATAGGAGCCCTCGGTGGAGCAAAATATACCTACTCTGCTCTCAGAACTGAAGATTATACCGGCATGCAGAAATTCGACAGGTCTTCTAGCCGGAAGAATGAAGGAGGCGACTTAATTACGTCTACTCTGGACAAAAGATTCCCAGACTTAGTAATTATTCATACCATGGATGTGGGGAATAGCTACTGGTTACAACCAGCGCCCGACTCTGAGAATCGAAGCTAGAGAACCGGGCGACTGGATTTTAACAAATAAAATAAAATAATAATAATAATAATAATAATGCAAAAGGTACATGTACTGGGTGTAGCAGGGCGAAAGACAGAAAACTAGTGGACTGTTAGAATCGGAAATTAATATTTTCATAGATTTTTGCTGGTGGCCTTTTTTTAAATAATATCTCTCTACACCTCATTCTAATCACAAGGATTAGTGCAAAAGTTTGAGGTTTATGTGTGGTTGATGGGGCGGCATACTATTATTTTGCGGGCCGCATTTGCACCTCAGGAACGACTTAGGTTGGAAAGTCATGACCACCAACCTTCAGTGCTGGAATAAGAGAAACCCGGAAAACCTCAATAGCTAGGGAGCACTCAAACACGAACTGATTTTAATTTCTCACATTAACACCAAGCTGACATTCTTCCCATCTTAGGCCATCGTCAGGATGTCCTAAGTTGGCCAAGTTGGCCTAAGTTGGCCAGGATGGCTTCGTTTTTTAGAAAACCAAATATCGTTGAACTCAGAATGAGCCACCCTCTTATGTAGTGTTATAAAATACTGTAGTTTCCATTTATACAATAAAAATTATATTGTATTTTGTAAGCGCGGTGCTTAATTTTTTTTGGGCAAATTCAGACACTCTATGGAATTAGAATTGTTGAGACTAAGTGAGAAAAATTTTAGTAGGTTAGCTTCAACCGCCAGTCTCTATCCAAATAGTGAAAGATGATGTTAGAGTAGTTCCATTTAAGAAATGTTGTAGTAAAGTTTATGTGCTCTCCTCTAAAGACAACGCTTAAAAACAACCTTTAAACTTTCCACATTAAAAACAAAATTCTCAATTTACCTAGTAAATATTTATTGCTTCTTTTTAGGGCAGTATTGATTTAGACCAAAATGGAATATGCGCCTTCAAAATACACATTTTATGGGCCATTAATACGAAATTTGACATTTTAAAATGGATATTGCACACATTGCACAGTTCCTCTCTCGTCATTAAAAACGAAAAAAACGCGTTACCAAGAGAAACCATTACAAAAGCGGCAACGTGACCATATGAAATGTACCTATATCCCTATATAGGAGGCAGAAATGCTATAGCAGGGTGGAAATTGAAATATAATAGCTTCAGATAGAATAGCATGAATGGGAAAATATGTGTGTATTATTTCATATTCTGTAAAATCCGAAAATGTAATTTTGCAGGATATTTAATATCTTTATGTTTATATTATAAATATGCTTTTATACTAGATGTATTACTAATTCATTCGAAGGCTATTATAATAAACCCATAAAGGTTTACTAAACTAAACTGGGAACTTTAATTGGTCTGAATGTATAGACACACCTTAATATGTTTATTAAGCTGTTGTATAGAACTCTTTCCAATCTCAGTTCAACCGAGACAGTTGGTCTGAAGTTGTATAAAAACAGCCGGTGCCTTTAAAATGTTAAAGAAGCTAGGCGTTTTCATACTTCTTCAGGTCACCTGTGTGTGTTCCACTTAGGCCCTCGATTTTTGAGTCGTCGGAAAAGATTTGTATGCGAAAATGATGTCAATATGACGTAATTTGACAGTTGTTTATAGCAAGGGAACTATTAAACTTCGTCACATTGACGTTACTTTCACATACGCATCTTTTTCGACAACTCAAGAATTGAGGGCCAGATTGGAAAGAATTATAGTACCTATATACTGGGCGCTAAAGCACAAACTGCACAAGGTTTGCTTGTGCGAAAGATGCTGTGTGGCGTTTGTACTTAGAGGGTGAGGAAATAGCAGAACACATTTTATGTACCTACCCACTGCAGAGGAATACGATAGGTACTCAATATTTATCGAAATTCAATTTCTGACGGGTTAAATACTTATAATTAAGTGTACGCTACAGTAGACAATATGCAGCCGCGGTGAAGAGACGCTAACTTTTGAATCTAACCTAAGTTTAGTTCTTACAAAAATAAGTATAGTAATAAATTACTGCTAAGCAGTTTCCTGAATTTTCGCATGGACACATCCTTTTTCTCAATTAGCTTCTTTAACCTAATTGGTGTATTCGATTATTTTTCACAATACAAGGAAATGTGACCTATATGTGAACTATATTATATGTGAATAACCATTAGCCTAATAGGTCGATCGTAATTTTCAGTTTCCAAATAAGCTTTGCAGAATCTTCCTTAGAACATATTCATTTTACAGACACAGACAGGTATTAGAAGAAAGTGTGAAACACTGTGATACACCGAAATAAGAAATAATTTACGTGCAAGAAATTGTGTTGAGGTTGGTGATAAACGTTTTGAAATTTTGTTTTAATAGTTTTCATTAGGTACAATGCTTTACCGACTTTAGTTGGCGTTGTGGTATCTTCATTTTATTCTTATTATTCTTGTTCACATTACGTGAACTTACATTATTTAACTTAAATTTTATTTTATAATTGTTTGTTTTGTATACATTTTGTTTATAAAAATTATAAACGGTGCATTGTACAATGTAAATTGATATGTTAAATTCTAATAGTAGCAACTAAACTCAAACCTTATTACACAAAATTAGAGTCGCACATGTACAGGGTGATTGGTTGAGAATGGACACGGCCTCCATTTCTGTTATTATTTGATATATAAATTTGGGAGGAAAGAGAGAATAATGTTTTTGATGAGTAACTCGATTTTTTAAATATGTATTAATTGTTCAGGGTGTTTAGAAGTGGACAACGATTTTCGAGATATTTGCATCACTAAATAATTTATAATTACAATCTTCGCAAAAGAACTGTTTCGTAGAAAAAAAACTTTATTTTAATAGAAATATTTATTCCAAGATCCTAAATTGACGTTGGGAAATTGTGTCTTGCTGCTAATATTCGTATATTCCTTGATCGGTCATTGATTCTCTACTTCAACTGAAAGGCAGAATATAATATCCCCTGCCAGTTAAACACATTAGAGGACCTTAAATAAGATAAGATAGACGCATCTCAAGGGGGAAATTTCTCCTTCAGGCATAAAAGGCCCTTTAGGACTGTGTGATAATAATAAATTGTTAAACATTTCGGTCTTTCTCTTTTATTACACTTGGTCTAATGCATCAGATGGGAGAGTTAGGGAAAAGTTTCCCTTCAGATATCGCAGGAATTTACACAAGTTATGATTTGTGTGTACAGGGGTTAGGGGTTTCTTATATAATTGTACAAAACTTTATATCTTAGAGGATTAATAATATTTTTGTTTTTACAAAAATATACATATTTTAAAAATGCAAAAGAAAAAAATATATAAAAAATAAATGAGAAGACTGGCGACACTTGAATATCAATATATCAAATAGTTTTAAAATTAACTTGAAGTTTTCAGTGGTCTTCTTATTATTTTTTTTATTCTGTGATGTATTTATACCTCCGTGGCAATTCCAATCTGACCCAATATAACCATACGTTACATTTCACATAAAGGACAATTTTATTATTTTAAAAAGAACACCTTACATAATAAATAAAATCTAATATTTTCTCGTTCCAGTGATTTATCATCCACGTTTGTCTATTTTTCATGGGAATCCATTGTAACTCCAGAAAACCAGGGTAAGTGTAAAAGTTGCGGGCAAATTAATGGCACAGTTTCGACCTACTTTTTCAAAGCCACGTTGATGGTGCTATCAGATCAATTCTATTGTCTTTTGTTTTCGAATTACAGGGTGATTTTGAAATTTTGCCAAGACAAAAGGTGATTTTAACAAGGCCTTGTATTTTTCTTATTTTGAAAGATATAAAGAAAGAGTAAATGACAAAGTACTTATAGGTGGGATACAGTATTGTAGAATTTTGTTATCTACTTTTGTTTTTGTGCCACGGAATAAACTTATGTTTTTAAATGGTACACTCTGTAAATATTTTATTATTTAAAAGTAGCTTTTCTCACAATATAATATATAATAACATTATGAGTGATAGTGATATATTCCACTTTATATGTATAATATTAAAATTTTTGTCGTTTTTTAATATTTTCTCGTACCATCTTAATGAAAAAGAAAATTAATTGAAAACATATTTTTTAATATCTACTTACTATTATATGACATTTTCATTCCCTGAACAACATTAAATGCATAAAAAAATAAATAAAATAATTAATAAATAAAAATAATAATATATATTAAATATTTAAAACTGCAATAAATGTTCAAATTGCCTCACATTTTGCTAAATATTAAAAAATATAAATAAAAACGAAGAAAATATTAACAAACAAAAATTTTTAAATGGTTAATTTAAGTGGAAAGTACTACTCAATTTGCAGTTATTGTTTTGTGATCTGCCCACAACATTTATTTCTACCTATTTACTTTTCCAGAATAAAATAAGTATTAAATTCCCCTAGCAACGGTTGTAAACGTCCACGATTTAACCAGTTTAAATTATCCAGGTTTTATAATAGTGATATTTATTAAATTGCTTACCTCTAAAAGAGCTGGGGTTGATATTTGAACAATATCGCTTAATCGATTTGGATATGCTAAATGACGAAGTAATATACACATAGCTTCAATGCGTATATAAAATGAAATAAAACATAATGGCGGGGATTTACATATGAATGGATTTACTGGCGCCAATGACCACGGTAGTAAAGGTTTAGACTTTAAATGCTTAAAATAGAAATGGGCTGCATCCTGCACCGCCAGTTTCATTAATATACTTAGTTCGTACGAAAGGTTCTTTTAAAGTGTTAAAAAAGTTTCCTGTGCAAAGCATGTCAACTGAACTTCGCAAAGTTGTTAGTCAAGAAAAAAATTAATGCGTTTAGAGTGCAGGGTAGTGTTTTGGTGTGGTGTGGAAAACTACGTCAGTGTTAGCTTCACACCAAAGGTGCCAACTCCCTTCAAAAGTTGGAGAAAAAAATTTATAAATTACGCCATGTTACTATTTAGAACTTATATCTACTGAAATCGACAATCAATTAAAAACTTACGTGTAGATAATCAAGTTCTTGTTTACAGGTGCATTAAACTACAAACTTAATTTTTATCAGTGTATGACTCATCACTGGTGCAAGCAAATTTCAGAAGACTGCATACTTTTTCGGTACATGCATATACAGTTTTAATTTGCAACTCACGAAACTTTATTTTACTAGCGCTCCAATTTTCATTGACGCCAGTAAATCCATGCATATGTAAATCTCCTATAAGTATTAACCACTGATTTTAGGCTAAAATAATCAATATTATATGCTCGCTGCATGCCCTGATCGAGTAGTAATCACATCTGGTATACCTACACAAAGCATGCACCAGTCGTGGAATGTCTTCTTTGTTAAATCGAAAATTTAGTTTATCTTCTGTTGCAGTCTTCCAAATTAAAAAAAGTTAAAGTCCACCTCAATGGCCGGTTGAAAATTTCGTGCAGAATTATGGCCTCTTATTAAATTATGGTCTATTCCTTGAGAGTTTTTCGTTTTATTACATTTTCAAAGTTACCCGTAGGCGCGTTCATTCAGGGTCAAAAATAAATGGTTTAAAAATTAAAAAAATGTATAAATCTGTTATTTTTGAGTAACTGCGTATATTCTGTATAACGTTTGTTTTATAGTTTCGCAAGGGGCTTAAAATCTTTCTAATATATCGATTCGATTCCGCTCGACGAAACAGCTCTGTTTGTTTTGGGTATAAATGTTTTATAAGATACCCTCTGTCTATGGAAGTAGATAAAGGAAGTATCAGGTATCACAATATTGATATCAAAACATAACAAAAAGCTTGGTCGATTATGAAAAAATATCCAAACGTCAACTTAAGTTTTGTTCGTAGCTTAGGTTGGGGTCATGTTTGGTTAATTCAATTTTTATTTTATTGAAGATGCTGTATTTTACTTTTTCATCGTTATATTTTGGTTAGACAAAAGTCATTTTGTCTATCCTGTCGTCTTTAAAAATAAAACGTCCTTACAGCGTCAAAGTTTGCTTTTATCACTTTCATCATAGCTTTCTGACAAACTAGTTAATAAAAGAGCAGTACCTACGAAATACAACATACAGGGTAAGAGGCTGTCGCGGTGAGAGGCTGTTAGAGGTATCTCCAAAACCAATAGGGATATAAATTTCAAATTTTGACAAATGCCATTTTAGTAGGCGATCTATTTTTTAAAAATATTTTCAATTGTTTTCTACATGCGGTTATACCGGATGTCTCTATCATTTGCTTATTTTAAATGAATCACCCTATATATTTTTGCATCTCCGAAAATAGCATAAAATTCTGAATCAAAATTATATAACATACCTTATAGCTAAACTCAGCCATTTCAGAGATATTTGACATTTTATAAAAATTGACAGATGCAAGGGTTTGCAAGAACCTTTGTAACTTTTTTCGTTTAGAAGGGGTTTATTTGATTCTTGGTAAAAGGGAAGAACCTTCGTAGAGTCGTACTACACTTTAGATTAGAGGAAATATAAATTTAATAATGTTAGTAGTGGTGAGAAACACACCGTAGTGCCCTCTTTGGGTCTTTGCTACTATCTGTCTGACAATTATTGTGAAATTGATATGAATGCCCATTAGGCAATCACGTTGCAGCATCGCTCATCGAGTCCATTACCTATGATGGCACTCTGATGAGCGCAAAATAAGCGCGAAACTGGTAAGTGTTGTGACGGATACTTCCCGATTTGCACTGGTAGGAAGTGTCACGTTAGTGCCCGAGGTTCGGTTTCGCTTTTACTTTGCCTCGGGCGCCATTTCCTGGTTACAGTGTAGGAACACCACTACTCAGGTAGCTACAGTGAAGATACGGTACGCCAGGTCGGTCGATAGGGAAAATTAGACTTCACACAACAGATAATAATAAGACACCAATAAACCTTTTATACATATATTGACCATAAAACTATACCATAAAATCTACTCTTAATTCCTTACTTCCTTAGTCCTGGGCACGTCTGCTGCTTCCGGGTGGTCGGTGAAGACTCTGACAGATTTGCCCACTTCTTCTCTGGTAGTAGCAGCAGTGGTAGACAGGACTTCCTCGTAGGCTGGACGGCTGCCAACTGACTAACGGAGTCCTTCTCAGCTGGGTAAGGGGCCAGAGAGAACTCGGACAGGCGCAGAAGTGAAATTATCGACTTTAAGCATTTACCAAATTATTCCACTTAGAAAACTTTAGCTACCTTATTCTAATCGACTTAGAATAATTTTGGATATCTAGGCAGCAGGTGATGAATTTTTACCAAGTGTCCAGACCTGCGCGGTACTTACTTCTAGCTGGTGCTGGTAGCGGTGGTAGACAGGACTGCTTCGTGTGCTGGACAGTGGTAGACTGAATAACGGAGTCGCTGCTAGCTGGATATTGTTCTACAAATACCTCGGACATGCGCAGAAGTGAAATTTCGGACTTTGGCTATTTTATGCTTGTACACTACTAAATCTGAAATAATCACAAGTCCCCACGGTCTTGTGGACTCTGAAGAATATTCGGTTTGTCGACAAAATTTGTTAAAGTATAAAATGATTTTTATACTTAGAAAAATTTCACTTTGTCGAATTTACTGACTTGTAATTGTTTACTCACTTTCTGGTAGCAGCGGTGCAGGCGGACAGGTCTTACTTCGATGCAGCGTGGTCACAGACTGAATGTCTGAATCGCTGTTAGCTGGATATGGCTTTACAAATACCTCGGACATGCGCATAAGTGAAATCTCGGACTTTATATATTTTATACTGGTACACTACTAAATTGGAAATAATCACAAGTCCCCAAGTTCTTGTGGACTCTGAAGAATATTCGGTTTAATTGACAAATCGTCTAAGTCCCAATTTATTTTGATACTTTACAAAATTTCACTATTTCCAATTTACGGACTCTGAAAATATTTGATCAGGTAGACAGACGGCGAAAAATACACAAGTCCAAATCTGTTTTGATACTTAGGAAAATTTCACTTGTTGATTTTACTGACTTGTAAAATATTTCTTACTTACTGGTGGTACAAATCGGTATACAGGAACTCGTGGTGATGTCTTAGTGCGGCTGGATTCTCGGACGGCTGCTCAGCAACTGAACTCTTAGCGCGTGAAATTTCCTATGTCCGCGTGGAGAACAAAAGATGCGCGCGCCTTTGGCTTCTACTTCAGACGTCGAAATAATACATTTTGTGTCGGGTCGTTGAGTGAGCTTATAATTTGCTCACTCAACGGTCGGGTGTAGTTCTTTTATTTACGGCGTTGTGTGGGTGACTTATATACAGGTAAAATATTATTATAACGGGGAAATATAATGTACTTCATTACAGTGTCTGGTAGATGGTCTCGATGAACGATGTGGCGACTCCTATGTAGATGCCGATGTAATGCAATACCAGTCGAGGCATATTGCCCGTGGAGTAGTTGTTTTCGGTATCTCCTTCAAATAAATAAATAGGATTGTCTTCCTTAAAGACAATAGAAGTCACTGCTGAAATGGCAGCTGCGGAAAAGCAGGTCATTATCTGTCTGCCAATTTGACAATAATTGTCAGACAGATAGTAGCAAAGACCCAAAGAGGGCACTACTGTGTGTTTCTCACCACTACTAACATTCACGATGCCCATTAGGCAATCACGTCGCAGCATCGTTCATCGAGTCCACTACCTATGACATCAGCGCATAATAAGCGCGAAGCGGGTCAGTGTCTAGTAGATGGTCTCGATGACCGATGTGGCGACTTTTATGGAGATGTCGATTTAATGCAATATCAGTCGGGGCATATTGTCCGTGGAGTAGATGTTTTCGGCATCTTCTTCAAATAAAAATTTTATAATGCGGTACTACATGTTCTATACCTCCCGTTACATTTTAGAAAATATGAGTAGCGAAAACTTTTTTAAGTCAAATGGAACACTCTGTATTTTTTTTACATGTTATTTAGAAATAAATTTTTTCTCTTCCAGTATATTCATTATAGGGGTTAAAACTAACTACAACTTTTTGAGATATCTCTATTTACATTTTTTAATTTATACCTATTATATTTTTGTAAAGAGGGTCTTAATTTAAAACGACAGGTTATAACAAACGAATTATTTTATTAACATTTCTATTTTGGATAAAAATTTTGCTCACATTATTTAGTTATCTTTCATATTTGTATGTGTGAAATGTGTATGAATGGAATACTCAAATGAAGACATATTAAACTTATTTAATATTGATGGAGAATGACAAAAATAATTAGGAGAATTTGTAGAACTTTCAACCAGCGTTTTCCTCTACTGCTAACCATGACGGAAAAAACTTTAGGGGAATCGAATCCAATTTTTTGAATTTTGGAAAAATTAATGCTGCCAAGTAAATAATCAGTCCAGTAATATCAGATAAAAATAAAACGACTACTTAAAAAAAAAATATATTATTGAAGATCAATGGATTCGATCACGGCTGTGATCATCACGATCACTAGACTGTAACATCTCTATACAGTCACATAAAAACAATAGTTCATGTTAGTTCCGTATTTTTGGTAGTTGAGTTATATTTTTAGTTTTATTTTTTATTCACATTGTTTGTTTATATTGTAGTTTTGTTGTTTTTAGTTGCATCATATACTTATATCCTTTGCTGAAGTTACCTATATTATAATCGTGGCTAATTTAGTATCAATTTCTATGACAATTTTATAAAATTGAAGAAAATAGACATATCTCAAAGAGTTGTACTTTTAACTCCTGTAATGAATATATCTACTGGAAAAGAGAGAATTTAATTATAAATAACATGATGTAATGAAATACAGTGTTCTATATGACTTAAAGAAGTTTTCGCTACTTGAATTTCCCAAAATGTAACTGGAGATACAGAACATTTGGTATAGGACTATTGTATTTATCTTTACTCTAAAGTGTATATAAAATATATATTGTATATATATTGTATATATAAATGTATATTACCCTGTATAAAAAAGTTATAAAGGTTCTCGCGAATCCCTACACCTGTCAAAGTTTTTATATAATGTCAAATATCTCCGAAACTGCTGGGTTTAGCTATAAGGTTGACATATATTTGACTCAGAATTGTATGCTACTTTCGGAAATGCAAAAATATATAGGGTGTTTCATTTAAAATAAGCAAGCTGACATAGACTTTCGGTATAACCGGACATAGAAAACAATCGAAAATATCTTAAAGAAATAGATACCTTGCCAAAATGACATCTCTCAAAATTTCAAATTTATATCCCTATTAGTTTTGCAGATACGTCTAACAGGCGGTCACCGTGAACGGCCCTGCATAACTAACTTATTCTATTGATTAATTGATGAGCTTATATATTTAATTTTATAATACAATTTGTTATTATTGGTATACAGGATAAATGCAACTGTTAATATATTAAATAAAAACTTTGTGAATAAAATGCTGTGAAACAGCGCGGTTGTTCTTAGATTTTCGCACAAACTGTGATATTATTTCATATGAAACCTTTAATAAACTTTATGGACATACGACAAGGTGGGACGGATTGTGAGGATTGATCTTCTAAAATCCTTTACAAGCTTTATATTGATAAGTAAAACAGACACTAATCTGAAATTGGTGTACCTATGTAAGCATCTATATTGAAATTTGTATTTGTATTTATACTATAGAGGGATGGATGTCTATAACAAATGTAAACATTTTGGCAGGCAGAATACGAGAGAAAGCTCTATGAAGAGCTTGGAAATATAGGCCGGAATGGCCACGCTTTAATAGATGGCTGCCGTTAAGAAATAATAATATTGATACAAGTGATTTAGGTTAACAAATTCACAATTTAAAATATAGAAGAATACAAAAAAATTAGTATATTTACAATAAAAAACATAGTAACAGCAAAGTTTACAGAATACAACTGTAAACTTTGGTACCAGTAACTGCTCTTCTTTTTGCACTAAGATTTAATTAAAGTGTCAACTTTAAAATTAATATACACTGAAAGGAAAGATAGGATTGTAGTTAACAATTGTTTATCTGGATGGCATTTACTTAAAATAAATAATACATATTTTAGGTTAAACAATATTTTTTACTATTTATATTCTTGTAAATATATTGTACTTATTAAAAACAAATCGTCTGGCAGAATTTCTTATGTAAATTGTCTTTGTTAAATCATTGCTATATTTAATTTCACATGAGCATTTCGATATAGTATAGGTAAGATGATTACAATTACTACTTACCTACACCTAAATAAAAAAGTTTTTACCACAACAATGAGTGCTTAACGGAGTCAAATGCCTGTTTGTAATCAATAAACAGAGCATAAATCTTTCGTTTTTTTTTTAAATCTAATCTGGATTTGAATCACTGAACTGAGTGTGAATATATTATCAATACCCCCTCTACCCGTACGAGAGCGGGATTACTCTGACAAATTATAGTTCCTTTAGGTCCAAGAGTCTGTTAAGTAGAATGTTACTAAATGCCACAAGGAATACATAAATAACCAGAAGAGTATCTCTCAGGCGGCATCTTTGATGTGGTTACCAATGGATTTATGACCTCGATTCCAAAAGAGAGATAATTTTCGAGGATATTTTATTGCTTTTCCATAGACCGTACCTACGTAACTAATTTGTATTTTTAGTCTCTATCTCTAACTATTTCCAAGATATCAATGTTATTGCATCCAATTTGAAACACAGTCTATGTTTCACTCTCCCAAACAGTTTTATTAAATAATTTTGAGGAACATTTTTCCATAGTAAAATTTATTTGTACGTGGTAACGTGTGGTTTAATCCAATATGTTTACAAATGTTTTCAAAATTTACTTACAATACTTTCAAAAGTTAATTGAAATAAAATTTCAAGCAACTATATAAAGCTTACATTGTCATGCATATTTAAACGGGCAAATAAATCCAAATTAGCATTTTCGTATGCTTTATATAGGCAAAATAAAGCCGATTCATCCAAAATCTTGGTGGGCTTTAGAATATGGTTCACAAACATGGCAGGTATATTTAGTGAGAAATTTATTAAATACCCTGCAAAATACCTTACAAAATTCGTTTCCACCATGCTGTTTCCGCATATCTGCAATATAGTTTTACTACAAACTAACTGTGTAACTGTTTATTTATTTATTTATTTATTTATTTATTTATTTATTTATTTATTTATTTAGATACTCCATCCAACAGCAGAAGAAAATACACAATTTTACAAAACTCATCACACAAATATAAAAAAAGACAAAAATCACACAAACATGTATAAATATTTGACAGTAACGTTAGAAGACTAATATAAAAAACAAATTACAAACCAATACTGTTACATAAAGAAGTAAAAAACATAAAAAAAAGAAAACAGCATCGAATAATGATAAATAAATAATTGTATAAATTAAAACATATAAAGAGAGTTTATTAACAAGCATTCAGTTTTTTAATTTCCTTTATGGTACAATGAAATATATCAATTCTGTTTTGCAAATTGTTGTAATTCCTACACATGAAGTAGAGCGGAGAAAATATCAGCAGATTTGTTCTCTGCGTAGGAAAATATAATTATATGTTTGTTACTTCTAGATTCAAATCTAGGAATATGTAAATAAAGCCAACTCAAAATTTCAGGACAATCAGTCTTGTTGTTTCTGACTTTGTACAGGAATATGACAGATTGTACAATTCCACGACCATGTAAACTGGTTACAGTAAATCTACCAAGTAATAAACTTTGAGGTGTTCCAAAAGGTGGATACGGGCCATCTTCTTTGAATGCTAGATATTTTAGAAAACGTCTTTGAATCGATTCCATCGATTGAACTCTCAATACGTGTTACATAACCAGGACTCCAAATTAACGAAGCAAACTCAAGTTTTGATTTAACAAAAGCATTAAAGAGCAAAATTGAAAGAGTTCTATCAGTAAAAACTGTGGAGTTTCGTATCACAAAACCTAGATTCCTGTAACATGTTTATATTACATTATTAATATGTGCATTAAATGTTAATTCTCTGTCGTAACTGACTCCCAGATCTGTAATATTTTGAGGACGATTTAAAATATTATTATTTATTTCATAATTATACAATACAAGTTCAGGTTTTCTGGAAAATGACATTACATTACACTTCTCTATATTAAGTGGAAGCTTATTTATTACGCACCAGTTATATACTTTATTTAGATTATTTTGATGTCTCTCGCAATCTGTACTAGAAACAATGTTATAGTATAGTTTCATATCATCCGTGTATAGTAGATGAGACACTTCCAATTCATTTACAATGTTATTAATATACAATACAAAAAGAAGGGGTCCAGGAATAGAGCCCTGGGGTACTCCGGATGCTACCAAAATCATCGACGGTTTGTAACCACTACATTCAACGTATTGCATTCTCTCGCTAAAATATGAAATATGATAAAAGTTTCAGTAAAGGTAAGTATAAGCCAAACCGCTTAAGTTTACATAGCAGTAACTATGGGTAACTATAATTAAAAAACTAAATAAAATTGTCTTATTAAGTTCAATGCGTAAGAAACAAGTAGCTGCGAACATACTAGCACTCGAGATCCTACAGCACTGGGAGTTTCAGAACCGACCATCGAGGTCACGAGATAGAGAGTAATAGGGAAATATACTTGATATTTATTTATTTTTGTGGTAAAAACTTTAGTTACAGTACTAATTAGAGCTATACATCGGAAACTCTGGATTGCCAGTTGAACATTTTTTGTAGATCAAGGTGAAAATTACATCAAGCCAATTAGTAGGAGTCAAATGTATGTCGAAAATATTGTGAAAGAGAGAAATTATATAAAGCACCCAATTATGAGGTAAATTTTTTATATACTCATAAGTAATGCCATCAATTTTCTGGCGATTTACCGTTTTTATATTTATATAATACTTGATACACTTCATTTGATGTAATGGTATCATCTAAAAAGGGATGACGAGCATAAAAAGCACGCTTCTTGTTTTCTAAAATAATTTTATATTTCCGCTTAATCAACATTAATTCTAGATTCTTGCGATGCGATACGATGAGAAACACTAAACCAGACAAGAAGTGGATACACACTTGTGAATGTATTGCAGGTCTGAACAAGTTATATTTAAATGGACAAATATTAACTAAACCGCTAATTAGAGCACTAAAATGATTCTTTCTTCGTGATGTCAGGTTTGACAATTACGAATCTGATTAATTAAAATTTGTATTGAGTAAATTGCGTAAAAATATACAGGGTATCCCATTTAAAATATTAAAGATTATATCAACGTAGCTTCATTGAATCACCCTGTAAAAAATTATATACATGTAAAATTAGGGCAAAAATAAAACAAAATCTACCGATCCCAGCGATTTTTAAAATAATTGAGTTTATAAATCATGAATTATCCATTGCTTTACGAAAGCACTGTATAAGTAAACTTTGTTCCACCAAATAATTTTAATTATAATTGCAGTATTTTCTCTGAACGTAACTTTACAGTATTTATTTGATTGATTGCTGTGTTTATGTTGATACAAAATAATTACGACAGTATTTTGCCTTCGTTAACGAATTCTCGATTCAAAGGTGTGGGTGTGTTGACAAAGTCCTTAGATATCGAATCTGGAATGCCCCGGAGGACAATGTAAGTGCCACACCTTTTCAACATACATAACCATTACAGGCGCGACACTTTCATCAGCTATAGTCTACACCAGCGGGACGCCTTTGATGTTATATATATACTCGTTGCTGAGACATAAAAGTGACATATTGTCACATGCAGAGTTCATAGCAAGACGGTATTTTCTCTTGAGGCTAATTTTATCAGGAACGTAATGGCAAGAGAAATAACAACGCATAAGAGAAACAGGAATTATACCATAGAGTCATAGAGTATTAGAACAATAATAACAATCTATCATCGGAAATGGTTATTTGTATAAAATGGTCAGTTATTTACATTTCTCTATACTCACAGAATTGTTAATTCGTCAAGTTTAATTATATTTACTTCAACAATTATGTATAATAAATGAAAGTATGATTGTTGTAATAACTATTGCACATTCTTATTCTGAACTTCTTGTACTTGCTCCAATTTTGCAACTTATGTTTGTTTTTCAAAGTACATACAAAAAAAGAGTCTGCCAGAACAAATCGGATAATATATCTTTATATAATGTATCATGTCCACATTTGAGATGATAAAATTCACCACCAATTTTTAGACGCTTCTTTATAGCGTCACATAATAATATACATATTTAAATTAAATGCCGACTTTTCGGTGGCTAGGTTTCCACCATTTTCAGGATTAGGTAAAACGTATTCTTCAAGATTTACAATATTTATATACAATTTACAAATATCATTTTGTAATTTTCTACTAGTACCATTTTACCATTAGTTTCATTTTCGCCATGTTAATTATGATGATGACATCCTTTCATGACAATATAAATCAATTTCTCTATCTTTATGAATGGCTACAGACCACGAACCAAAACAAAAAATTACTTTACACCCTTGACAGGGAATTGCTTCAAAACGGTTAGCTGTAACTCTATCTACAACTGGTGGTAGTGGTGGCAGTGATTGTTTTAATTTAATCCTCTTAGAGACTGGAGGGGATGAGGATTGAGGTTGAGAGATCATCAGTTTCTAAAACAAATTTTTAATTACACTGTTGTTTTCACTTCCCACATGATAATCCATATCGAAATTATACTTTTTTACCGCTTTTTCGAATTATTTAAATTCTTCCACATTACTATCTATTTCCGTTCTAATATATTTTATGGGTAGGTCTCCAAATTTCCTTAATAAGGTGATCGTTCTCTAGTAAACACTGCTGAAAATTGTTCCTAAATTTTATTTAAACCTGGCAACTATATCATATTAACTTTGCGGTTTTGATAGTGAAAAGAATAATAACTACATTGGTAAAATAGAGAATGAAACTCTATTTCATTTTAAATTTCAAGAGATTTCAGTGTTGAGAGATAAACTAATTAAAAGGTAAGTAGAAAGCTTTAGGAAAATATATTCCTTTATGTTTATAAATGACACTAGTGTCGAACACATTAAATAGATTTAATACTGTGCTAACATGGAGAAAATTGAAAATAGGTACATAGAATTTTTTTAATTTTAAGCTTGATTGTACCTTAAAATAAAGCTTTAAGGTGATAAATGGCCTTTTCCGATAAATATTTTGATTGCTTCTTCCGGTGAGTTGCTTCTCAAGTTAAGCGCCGCTGCAAATATTATGTTTTTAAGTTCCAGAACCCATATTTTCCATATACCCTAGACAGTTTTTATAAAAAAAATTCTTTAGAATAAAACTGAGGGCACTGGAAGCTTCTTAGTATAATCAATCAGATTTTTGTAGGTATTTTTTTCTGTCAAAAATAGGTTTACTTCTTTTTAAATATTTAGTAAATTTGTAAAATATTAAATTTGAATATTAATAGTAAAGAAACTTTATCTCTAAAGAAAGGGATTCAATACCTTTCCTTCATATTTTTATATTCTACAATATAAAGTCTACCCGGAAAGGACCCTGAACACGTTTAAGAACTTAAAACGATAGGTTTGTTCCAACTCAGCGCCAAATTATCAGCAAGCTGTCAGAAGTCTGCGCAGACCATATTTACCCGTTCTAACGTAATTATTCTGAAATTAGTAGTAATACTTAATATGCGTAGTGAATAGTCGATAAAATCATACAAAATGTAACTGGCAAATGATTTAGAGAAAATCGATTATTCAAATATTATTTGAAGTGTTATAATTTCATTTTCATTTGAGTTGAGTGATATTGAGAGTTTGAGTGATATTGAGAGTTTGAGTGATATTTTAAAGTGAAAGCAGCGAAAGTAATCTCTCAATATCTTCCGAAATTTATTGCCAAATACAGTATCTACCTATGTCTTATTTACTAGGTTATAACAAGGAATTTATATTATATGGAACGATTATAGACGACTGCGCATCCAATTTTACTTAAACTAAAAATGCAGGACCTTCCTAACGACGGCAACAATATAAAGAAAGTAAAATAACTTATTTAAAAAATATATAACTAGCTTGTTTGTCTATGAGCAATATTAGCGAATTTTCAGTTTCTTAGTGATTTATTTTATTGTGATCAATACCAACGAGGAACTATATGGAAAGGTTTTAAACGTCTGCTAAAAAGAGAATTGCTATATAAGGATATTAATTTTTCAATGTAGGTACTTTTTTATTTTAAATTAAATTTATTAAGTATAATATTCATTTACAAAACCTAAAATATTTCAATTGTATAAAACTATAAGAAACTATATAAACTTTAGAAAGTGTAATCAAATTCATTATAAAAATGTTATGCAACAGTTTAGATGAACGCATTATTAAAGTAAATTATTAAAACTTGAATGTCACAAACTTACTAATTGAAAGTTCTATGAGACATACAATTAAAACTTGAATGTCACAAACTTACTAATTGAAAGTTCTATGAGACATACAATCGTAGCTCCTAGCTTATATATTATGTTACGATAACTGCTAACATACACACAATACAAAAGTCTTCAAAATTTTAATGACAAGGATAATTAATTTTAAATATCTAATTTTCAAACGGCTAATAGTACCTACATTTTAAACAAATAAAGATAACAATAAGGTAGGTATATAAAATATCTCGTTTTTCAATCAACGTTCCAATATATTTTGATTTATTATATATGTATATTGCTTAATTTTATATTTCTTAAATAAAAATAGTACAAATCTGAATTTAAGTCGCCAATTTCAATTATAAAAATATTAAACATGAAATAAAATATTAAACATTTCTCTTATATCTATTTAGAATTATTCATTGCCTCAAAAGTTTAACTTGTTTGTATCAGTTGTTTTAATTGCTTTCTAGCTAAAGAGGGTGTGTTAGTGCTGTTTTAAATTTACCACCAATTTTCAAACATCAAAATGGCGGTTCAAAATTGGAATACTCGCGCAGCTTTGATAATCGTTCCATATATACGGGTGTCCACCTAGTGCGCGTAAGTCCAATATCTGGGTTAATAAAAGAGATAACTTAATTTTTTTTTCAACAGGGTTGTCTAATATCCCGAGCTGCACAAAATGAAAATATATTTACATATTCAGGGTGTTCAGTTTTTCCTGGACAGGTACCAACTTCATTTTTTTAAATGGAAACCTATATTTTTATGGCATTATCGAATTCTACGTAAAAAATTAGTGGGACTTTGTGCATAACACTGCTATTGAAATATTGATAGTTTTCGAGATATTTGACTTTTAATTTTTTTTTCTTATGTTTCGTCACTTCTAATAGTTGACATAATTATGGTTGTATGACAGCTAGAAATTATTTTTTTTTCAGAAACTATAGAGTGAAGATGGCTCTTTCGAAAAACGTATCAAAAGTTGACCTGCGATATACAGGGGACAACAGAAATCGTGCCAAACCTGATGGTTTAAAATTTAAAAAATCTCGACTTTTTCAAATGGAACACCCTGTGTTTTATGATTTCATTAGATGCCTTACTGTAGACTCTACAATTTTATAATAGCTTTCCCTATACCTAAGTTGCGTAGTTTTTGCAAAAAACCCACTTTTATGAAAAATACCCGATTTGCGCACTCCTTTGACGGAAAAAATATTGTAAGGCTATTTATTTTTATAAAATGTATTAGTTTACACTTCTTAAAATAAAAATAACTGAAAAATTTAGATAATTTCAGTTTAATAAACAAGTCTTTATGGAAAGTTACCATTTATTTGTAAATAAAAGTAAAAAATCATAAAAGCTCTACATGTAATTAAGAATTAGCAAAACTGGCGTATGCTTTAGAAGAAGTTCATGGGAATTATTTGCTAGCAGCACGTATATTGATATATTGGTATAAGATTCCCACGTGCTGACTGTTTTGAAAATGTGAAAGAAAGATTTAAAAGAACAGCAAATGGGAATTATGAGAAAACTACCAGGAGACATGGGAGTAACAACGATAATATTTAGTTTAATGTTGTGGTTTCTGCTGTTGAAAATCCAAAAATATTAGTATCAGAAAATCAGTAGAAATCTTGGAGTTTTCAAAAGCTCGACAAATAAGATATTGAAGAAGAAGTTTCATACGTATCATATTGAAAACCAAACGGTGTTACCGTAGTTAGAAAAATTATTAGTGAAATGGATGAATATACATAGAGTATTGAAAAAAGAATACGCAATACTCATACAAGCAAGCTAACCTAAAGTAAATGCTCAAAATGTTCACCGTTGTTTTCAACACAAAGCATTAATCTACGACGAAAATGAATGTGAACATTTCTTAACATTTCGGGCGTTATGGTTAGAAACTCATTTTGGATCTTTTCTTTCAAGTCTTGCATATCCGTTGGTGGTACTTCGTATACTCGCTCCTTGATATAACCCCACAAGAAAACGTCCAGAATATTTAAATCAGGCGAACGTGCAGGCCAAGGAACTGGACCACCACGACCTAACCACTTATTTGGATATACGTGGTTTAGGTGTTCTCTAATCTGAAATATGAATAGATAATAGGAAAAGTACTACAACAATAAAATAATCACAGTACCGCCAAAGTGGAATGTGGAGGGGCACCATCATGCTGAAACCATTGTTGAACCAAATAATCAGCGGGCATATTCTGTAGCTGTAGAAGGAGAAGTTCGTTTTGCAAAAAATGCAAATACACATTGGCATTTAAATTGCCTTCAAAAAAGTACGGTCCAACAATATGTTCTCCACAAATTCCAGCCCACACGTTCACTTTGAAACGATGCTGATTATCTAGTACCCTCAATAATCTTGGATTATTGTCAGCGTAGTGATGAAAGTTGCGACGATTGGGTAAGCATGTGTTTGAAAATGTTGATTCGTCAGTAAACAAGACATTCATAAAAAAGTTTGGACTTTCCTGAATTTTATCCAAAGCCCAGTGGCAAAATTGCAGGCGGTTTAGGTGATCTTGAGGTAACAGTGCTTGATGGTTTTCAATATGATACGGATGAAAATTATTCTTCTTCAGTATCTTGTTTGTCAAGCTTTTGGAAACTCCAAGATTATTACTGATTTTCCTGACACTAATATTTGGATTTTCAACAGCAGACGCCACAACATTAAACTGAATATCGTCATTGTTACCGTCATGTCTCCTGGTAGTTTTCTCATAATTCGCATTTGCTGTTCTTTCAAATCTTTCTTTCACATTTTCAAAACAGTCAGCACGTGGAAATCTCTGTAAATCTGGATTATTTGCTTTGTAAATACGTGCTGCTAGCAAACAATTTCCATGAGCTTCTCCTAAGGCATAAACCATTTTCACTAATTCTTCTTTTGAATAGTTCATTGTATGCACGCTTAGTACTTACTCTAAACTCGTACGTGAATATTCAGTAAAAGAAGAAATGACATGTAAACTGATTGTCACAAATTTTATTGCGTGACAGACGCTCACTGCGTTTTTCCCGAGAAAGGAACGTGCGCAAATCGGGTATTTTTCATAAAAGTGGGTTTTTTGCAAAAACTACGCAACTTAGGTATAGGGAAAGCTATTATAAAATTGTAGAGTCTACAGAAAGGCATCTAATCAAATCATAAAACACAGGGTGTTCCATTTGAAAAAGTCGAGATTTTTTAAATTTTAAACCATCAGGTTTGGCACGATTTCTGTTGCCCCCTGTATATCGCAGGTGAACTTTTGATACGTTTTTCGAAAGAGCCATCTTCACTCTACAGTTTCTGAAAAAAAAATAATTTCTAGCTGTCATACAACCATAATTATGTCAACTATTAGAAGTGACGAAACATAAGAAAAAAAAATTAAAAGTCAAATATCTCGAAAACTATCAATATTTCAATAGCAGTGTTAAGCACAAAGTCCCACTAATTTTTTACGTAGAATTCGATAATGCCATAAAAAATATATGTTTCCATTTAAAAAAATGAAGTTGGTACCTGTCCAGGAAAAACTGAACACCCTGAATATGTAAATATATTTTCATTTTGTGCAGCTCGGGATATTAGACAACCCTGTAGAAAAAAAAATTAAGTTATCTCTTTTATTAACCCAGATATTGGACTTATGCGCACTAGGTGGACACCCGTATATAAATTGCTTGGGCTATAACCATACCTAACAGACATACTATTAAAAAGAAAAATATCTTAGAACACAATAACTTTAGTTTATACAGGATATGCCATCGCACTTAATGATAAAGGGTGCATATAGGACGTACAGTAGTTGTTTTTCGACATTCCTTCCTCTTTATTTGTTCAAATAATGAAGATATGTATTTGAATACCTAAATTATAAGTAACAAGGAAAATTTATACTTCATTGAATAATAATATTTAAGTTATTGAATTAATAATATATTTCCTAGTTAATGTTTTTTGGCTTAATTTCTATAAATTATTATATTATTATATATTAACAGACATAATATTATTTTATTTCCGTATTTCATACGCCACTGTTTTATGGGTAAATTCTTCCAACACCCAGAAAGTATTTGTGCTTCAAAAGAAATCCATTCGCATAATTACTGGTGCCATAATTGACATTGTCAAACCTCTACTTATTAGATTAGATATAATACTCCTTCCAGCATTGTTTATTAACTATGTTGTTGGAAGTTCATAAAAATATCAGTGTTTATAAGTTTCAATCAGGTATTCACGATTATTCCACTAGAGGTAAGGATTTATTAACAACACACTTTATTTCAGACTGTCTAAATCTCTGATCAATTCGTTGAATATTCATATTTATAAGTTACCAGCCAGAATTCTGACTAAATTTTGATTAATTTAAATATTTACATGACTATCCTTTTTTAGCTAGTGTTTTAACCACTTCGGTAGCGTAATAGGTTAGAGCATGTTGTTGCAGCATTTCTCGGTCGCACTACCTATCACGGTTTGGGTTCGAATTTCAGTTTCGATGCTAGCAATGTCGGTGGGTATGGGGTGTTTGTCGACAGTTTCAATGTCAATGTCCTTCTGGGCAATGTTTGGCTTTGGATTGGCCTTATTTAGGTATATGGTGTTTATTATTTTTATGTGATGAAAACAAGATTTTTTATCCTCATATAGACGCACCATAATAGCGAAATCTTAAAATTCTGTATAAAAAATACTCTGAGAGAAGAAACACAACAATAACAACTAAGGACTCTTAAAAATAATGTCTGTAACTTATTTGTGGTGCGTTTTTATGATTCATAGTTTCTTTTGGGATTACACAACCTGTAAAATCTTATATAAATAAGGACTCTTATATTATTAATACCTCCAGCTTTGTTATAATTTGGAGATATACAGTGAGTTCATAAAGTTCTGCATAAATTCATTATTTTGAAAATGTAAAATCGCTCGGTCAAGTCGATTTTATTTTATTTTTACACTTGTCTTACATATATTAAAATGTTGACAGGGGACTCAATGAAGCTACGTAGATATAAACTTTAATATATTAAATGGAACACCCAGTACTGTTTTACATATTTGGAAATAAATCTTTTTTACGAATAGGTCATATAAGGCTTTATGGGTCTATCTCTAATAATAAGGGAGATATGACCAAAAAAGTGTGCCTTAAGAGGGATATCCTAGAAAAAGAATATCGATTCGTTGCTAGGCAGTCTTTCTGCAACACATTGCTCTTATGGCACACTTTTTGGAGATATCTCCCTTATTATTAGAGATAGACCCATAAAACCTTATATAATCGTATTCGTAAAAAAGAGTTCTTTCCAAGTATGTAAAACAGTACTGGGTGTTCTTATTTAAAATATTAAAGTTTATATCGACGAAGTTTCATTAAGTTGCCCTGTAAAAAATTTAATATATGTAAAACAAGTGTAAACGTAAAAGAAAATCGGTGTGTCCGAGCGATTTGTTACGATTTTCAAAATAATGAATTCATGCAGGACTTTATGAATTAAGATACAAACATTTGAGATGACCAAAAAGCAAGAAGTCCTGTTGTGTTAGATCTAGTAACCTAACCAGCCGTTCCAAAATGGGCTAATGTCTTACCTTTAAAAAAACATAATATCAGACAAGATAACATAACATCTACAACATACATATCCATATTAGATTCCGAACATATAAAAATAATTAGTAGGGCGGGTGGTCCATCAAGTATTAGGTATTGTAAGTATACTATTCAACATGAAAGATATTAGCCGAATTAACCCAACTGAGAATCCTTCAATTGAATACGTACAAATCTATACTCACTGAGTACAGGTTAGCTGTTACATTATTATTTTTAAATTACATAAATTATTCTTTTTTTTTTTATTATTTGTAACCTAAGACATGATCTAATCACTTATAACTAGTCACACAATATTCGTGCTTTTGTAAAAAAAAACATAAAGCTCAAACAAGACATAATACAATGGAACAACCGTATGCAAAGTACCTATACCTATATTAAAAGAATACGTAAGTACACATTTTTCAATAGTTCTAAGACAAGAGAAACATTATATAGATCTCTCCCAGATCTGTTAAAAGGTTTGTTACATCGCTGATAAATAAAACCTGACCTAAAGTTTTTTTTTTAAAAGAGAAGTCAGTCCGGAAGAAATTTTGATGACCGATAATGATATATTTTTTCATATTTTCAAGGTGTTCCGAATAATATTCGTAAAAAGTAATGAATTCCCTATATTTATTACATGACAGTGGATTTAATTAAAAGCAGAACTTATGTAGATGGAGTTGATTAAAATTTTAAACAAAGGTTCAAACATTTATATTGATTTATCACATTCCAGTAAAATAAATATGTAGATTTGATATATGCGTAATCGAACTAAAATATCTTGAAATGTAAGTGGTGAATTATTGACTAAAGTCATCAGAAGATTGGTTAGAGACGGTGGGCACATCATTAGAGAAACTAAAGGCATCTTTATATTTAATTAGTCCCAATGATTTGATTTTAGGTAAGAATTTCACCTTGTGACAGTTAAATAGTAATTTGTTCATTAAAATGGGACCATCAAAGACGTATTTTATCTGAAAATAACGTTACCTTAACGATTTGTGTGGAACTAATTAAACTAAGATTATACTAGAACTATTTCTGAGTCGACAATTATTATTCTTGACAATATAAAGTATAGAAGAAAGGATATGACCCCATCTTTCTCACAATCATTTTTTGCTTTTGAAAAATTAGGCTAAGCTTCAAAACTAATGGATTGTATAGTTATGTTACACTAATGCATTCATTATATTTGGTTAACTAATAGAAGTGATAATAAATTCCACTTGATAGTCAAATATTTTTCACTAATTATTATATTCAAGAATGGAATAATTCGAGTAAAACTATAAGAGTAAACTGTAGGTTCACAACAAATTACGCTGGAGAAGTTTAGAAATGTTAAAGTAAAAATCTTGTGGGTTTATAAACCCACCGCCCCCCTCATCCACCATATCCTTTTCACCGTTCACACGACCTATTGCAAAGTCCAAAGCTACTACCAACACTGTACACTGCAGCAAAATAAACATGTGATATTTGTAGGAGAATGGGAAATAAAGGAATATTTATTTTACATGTTGAATGCCAATTTTATATTTTTAAAAAAACTTTATTTAATGATGTCAAAATAATTACAAACACTAATATAATTATTATAAATGAATAACAAACTGACTACGTAACAGGGTAATTTCTAAATGCTAAGTGACTCGAATTACTCTAAACGCTAAATGATGCCCTTCTTAAGATTGCAGGGGTATTATAAGAAAGGTGCCATCTGTGTACGTGACGAAATCATCGTATAATAAGGGGACAAACTTCTAGAGTCTCCTAATGACTCGTACTATAATAAACATATCAAGCGGCAACTTCCCATAAAGGATGCTTTTCAAGGTTTTAAGTAATTTAGGAAAAATACCATTATATTAAGAGCAAAGGTTGACAAATATATGTGTCTGTTAATTGAATCTCAGTGAGGGGATATTCTAATGTTATGGCTAAAGTCCTTTATTGCGACATCCTTAATCTATTTTTATCTTAAGTGAGTTCCTGTCGGCAAGCGCTGAGTCTTGCTTTAACAGCTCTCCATTATTAAAAAAAGTTGGGCCTATACAATGCTACAACTTTTAACTAATATAATGTCTAATATAATATAATAATAATAATAATAATAATAATAATAATTTATTTTCCATTTCGACATGATACATGTATAGGAATTGTCAAATGCTTAATAACTAGGACACAGAAGAAGAAAAATAGTCCGTTACAGAATAATAACACTTATCTACTAAATGCTTCTTCAATTCACTTTTAAACAGACGTTCACTTTTTATACATTTCAATCTGTCAGGTAAACGGTTAAACATAGAAGGTCCTATATAGTTAGGAGAGTTAAAAGTCAATTTCAATCTAGTAGCAGAGACATGGAAATTACGTTTCTGTCTTGTATCAAATGAATGAATATTTTGGTTGCATACAAATTTTTCCCTATTTTTATAAATATATACACACAATTCAAATATATACAAAGAGGGCGTAGTTAAAATTTTGTATTCTTTAAAAATTTCTTTGCAACTCTCAGTACTAAAAATGCGGGCTATGCACCGCAAAACTTTCTTTTGTGCAATAAAAACACTCTGTGCCATGGTAGCACTACCCCACAAACATATTCCATACCGGAGTCGTGATTCGACCTGAGCATGGTACAAATCAATCAGCTGTTTCATATTCAATACTTCTCTAAGATTTATAAATTGATAACTTATAGAATTTAATTTAGAAATTATTTTTCCACAGTGAATTTTCCACGTCAATGTTTCGTCTATATGCATGCCTAAAAACTTAGTAAATGTATTACCATTTAAAATATTTGTATTAGCTATTTGTATGTTTAGATCGCTACAATTTTTTTGTACATTATGAAATCTCAGCGCTAGAGTTTTTGAAGTATTAAAATGCAGATTGTTCTGAGTAAACCACTCATGTAATCTTTGCAAAGTTTCATTACATTTGTTTTCTAATGATAATTCATTTTTATCTGTTATTATTATCGAAGTGTCATCCGCATAAACAGTGAATTTCGCCCATGGTGCCAACGTGTCAATGTCGTTCATATATAACAGGAACAACACAGGACCTAGTATTGAACCCTGTGGTACCCCTACATCTATATATAAATATTCTGAGGAAACACAATCCGCCATAGGAGCACCGAAATTTTTCAACGAAACAAACTGTCTCCGCTTGAAAAGAAAGCTTCTCACCCATTTCATGGCATTTCCCCTTATCCCATATAGGTCCAGCTTAAACAATAACTTATCGTGATCAACACAGTCAAATGCCCTACTGAGATCACAAAATATCCCAATAGGACACTCGCCTGAATCGATACACTTAATTATTTCTTCATAATATGCATGAACAGCTGTTGTAGTAGATTTTCCCGACAAAAAACCGTGTTGGCTGTCTGAGAATATGTTATAGTTATTCAAAAAATACAACAATCTATTCAGAAAACAGTATTCAAATATTTTAGAGAACCCTGTAGGTATAGTTATTGGTCTGTAATTTTCCAAAGCTTGAACATTATCTTTTTTTTGAATTGGAATCACTTTTCCAACCTTAAGATAAGTGTAATACACGTGGATAATACAATTTACAATGCATAGGTTTCTGAATTTACGTTTAGTTCGATGTCTTCTTCTGACGTTTCTTACAAGTTAATGCTGGGGCTTCTTCTGAGTAGAAGATTTTGTAATGTTTTTATTCCTTTAAGTTTTGGCGGATGCGGCGGTGGTTGGTCACTTGATGAGATGATACCAATTCTAAGGTTTCTTCTTTTTTCGTGTGCACTTGCAGACAATGTACACAACAACAATGGTTACAATAAGAGTTATACTAACATAAATGGACCAAGACATATGTTTTGCTACAAAAGATTTGTTGATCATTTTATCTAATTCTTCAGTGTACTGATCGAGCGTAGGTTTAGCTATGTTTAAGTCGTCGGGACTACTTAATAATGTTATTGGGTTTAATATTGGTAGATTTTTTTTACCTGGTAAATGGTTACAACAGTCAAAAGGTATTAAGAAAGGTTGGTAGGTAATTATACGTAATATTGGTTCCATGTTCGACAATTTGTTATGCCCTAACCCTTGTACTTCCTATGGATACTTCCAATCACGTTGTAAATGTAATACTGAGGTTACGTTTATTATTTGACTTTTGATATCTCCATTTATACATTTTACAACATTACCTAAAGTTTTACAATTATCAATATCTGGAATAGGTACAAAAGGCAATGAATCATCTTCTTTAACGATATATTTTTGATTTGTTGTTAAAAGGTGATGTAAACCTATTCTGTTGTCTAGTACTGGTATAGGGTATAGATGATATAAAGTATATATTTCCGGTTCTACTAATGGAATTTTTAAGACGAATACAATTTTTAATTTCGTTTAAAATGTCTCTAATTCGATAATATCTCTAGATATTCAGCTATTTGAGATGGTTTTACATCTAAAGGTAAGTTATTTTTCTTTAGTGATTGTGATATTTGCTGAGAGATGAGACCAAGTCTTGTGGAGTTATAATGAAATTATGCAATACTTTTAATCTGGCAAATGTGATTGAAGTACATCATCTACATCTACAGTATATTTGATGATTGAATAACTTTCTAACAGGGATTCGCACATATCAAGAAATTTTAATTTTGCTTCGACGTACCACATTTCATTTGAAACTTCATGGACAGTTTTTTGTAAATCAAAAATGTCTTTATTAAAAGTTTCCTCGTCAATTTTTAAATTTTGATTGGTTTGACTAAAACCTCTTATTACTGAGGTCGTCACAGAAATTTGATTTTGTGGTTAGTGCACAGATAAAAATATTTCTTTGAAAATACTAAATTTTATTTGTACTAAATAAATATTGTATTTCAATAGCGCGAAATAAACATTTAGGTATTTAAAATATTTTTAAAATTTGTTTGAATTTTGAAAACAAAAAGGTATTTGCCACAAATAAATATCTGATATCTCTATTTTTATATTATCTATTCTACTTAAATAAACACGTTAATTTGATTAAAATAAAAAGTATTTGAAACAGAAATATAATTTATTTCCTAGAACAAATTATTTTATTTGAAATTTTAGATGCACTTATCTCATTAAATAAATGTTGATTTTGTTTTAAATATTTATTTATTTGTATAACAGGTATAGTACTATTGTTTCAAATAATTAAGCGATCAAATGAACTTACCTGTGAAGTTCGATCGTAATTATATGAAGGTCCAGTCCGAAGATATTACATAATTGTTTACATTGTAGTACATGCTTCTTCTACTTCCGAGCACAAGGTTCAAAGAAAATTTCAAAGCTTGCCCTGTCCCGCATTGTCACCGCTCTGTCAGGCCGGTCTGTCATCATTTTGTTTAAAGTATCTACCTCTAAATTTTACGGCAGACTGGGATATGGGCCGGGATGTAATATCTTCGGACTGGACCTTCATATAATTACGATCGAACTTCACAGGTAAGTTCATTTGATCGCTTAATTATATTTCAGGTCCAGTCCTCGATATTACATAATTGTTTACATTGTAGATGTTCAAAGGAAGAAAGGGGGGCCGTAAAACAACCTGATCGAAAAACATATTATATTAAAGATATTAAGTGCACTATACTCGTGTTAACAGAGATAAGTGATATAAACTGAAAAATGCAACAAACGGCTTATATAATATTCTATACTAATTCGTGTTGTCTAATACAGTAGTAAGAAAACTGTCAGTGTTTATTAAAGGCCTGTTATAAAACCTTGCAAATGTATTGGCTTTTGAACTCCATCCTGGGAACTTTCTCACTACATCCATTGAAAGGCCTTTTCTCGCGGCGGCCGAGGTGGAGGCATGTCTGACCGAATAAGGTTTAAAAATACATCAGAATTGATACCCGCTGCTTGAAGGATGTCCTTCGTCCAACGGCTAAGGGTTTGTTTTCGTACTGCAGTGTACGGTTTTTTGTAAGATATGAACAATGTAGTCGATTGGGTTTGCCTCAATGGTTCAGTCCTGTCTAAATAATCTTTCAAATTTGACGCTACACAGATCCAAGGATCGTCAGCAAAATATGGAAGGTCTAAACACGGTTGTAATGATTTTGGATTCGAAGTCCGGGACAAAAATCTTTGCACCTGAACTAGAAAAGTGTATATTTGGGAGGTTTATCAAAGAAATGGTTTGCAATCGCTGCCCTGTAACTAAGGCCTTCAGAATAACTAATTTCTGGGACAATAGCTTTAGACTGCTATCCTCAGAAGTTTTTAAGTATGTGAGGACTAATTGGGGGTCCCACGTACAGTTGTACTTTGGCGTAGAAGGTCGACGTCTAAAAATGCCCTTTAGAAAGCGCTTCAAACGTAAATCATCCCCTAAATTTCTTGAAGTTATTAAGGAAAGGGCCGATCTATGGGAATTCAATGATTCTTAAATATTACGAGTGTCGAATATATCCTGGAGGAAAGATATTATATGTACTGTTTCCCCTTCGAATGTTGAAATTCCAGCGCGGTTACAGTATTCCTACCAGTATTTTAAGGTTGTGTTATATTGTTTTATTGTATTGTCACTTAAAGAATTTTCCATAGTGGTTATTGCGTTTTCGGCAATACCATTGCGCCGAAACGCTTCCCTGATAGCCTCGCGACAGCCAGGGTAAGCTCGTTGGAGAGGGGATGCTTCCTTTTGCTGAAATGACAAAACAGCATATTATCAGAAGGGCCCAGAAAAAGTAAAGTACTATCTAATAATTTTAAAAGCAGTGGATACCAGGATTGCGACTCCCAAAATGGTACCACTAAAATTCCTGTTGCTTGGTCATTTATAATTTTTTGTAAAGAGCAAAGAATAAGGGAACAAGGAGGGAAGGCATAAAAGTTTAGGTTACCCCAATGGACCGTAAATGCGTCTATATTCTCCGCCTCTGGGTCTACGACCCATGAAAAGTATCTTTCACATTTGTCGTTATGGAGAGAAGCGAAAAGGTCAATTTCGGGAAGGCCAAAATGATCTCCTATATTTGTGAAAAAATCCGCATTAAGGGACCATTCCTTCTCGGCATGCAAAGCACGAGAAGGCCGATCAGCCTGCCAGTTTTCACTGGAAGGTATGTATAATGCGAAAATTGAAATATTCTTGACTTCGCACCATTGCCAAATTTCCCTAGTTAAAGAGTTTCATTTAGGAAATTTGACGCTCCCCATTCTATTTATGTATGATAAGGCCGTGGTGTTATCTGTACGAATTAAGATGTTGTAGTTTAGCAAGTTTTTTGCAAAGCATTTTAATCAGTAATATATAGCCTGCAACTCCAAATAGTTTATATGGTTGTCTGTATCCCGGATGTCCACCATCCGAAAGTGGTTTCTCCCCTACAATAAACACCCCAGCCAGATAAACTTGCGTTCTTAAAAGTTCCTAAATTGAAAAAATCCCTTTTGAGGTCATTTTTTAAAATTGGAATTTTTTCAAGCCACCATCTTAATTCTCTTTTGACGTCATGTGAAATGTACAATTTGCCACATAATCTTGGTGATGTGAAAGCAGTGCACGATATTTAGCTGTCTCTAAAAGCTTCGTATATAGCCAGCCGTATTTGACCGCTGGGCATGCGAAAGTTATAAACCGAGAAGTTTTGCAAACTTTATAATTTTGCAGCTCTTGCTATCGATAGTCTTCAGAATACATTTCCGAATCTTTTTGCGCTTATCAGAAGGCAATTCCATTGTCATATTTCTGGAATCAATAATGAAACCGAGATGTTTAAATTTGGTGCCAGGAGATAGCACGCTCTTTCCAGTATTAATTAGGAACCCAAGAAATTTTAATAGTGAAGTGGCCAGAAGAGTGTTTCTGGAAGATTTCTCCTCTGATAAACCCAAAATCAAGAAGTTGTCAAGCTAATTGACACAGAGTGCACCCCTGGTGCGCAAGGACTGCACTACTGGTTTTAAAAGTTTGGTAAAATCATAAGGCGCTGATGCCAAGCCAAACGGTAAGAAGGTAAATTCGTACAACTTGTTTTTATAGCAAAACCGTAAATACTGCCTGTGATCTTTTTTAATTGGAAGTAAATAATATGCGTCTTTTAATTCAATAGTAGTCGCATAGGTATTTGTACTTAATTAATCTGCTCGCCGTTCGCGCATCCTCCATTTTGAAATGTGGGGCACAAACGTATTTATTCAAGTTTCTTTAAATTAAGGATGGATCGCTTCTTGCCGTTGGGTTTATCGACCAAAAATATTCTGGAAACAAACTGATTACGTGCAGGGTAACATTTTTGAATAGCGCTAATTTTAATTACGTTTGAAATTTCGGTTTCAATGGTTTTTTGTTCGGTATTATTAAATTTAGTTGGTGCAAACGGTCTTGGTTGGAAGGGTGCCTCAGAAAAAGGTAATGAATAACCTCGTTTCCAACGCAATACAATTGCATTGGATGTGACTGATAGCCATTGTTCATAAAATGTATTTAAGCGACCAGCATAAAAACTTTACCTTTACCTTTTACGTGGTTTTACCTTTACCTTTACTCCCTCCGTTTCCTTTTTTCCCCGTTGCTCCACTGGGAATCCTTCATGTTTTCCCATTGGTAAATTCTCGAGGTTTGGCTTCTGACCGGTACCAAGTCTCTCAAACGACGGACCGGTCTCTGTGAATTTAAAGGACGACTGGAAGAGGGAAGGTTCGGATTATATGTCCGTATCTGAGCTCCTCCCCCTCCTCTATTTTGTCCCCTATATAGTGGAGCCTTCGGCTTGTTGGCAGTGATCTTTAGATCCTTGCTGATAGATTCAATGGTCTTTAATGATTTTAGCCTATCCAGTAAATCTGTCCAAAACAGATATTCTGATGGAATACATTTGTCTGCCACTTCCCCCAAATTCTTCACGTGAGGGATGATAAGATTTTTCCTAGTATGCGAAATACGGTGGAAAATATTCGTCAGGATTCTGCCAGAATCTAAGAGACTAGATAACATATTATTTTTAAAGTTTGCAGGTACTTTATCAATGTTAGTTGTTAAACTTTTCCCTAAAGCGCAAATTTATTTGCCTAATTCTAAGAATCTAAGAGACTAGGTAACATATTATTTTTAAAGTCTGCAGGTACTTTATCAATGTTAGTTGTTAAACCTTTCCCTAAAGCGCAAATTTCTTTGCCTAATTGGTTCTGAACTTCACATTGAGAGGCATCTATTGTTAAATTTTGTTTTTGTAAAGCCGCAGAAATTTCTAGATTCAGCTTCGGCGGGGCTAAGTTTGCTAAATTGCTAGGAATAGCAAACTTGTTTAAAAGAGTTAAACAGTCCTCTTTTTTAAGTTCATTTTGTAACAACGAATTCCATCTAACCACTAATTGGTCATGTAGTGTAACTTCATTTAAACATTTCTTTTCTGGATTTTCGCCTAGAATTTCCAGAATATCTTCCGGCAGCGACACATCATTGTGAATTATCAGGCCGTCAGCATCAAAATTATTTGTGACGCTGCAAGCGTCTATATTACTTTCAGAAGCAATACTCCTAGTATTGCTTCCAGCATCCTGTGAATAGGGAATTTCCACTCCAAGTGGCAACCCCGAATCAGCACTCGCTCGATCCAATCGAACGCTGTCAGGTAATGTCGACCGTGCGCGCGGTAGATTGTCGCCGTGACGGGATGAGGTACGAGAGTTGGAACGTAGCCGCTGTCTCCTCACGTGGCAAGTGCGACTGCGTGATCGAGATGATGACAATGAACGACGTCTGAGTAGTTCTTTCTCTAATCTCTTTAAACGCTTTACCAATTTCCTGGTATTTTCTGACTCACTACTACTAGTTGACCTATTACTAGTACACCCTAGTTAGAAGAACAGTCGTAATTTACGAGTGTTCTTGGATTTACCCATATTTCAGGGACTGAAAAGAACGTTAGTATAAAACAGAGACTGCCTTCCTTAAAAGGCAACCTCCTTCTTTGGATTACATAGGAAATCAGATAGATGTCAACTAAAAAATAAATGTAAATGTCTACTTACATAAGATAGTCAAATTCCTCGGCTGTAAATTACAGCAGAGTTGCTTTTCGAATCATTATATCGATACGATATGTACGAGCGTGGTGACTGCTCGGAGCACAAGAAACACAATGATGACAGACCGGCCTGACAGAGCGGTGACAATGCGGGACAGGGCAAGCTTTGAAATTTTCTTTGAACCTTGTGCTCGGAAGTAGAAGAAGCATGTACTACAATGTAAACAATTATGTAATATCGAGGACTGGACCTGAAATATAAATATTATTTTGTTTGAAACTATTTTTTATGTTATGCAATGCCTGTATTTATTTGAAGATGTGCGGTAAGATTTTCCCACTACATTCACAGATATAGAGTGACTTGACAAAGTGTTTCACAAACAATTTATTTATGAAACGATACACTTTTGGACAATCACTATATACCTATGTGAAAAATCAGCAGGATAACTGAAAATAATATCACCTTTATTACAAAATAAAATATACTTTATTCATATAGGTAGCTAAGTGCTAACATTTAAAAATATAAATGTAATATAGAAAAAATACCAACTAAATAAAAGTTATTCTTTCTATTTTCTGGAAGTGTGGAATTTCTTGACTAAGGTGGTGCGGTCTGCAATAAAAATAATATCATTATAGTGGATAAATATAAATATTTGAGCAAAAAAGTCTATAAGATACTGTTAATTAACAAATAAATATGATTATAAATATGTTCGCAACTATTCTCCAAAAAAATATTTTCTACACGCAAATAATATTTTATTTGATTCAAAAAAATTAAGGTGCAAGCTAAAGGCTCACAAGTATTCCTCCAAGTAAATATAATCGAACAAGCTGATCTTCGAGAATCGACAAGAATAGACAAGGTTTCCTAATGGCGTTTTTGCAATACTTAAAGGTATTATAGGAACTTATCTAGAAAGTATAAGTGACCTGCTATGACTATATTATTAACGATTTATTTACTGTTTTATCACAAATAAATCTTAATTACCTAAATTGTGTCTTGTAAATGTGACTTTTTATTTTGAACGTAACAAACTGATGATTTACAAAAACGGAAGCCCACAAAATAGGCGGTATGAAACTGATTTAGGTCCGTCGATTTATAGCAAATTGGCAAATAATTATTCAACTTATAATTGGTTTATATATAGTTAGTAAAAACGTGTAGATCATAATAAAATAGTAAATACTTACCAATGAACGTAGCAGGTGATCCAAGGAAAGTTTAACTAATTATATAATATCCAGGCAGTGTAGTAGTTAGATATAGATATTGCTACTGCTAAAGTTATTTAAAGTGCTCAGCTCACATAACACAAAATAGGAAACCAAATGCAAATTATGATGCAATTCACTCAATGCAGTACCGTTCACCACCATCTCTTTCTCTACTAAACTGCCTACTACCGTTAACGTTAACCATTGTAATCCTACGCGTACCACCCCGTCACGGCGCCCCCCGGAACCTCTATTTAATTGACCATACACCAGCAAGGATTACCTAATTATTTATTTGGAGCAAACTGCTTTTATTTGTTCTAACTAACTTTAATTTAATTGTTAATTCCATTATTTATTTGGAAAAGACCTGTTATTTTTTACCAAATTTACTTTCATTGAATATATATTTTTTTGTATTAAATAAATAGAAAACGTCGCAGTCAAATAAACCTCAAAAATGTTTGAAATAAATCAAATTATTTATATTAAAGAAGATAGTTTTATATCAACCAAAATTGTTTGCCTCAAATAATTTTTTTCCAAATAAATCCATCTTGTTATTTCAGAAGAAACACTTTTATCTGTGTGGTCTGTGATCAGTTAGTAGTTTAAACTTTCTTCCGTATAAATAAGGCCTAAAATGTTTTACTGTCCAAAGTACAGCTAAAATAATGTTTCTATTACAGATACAGTACAGTTCTAGAAGTATAAGCTACAGTGAGGTTGTGATAATGGGACCTTATGAGAGAATATGGCGAAGGCGCGGGCATCAGTGTTTAACACGAATGGTAATCCTCGAAATTTGGGTAAATTAAAATAGGTGAAGACGTCAGAGTGTCTTTGAGCTGTTGGAAACCTTTTTAACAATCGTTATCAGATATATCTTTTTGTAACGATCTCAAAGGTTTTGAAACTTTAGCAAAGTTGGTATAAATCTCAGGTTGGGTTAGGTTTCACACTATCAGGAGTAATTAAATGTCCTAAATAAGCTATATCCCGGTATTTATATTTTGTACATGTCTCTTCTATCGAAAAAGTACAGCGTCGTTTTTCTAAATTTACTACCCTCGTTCTTGACAATTTTTAGACAAGAAACTTTTTATCAGCGCCTTAACATGAGTTCCTAATTAGCTCTATGCGGTTTATCATACTTTTATATAAAATAATTTATAATATACTTAAATGTGAAAATAAACATTTTATCATTGCTTCATTTTCATATGCCAACTAACGTCAGATATAACCGTGTGCTTTGTGTAAAATATCGTCATACCCAATATTTATTAATGTTCTCCAATTTACAAAATGGTAACAAATTATGCTAAATAAAACTGAGTCAAGGCTTGATACTGGTTTGTAGATTAAGTGATACAAATATATGGTTTTATAATTTTAAGTTTTTATATAGGTAGTTTTGATATGTTGGTTTACTTATTAGGTTCTGTATTTTAGTATCCATATTTTGTAGCGATGTAGCGATTTTTGTATACATGTTTTATTTAATCGTGTGTATTTTGATTTCAATATTTTTGTCTTTGATGTAGTACTTATTCTGTAACTTGAGTTTCCAACTAGTTGTATGTTTTATTGAAATAAATAAAAATAAATAAAAAACAGTCTATTCTTAATGGTCGAAACGAAAAGTGGTTGATTTTGACCAAGTGTCTATTTTTTGTGAACATTTATTTATAATAAATAAATAAATAAATAAATAAATAAACAAATAAATAGTTTTTGTAGGTTATACAAAAAAGAGTAAATTCTCTATTGCTTTATTATCTACTAATGATTTCTAAAACGGTATAGTTCAGAATAAATTACTATTTTTTCCATCAATTCTAATACAAAAACTATGTACTAAGAATGTATGAGGTGATAACCAAATATTTATACTTTATAATGATTAAAGGTATCATTTAATACTTTCAAATTATTGGAATTTTCACTATCCCTCCCTTATCCTATAAAAAATAAAATATATTTTAATATAGCGTTCGGATATGATACCACCCACCTAAGAAACAGAGTTCTGAGAGAATATATTCAAGTTTTCATATTGTCAATGGTAAAGTAGCTTTACTTTAAAACCATCAAATCCATCCTTTTATTTTTAGCTTATGTAGATCTTCCTAATTTATTCACGATAAAATGTAAATCATTGCAAATATCTAAAAAGGAAATTTTAAATAAAATAATATCTATCCACTTTACCGTTCCATAGAAGCCAAGCGTTGTATATTCGCAGACACAGGCATAGCTGCAGGCGACATTATTCTAAGAGGAATTCTTTGTAATACATTCTTTCTATATGTCCTCCTTTTTACACTTTTATGCCTTCCTGACACTAGAACGGTTTTAAATATATGCGAAAAAAATTGCCAATTCTAATGTTTTCATTGAAGGCAAGATTACTAAAAACTTTCTTTTCTAAATAACGTATAAGTATCTAGAAAACCACAAATAGGAACATTTTGATAATCTGACATTTTGGAAATTGAACTGAAAATTAAATTACAACTCGTAATATGGCGAATTCATCAACTAAAGAGTGTATTGTATGTATTTCCGGAGATATGGTCTCGAATATATTTCTGATTTTCATTTTCAAATCGTCGACGTCTGTTGTAGTAATTTGCTATACCCTTTCCTTAACATAACCCCAGAAGAAGTCAAGTCAATTTATTCACTCATCCGAATAAAAACCATTTATATATTCTCTAATCTAAAACAATTATTCGAATAATTTCAAATAGGTTGTATTAATTACCAATAAAATTATCACTAATGTCGATTGAGGAGGAGCGTCGTCGTATAGAAACTATTGTTCTATTAGGCCGCCATGAGGTACATGTCTTTGCAGAAGATGAAGGTGGTTTCTGCAAAAACTGTGATTATGGTCACGTTATTAATTAATCTGGGATAATGGTTACCATAATAGTGAAAGTATATAAATTCGCTCGTCCTGTATCTGATAAAGACGACTCATTGCTGAATTTTCCATGAAACTGAGATTCTACAAAAAACTAAAGACTTTAGATATAAGGAAAGCTCCATGAAAGTTGTAGAAAACATCTTATGGTAAAAAAATTACAGAGTGTTGCATAATTTTTTTATATTTTTTTAAAATTTTTTATTGACATGTTTGCTACAGCTTCCTTTCACTCTGTAGAACTCAGGTCATATTTGCAAAGAGTTTAAAAGAGTCACCCTTCAGTAGTTGCTAACATAACGTAAAAATTTCAAACTTTAAGTGACCTATATCGAGGAAAAAGATTTTAAGGCTGAATATCTCAAAAAGTGTGACATATGGTATAGGATTATTATACAGGGTGTCCCATCGGTGTGAGGACGGACGATAGCTCCTCACTGGGGCTAACGCTTTTAAAATGCGTTTTTTTCGAGGCAATAGATGTTCTACAGCTGCACATTTTAAAATTATTTTCGTTTATACAGAGTGTTCATGTACGGAGTGTTGCACCAAACTTATATTTTTTTAAATGGAACACCCTGTATATTATGGCATTTTTGGAAAGACATGTTAATGCTGGTCATATTGATATAATATTGTACTAGGTTATTCTCAACCGTTCTGAAGTTACAGGGTGTTAACTGTTAAAATAGTGGTCTACTTCAGAGGTTTGTATCTGCCGACATATTTGAGATATTGATATCGGGTTTTGTCACAAAGATTGTTTTTTTAGTGCAGATTGTATTTGTGCAGAGTAATAAAACTTATTTATTTTCTAATATACAGGATATTTACGTTTTGCGAAACTTAAAAATACTTATTTTTTTCAAATGGAACACCCTGTATATTGTGATTTTATTGAATGCAGAATTTCATAAGCTTTCCTACGATACCATATTTTTATAAGTTAAGTTGAAAACTAAGAGAGGGGTAGGGGTTAAAACTTTTTATTTTTATTGGAATATGTTTAATATTCTTACACATTACCATCAAAATCATGGTAGCTCTGGAGAAAAATTGATATCTAACAATAGAATTAAACAGATATTTGACACATTGGGTAGTTGACGTTTTGCAAAGAGTATTTTATTAACTTAGTTTTTATTATTTTGGTGTTTGTTAATTTTTTCTCGTTGTTTGTTTACTGTTCTTTGTTTATTGTTCTCCGTTTATTTACTTAACATTACGCTTGAAAATGAACTTTAGTCATGAAGAGTTAGTGAACATGGTGTACACTTTGGGAGAGGCAGATAGAAATTGTCTACTGGCCTCCAGAATTTACAGGCAAAAATATCCTTTAGTCCGACATCCAAAACCAGAAGCGTTTGAGAATGTGAAAACACGCTTTGAAGAAACTTGTAACGCCAAATACAAGGCAAAATCCTACGAAAACCGTCATACAACCAATGAAGATGCAGAATTACAGGTTCTGTTAGCGATCGAGGAAAATCCGCAGATAAGCACAAGACAAATTGAATATAATCAAGGTATAAGGAAATCCTCAGTTAACAGGATAATTAAGAAACACAAATTTCATCCCTACCATTTATGTCTTCATCGGTCACTTACTGCTCAAGATCAAGAAAACAGAATTAATTTTTGTAATATTTTTTCCAATATGATTGAAGAAATTCCGAACTTTTATAATATTGTTCTGTTTAGTGATGAAGCAACTTTTAATAATATCGGCGTAGTTAATAAACATAATATGCATTATTATGCTCGAGATAATCCACTTTGGGTACGTCAAGTGGATTTTCAGCATCAATGGTCTTTGAATGTGTGGGGAGGAATTATAGGTGATAAAGTTATCGGACCATTCTTCTTTGAAGATCACCTTAATGGAGAACGGTACTGCAGATTTTTAGAGGATGATTTACGTAATTTAATGGAAGATGTAGATCTTGAAACACGTCGATTAATGTATTTTCAACATGATGGTGCTCCTCCCCATTTTCACCGAGACGTAAGGCAATATTTAAACCATTGGCTAGGAAACCGATGGATTGGTCGAGGAGGTAACATTCCATGGCCAGCGAGGTCGCCTGATATAACATCATTAGACTTCTTTCTCTGGGGTTATACAAAGCAAGAAGTATATCAAGAATTGCCAACTACTGTGGATGATATGAAAAATCGTATAGAAAGAGCTTTTACAAGTATTACCCCCCAGACGTTGATGAGAGTAAAAGAAAATTTTTTAAGACGAATTCAAGTTTGTATTCAAGAAGGAGGAAACATTTTTGAACATGTTTTATAAATTTTAATTAAACTGTGGCACCTAATGTTTTCATTTAACGCATTCAATTAAAATAATTTTAATATTAAGCACAAATAAAAACTTTTAACCCCTACCCCTCTCTTAGTTTTCAACTTAACTTTTAAAAATATGGTATCGTAGGAAAGCTTATGAAATTCTGCATTCAATAAAATCACAATATACAGGGTGTTCCATTTGAAAAAAATAAGTATTTTTAAGTTTCGCAAAACGTAAATACCCTGTATAGTAGAAAATAAATAAGTTTTATTACTGTGCACAAATACAATCTGCACTAAAAAAACAATCTTTGTGACAAAACCCGATATCAATATCTCAAATATGTCGGCAGATACAAACCTCTGAAGTAGACCACTTTTTTAACAGTTAACACCCTGTAACTTCAGAACGGTTGAGAATAACCTAGTACAATATTATATCAATATGACCAGCATTAACATGTCTTTCCAAAAATACCATAATATATAGGGTGTTCCATTTAAAAAAATATAAGTTTGGTGCAACACTCCGTACATGAACACCCTGTATAAACGAAAATAATTTTAAAATGTGCAGCTGTAGAACATCTATTGCCTCGAAAAAACCGCATTTTAAAATATAGCCCCAGTGAGGAGCTATCGTCCGTCCTCACACCGATGGGACACCCTGTATACAAATTACCCTTTATTTTATTCGTAGAATCTGAAATGAGCATAAAAAATATATCGTTATATTTAAAAAACTGAAGTTGGTATCTGGCCAGAAAAGTGGAAACTGGGTGTATCACTTTTTGTGGCCTATAACTAAAAATATTATATTACATCTTAATTTGTAGATCTTATGGTGGGTGTTTCCATATATCCCTCATTTTCGCCTAGATATTGAACTACCGCGCACTAGTGGAACATCCTGTATACACCTTTGTAGGCACACATGGAGTTCCGAATACAGTTAGATATTTACTGATTTTGAAAGAATTTTTCATATACAAATATTTTATACAACCCTACCATTTCAAAAAAATTATATAGAAATATCTCTTTAATATGGGGGTTAGAATAATGTTTTCATATATTTTCCCCAGAACAACAAAAAACTAAAAAAATAACAGTTCTGCTGTGAAAATAATAGATAGTTAATTATTTATAACAGCATTTCTTAATTAACAGGGCAGTTAAGCAAACTACCCTTTTCATTTTTTAACGAAACTTTTGAAGGTTTAATAATAAGTGCAGTAAATGTTGGTAAATATCTATTAGTATTAAGTAGGTATAAAACACAATTTTATAAACTGTGCTTTTAATGCGTTTTTATTATAATAAACTCATCTCATTTTATTTAAAACTGATGGTAATAATATTATAGTAATATAAGTTTTTTGACAGTAAATTTATTACTTTTCATGATTAAAATTCTTTTGCATTTAAGTTAATTAAAAAAAATAAGTAATAACGATTAATAACGAAAATTGTAAAAATAAATAAAATGAAATTTGACTTGAAAGTAGGTACACTGGCATTTTCTTTTTACCATAAAATCTACAAGAAATAACAACATTTTTGTAGATGTAGAAATGTTTGAATATGATAGAGCCTTTAGAAATTAGAAACATCTATTTTACATTATATTTTGTAGTCCATCAGGAAAGATTAAACTTTGCCATCAAGCATATTCTTTGGTTTAGTGTATGCGAAGGTTGTTTTTTACCATAAAGCTCCAAAAGTTATGCGTGCATTCCTTAATGTATTTTCAGGCTAAATATCATTATCAGTTTTTCTATACAGTAAATAGAGAAAATATACTAAATAATTTGGGATACAATTGGTAAAGTAGACAAGGGAATATTTAAGCAAAGTTTATTAAATATAGGAGCAAGTACCAATTTCTATATCAACTACTAGTATTACAATTAGATATGCATATACAGGCTGATTCACTTAAGGAGGCTCACCATTGGGATATCAGTAATGGTAAGAGATACAGGGTGGCTCAAATTACAAAAAAGTTGCGCAATTTTATGACGAATATTTTGGTAAAAGCAAACCTGAAATATCTTTTTTAATTTCTGAAATATTCTGAAAAAACTGAAAATTTAGGTTTTTTAATTTTTGCCGTAATTCATTTGTTTTTCAAGATAAGTTAATGAAATTCGGTTCCCAGGCATAAAATGCTCTATTGATTGCATTGGCGAAGTCAGATCACCTCTATCTCTTATTGTTTTTGAGAGACGATAGTCAACTTTTTTTTTTCTTATGGGCGCCATATTGGATTTTTATATTTTCAGATAGCTCTTCTCATTCTATTTACGACGATGTATCACATTATGGGTAAATTTAAATTATTAGGGTAATAGTCATAAAAAAATATTTTTGATTAGACTGCTATGAAATTAAACTAAAACCATTGCATGCTTTAGTTGTCAGTTCATTGATTGCCAAAAGTGTTCATTCTAGCATCGTTGCACTAATTCGTTCATATTTGTATTGCTACTGTTACCATTAAAATGTTTTCAAACGACGAAAAAGCAGAGATATGTATTCTATTTATATTCAGTGCAGAAGAAATTCTATAGCAGCTGAGCAGATGTATTTAAATATGTATCCCGAAAGAGAACAACCACATAGAACGCTATTAGGTTTAATAAAATTAATAAAAAAAAAACACAGACACACAACCATTCCCTGGGAGAGGTGCCCTTTCTCCCCTGGCGAGATTCGAACTCGCGCAGCAATATACCATTCTATTAGTCACAAGCTATCACCCAGCATCTAACAGAATGAGCTATCACCGCGGCTAAATAAAAACAATATTATGTATTATATTTTTTAAATAACCTTGTAAGGGAGCCAATTCTAAATAAATTTTATAACATTTTACTATAGATTTTTTCATTTGCAAAGTTATAATCACATCAACTTATTTATTTTACTTTAAGTTTAACAGAAAATGCCGAACACTGATCGGGAATACGAAAAAGGCCTTTTCTCAAGAGACCGATGTCATAACAGCCTAATAAAAAAAAAATTATGACTTACCCTAATAATTTAAATTTACCCATACTATGGTACATCGTCGTAAAGAGAATGAGAAGAACTATCTGAAAATATAAAAATCCAATATGGCGCCCATAAGAAAAAAAAAAGTTGACTATCGTCTCTTAAAAACAATAAGAGATAGAGGTGATCTGACTTCGCCAATGCAATCAATAGAGCATTTTATGCCTGGGAACCGAATTTCATGAACTTATCTTGAAAAATAAATGAATTACGACAAAAATAAAAAAATCTAAATTTTCAGTTTTTTCAGAATATTTCAGAAATTAAAAAAGATATTTCAGGTTTGCTTTTACCAAAATATTCGTCATAAAATTGCGCAACATTTTTGTAATTTGAGCCACCCCGTATCTCTTACCATTACTGATATCCCAATGGTGAACCTCCTTAAGTGAATCAGCCTGTATGTAAAATGGAGCATGCCATGATATACATATTTAATAAAATAGAAAATACTTGATATGCTAACATATAAATACCAGCATAGCTAATATTTATTTAATGGCAGTCATGACGTAATTGTCAACTAATACGATCTGTTTATGTCTCGCCCTAAATAATGGTATCGCATCTATTGGGCACACACAATTTTATGGAAGTTGAACACTAATTAGAATACTTTATGTGAACTAGAGGAGGCAAAAAGTTTTAAATTTCCTTCATTGCAAGGATGAGTTTTAACTTATTTATAGGATTATTTCTGCTGTTGTTACTTCAAGCTTTTGTTTTTCATAGGTAATTATTTCTAAAATGTATTATGAAAGACATTGCAGAAATCACATAATAGACCATTGAGTTATGATTCTAAAAACTGCAGTGTATTTTATAATTCAGAAAAAATATCAGAATTAACCAACTTTTTACTTACAAAATGTAAATCAATTAATGTATTTATTATTTCAGAACTTCTCAAAATTCGGAATTGCTTATTGGGAATTACTTATTAGAAATTCCTTAGATATGGCTTATTTCATATAAACATATTTGTTTATCCAAAGGGGTAACTACATATTTTCAAATATCTAATATTAAGCATGATTGACATGGTACTGCCTTTGATGTAGATTTACTTCCATAGAAATATATGTCATAATAATTTCTAGCGACAACTTATTCATGCAAAAACTGATTATTTGCTATAAGTTGTTATTAGTTTTTGTTTATTATATTTTATATTCAGGAAAACACATTTTCAAGCAGACATATAAATTATACTGATAGTAAAATAATTTTATAATTCCTGTATTTTCTCATTTGTATTCGTATAAATTATTTTAGTAACATACATTTTTTATAAAAATTAATACAACAGGCATAATATTCTTTCTTTTAATAAGAAATTAAAGTGGTTACGTTCATTAAATCCTTTTGATATCATTAATGTCATGAAAATTTAACTAATAAAATAACATCTTGGCATCTTCTTTATCTCGTCTCTATAAGGTTATCTATAAAACGAGACGGTAATTCCGTACTATATTATTCAGTTTATTAAGGTGACCGTTCCCGGCGAATTTCTCATTCTCAATCATTTCTGGATTTTCTGCGACTGTATAAATTTTTTTGTAATAACACTTCGCAGATCTTAGTAAGGTGTTTTATCATTCAATTCAATAAAGTGGTAAGATGTTGAATATAAAATTAGTTCCTTGATGGAAATAAAATCGAGTGTAGGGAGCAAGAAGTTTGTTCTAAGTGCACAATAAGTCTTTCAGAAAAAACTACACATGTGGTTTTTGAAATAATTTCCTCCTCGTATACCGATTCTTAATTCACATAAAATGATACATTCAGTGGTATGAATAAAAACGAAGTACCTGCTTCTACTACAAGTATTAGTATATTCTACGTAGTATTTACTTTAAAACGAAGGATTTACTAATTTGCGCTAGTATCTACTTGACTTGACATAGAACATGCTTCATCACAAAGTATATACTCCATATTATGAAGTATCTACTTAACAAGTTTAGTACATTCTTTGAAATATGTAGTACTTACTTCCGTTACACATACCTATACCGCGCGCCGGGCACTGGCAAACGAGATACGACGTATTTAAAAGATTTTGGGAACCGGTTTTAGTTATGTATGTATTTATAACATCAACAGTCCTTTAAGGTGTCTTCGAATGAAGGAAATGTGATAGAAGAGTCTCTAAATAAAGACCAACAGTTGGCATTTGTTATTATGCTCGAAGACTTTACAATTATATTAGATAAAAGAATAACTGCCCACTCTTCTTTGGCTATGTTAGGGGCTTCGTCTGAATCGGGAAATGTAATCTATTTGTTTTTCTTTTCACAAATTGCACTTGAGACGTAATTAACCATTTTGGAAATCCCAATTGACAATTTTTGATGGATCCCAATATCCAAACCAACACCTTGTTGCAATCTAGGGTCCCCTTAAACAAAATATTTAAATACTGCTGAGAAACCTATAAAAAATCAGTTTGTTCAGCTAAATGAACGGCACCTTTGCATTTTCCTCTAAAAATATAGGCACTTGTATTTGTAAATATTTTTGGGTTTCCGAGTTCTACTATGTAGTATACAAATATTTTTTTTTTAGCTTTAAACTTAATATTGATACATACTAATTGTTTATACATACCTACGGTTCTCATATTTCCATTTGCTGAATATGTGAAAGAGCATCACCTCTAGTTCAACTCTTTTAGAAATTCGGTGGCTAGGAAAGTAACATTTTCCCTACTAAACCTAGATGAAAAGTATAAAATATAAACATAAAACATTCTAAATTGATAGTACTTAATTGTTTACCTAAATATTTGACGGTATAGGGTATCGTCGTAGTCTTCTGTATCGTCTTCTTGCAGTATAAATTTTATTTCTACGTATTTGAGCCATTTTTAAAATAATCACTTTGTAGCACGCATGGTGATTGATCTACCAGTAAAATGTAGATACTTTAAGTCGTAGTACTTGCTACTATAATGTTTACGGGAATGCTATTATTTTTAGCATTTCCGGAAAAATAGAATGGAGTACTTCGAAATGTAGTATCTACTTCGTTTTGAAGTAAATACTACGTAGAATATACTAATACTTGTAGTAGTAGCAGGTACTTCGTTTTTATTCATACCCCTCATAAAATTGCTACAGCTCTTGCCGAACACTTTGTCATATAAAACACTATAGTACAACAACAGAACATATGATATTGCGTATCTAGGTATACCCTTTACAATGCACTGAAATTCTCCTGTATAGACTACATATTAGACAGTTGTAATTAGCAATAAGAAAGTATATATTCAATCTTTAAACAGTTGTATCTTTAAAAAAAATCCAAAGAGACTGTAATTTTCAGCGACTTTTTACTTGTAGGAAAAAAACTATATTTAGTTACTCCGAGACACTGCAAAAAAGTAATTCAAACAGGGATAATAAGGATAACGAAGAAGGAAAACCAAGGAATAGAATATTATTAATAGAATAAAACCAATAAAATCAAGAAATGAAAGATCTCAGAAGAACTGTAATAATGTATACAAAAGAAAATCACATATTCTGTTAGAATTTGTGGCTGAAGAGTATTAAAAAAGAAAAATACCAGAAAATAAAAATCAAATTAAACAGAAAAGTTGATATGAATTTAATATATAATTCCGTTAAATGCATCTCAGGAGAATCTTTAAATGTGTAGGGGTTTATTATGCTTTAAAAGTATTATTTAATATTTTCTGATAAACTGTTTAAACAAAAAAAATTTTTCATCATCACATCATGTAAAAGACAACAGCTGGTTGTTAGTGAGAGTTCTCTATAAAATTTTCAACAAAAGACTGGATGTCTACTGTACATAAATAAATGAAAAATTTTAAGTCTATATGATAAACTTAAATACATATGCACATATGCTATTTAAAGTAAACTCAAGTTTGACGTTCACATTGATAACATATAGGAAAATATTTCCAAAAGATTTGGGTTTCGTATAGCAAGCACTGTAAGATTAATATAAATTATAAATATAAATAGTATAATATAAATTCCTCACAATTAATGTGAGGAATTTATACATTATTTTTACAATTGCTACCCCGTTGCACGTTGTATATTAAAATACAGCTCTATTATATATTGCAAATTACAATATGTCACAATAAACTCAGATAAGCTAGGGATGTGCAATTCCACTAGTTTAAGTTCATTGACATTAGCTCCGGTAGCTCAGGGAGATTTATGACACTAGGGCGTAGTATTCGTAGGGCTGCTTTGAATGTTGACAATTATTTATTTGGGCACCAGGATAATTTTTAGATATAAGATAAAAGAAAACTATATAAAAGTTAGTTGAATACACTATAATCAAATAAGCAGATTGAATTGAAATTACAATGGAATATTAAAGTTACTATTTAACAATAATTCAAAAATGATGTAATATTGACTAAAAAATGAAAAAAAAAGTGACAAATGAAATTTTAAAATTGGCTAACTTTACAAAATTTATGAGGTTCGGTGACACTCTTACAATCTCGTTCCTTCTATGATGTCGGTACTCTCACCCTTAACCTGTTGCTGATGATTGGATCCAGGTGGACTTGCCGTGGAAAAGTGGGGAAGCTAGAGCTCTAGTTCAGATGACGGTCACGTACTGGCTAAGTCCAATCCTCTTATCTATGGATTTGTAGATGATCAGCGTCCAGGGTTCTTTAGCAGGTTATGGATCTTGCAGTCAGGTTACAGCAGCCTCGTCTCAGAAGAGTACATACAAAGAATTGTTTGTGTTAAGAGTGCCCCAAAATTTACAAATATATAGATGAACGTTGACGGCTAGTGTAGCCAAGATTAAAAATTATAAATAAATTCCTGAAGGGAATGTACCATAAAATATGGTTGTTGTCAAATACTCTGTGAATTATCACAGGGAAAATTATAAACAAATGAAAACAAAACCTGGAAGGTGTCAACCTTTAGTGACCCGACCCAGAATGAAGCAAATAAAATTACCCAAAAAATTGCATTCAAAAGAACTGATTACAGTTCAGCACTCGACAATTTCTTAATAAAAACTCTAATTGTTAATATTTAAACTTACTATAGTTCAGAAGGAACAAAAATAAATTAAATAAAAAACCCTCTATTATCTGACCCAAAATTCCAAAAACAACGGTTTCATAACCGGTTAAACAAGGAAATATTACCACTCTAATTAGGTAAAAGAGAAAAATTATTTCATTAATATTTCAAATACTGAGTGACAAGTTGTAAAAATTCGTATTGATTGATTGTACAAATTTGTTACCAAAGAACAATAATCAATGAATTTACAAATATTAGGAAACTGTTCCAGTCTTCTAATCGGCGTGCATGTGAGTTATTAAAATCAAATATATACTCAGGTACTTAAGGGGCCAGACTACCTCCTCGATTCAAAGCGGAAAAAGTGATTAAGCAGAAAAATTCTCACGGCGTTATTTATGAAAATTAAGAAACAAAATTTTATGGTTTGATAGATAAAATATAAATCGATGCTTCTATGGAATTAGTTTTTTTTGTTTTTTACGTTGTTTTTTTTATTATACACTACATATGTACGAAAATCAGCAAGTTGCTCAAAGATTACCGGAGCCGTAGTCGAAAATTTAACTCCATAGAATCATCTACTCATCATTTTTCTTTCCTCGCACGTTTACAAAATATGAATAAAACCACAAACAACATTTTGACAATCTTTCTACTGAACGCTTACAAGGCGAATTTCTCGAAAAATTGGTCCTCGATTTGTGGCGCCCTCAAGCGAATCGAGACTGCATATTGTGTGAAGGCGTGTTTTACATACTGCACGTACTTAAACTTTTTGTGGGCCCTTTTATTTATATATTTGGTATTTGATGTTTTACAATTTTCGTAATTCTGATGAAAGAATATATTGAGACAAAAACTTTCAATTATTATTGCTTATAAAAATGCATTTACATTTCTACTTACCGAATTCGCCTCGATTTAAATTTATAACTTAGATCATAACTTTTAATATTGCCATACCGCTTTAATTTATTGCTCCCTCAAAATTATTAAAATAAAATACAAATCACAATGATACTGTTTATTTGTATAATTTACACTTATAGTGGGCTGAAAAAGGTAAAAATTAAAAATGTTTAAAAAATTAGGTATGTAAATTAATAAGTACAACCACATAAAAACCGTATAAACGATAAACTGCCTTGGTCATATCAAATGGGCAATTACAACATTTTTTGGTAGGTCCAATATTTTTTATTACGAAAAATTTCATAAATCTGTGAAAATTAATTTTTCTTATTTTTTAACACACACATCGTAACATCTCCAAAACGAATCCAGATACAGCCAACTTTTTTTTATCGATAGAGGATATGTAAGCGAAGAGTACTATGTTAATTTCGTTGTTATGGAAGAGCCACTTTTTTATAAAACTAGGTAAAAGTTTAACATTTATTTTTTTGCTGCAGTTTGCCATCTTCGAAAATAACTGAAGACTTTGCTACGGAACGTATTTGATATTGTTGTTGAAATATGTCGTTAAGAATGCACAGACAGTGATCTATAATGAACCAACTAATCCATGCCATAAGTTGGCATCTTATCGCCTTCCATGCTAAATATTTTTTTTTAATTATTATTATTATTAAGGGTAGGTTTTCAACCACTTCGACGGCGCGGAAGAGATTGTTATTTTTTATACATGTTTCTGGTTAGGTAAAGACCCTCCAGTGTAAATTCCAAGTTGGCATCTTATCGCCTTCCTTCTAAATAAATTTTTTAAATTAATATTATTATTAAGGGTAGGTTTTCAACCACTTCGACGGCGCGGAAGAGATTGTTATTTTTTAAACACGTTTCGGGTTAGGTAAAGACCCTCTAGTCTAAATTCCAGGTTGACATCTTATCGCCTTCCTTGCTAAATATTTTTTTTTTATTATTATTATTATTAAGGGTAGGTTTTCAACCACTTCGACGTCGCGGAAGAGATTGTTATTTTTTATACATGTTTCTGGTGAGGTAAAGACCCTCCAGTGCAAATTCCAAGTTGGCATCTTATCGCCTTCCTTCTAAATAAATTTTTTAAATTATTATTATTATTAAGGGTAGGTTTTCAACCACTTCGACGGCGCGGAAGAGATTGTTATTTTTTAAACACGTTTCTGGTTAGGTAAAGACCCTCTAGTCTAAATTCCAAGTTGACATCTTATCGCCTTCCTTGCTAAATAATTTTTTTTTTTTATTATTATTAAGGGTAGGTTTTCAACCACTTCGACGGCGCGGAAGAGATTGTTATTTTTTATAAATGTTTCTGGTTAGGTAAAGACCCTCCAGTGTAAATTCCAAGTTGGCATCTTATCGCCTTCCTTGCTAAATAAATTTTTTTATTTATTATTATTAAGGGTAGGTTTTCAACCACTTCGACGGCGCGGAAGAGATTGTTATTTTTTATACATGTTTCTGATTAGGTAAAGACCCTCCAGCGTAAATTCCAAGTTGGCATCTTATCGCCTTCCCTGCTAAACATATTTTTTTAATTATTATTATTATTATTAAGGGTAGGTTTTCAACCACTTCGACGGCGCGGAAGAGAGTGTTATTTTTTATACATGTTTCTGGTTAGGTAAAGACCGTTCAGCGTAAATTCCAAGTTGGTATCTTATCGCCTTCCTTGCGAAATATATTTTTTTAATTATTATTATTCTTCAAATGTAATTTTAATTGTATGTAATGTGGTCGTTAAATAATGTAAAGTAAAGTATTATTAAGGGTAGATTTTCAACCACTTGGACGGCGCGGAAGAGATTGTTATTTTTTATACATACTTCTGGTTAGACAAAGAGCCTCCAGGGTTAATTCCAAGTTGGCATCTTTTCGTCTTCTCTGCTAAATCTATATTTTTTTAATTATTATGATTAAGGGTTGATTTTCACAACTTACACAGCGAAGAAGGTATTCATATGTTTTTATGCATTTCAAGTTATATAAAACTTTTGTGTTACGTTTGTTTTCGGTGCACATTTCAGGGCACCCAGGCATCGTCGTCATATATGAATTATATGATATATTTGTTTAAACTGATATAAATAAATATTTTATTTATTTTTCGTACAGGAGTTGAAGTGCCTAAGATAATTGTTGAAACCCGTATTTTGAATTCGGCAGTTTCTGCACGCCCATGTACAGGGTGTCCAAAATAAGATCCTCTATCCCCTTATCTCAGAAAGTATAAAAGGTAGAGAAAAATGTTAAATACTAAAGTTTTTTGTTTTTACCTGAATTTTTCATTTTTATAACTTTCTTGAATACAGGTTGTTCAGTTTCTCTGATCCAGGCATCAACTTTATTTTTTTAAATGGGACACCCTATATTCAATAACGTTTTTGAACTCTCCTTAAAATTCTAGGTCGACATTGTTAAAAGTACCTACCCTATACCTATCATTTACGTACCGTTACGAATATATTAGCATTTAAAGAAAAAAATCTTTAAAAAACACTTGCTCAAAAAATCTCGGCAAAACAAATAAGACATCTAAAAAAAAGCTAAATATGGTTTATTTCGTAGAAAATTAGACTCAGAAATTACTTCTATGGATCGATATTACCTGATTAATATACAGGGTGTTTTTGACAGATGGCTCAAACATGTATGTGTTAAAATTCTAGAAAATCGAAAATCTCTCATGGAACACCCTGTGTATTATTATATTTTTGGATTCTCTATTAAATTTTAACCTTACTCTATATAACATTCCCTATTCTTATTTTGCTTAGTTTTCAAGATATTGACGAAAATGTGGAAAAAATGTCAGCTATTAATCATTATCCGCTATTATTAAAAATATATCTACTATTATTTGGTATATTATAGTAAGTTTGCCTTAATACTGATTAAGAATATATTATTTTATTAAAAACTAATATTTTTTTAAATTATTTCATTAACTAATATAAATAAATCTATGTTTGTAACTTGAACCACAAATAACTAACAATAATCAACAAATAACAATAAAAATAATAAATTAAATCAAGTGTACTATTTGTCCTCAATTTCCATCCTGATTTTAATTTTTAAATCATCAACATTATTACTCTGAATTTGATAAACTCAGGCTTTCAATGTACCCCATAAAAAGTTATCAAGTGGAGTTAAATCTGGGATCCTCGGCGGCTATGGGATATTCCCACAAAATAGTTCTTAATAAAATTCTTTACAACTGCAGTATTGTGGTATGGAACTCCATCTATCTGATAGATGATCTGATTGGCATCTTCTTCGGCATCCAATAAAGGTAAAATGCAAGTTTGTAATGAATGTCATTTCCTGATATTTTACCTAAGGTACCTGGGACCATTTAAATATTGGCCAAGAAAGACAGGGCCTAAAATGTGTCTCTTATAAATAGCGCACCAAACATTTTCGTCAATATCTTGAAAAGTAAGCAAAATAAGAATAGGGAACATTATATAGAGTAAGGTTAAAATTTAATAGAGAATTCAAAAATATTATAATACACAGGGTGTTCCATAAGAGATTTTCGATTTTTTGGAGTTTTAACATATACATGTTTGAGCCATATGTCAAAAACACCCTGTATATTAATCAGGTAATATCGATTCATAGAAGTTATTTCTGAGTCTAATTGTCTACGAAATAAACCCTATTTACCTTTTTGTTGGATGTCTTATTTGTTTTGCCGAGATTTTTTGAACAGATGTTTTTTAAAGATTTTTTTCTTTAAATGATAGGTATAGGGTACTCTTAACAATGTCGACCTAGACTTTTAAGGAGAGTTCAAAAACGTAATTGAATATAGGGTGTCCTATTTAAAAAAAGAAACTTGATGCCCGGATCAGAAAAACTGAACAACCTGTATTCAAGAAAGTTATAAAAATGAAAAATTCAGGTAAAAACAAAAAACTTTCGCATTTAACTTTTTTCTCTACCTTTTATACTTTCTGAGATAAGGGGATAGAGGATCTTATTTTGGACACCCTGTACATTCGGCTATAGACGGGATTTTGGCTGCTAAGTTTTGGCCGCCAACTTCACACCAGTTTGTGATGTTGCGTTTATAAATTTAAATTTTTAAATACATACCTTCTGTTTAAAGTAATCAAACGTAACACAGTTCAGTTCACAAATAAGAAATAACACAGTTTAAGCACACACAAATACACAATTTGTCTACAATTTGTTTAAAATACCTACACAATTTATCAAATAAAATAGGAGACAGCTTGGTAATAAAACATAGAATAGAAATGAGTCCAACCCTGTGTAAAATTGCAAGTGAATAAAAATTGTTGGAGTCTGCGCGGTGCGTTCAGTGATGTAAATTGCACACGCCCACCGGTCGGTCGGTCCCCTGCCCGCTCGACCCCGCGACATGATCCACATTCAGTCTACGGGAGCCTTAATTCCCAAAGGGCACAACACGTGGTTTTGACTAGTAGCAATCCGATTCAAACAAAATGGAGGCAAGAAAACTCAAATTTATTGGTTTAAAAAAAAACAATGTTTTCTATAATCTCCTGACTAGAGCACAGCTTCACAAATTCATAAACTAATATTGAAACTATATTCTATTTTTCCGAATCGTATTACAAAAAAAATCTCACGAACCACGCCTAAATAATTTACCTAAAATCCAGGTAAATCCTGATTATATATGAAATATAATTACTTAATAATAACCACAATTCGCTATGATCGTATTTCTGTACTAATAATGATCTCAAACAATAATGAAAGTGAATAAATTATATATATCAAAAGGTAAAATAACTCACATCTGCATCTGCCTACTTTCGAAGACGGGAACTGTCTATCTTCATTCCTAAATCACACCGGCGTTCTCGCTTGAGGCCAACGTTTTTTTTAGCCAATCAGCTTTGTCCAACGCAGAATATTTGAAAATGGAAAACTTAAGCCACCAACATTTAGGTTGGGTGTTTTACGGGGTGCATAATAGTCAACCTCATGAAACGAAATTAAAATGTACGTTACAAATATGATGAACTAAATCAAATAGGGATCAAACAAAATAAATTTGTAAAATTCAAAGAGTACAATAGAAGGTTTGAATTTGTGCAATAACAGCCATTAGCATTAATAGCGATTAGCATTAAGTATTAATAAAAAATTCAATTTACTACATGAGAATTTTTAAAATACAGGACAACAATTAATGATTTTAAGTCTACTTTATTGACTACTCCAACTAAAACTCTACTGTCCTGGCTATAGCCTCACCCTAACATACATATTATGATTATCAAAACTCTTCTACTAATTTCTGAAAATATAATTCATTTAACTTCTCTTGGGCTTATAAGTCAATGGTAAACATATAATGATTATTGCGTACATTTACTCTTCGCAGACGTTTCGGTGACAGTCGCCAGCGTTTTAAGCTCTGAAAATACAGGCAGACGAATATTGTATTTCCAGAGCTGGAAAAGCTAACGACGGTCAGCGAATGATAATCACATCTTTGAGATTAACCCATAACCCAATAAAATCCATAAATCCAAAGAGGTTCCATAATCCAATAAAATCCAATAAAACTTAATAAAATAGAAAATATTATGAGGTTTTACAGGCAATCCTACGAGATCAGATTACATCGTATACTATTCGGCATCATACAACTCAATTTTAAAAATTTCTGTCAAGAAGTTGCGCTAGTCAGTAGCGGCGATTCCGTTATTACTGACGTCGTACTTTGGCAGATAATAGCTGGTTTTGTTAAAACCTCGTTCACCGATACAATTTTCAACTTATCAACGCTATCCTTAAATTTACCTATCACTCTATCTATATTCCATGCCTATTCTTAAGAGAAAAATCCATTCCAAAATAGTCAGCCTTAAAAAAACACCCCTAAATTATCTCTTCAAATGAAAATGATGCTGCTAAAAACCACGATGCCAAATACCATTCCTGAGCGAAAAAGGAAAAAAAGAGGAAACCAGAAAAACCCACGCCAATACGACAGCCCGAAAACATCACTACCGGAGTAAGTAGCTGAAGTGCAAAACTCTCCTAGCATTATGTCCTGGCCATTATGTTCAATCGCTGATGAAGCGGAACGCCTCAAGGAATTGGCCATTCAACCACATTAATCCACCGTCAACGTCAATTTTAAAAATTAAATATTTAAGTAGCAATTTTGCTTTGCTAAACTGCGCAAAGTATTGTGAATATACAATTTTTTGAATGGCAACTCCAAGTTTTTTACTTCAATTCAATTAGTCTCAAGAAAATAATTAAGTTGGTAATGGTAAATTACCATAAGTGGTGATTTAATTAATTTAAGTAATATGTAAAATTTGCCATATGTACAGGGTATTCGCGTATATTTTGAACCCTACCTACAGGGGTTATTAATTAAGAAATGTAGAAAAAAAATTTAAATACAAAAGTTGTTTGGTTTTTCATGTATTATCTTTTAGCTAGGTCGAAAAAAAAATTTCATGTCGTAAACTTAGGAAAACCAATTGAACATAATATTTTTAAATGGGACACCCTATATAATTTTACACGCTTGGGTAAACATTCTTTTCCTGATTTAAAAAATATATATTTTGTTGACATTTGCACTGACAGTTCTCGAAATATTCGACAACCAGTACCATAAAAAAATACAAAGAACTAAAAATATTTTACAGTAGAAACCAACAGTAATAAAAAATATTTAACGATGTAACCTCCTTAGTTATTTAAACATTTTCCAATATTTTCATTTTTTTATTTTTTTTATGATTTATTGCAAACATTAAATGTAAATTATTGTAAAGTGCAAATGTCAACAAAATATATATTTTTGACATCAGAGAAAAATTGTCTTCCTAAGCGTCTAAAATTATACAGGGTGTCCCATTTAAAAATATTATGTTCAATTGGTTTCCTCAAATTTACGACATGCAATTTTTTTCGACCTAGCCAAAAGATAATACGTGAAAAACCAATAACTTTTGTATTTAAACTTTTTTACTAACTTTCTTAATAACTCCTGTATGTAGGGGTCAAAATATACGAGAATACCCTGTACCTAAAGTGAATTTTTTTTCGGTGATTGCCGAAAAACTGATTTTTTTTGTATTTATAAATAACTCCAATATTTCCTTGTTACCGTGATGAGTAACAGCATCAATGAAGTTACTGATTTAGCCAATAGTAACAGGTTTAAAACTATGATTTTAAAATGGCTGTTACTAGCTAGCGCGTAATAATTCCCATTCCAGACATTTTTTCGGTACACAAATATCGTAAACTATTAATTTAACGTAAAAGAAAATACTAATAATACAGAACTCTAAATTTGGAGTTAGATGTTTTGAATATTTAAATTCTCTTAAAGTATAATTTTAATATATACCTAAACGGGGGTGAGATTTTGTGAGATTTTCGACGATAAAATATGAACCAATATAATTATTTTGATATATTCACCACCTATCTATACAGGGTGCCCATTATTTATCTCCCTACATGGCTAACTTTGTTAATAGTGGAGATAGAGAATTCGTTAAATTAGCAAAATTGGGCAGAATTACAAGAGGAATTCAGTGCCTCCTTCAAATTTAATTTTAATTTTCAACTTTTCGAGATATTTTGAAGAAACTGAAAATCGCCAAAATTTTTAAACTCGAATATCTCGAAAACTGTAAAAGATACAAATAAGATAAAAATACTGTGTGATAGTGTTTTTTACGTGACATTAAGTGATGATATTGAAAATTTCACGGGCATCTTAGTTTTTCAGAGAAAAAAAAGAGTTATGTTTTCTTAAATGGCAACCATAGTTGGCTATGGTATCAATAAAAAGCTTATTTTTTTCTGATTTCAATAATATAATATTTAATAAATCGTATTTTTCTTCGTTTCTGTACATTTCACAATAACTATTTTAAGATAAACGTTTAATTTTGATGTTTATAATGTGACTAGTGTGATCTGACATTTATATTTTATTGTTGTTTACTGATCTACGTTTGTTTTTCATAGCTTACTATGTTAATAAATTATTTGTTCATTACTGTAAACAAAAGAAAAGAGAAAGGTATATTAAATATTATATTTTTGAAATCAGAAAAAAATAAGCTTTTTATTGATACCATAGCCAACTATGGTTGCCATTTAAAAAAACAAAACTTTATTTTTTTTCTCAAAAACTAAGATGCCCATGAAATTTTCAGTATCACCGCTGAATTCCACGTAAAAAACACTATTACACAGTATTTTTATATTATTTGTATCTTTTATAGTTTTCGAGATATTCAAGCATAAAAATTTTGGCGAATTTAAAAAACATTTTCTCGTATCTCGGAAAAAAATTAGCAGCACAACTATTCAAACGTCTGCCAAACCAGTTGAGTAAAGACCATGTACATACAACTATATTACTTGTTAAAATAGTAGTAATATTTTAGAATTCTGATATATGAAAATCCCTTTTTTTTACCTTTACCTATGTTTAGCAATTATCCCTTTGTATATTTTTAGTGGTATGTACTTTGTTTAATACATAAATAAATTTAAACTAGAAATGTTCTAGTATTACAATTATTGTATTTTAATGAGCCCTCACCATATTATGTATCTAATCCCTGCCTGAAATGTTCCAAATTGACAATGACAACAGCAATTTTCTAACAAAAGCTCTAGGTTATACATCTGCATTCAAGTTGTACTCGTTTTATCCTACCAATTGTAATGCCCACAACCTTTTATACAGATTACTTTTGTTTCCCGCACGTAATATGCCAGTTAAAATATTTCATCGTGCTTTCTGTTATGCTTAATTGTTTTAAAATGGAAGCATATAACTGTGAATACAATATTTATAGGCTAAGGGAACATAAATGATATTGGAAAAGTTGTTGGCTATTAAAATAGAATTTATTTCTTCAATAAAACAAAAAAAAAAGGACTTTCAGCCAGATAGGTACATGGAGATTCCTACATTCCGTCCGAGTTTTCGGACTTTTTCAAGGTTATGTAATAGCTCAAATTTTACATAAGTATTAATTAGATTAGTGACAGAATAAATATCCAAAAAAGTATTTTCTTACCTAATATCAATTTCCTATTTTAATTTTTGTTGGAGAAACCCAATTTATTGGTACCTACTAGATTAGATTTCTTTTGTGAACGCCAAATAATTGATAACTTACAGATGGTTCTGTCTAATTTAGTGCAGTTTTTGTGTACTTTAAAATTCTCAACACTGCCCAGATCAGTCAACCCTTGAGAGCCCTTGAGAGCCCCGCCGTGCCTTGTGGCATGAAAGAAAAAATGGCCAGTTGCATGAGAACGTTATAGCAGCCAGCTTGTACGTTCAAGTCTTCGCTGCAATATAAATATAATTATTACTTGGTTGAAACCTATGTTGGGATGTGTAAATTAGACGGACTTCTGTAATAACTACTTACCTACAGTTAATATCATTTGACGGGCTTATTTTACACCTGTAAAATATTACCTATAAGTTAAAGTGAAATACTTTCACTTTCACATCCAACTATAGCCATTTGCAACAATAAAGGGAATTTGCAATTAAACGGAGAGTTTCTCACCTATTCATCATTCAAAAAATTAAATACAGTTCACAACTCTTTGCTTTCGAAGCTGTGTAGTTGGAATTTACGACTCCAACCTACAATTATCTTGTATGGGCTGGTTTTATTTTGTTTTTCATCTTTCTTATTGTTTAAGAATGGCAATGTACGTGTAGTGTGAAGAGTTAAGCAGAGAATGATCAGTATTTGGTATCTCCGTTGATTTGTTTCTTTCGAGATTTCTTTTCGTGTTTCTACCCTTGAGGGGGATTCACATGTCCGCAAAGTTTTGAACCTGTGGGAACTTCTCCCACTTTAAATGTCTATATTGTTTTACCTTCAAAGAAGACATACAACTTTATTAAATCTTGTTTATCAGTTAATAGTTATTGTTAGCTAAATGCCATAAAGATTTCCAGCTATACTAGGATATTATTTTATCAACAATTATACAGCAAAGGAATGTCACAAATTTCGTAGTTTTCCGTTTCTCATTTCGTGTTTCTTTGTTATGTAGTCGGTATTGTTCATTAGTTTCCATTATTGTTCAACTTATCTATCCCGCTCGAAACAACAGTTGTAAGCTATAGGTAAAATTTGATTACGAGTGCATATGTCTGCATTAAAGATATTAAGGAAGTCATATTTTGAATTGTAATAATCTAATCTATAATAATTATTAAAATACTTAGGTAATATGATAACTATCAATTATTATTGTTTTCAATATTTTTCCAAATATTTTCACCTTGAAAGGGGTTGGAACCTGTGGTGTGAAGATAACACTGACGTTAGTTTTCCACATAACACCAAAACACTATAATGAACTTGACGCTCGTTTCGCCAACCAAGTTGGCAACATCTGGGGATAATTAAAGCTAAACTTATGCTAACATTGTGAACCTAAGCTATGAATAAGAAAATTCATATCTATTTCATACGATCCTCGTTTCACCCATGGTTTTGGTAAGGTTTTTAAAGATATAGGTATGTCAGTGGTATATTCATCCGGAAATAAATTACAACAACTTTTAGGCAATCCAAAAGACAAAAAAGAAACTAAGGAAAAGTCGGAGATTTATGAAATTAGCTGTTAAAACTGCAATCAAAAGTATGTTGGACAAACTAGAAAGTCAGTTCAAATTAGATTCAAGAAACATTTGACTCATCTCAAATATGATAGAACAGATAAGGCTAGTGTCGCCCAACATGCGTTTGAGAACAACCATAAAATAGATAGTAGCAATTTAAGACTAATTAGAAATGTAACAAATTCCAGACAGCTGGATGCTTTTAGGAGTTTGGAGATTGCTAAGTGTAAGGATAGTATGAATGTTGGCCAATCCCATATAGCCCGCTTTATTGGTTAGTAAATCACGGTTCACTAATCCTTCACGACGGTTCACTGATTAGTTACATGGTTCTTTGAGCTGTCGAGACGGTTCACTGAACCGTAAAAATAGTTTAGGTATAAATAGGACACAATGTTAGCATAGGTTTAGTTTTAATCCTCTCCAGATGATTCCTACGTCAGTGTCAAATATTTTCAGTTCAAGATTTAATAGTAATTCATTAGTGACTAAGTTTTTCCTGTATTATTTACCCTAAATTTTTACTATTTAACTATTTAAAAAATGTTACTAATAAATTGATTTGTTGTTTTTTCGTACGTTTTTGCGGCAGCTAATACGGGATTTGTATTATAGTGATTTTAATTCCTTCTTTTTTAAAATTCCTATTTAGATAAAAAAATATGATGGAAATTATGTCCATTCTTCACGGTTTTAGCCCTTATGTAATTTGATTTGATTAGATGCAATTCTTAGTTTGTAGTCTAACATAATGTAATTTTAATGGTCTTTAATACCCTTTGACACCGAATGAAACAGTAAACATACTAATCAACTTTAACATTTATAATTAATTTTCAACAATGAAAAACTTTTAATTACTTTCAAATATTGGAGGATTTTAATCACAACGCTTTCTTTCGCTTTAAGTTTTCCGGGGTGCCAACAATGGTTTCGCTCCGTAAACAGATCTGCAGAGAAAACATTTGCATTAGCCCTTTATATGAGTGCCGAGAAAAAGCGATGGAAATTTTAATTGTAAAAAGAGAAATCAATACGAGCCGATGTTTTTCAAGGGTGACTCAAATATTCCGCACCTGTTAATTTCAAATCAAAATAACACAACATACTATTTTTTGCAGATGACTGTTTCTTCTAAAAAATAATTAATCCCATTTGAATCGTAGGAGGTGGTCCCTTATCTTATAGATGTGTAGCCTCCTCTTGTGCAAGTTCCAGTTGTGGGACAGTGGATGTCCCACTTACCCAAACCATTCGATATTATTGGATCGGTTGAATTTATTTTTTGTGCTAATTCTAAAGGGCAAAATAATGAAAACTATATTATTTCTTAAATGGAAATTCTGTATATTTTTATAGAATTGGATAAATCAGTCTCTCCTAACTACACTAGTGGGTATAATGTTATAGATGTATAATAGGACTAGTAAAATATATTATGCCCAGCGAGAATTCTGTAGTTTGGAAACAGTGTTACATTTTTTGTACCATTAAAATGAGCATAGAAAGCAGTTCCTCCAGTTTTTATATATGGACTACATACCTACTACCACAGTCGATCATAGTCTGTGACGTATACCGCGGATTGCAGGTGCGAAGTGTCACTTTGACGCCTACTTTGAGTATTGGTTTCTCTTTTTATTTGCCTCCGCAACTACAGTGCCGAAGTCAGGCGGTCTTCAGGAAAAATTAGACTTTATACACACATCTATGAAAAATACACCAATAATGAGTAGATCCATTTATTCACACAATTCTACTATGTACAAAGTTACAGAAATATTCCATCCACAGGCTGGGACTGGTGAGAATTATAGTGTCGATTTGGGGGATAGAATATTCTCTTACTAGTATGTAAGAGCCGGAGAAATTATTCGGTTTTATATTAAGTGTGGTTTTGTGTACTTTACTTACTGGTCTTTTGTGGTAGAAGCAGAGACAGGCAGGACTGGTCGTGGTATCGGACGGCGAGCGACTGTTTTTTCTATTCTTGGGCACTGCCGGCTTAAGGTTCTAGTAAGACCTGGGACATGCGTAATGACAAAATCGGACTTTCAATATTTCCTTACTCTTAAAAGGCTGGGACTGGTGAAAATTATTCCAAGTGCGCATTTGTCAACAGAAATTTTCTCACTATTATACACGAGCCGGCGAATTTATTCTAAGTGCTGTTTTGTGTACTTGTGACGTTGTGTGGAAAATTTACTTATTGGTAGTTATGGAGCAGAAGACGGCTGTTATTGTTATCGTTATTCTGAGCATGCGCAGTGCCAAAAAGAATATCATTTTTGGCACTACGCATGCTAAGTATAACGATTACGATAATGGTAAGGTAAAATTTAAGGGATTCAAAATCCCTTATCCTACTGTTATTGTTATGGTCATGGTCGTGGTCTTGGTTATTGTCATTTTCATGATCACGATCATGATCATTATCATCATCATCATGATTATTATTATTATTATTATTATTATTATTATTATTTTTATTATTATTATTATTATTATTATTATTATTTTATTTTTTTTATTATTTTTTTTTAAGAGGGCGGTGGAAAAACCTTCAAAAAAGGCATCAGGCAGTGTCCGCACTGCCGAATAGTGTGGGATTTACCAGCATCGCAGCAAGCCCACTCGCAGATGGGCCCGCCGGGAAACCAGCGACCTCACTAAAAAACCACCTCCCTTTTCCCACGCAGAATATCAGGCCGGGACCGCTTTCGCATTACTTCAGCTTGAGTCTTGTTTCTTGCTCTTAGTAGCTCTACCGTTCTGGCTTGCATTGCCTCTCTGTCCTTTCTTTTCTCTTCAGTCTGTCAAACAGCCATCATCCCTCTTTGTTCGTAGCAGCCTCTGCACGTAGGCAATCATTCTGCTCCAACATTTCTCGTTGTCAAGCATCAACTTGACGATGTTCCGCGGAGTGATTTGACCCATCAGCGTCTCCAGGAGCCTTCTTTCGTCGATCCATCGACTGCATACGAAAAACGTATGCTCTGCGTCGTCCCTTTCATGTTCGCAGTATTTGCACTCCGGTGTCCTGACCTTGCTCATTTTCCACAAATAATGTCGGAAGTAACCGTGCCCACTAAGGAACTGGGTCAAGTAGAAATCCACTTCCCCGAATTTCCTATCCGTCCAGGGTCCGACCCTCCTGATGAGCTGGTGCGTCCACCTACCTCTTGAATCGGTCGTCCATCTTTCCTGCCATTCCGTCAGGGTTCGAGCTCTCTCTTCTTCTACTGCCCGTTCTCTGCCCACTTCCACGCTAGCGTCGTAGATTCGCTTCCGTTCGATAGCGAGCAGGTCGATGGGTGGTACACCCGCTATCACCAGGATTGCGGCTTCGGAGACTGTACGATAAGAGCACGCGATCCGTAGTGCTCCCCTTCGCTGCACGGTGCTCATACGCTTTCTGTATTTCTTCACTCTCATAGCGTCGGCCCAGATCTCGGCCCCGTAGAGCAAGATCGAATGCGTCGTCGCCATCAGCAGTCTGCGCTGGCTTGGCCTCGGGCCGCCCACGTTCGCCATGAGTCCGCTCAGTGCAGCGGTCTTCGTCACAGCTCGGTCAACCGAGCTCTGTATGTGTGGCCAGTAGGTGAGCTTCGTATCCAAGATCCCTCCCAGATACTTCGCCGATACCTTCGTCTGGACTCCTTCTGTACCGATTACCATGGGTACGACCTTGGGGATTCTTTTCCTCGTGAGCAACACGATCTCGGTCTTTGCCAGGGCCAGTTGTAGCCCATGTTGACTCATCCAGTTGTTGACTCGCCTCATTACTTGGTTGAGTTTCAGTTGTGCCATTTCGGTGTTTCGGGAAACAATGACCGCTGCGACGTCGTCCGCGTACCCGACGAGGAAAGCGTCTCGGGGCATGTCCGCTCGGAGCATGTCCGCTCGGAGCAGGCCGTCGTACAGCGCGTTCTAGAGGTCCGGTCCCAGTATCGAGCCTTGTGCCACTCCAGCCGTGATTTCCCTTGTCTTCGTCCCTTCGGTCGTTTCATATTTTATTGTACGATCTCTGAGGTAGTCCCTGAATATGCGAAGGAGATAAGTCGGAATGCCGAACGTATCCCGCAGCGCCTCAAGGATATCTATCTCGACGAATTGAAGGCGTTTTTCACGTCTAGGGTGACAAGCACCACTATCGGCCGAGCCGGGTGGCTCGCCGTCTGGGTCTCGCACACTGTCTCTACGACTTCTCGTATGGCACCGATTGTGGAGCGGCGCTGTCTAAAGCCGTACAGTCTGTTGGAGAAATCTCCCGCCGTTCGGATGGCATCCAGCAGTCGGGGCCTCAGCAGCAGTTCCAATGTCTTACCGCCCGTGTCCAGCAGACTCAGGGGTCTGAGCGACGACGGAGAATTCGGGTCACCTTTTCCTTTACTGATGAGTACCAGCCTTGCTTGCTTCCAGCGAGTATTAAATACACCTTCTTCGATGCAAGCGTTCATCATTTCCAACAGTATATTAGGTGTCGTGTGCGCTACGATCTTAAGGATCTCTGCTGGTATGCCGTCCGGTCCAGGGGCCTTTCCGGTTTTTAGGGCGGCGATGACTGTCATCAACTCATCCATGCTGAACACAGGGACTTCATCGATCTCCTCTTCGCCATTTTCCTCGTTCCTCAGAGGGTGTCTTGGGAAGAGTTCGTCGACTATACCCTCCATCGTCTCTGCTGACAAAGCTCCGACCGGTCCTAGGGACTTCAGTTTTTTGGTTACGATCTTGTAGCCCAGTCCCCATGGGTCCCTGTCCACCTCTTCACAAAGTTTCCTCCAGCACTGTCGCTTGCTGTTCTTAATCGCGTTGCGGAGATTTTTCCTTGCCGTTTTATATTCATTTGTACGGGCCTCAGCTTCTACGACGTTACGCTCCCGTTGTGCCCTTCTTCTGAGTCTCAGACATTTTCTTCTCAGTTCGGCTATCTCTTCCGTCCACCAGTACACCGATTTTCTGCTGCGTCGCTGTCTTTTCGCTGACATAGAGGCATCACAGGCGCTCTTGATTTAGCTCATGGTGGAATCCACGAGGGCTTCCGCCCTCTGTCTTCCGCTTAGTCCCCTGGGAAGCTGCGAGGAGGGATCCAAAGCGTTTTGTAGAAACTCCACCAGTCTCGTCCTGTCCAACCTTGCTAAATTCCAGCGGTGTGGTCTTTCGGCGTTATTTCTCGCAGTTTCCCTGCTTCCTCTGATAGTGAAGGTTATGTATTGGTGATCGTTTCCAGTGTAGTCTTCGATCACCCGCCACCCTTCCACCCGAGGTGCCACTCCAGTCGATGCCAGTGTGACGTCTGGGATGGAGTTGCCGAACCCCGGTCGCCTATAGGTCGGTGTTGTGCCCCTGTTTAGTACTTCCAGGTCGAGTCTGGCCGTCATTTCTAGCAGCAACCGGCCTCTTGAGTTTGTCTGTGGCATGCCCCACTCCAGTGCTCTGGCATTGAAGTCTCCGGCGACCACCAATTCGCCTGTGACCGTTCTCAGAGCGTCTTCGATGGACTCTAGCTTTTCTCGGTACTCTAGGGCTGTGGTGTTAGGCGAAAGGTAGACACTTACATAAGTAATGTTGCCTGCTCTCACCCACGCGTAATCCTCCCCGGCGCCATGTGCCTCTGTTCGCAATTTCTGGGTATTTGCTACCCACATTGCTGCTGTGTTCGTAGTGCTGGTGAACCACGTTGGGCTGTCTATGTTTCGGTACTGCTCGCTGATGATTAGTACGTCTGCCTCCAGCTCGACCACGAGTTGGGACAGGAGGTCTTGAGCAGCACTGCACCGTTTCAGATTGCACTGAAGGATGCGGATCATCGGGCGGCGTTCTTTTTCTTTTTCAGCTCGAGGGCATGTCGAAATACTTCACATGCGCCTGAGTCCGGGACGTGCTCGGTTTCTTTAGCCGGCTTTTTCCTCTCTTCGCAGAGGACGCACCTGGGGTTGCTGGTGCATTTCGCCGCTTTGTGGTCATTTTTGCCACATTTCCAGCATAGCGTGCTCCTATCGGGTCCCTGACAGTTCCTCTTCACGTGACCGTAGCCCAGACATCGGTAGCAACGTGGGACCGATACTCTCAGCCTAAGCCTGCAATTAATCCAGCCGATTTTTATTCGTTCCTTCTTAAGAAGGACGGCTGCCCCTGTCTCGTCCATCTCGACGATAGCCATTTTTTGTTCCCGCTTATTGGGCTGGGTAACAAATACTTTAGGCTCTCCAGCCTCTCGCGTTTCCAGTTTAAGGGACTCTTCGACTTCCTCTTTGGTTGTGAGGCAGTCTAGATCTCGTATCTCCAGCGTGACTCTGGTTGTCAAGTCTCTCACCACACACGTCTGTCCCAGCGCGTCCTGGATCACACTGCGGAGTGATGCGCCATCCTTCGTGGTGTTACCGAGTCGCAGGAGGACGCCGCCGTCCTGCGTTCGCCGAACTGCCTTGATGTCGGCGTCTTTTTCTTCCGGCCTGATGGTCTGTCGGAGCTTCCCCAGAACCTCCGCGTAGGTTTCTCCGTCCCCAGGTTTAATGAGGATAGCATTGCCTCGCGCTTTAGGCGCCCGCTGCTTCTTGCTGGGCTGCCGCCTGGTAGTTCTTAATGAGGAGGAGGTCCCCTCTCCTGGCCTATGCGGATCAGTTTTGGAGCCGCCCTCACTACCTCTCGATTTTTGAGATGGTCTGAAAATGATCCACTCCCTTTCTTCGTTCCCCTGTTTCTTCTTCTTTAAGGGTGTCGAGTTCGGGCTGCCATTCTCAATACATATCGGGTCCTCTCTTTCCCTCTTTTTGTTTGACCCAGGACCTAACTTTTTTGCCTGCATCGGGGCAGTCGCCCGCACTTAAGCTGGCGGTGGCGTCTGCGCGGGGGCGCATCTCACGGGCTTACCTCTCGCGTGAACGAAGAGCATGCCGCTGATCTCCGCTAAGACCATGCACACTTCTCGCACCGAATCCAGCGATGCCTCTAACTTGTTCAGGCCATCCTTGATTTCCAGGCTAACGTTCTTCTGCCTGCCTACTGCCCTCTGCATGACGGCAAGGGTCTCCTCCATGTGCTCTAGCTGCTGCTTCAGCCTTTCCTTTTCTTTCGCAGCCTGCTGTTGGAGCTGGTCAAGATTCTGGTCTGCCATGGACGCTCTCCGTCTTCTGCTCATCTCAGCGGCAGCTGGTGTTCCCGGTGGCGGACGCCCTGGTTTCGTGAGGGTCTCTTGGAGCTCTCCTTTTCTTTGCGACGAGGGGGTGCCAGATGGTCGTTCCTGCATGCTTGTCTTCCCTTTAGTGGGAGGAGTCGCCGCGAGCCTCGATTTCTTTGCGAAGGGATTTGTTCGCGTCTCACCTTCGCCTCCATTATTTAACTCCATTTCCATTGCCTGTTCGTCAGTAGTTGTATTCTTTTCTGTGTTTAAAGCTATGTTATATTCCATACTATTCCCACGAGTTGGGACCATTCTTGTCGTCACCCCCCGGCAGTGGGCCCTTACCGGGTGGAAAGCTTTGGTACTGTGGGGTGCGCCAGGTGCCCCACAGGTTGTAACGACTTCGCTGTCGGGTTTTATAGAGTTTTCGTTCTCCCATGCCAGCCAGTTAAGGCAAACACCCCGTTCCCGGATCCCACCCTACGTACCACAGCTACGCCCTGCTGTGGTGGTTGAAGGGTGGTCCGGGTTTTACGGTATGTAGGTGATGACTGGCGCTCAGTCATCCTCAGCTCGGACTGCCCCGGATTCGCCAATTCCCGTAACCACCCATCTCTGAGTGGCCCCTGAGGCTATTATTATTATTATTATTATTATTACTATTATTATTATTAATATTTGTTTATAATGGAATAGATACTTGTGTTAAATCGACAAACTATTACCGTAAATTAATAAAAAATAACTTTTAATATCAATTATAATTAATTATTAAGTCATCTTCAAGAGAACGTTCTTAATTTAAGGTAGTTTAGTAAATTTTGCTAAAACAAAGCTGCAGCCCTACTTACCAATTTAAAGTTAAGGAAAACACTCTTTCTCGTGATTTAATGAACAACGTATTTCATAATTCTTATGAAAAGTCCATAATGTCAGTAGCTTTGAACGATAATTGCTCTTTTCTGATCCTTCAACACTGCCACTGACTAACTTGCTAATGCCAGAGGCCAGTATAAATAAGCATCAGTTTGTTTCCCAGTTTTCGGTTCCTCACAAGGCTAAGTCTTTTTATACATCCTTTGATCTTTGATGGTGGTTACCTTGTGACGAGCCAAACAATATATTCAGGGAATATATTTAGGGAAAGCTTTAATACTTTCTAATTAAATTACTAACTCTACTTTGAGAAAATTGTATTAGAACTATGGTGTGTGTACAGAGTTAGGGTTAGCACGGGTAACTTTATTATTTTCAAAGATAGAGAGTTGGATAAATGGGGAAAAAGGGCCTTTCTAATGATCTTTGGTAGGGCCAACCAACCAGTGACTGAATAATTAAGATAAATTTCAATTTTGAAAGCAGATTACATAAGTAGTCGTTTTTTTTTCAAATTGCCTTTAAATCTTTATTTTTAAATATGTTTACCATTAGGGATTAACAAATAAGAAGGGCAATTAACATATAAATACACTTTTCATTTATATATATATTACGTAAATTGACAAAATAGAAGATAATTACAAAATCAGAAACAGAAACTAACCAGTTAATGAATAATATTTGTTTAAAAGGAAAGTTGTAAAATAAATACAACTTTTCAAACTGCTTACCTACTTAAATATAGTGTTTACTATAAATGTCCCTTTCAACTTATTTTAAAGACTTATTGGCGCAGAATAAATTTTTTTTTTTTTAATTTTCATTCTCCCTATACCATATTTGCCACACTTATTTCATACTTTTGAAGGCGCTCTTGACCTAACATTTTCTATTACTCCGGGATATTATGTACCTTCATTATTAACTACCACATATTGCCAGATTTTTAGTGATGTATTTCAAACATCTTCATATGAGGGTATTTTAAATATCTGTGCAGTTATGATTTGGACGATTAGCTTCCGTCAAATTTTCCTTGTTGCTAAAGTCGATTTTCCTCTATTTTTAGTTAATACTGGCTGCGAATCTGTTTTCCTAATCTTAGGAGGTGTTTTTTCAAAAATTTTATTGTGAAGGGTAGATTTAGAAATGTGAAGTTAGCCACACTTAAAATTTCAGCACATCTCTTATATTTTGCAGCGTTGCAGGCAGAGTTTCCTCAGCGTATCGAAACATCGTCTTATTGGCGAAAACTCGAAATCGATTAGTGACTCAAATTTCAGTACGCATTATTGCTAACCACTTACAAAGACAAAATTTCTACCATTTAACTGCATATCTACCTTTGCTAATAATAAAGTTATCCTTGCTAATCTACCTTAAGTGGAATACGCCGTACAGTTCGATTCATATATCTGAGTGCAAGTATCTGATTTAAGTTAATCTCACTGTGATTTAAGTTAATCTTATGATCTTGTATGGACTTAATAAGATGTATTATAGTTAAATAGAAATGGAAGGTATCTCTAGTGTGTTACTTAACAAGCGTTTTTTCCACAAATATGGATATCCACTTTCGTTTCAACAAATCTGATGTCACTAACTATAGACCCATCTGTTGTTTCTGTTGTATAGGAAAAAAATTCGAGAACGTAATAGCGGACAGCGTTCTGCAAAATTACAAAAATATTATGGCGCCTGAACAACATGTTTCTATCCAGGACGTAGCACTGAAACTAATTTATTATTTTTTACGAATTATTCACTAGATTGTATTGAACATAGTAATCAAATTGATGCAGTATATAAAGATTTTCGAAAAGCTTTCGATCGAGTCGACCATAGCTTTCTATTAATTAAATTGCGATCTTATCGTATTATGGGTAATTTACTGTTATGACTTAAATCATAATTATGTGGAAGAACCCTAGTTGTTAGCATTAATGAATTTTTATCTTGCCAAATAAATATTACAACTGGGGTTCCTCAAGAAATCCATCTAGGGCCGATAATGTTTTTACTATTTGTAAATAACATTTCAACCAGCAAGTTTTCTAAATTTCTATTGCTTGCGGATGACTGAATTTTTCTGAATATAACTGACAATGATAATCAGGTTAAAGTTCAGAGTGACTTAGACTCTTTATCTACATACATAGTGTACATTAAACAACATGGATTTAAATTATCCTAAATTTAAAATGATTACCTTTTCTCGTAAGAAAAACCCAAGACAGTTTAATTGTTCCATCCATGGTATTGATGGTACACAACTTAAACGAGTGGATTTTGTGAATGATTTGGGTGTAAAGTTGGATATTATGTTAGGATGTGATCTTCATATTGATGATATCCTCAAAAAATGTTTTCGTATGTGTGGGTTGTAACGTACTTTTTAAGTCGTTCCATGAGGTTGACTATTATTATGCACCCCGTAAAACACCCAACCTAATTGTTGGTGGCTGAAGTTCAATTTTTCAAATATTCTGCGTTGGAGGACGCTGATTGGCTAGAAAACGGTGGCCTCAAGCGAGAACGCCGGTGTGATTTAGGAATGAACAGATAGACAGTTCCCGTCTTTGAGACTAGGCACATGTGAGTTATTTTACCTATTCGATATATACAATTTATTCACTTTCATTATTGGTTGCGATTATAATTATTAGTACAGAAATACGATCATAGCGATTTGATGTTATTATTAATTAATTATATTTCATATATAATTAGGATTTACCTGGATTTTAGGTAAATTATTTAGGCGTGGTCAGTGAGACTTTTTTTGTCACCCTATATGGTTAAAAGTAGTACGATTCGAAACAGTAGAATATAGTTTCAATATTATTTTATAAATTTGTGAAGCTGTGCTCTAGTCAGGAGATTATAGAAAATATAGTTTTTTAAACCAATAAATTTGAGTTTTCTTGCCTCCAATTTGTTTGAATCGGATTGCTACTTTTCAAAACCACGTGCTGTTTGGGAATTAAGTTCCTTTATCTTATCTTTATCTTATCTTCTCTTATCTCATAGTTATAATATATGATAGTGAGCTATAGAAAATTGCTAATATCGTAATTTCTGCACTAGGTTAAGTAATTTGTTACTTTGTAGAGATTTTAATAACTCACATGCACGCCAATTAGAAGACTGGAACCTGTTTCCTAATATTTGTAAATTCATTGATTATTGTTCTTTGACAACAAATTTGTACAATAAATCAATACGAATTTCTATAACTTGTCACTCTGTCTTTGAAATATTAATGAAAGAATTTTTCTCTGTTACCTAATTACAGGTTATGAAACCGTTGTTTTTGGAATTTTGGGTCAGATGATAGAGGGGTTTTTTTATTTAATTTATTTTTGTTCCTTCTGAACTATAGTATGTTTAAATATTAACGAATAGAGTTTTTATTAAGAAAATTGTCGAGTGGCTGAACTGTTATCAGTTCTTTTGAATGCAATTTTTTGGGTAATTTTATTTGCTTCATTCTGGGTAGGGTCACTAAAGGTTGACACCTTCCAGGTTTTGTTTTCATTTGTTAATTACTTTTCCTGTGAGAATTCACAGAGGATTTTACCAAACCAGATTTGCTGGTACATTCCCTTCAGGAACTTATTTATAATTTTTAATCTTGGCTACACTAGCCGTCAACGTTCGTCTATATATTTGTAAATTTTGGGGCACTCTTAACACAAACAATTCTTTGTATGTACTCTTCTCAGATGAGGCTGCGGTAACCTGACTGCAAGATCTATAACCTGCTGAAGAACTCTGGACGCTTACCACCTGCAGATCCCTAGATAAGAGGATTGGAGAGGCCAGTACGTGACCGTCATCTGGACTAGAGCTCTAGCTTTCCCACTTTGCCACGGCAAGTCCACCTGGATCCAATCATCAGCAACAGGTTAAGGGTGAGAGTACTGACCTCATAGAGAAGGAACGAGATTGTCAGAGTGACCCCGAACCTCATAGAATTTTTGTAAAGTGAGCCCAGCTTAAAATTTCAATTTCACCTAATTTTCTTTTTCATTTCTAGTAACTATACATCATTTTTTTTTATTATTGTTCAATAGTAACTTCATTATTAAATTGTAATACTTTTGCTTATTTGATTATAGTGTATTCAACTACCTTTTATATAGTTTTCTTTGTCTTTTATATCTAAAAATTATCCTGGTGCCCAAATAAATTGTCAACTTTCAAAGCAGTCCTACGAATACTACGCCCTAGTGTCATAAATCTCCCTGAGCTACCGGAGCTAATGTCAATGAACTTAAGCTAGTGGAATTGCACATCCCTAGCTTATCTGAGTTTATTGTGACAGGGTTTATCAAAAGGCAAATTAATTACTTTACTTAAATAAGTTCTATCCTTTTATTCTTTAACTCCCTTGTCAGATCAGCAGTAGAATATTGTAGCACCATCTTGAATCCCCAATATGAAATTCATATTAATCGTGTAGAAGGAATTCAAAGGAAAATGTGTAATTATATGTTTAAGCTTAATTTGGATAAAGATAACTACACATATGATCAAAGACTCTACGTACTTGCATTTAAGTCATTACGATGCAGAAGAAATTGCAATTATATCAAATTTGCATACAGGTTATTTAATGGCAAATTTGACTGTAGCAGCGAATTAATTTCTTTGTTTAACTTACGTATTCCAGATCATGGAACAAGGCCATCTGAAATAATTATATATTCTAGTCAACATTGAACGAACTATGGATTTCATAGCTCTATTAATAATATTGTTATGAGTGTTAATAGTCTTAGTAATTTTAATATTTCTGCATCTTCTTAGCCACAATTAATACATTAATTAGGAATATGTAGTCACTTTAAGATAATTGTCAATTTATTGTGTTTTTAATATTATTGTGTTTAGTAGTAGGTACACAGTAAAAAAATCCGACTGATTTTAACACTGAATCCACACTCATCAGTGTGTATATAGTCCACACTGGGCAGTGTTAGGCATATTCGTGTATTATTACATTATATAAAAGTAATTTAATACAGTAGATTTTACAAGGTAATGTGTAATAGTTAATTATTCACCGTGTAATTATTCCGTTTTTATGGCGGATTGATTCATTTTTAACACAGGGTTTTGTAAATTTTACTACAATTTATGAGTACTTCTACAAACTTGGCGGGTATATCGTTCGTGTAATATTAGTTCTAAAGGTTTAGTTATTATACTACCCAGTTCGTGTTAAAAATAACACTGCAGCAAATTACGATTACCATTTAGTAATTTTACCATTTGTCTTTTTTTACTGTGTATATTCTTTCGTATGGGTAAATTATTTTAAAATAGGTAAAATCAGTGACTATATTCTTTCTATAGTCACTGGTAAAATGTAATAACCTCATGGTACTACCATTTACTTTAATTATTTCTCCGGATTGTATCATTTGGGTTCGCCTGTAGATACAAATTGTAACAATAAATAAAGAAATGAAGCTGAAACTAACCTAATATTTAGATTCGTAGAACGTGTGGACTTCTAAAATCCTAAAATCTAAAAGTACTAAAATTATTCTGCCATATTCATACTAAAATATCTGATGCATGGAGATCACTCACCTATGCCAACTACCTATTAAGATATTGTTTTTGTCTGGGATATAGTTAATCATCATTTTAACAAATTTATCATATCGTTAGGCCCCGGCTATTCCAAAAATGAAGAATTAAACCACAAAATATAAATAGTGAATGCCAATACCTTTTTTTTAGTATAATGATTTCATACAAATACAGGGCATATACATATATTATCTCGACCAAAGTCTTCACTTTTTGTAGTACCTATATGTATTATATCCAAAACTATTTCACTTTAAAAATGCTTTCAGATACTTCAAGTCCACTTTGACTCACAGTGTTGCTCGTAGCATCAAATATTTACAATTGCTACATGACGGTTTCAGAGTTTTTAGATTAATGCGTATTTCAAAAGGACGAATTCAGCAATTTTTTTAACATTTCTTTCCTTCGCAAATTATTATAATGTGCTCTTATGTACAAGGTGGCCCGTTTAATATGGGCCTATACCTTATCTCAGAAACTACAAGTCTCAAGAAAAAAAAGTTAATAACTACAAAGCTGATACTTAAATGCATCAAACTTTCACTAAAATTCATGATGAAATTCATATCATACAGAGTGTCCCATATAAAACGAAACACCCTTAATATCTCAAAAATAAAACGGGATATACAAATTTACCGAAACAGGTTAATCTTTGATTAAGAGGTTGGGCAAGTTTTGGAGCATAAGTGATGGTTAACCCCAACTCCCCTCTCCCCCAGCCCCAAGGACACACAAAATTTCAAATAGGAATAGGGGCCGAATCGCACCGCATTTGTAAGGTATTTTTATTCTATATTCAACGGCGCACTTAATTTTAAAATGGGTCTATTCGTTATCTAGTAGTTGATGTTTGAAGTTGCCTAAAGTGAAAAAAAAAAGGAAAAGAAAACGCAATTCATCAACGATCAAGTAGGTTGTAAATACATATAAAACAATTCATTCTAGTAGTTATTACTAGTTTTGTTGTACTTTTCATGTGTCTGCCGAGACTATAAATATTTTGACAAAGAAAAATAATCATTATTACTGCCAGTCAATAATAATGAATAATAAACAAATAAATATCCATATAAATATATCATATGTATATTTAATATTATAGTTAAGTAGTAGGTACCTATAGATATGACAAGTGAAGATGAGAATTAATAGACAAAAAAATACTTTAATATTAATAATATTGTATACAGATGTCAGAAAATTTTGAAAGCGAACAGCCGTATCAAAGTTGTTATAAAATAACACTTTCAGTTTAATATAAACGGAAGTAACCCCAAAGTTTGGAAATGAAAATTTGTAAATAAAAATGTTTTTAAAAGAGTTTAATTTCTTGAACACAATTTTTGTTAAATCGGACAAATTGATCTTGAAAAAATATACATATAGCAACAGTTCACCCTATTTATAATATACATGAAATACAGGAGGTCTATCTATAAAACATCACATTTTAAGAATTTATAATTCGAGAGCGAAAAGAAGGTTTCGAGGGTTTCACTGAACTTCTTCCATTTTCTTAAATCCTTTTCAATCCAAAAATTATGAACTTCCTTTAAATGGAATCACACTTATATGTTACGTCCATCTGAAAGTACGATTCTTTTCGTTTAAGAAAATATATACATTTATTTTCATAAAGGAAAAGAATCATGCTTTAGATCTAACATTTAAGTGTGATTCCATTTAAAGGATGCTCATAATTTTGAAGCCAAAATTGAAACAGGTAAAAACTTTAAGGTAATACAAGAAGCTCAGTGAAGACTTCATGTCGATAGCTCTTTTCGATCTCGAGTTATAAACTGGTAAAATGTGATACTTTACAGATGAACCAGTATTCTGCTGGTCGGTATTTAAATATTTTTAAATTAGTTTATTTGTAAAATATTTTCTATTTTTGTTGATATTTATTGGTTTTTGTTGATTCAGACTTCTGCCAATTTTACACATTTCAGGATGTTAATTAAACTTTAGAACAATTATGTATCTTTACAGACTTGCCCAGTGGGAAACGGTTTATATTCCCTTATTTAAGTTATTTTATCTTTTTCACATACATCCCTGTGAGAATATACACACCGTAAAGCTTGAAATCCGTATATATATATATATATATATATATATATATATATATATATATCTTATTTACATAATAGAAAATATTTAATGAGCTTATATAAATCCGATTTAACCGTCTAATTCGTATTTACTCTAATATCTTTTATACTAAGAAATACTAAGAAAACTGAAAAATATGATACAATTTACTTAACATGAGTGGCACCCTAAATCATTTGTCTTCTTTAACTGAATATTTAGTCAGCGATGTATCATCGTTTCACAGCAGGGTAATAACATTGCTTAAAATTAATTTGCTAGTAAAATAGATAAACTTGTACGATTCATTGCAGTCATTTTGGGATTACACTACCTGTCAAATAATAAAAACAGGAAACCAGAAGTATTTAAAATATAGATTAAAAATGTAGTATCCAGTAAAACTTCTAAAGTTTGCCTCAAAAAGACACTGTATAATGTAATAAAGGGAAATATATGACAATTTAACTAAATATCATCAGATCAGTGTTTCTTTAGTTTCATATAAATTCTGTTATATTACAAATTATATTTCGAATTAGGTATGTCTAAACAAAAAAAAATATAATAAAATTTAAAAGAAATTAAACATTTAACTAATTTTGTTCTAAACTTTTCCAGTCAGTAGAAGTTTTTTTGTAACGCCATATCATAAATTGACATTTATTTAACAGTTTCAATGAATCAAAATAATGTCATTAGGAAAATACAGGAAATAGGAAAACAAATAAGGAATAATACGAAATATAATAAATGAATAATAAATAAAGAAAAAAGTGTGAAATAAAGAAATTTTATTTTAAGAAATAAACATTTATTAATTTTATTAACAAATTTCATGAACAATTTTATTCATAAATTAACGAAAATTTATATGAATAGTTCTTTTACTAAAATTATTTATATTTATTCCTGGAATTATAGGTTTAGATGTGTAAAAAATATTTGATTCACTTATATTAATATGGTGGTTGGTCTGATTTCACCAACGAATACATCGACAGACACAGTCGTTTTTGTGTAATCTGTAAATTCTGTATTTTCTATATAACTCGAGATTAAAATGTGTTTTTTTTATTCGTGTGATTTATAGTACTCGCGCCTTCGCCATTTTAGCTACTTGTTATATAAAATACTATTACGATAAAAAATTGTCATTGCCATTTTTAACTCACAAGTCGTTATATGCACTGACAACATCGTTCTGGAGAAGAGGAAGTCACGTTTGATCCAAGAATATTGTTTCCTACACAGTTATCACCATTGAATTTAATATCATGAAAGCACTTTCTTTTAAATTTCTTTTAACTGATTTTTCTTTTTTTTTGTATAATTTTGGCCTATGTCCAATCAACCCGGTGATTGATGTCCTTTGCATGTTTTACTAATGTAGACTTACCAGTTTTGTAATTTATAACATAATTTTGGTGTTTTCAAAAAAAAGTAATAAATAAGTTACAGACATTGAATACACTTGTATTTATTTAAGTTGTAAAAATATTCTTGTAGATCTCACAGATTTGTAATCGAGTATTTATATCGCGCCGACTTATACACCGATAAAAGTCAGACTGAAGCAATCCGATCGGATTATTTCTATGATTTTACGTAAGTACATAAGCCGAATCTTTTTCCTGCATTGTCCCGAGTTTATTGATATTCCTTAAGCAGTGGGAACTATACTCGTACTCTACAACAGAAGCTACCGAGGGAAGGTTGAAAACTTTTTTAGATCGAGGTACTATGAATCATCTTATCTATTTTTTGGTCTATCTTTACCAGTTGAGCCCCTTTTTAACACTATATAAAGATAATTACTATTCATTATAATCAGTAACGTTCTGTTTAAATGAATGAAGTCTGATTTTGTCTTCATTGAATGAAGACAACACGCTCGTTTACTCTGCTCAGATTACGAGGTGTGATCTGAAGGAAAAGGGCTTTTAAGAGCTCAACCATCCAGATCCAGTGAATGGTATCGCTGTAAAAGTGATTGTAAATATGGAAATATCGTCTTATTTGTAGATAAAGGACATAATAAAAACAGTCTTTTAAGGTTTCAGAGTCTGGCTCACAGAGTGATTTTTTGAGCTGATTAATTTATATTTCAATTCAATTTAATACCGTAATCCATGCTGAAATAACTTTCTAGCGCTCGACAACTGTGTTACGAATGCAAACATTTCAACACGAGAAAACTGCATAAATAATTAATCAGTAAGTAATATTTTTTTCGTTGTATGAAGACTACTTATATTAAAAAGTAGAGTAGATATATAGTAGAGTCAGGATCTCAAGCCCACACGTCATGACTATTTGTAAATAAATGGTAAGAATAATGAAAATATATAAAGGGGAATCCACTTTTAAGCTCTGTTACTTAAACTGGTGTACATGTCTACTTTTAACCCATTAAATAATTAAAAATTAAGTTGCCAACGGCAAGGGTTTCATAGCTTCACTCATGACGTGTAGGACTTGAAATCTTGACTGAACCATAAGTATATAATTTCCAACTCCAACTACAAGCACCTATCTTTCAGATTTTTTAAGATAAAGACAACAAATCCCATAAAATATAGCTCTTTCTTTGTATAACGTAGTAATAAAATTAATAATTCTTACACTCAATATAAAATGTCTTCTTACTAACAACAAAGAATGTAGTATTTTCATTACACTACGCTTTCAAAATAATATGACTTTTCAAGTAGCAAATAAAGAAGGAAAAATAATAACCTTATTTGTATATCAAAATGACGAAATCATAATCCAATACACAAACAACTACTTGCCTTACTTATCCAGCATTCCCAACGAGCAAGAACTATAATTTACGTGAACCTAGGAATGTAAAAGCTTAGATTTATTTCTCGAAGCACAATCCTGATCTGGCTCCTAACAACTACTTCCTACTATTCAGTAACCTGAAAGGTATCGGAGGTTGAAGAGATTTAAGGAGATGAAGAAATCTTCTAGAAGGAGGTGAAGCATATTTTTTATTATTAATAATCAATGTATATTGGAAGGAAATGCCGAAAACAAATATTCTACGGCCAATATGCCCCGACTGGGATTGCATTACTTCGGCATCTCGATGAAAGTCGCCACATCTTTCATCGAGATTAATCATCAGGCACTGACCGGTTTCGGGCTTGTTATGCGCTCGTCAGTGTGCCATAGGTACTGTAATCCATGAACGATGTTGCGACATGATTGCCTGAGGGGCATCGTGAATCTAGTAGTGGTGAGAAACATACCGTAGTGCCTTCTTTGGCTGTTTGCTACTATCCGTCGGACAATTCTTGTCAAATTGATATGCAGACAGATAGCGACCTGCTTTTCCACAGGCGTCATTACAGCAGTGACCTCTATTGTCTTTGATGAAGACAATTCTACTTATTTATTGGAAGGAGATGCCGAAAACAACTACTCCACGGGAAATGTACCCTGACATGCCCGCGGTGCAATATGCATCCCCCAACATTGAATTACAACGGTATGTCTTCATATAACCTCAAATTATTGTCTTTTATACATTTTTCTTTTTAATAGTCTTATCTACATCCTTTAAATAATGAAATATTAAACAAGCATCTACATTACATTAAAAATAATTAGTTTTGGTCACATAGGTACCTTTTGTATTGATTTTTATCGGAAAAATTAATTTTTACTGACAAAACTGAAATTGCAGCAAGGGTAATTATGTACCTAATTAATTTACGCTGAAATCATTTTAATTTTAAAATCAGTTTAATTGTCTTATATTTCTTGTAATTTTTAACAGTTCTTAGATGTTAAACCTCCTAACCACACCACGCCACACATGTGTCTGAAGACGCCGGAAGCAGATATACATATCGCACAGATAGTTGTTTTCCACATATCTTAAAAATAATAAAGTTATTTCCTTGCGTACCTAGGTTATAGGTAACGAGAAAAATAAAAACTTTATTAGTGAACCATAGTATTTGATAATTTCATTAATAATTTATCTCTTAGTTAACTTTATGGCTTCATTCCTATATAAAGAAAGATGAGTGTAATAAAATATACACCATTTAATTTAAAATAACGGAGTTAAATTCGAGTTTCGGTACAACCGAAGGTGTAACAATTATAAAACTATTTTCATTAAACAGGCATAGCACTCTATGTTTATTCTGACATTTTCAGACAAAATATTGAACGGAACTAACTTTTCTATTAACTAAATTACTTGTAATGAATGGTATCACTCTGTATAAATAAAATCAAGAAAAATATTTCTCTATGCGTTTATAGATAAATGTTTAATTAAGGTTGACTTCTTAATTTTGATTTTATATCAGTTAATTTGCTTTAGTATATATTGTTAATTATTCATTATGCAATTGCATTATTTACTACATTTTTGTGGTTAACCTTAGTTTTAATTACACGTTAATTTTTTCCACGGCGCCACTAATTAAAAATATACAACAATTTGACAAGTTAAGAAGTCGGTCTCCTACTGAATTAAGATAATTTTGAAAATATTATTTTTACATATTTTACTCTTAGATAGTTTTGTACAGAGTAACATAAAGTTATTTATTTATAATCTGATCTGCTATTGATAATTCATAATTATTGGACATATTGCAGTATTTATAATGGCTATGTCATTAAGTACATAACTCCTTTCTATAATGTGCACGTAGAGCGAGTATTTTGCTATTTGCATTCTAATCAGTAAACATAGCTTTTGCCTTTAACAAAAAACGTATTTCAAGAAAATCATTATAAATTGCAGAAAGAGAAGGAACGAAAGAAAATACTCTGACTATTATTCAAATAAATGATCCCATATAAATAAAAGATGCAACAAAGAAGTAGATTCTAGAAGAAAAATTGTCCTTAAATTCTTGTAAGTTTTTGTCGACAATGGAAGCAGTAAATTATGAGATTTACTATAACAATACTTGGACCTGGCCTGGAATCAACAGATTCATTCAAATAAAAGTGTAAATAAATTATCTTTATCTTTAAAATATTTCCAAATATAAGGAGCTACTTGTTAGTATAGTTTCGCAATATTCTGACAAAGCATTAAGATACTGCGGCAGTAATTTGATTTATATCGAGATAACGGAGAAGTTTGTCAGAAGAAAAATTGGTTATTCCATTACCTTCTAACAAATACAAAATAAGTTAAATGAAACTAAGTGGACCTATTTCTAATAGCATAGACTAACTATTAAGACTAGTTTATCTTGAGTTAAAAATTATTGGCAATCTAAAACGCAGTCAAACTCAAGGAATCGTTTAGTTATTTTATATCAGTCAATACGAGAGGGCGCTCTTCGCGCCTTCGCGCCACATTTCCGCGCGAAGTTTGTCGTTTTCCTATGTTATCACGTTGCCCCAAATAGCAGTGTACCAATTCTACTTTGAGTTAGTGCGGTGTTATACGGTCCGTTTTTGCAGCATCCCGTTTTGAGGGATGCCGCAGAAACGGATTTACGCCTTCATTTATACGTTCCTGCTAAAACGGATTGCGGGATCTTGGCGAAGCTACTACGCACATTTGCTGTGGTGGGTACGAAGCGATAAGAACTATGTCCCTTTCAATATTAAACATTGTTTTAGCACTTGAAGCTGCTAATTTATTGCGAGAGCCGAAAAGCCATAAAATTTGGATGGATTCGTCTAAATTCACCCATGCCCTTTGTCGCGCATCTTTGTTTAAATATTCAGAGGCTGATTTGTCTCAAAGGGCTGGCAGCCTATGGATGACTTCGATGAATTTGTCCGTATCAAAGATATTTTGGTTTTCGAGATCAAAACGGGATGCCGCAAAACCACACCGTTCAACAGTTTACATTCAACTGTGTGTGTCGTGGCCAAGCTTCCCGCATCCCGCTATCCTGCACTGCGGCAGCATGTTGCCGCGTATCCCGCGAAAACGGATAATGTAACGACTGCTATTTAAACTCGTGTGATATTGTCATCCCGCAAAACGGGACCCGCAGTGTGGGACCCGCAAAAACGGACCGTATAACAACGCACTTAGGGTATATACTAATCTCAAAAATGCAGCCGTTGCACGTCATAGGTGACGTAACGGTGGTATATTCATTCATTGCCATTGGGCAGTTAAAGATTACTAAATGTATCTCTATATTGAATATGATTAAGTGAATTTCAACTTTTGACAGTGGCTTCCTTCCAATAAATAAGATGTAGGATTGTCTTCCTCAAAGAAAATATAGGTCACTGCTGTAATGGCGCCTGCGGAAATGCAGGTCGCTATCTGTCTGTCAATTTGAAAATAATTGTCACACGGACAGTAGCAAAGACCCAAAGAGGGCACTACGATGTTTCTCACCACTACTAACATTGACGATGCCCATTAGGCAATCACGTCTCAACATCTTCATCGAGTCTACTACCTATGGCATTCTGATGAGCGCATAATAAGCGCGAAACTGGTCAGAGTCTGTGGTTGATCTCGATGAATGATGTGGCGACTCCTATGGAGATACCGAAGTAATGCAATGCCAATCGGAGCACATTGCTCGTGAAGTGGTTGTTTTCGGCATCTCCTTCAAATAAATAAGTAGGATTGTCTTCCTCAAAGAGAATAGAGGTCACTGATGTAATGGCACCTGCTAAAAAGAGGGTCGTTATTTGTCTGTCAATTTGACAATAATTATCAGACAGATAGTAACAAAGACCCAAATAGGGCACTACGGTGTGTTTCTCACCACTACTAAAATTTTGTATTATAGTAGTTCACTATGTTGTGGTATTCTCTGCCAAATTTGAAAGGAATATATTCATTACTTTTAGAAATACAGAAAATACTCTTATTTTCAACTTGATCACCCCATAATTTTGAAACGAAGCAAGTTTGAACTAATTAGCTGAATCGTTGTATTTTAGGTTCAAGATTGTCTGGTACCATTTGTGCTCCTTTATTTTAAATATACCCTGTATAAGATCAAACAAATATCTTTACAATTTGAGAGACTAAAACCTACTAGGACTGCGGCTGGTCTACATTGAAGTCAAACAACAAATTACATTATAAAGGTGATAGAATTATAAAAATTTATATTTTTCGTTACAATAAAGTCATATACCTACAACCGATCCTGGTTTGAGATCAGGGAGAAAATAAATAACAATATTAAACAAATAGCAACTTGTTTAACTGATTTGTATTCAAGGAGGTCATGAAGTATTCTCCATCATAAATGAAGGCAAAGGTGGTACTTTGATTATAATTGGTCATTGATTTGTAAGTAATTGTTTGTGGCATGAGATTTTTCCCTTTTTGGGAAATTTGTCACACAAGTATCTACTAAGTAAGTCTTTGTGACGAAAGGATCTGTCCTTTAGGCATTTAATTCACTCTAATCAAAAATTCCCATTCATATTAATTCAGACAAATTAAAACTACACTTACGTCAAATATTTTTCAAATAAGACAGTATAAGGCCCTTGTACTACTCTTATATTTTCAAAATCTTTTGTGCATGGTTTTTAATTTTTAAACCAAATATAGCTTTGTTATTATTTACATTAATAATTTTGTTAAATACATTTTTAATGAACTAGTTGATTTTTAAATACTTGTGGATAAATCTATATTCAGAAAATGATCTGTCAGAATAAAACACATACAATTATTTTTCTTATATTTTCGAAAGAAACTCACAATTTCGCAACAGTTTTCTTTCACATATATCGTCAAAAAAATTAAAGAATTCCGTATTCTCTCTTCTCTTGATCTTGGGACATTTTTTAAGTTGAAAATAGTAATTTATATGTTTTTATTATTTCCTAAACAAGTTTTCCAAAAAGTATGTTTGCACTTATAAGTTTGCATTATATTTATTATGAAAAATAATTATAGTGCTTACTGAGCAATGATATATTGTTTTTTTATTTCAAAAATTACCTTACAATCAAAATCGAGTTTTGATAAATCGAACAATCAAAATAAAATCATTTATACACCTCACTTATTAAAATCTATAATTCTTTGTCGAATATCCTGCATTATTCCCAGAAACATAGCAAAAAATTAAATGTAACTAACACCCGTGGTAATTTTAACTTGGTAACAATTATCGGCTTCGGTTAAACGAAGGCTGTATTCAACACATTTTTAAGCAGAATCAAAATCGATCGGAATGCGTGGGACTAAGTAGTATAGTACTGAAATTAAATTAATTTTTATTTATATTCTGTTTCTTCTTTTTGAATATATTACCTAAAACTAGTAGTTAATTGGACAAGCAGTTCTAGGATAAGTAGTACTTACTTCCTATTTCCTTTAAATATGCGTAACTTGTCACAGAGTTTTAGAATACGAAACAATAAAGAAGTGATCTAATCATTGCCAACTATTTAATAGTATACCAAGGAGACTGTGGTATTGAATCGTTATACAGCAAACATTACTAATTCCTGCAAAAGCTGGCTGACCCTCGCAATTGCACGCAGCCACCTTGAAAACCGAACGTTAGAACCAATTAAACAAATAACAAATTATAAAGCAAAATCTTGTAAGAAAAATAATTTTAGTAGGGTAAAATAAGTAACAAAAATGATGAGCTGGCATTGGTATAATTATTTTATTAAAAATGTAGAGTCTACATACCAAATAGTATGTTTATCCTTTGTAATAAATTTATAATTTATAATACTTCTATATCCGTAAATTAAGACGTAAAAAAAGTTGTTTTTCTGTCTAAAATTAAATGTAGTACATATTTTCACTAAAATACATTGTCCTGTAAAAATTTATATTTTCTACATCTTTCAAAAGCGTCACTCCAACGTTGCAATTTTTTTGGTAACATTGCAAGTTTTACAGAGTAAAATTTAGCAAATGTATCATCTGCTACACTGGAGACGAATTACAAGTACAAGTTTTATTCGTACGAATTCGTAAGAAATCTATTCGTACGAATGCGTAATTAAAAGTGGTTACATTAGATGCCTACTGACAGTGCAATTCAGTATTCAGTAGTAGGTAGTTCAGTAGTGCATACTCTGCACATGTAAATACTTTAACAGCACTGACAATGAATCCAGTTGTAAAACTGTATTACTTGTGTTGACGATTAGGTCCTTCTTAAGGATAAAGCAGAATGGGGATGAGTTTGGATAATCATTTACAGAAATTAAAGAAAACAATCCAAAATTCTTCGATTTTAATAAATAATTATTTTAATACATCAATTTTGTTACTTATATTAATCGGTTCTGTAATAACTTATAAGAAACAAATAAAAAATCTCTCTGACACTTTCCTCCATATTTTTTTAGTTAAGTCTCTATTATGATACTGTTTACTTTTTTGTCACGCAAAGACCTTCTTTCCTGTATTAAAGTTATAAACTTTTCGCAATCTATCTTCGACTCTTCCACTCCGCACGAATACTGACGAAAAAAACAAAATAGTTTGGTCGCATCAGAACATCGTCCGAATTCGTACGAAATCGTAACAAATGTTCTTATGCACTGTAACCTCCAACATAAAGAAGCATTTATTTGTTTACTTCAGACGAGTCCGTACGAATTCGTACCAATTCGTAAGAATAAAATTTCGTACGAATCCACATCCAATGTAACCGCCGCCTTACTCTTTGGCTGTAGTCTATTCGTAGAGCCGAGGAACAATATAATGGAGGTGGAAAATATAACAACTGCAGGAATTGCACTCTTTTGACTAATGCAAGTAAAACAGATGAAACGTAAACTATTTTAGTTACAGACAAGTTACTTTTTTACTAGTTTTGAAACCCCTTAAATTTCCGTACTTATTCGTTATACGTTCCGTATTTATTAGGAAACGTACTTCCTAATAAATATGAAAATAATATGTAAAAACTTACAGAAACAAGTGAACGTCATCGGCCACTGCCTAACGAGAACTAAAGCCTCATTTACATTTATCACTTTGGATGTTCATCTTGGAGGAATCATCCCTGGAGGAAGTCCCTCTACCTATTTTTGATGAAAGAGATGTGCCCTGAACCGATGATTCATCCAAAGTGAAGGCTCAGTGAAAAATGTAAATACGATGAGTTCATTTTCGCAGCTACTTCACTTTTTAGTTTTAGTACAGCCGCCAGTGCGATTGTTTGTTTGTGGCTATTATAAATAAATATTTAAATGAAATTATATTATATTATAAACGTGTTATACAATGGCATTTCCAACGTCTTTTAGCACGGCCAGTTATTGATATAATCGAGTTCAATTTATTTATCAGTCCACTTGTTAAGTCAATGCCATCGCGTATAAGACTTTTATTTTTTCTGGAACGAGACATCCTGCCGCCTGGTACCACAAGTTGTTGCACCAAACACGAAATGACGAAATTCTTAGGAACAGTGAATAGTGACAGAGGTGAAACCACAAAACAGGATGAAAATATGTAAACAAGGATGATCACTCCGGATGATTTCACTCTGGATGATTCACTTTGGATGTACATAAAAAGTGATACGGTGTAAATTACACTTTAGATAAACAAATTTTAACAGTTAGATACAATTTTTTTGCAAACGCGTTTTTCGCAGCCCGCGCGCCGAATTAGTTCCTACCTTCCGAAATCAGCTCAGTTGCTGGTATTTTTGCCCCCAATGATTTAACCTCAAAACCGTTAAAGTCGTTAATCGCTTATGTGACCATGTTTCGAATGTTGGAAGCATGCGTTCACGCTGGCCAATTTTACCACAACAGTCCAAACGTGCGTGTGCATCCAACGTTGGGTACATACAATTGGCCAGCGTACGGCACGAGGCATTCGCCACATCGTGTAGCGCCGGCTTTAACAAAGTAATGCTTTTAAAGAATGACACTGATGTATAAAACTGCTGACATTAAAACACCATTTAGTTTTAATAACCTATAATATACGTCGCCCAAAAATTACCTAAATCTACGAAACGGTTTTTAACGGGTTTATTGCGGAAAATTGTTTTTTTTTACAAAATAGCACCCTGCAACTAGTTAGGCGTGTACCTATCAGAGAAATTTTTTTATAAGAATTTTATTCTCATTTTGGTCTGGTCCACTCCCTGGTGAATTTTTATACGCTCAGACAGGGATACCCTGTATGGTATAAAGTATAAAGTATAGTTTCTGAGTATACTTAAAAAATATATAAAATTACTAGTAAACTACATCCGGCGAAAAAAAAATCCCAATAGCAAAAATTCTTTAGAAAGTTTTCTAGAGATGGGCAAATGGTAAAATACCAGTTGGTTAAAATACGGAATTTTGAAAGTTACTCTAAGTAATAAATAACAGAATTGAATATTTTCCAAGTAAATTTCAAAGTAATTTACTTTGTAAAATACCCCCATAATTCAAAATCTCTTCCCGCCGATTTGAACCTTAATTGATCCTAATATATTATCACTATATTTTAACCCTAATATATCATCAGTTAATTATAGTAATGTACTGAAATAGAAAAAAAATATCTCGGGTACTAAATAAGATGTGTGAGTGAAAATTGCAGTTAAAAAATAATTATTATTAAAACAGAAACTTGTACTTATCGACCTGGCTCCTCCGCCAGAATTATTAATGATATTCTAGAACAGAAAATGTATATTTATATTTTGATTAAAAGTGAATAAATAATCTGGAAGGATAAGTTTATTTATCAACAATATTACATACACAAATACGTTTTGAGCAGAAATAATGTAGATAACTTCAAAAGAAGATATACTTAAGAAGATCTGTCTTAGAATACGCATAAAGTTTTATAGTGCAGTAGGTACCAAGATAAAAAAAAATTTGGTCGAAAAAACCACAGTATAATAATGTAGCACAAATAAATATATACAAATGAATTTCAGAAGTCGTTTTTAAAATTATTTTAATAATTAAAACACTCATGGTTTCCTGTTTTTATTATTTTAGAGATGGTGTAATCTCAAAAGAAACTTCAACATATTTTAATATTTTAATAACTTAATATTTTAACTCATAAATCCATTGAAACTCATATATTAGCGGCATCTCAAAATGTTTTGTTAGTGGAAAGAGAACGTATATTAGAATCCTTTCAGAGTAGAAAAGATTTTTTATTCCGTGAATCTCAACTAGATGCTAGTTTTTTAGATCTCAGACAAAATGATCAAAATCTTACTAATGAAAAAGTAAATCTCGTCATGAATTTTATCATTAGGTGAGGTACAAAACTCGGTTTAGATAACAGAAAAATCCTTACAGAAATAGAATATCGAGCAAAATTAGGAGATTTTTCAAATAATATATCATTTTGGAATGTACTTATCTAAAGATATATGTGATATGACATGGTGGAAAGGTTTTTCCGGTAAAAATGATTGAAGGAAATTGCAATGCGTCTTCTTAATATCCAGCTACAACTCCCAGATGCGAAGGAAATATTAAAAATCATGCAAATATCAAAACGAAAAAACCTATAGACTAACTGTATGTAGAACTAAAAAATTAGTATTCGTATTAGTATTCGTAGTTCAGAGAGTAGATCTCTATATTTATTTGTACTGAAATTTTTTTAATTTTTTTTCAATAAAATGTTAAAATGTTTTGTTTTGCCTCAGTTTCAATCTTTTACGTTATAGTACAGTATTATTGAGTAGTGAGTGAGTATTTAGTCCAGGGATCACTTGCACGGTGCATCATAATTATATCTACCTATCGAGTTGGTAATATAAAAAACTTATGAAAGCTTAATAAATATTGCTATTATTTAGTAAAAACCTATGTATTTGGTATTTTTTTAAGCTCTTGCCATAATAAAGCCAGTTAAAGCAAAAAAAAATTAAATATTTGGAAAATTTCAGGAACTTTCGAAGGTAAATTCCTGCTAATTTTGAATTTTCCGGAATTTACCCACCTCTAAAGTTTTTTTTACAGAATCAACTGTGTTACAAGGATAAATAAAATAAGTGTAGTACCTACGCCTAGCCAAATAAGGCCAAGAAATAAAAGACGGAAGGGAAAACAGTGGAATAATAGAATATATAAAATATGATTGATGGATCAAAATATCTTTTTTTATGATATACGGTGTGAAAATATATACAGTGTTATTCAGAACTTATCCATAATAAAATTTGGGGATGTTCAACATACATGTACAAATGTGGTAGTGCAAAAAAAAATTTTTTTGGCGGGTTCTGCAAACTATTTAAAAATTTTTAATTGCACGCCTCTGTATACTGGTCCACTATAATGGAGTGACCTTGGGACTGACAATGCAAACGAGCGATGTCACGGAAAAAACTTGGGATGTTCTAAGAGTATACCGACACCCGGCGCAAAAAAAATTTTCAGCGTTTTTACCTTAAAATAAACTGAAAGATAGATAGATGTGACCAAAGTGACGTGTCTTTAAAATGGATAAAATTTGTTACACTAATTTTGAAGAATTGCGCTACTTGATTACTAGGTATTAGAAACATGAAATTTATAAAAAATTTGCACATACCTTGTTACAAAAGCTGTTCGAAATTTTGTCCCACGACTTCTACACACTTTTGGGCACGCCTTATCCAATTTTGCCGCACTAAAGCGAATGTTCCTCCTGGTTGCTGATCTTGTAAACGCAAATTATTAATTGGGGAGTTTCAGCATTTTGCTGCAACAACTCACAAAACCTAACTCTTAATTGATAATCCACTGGTAACAGTGCTTGAACACGCTGGATATGATCCGGATAAAACTGAACTTCGTGTAGTAAGCGCCACACCGTTGATTGGGATACCCCAGGCACCTGCCTAGCGATCTGACTTGTATTTATTCGCGGATTTTCACGGACCAGATTCAACAATTGTTCTTCATCTGCTACAATACGTTGTGGTCGTCCCGGGCCACCATCTCATCCACGATTTGCACGTAAATTACCAGTATCACGGCCACGTTGTCCCACTGCCGTAGAAGTTGCATAATTTGGCGTGTGTCGATTGGGAAATCGTTCTGCATACAAGCGTGAAGCTGCCAATGAATTTTGTCCAACTTCGCCATAAATAAGAATCATGTCCATTAACTCAGCATTACTGTACACATGAGCCATTTTGAAAATTTTACAGTTTAACACTCCTACGATAAGTAAAACACCGGCACTGAGAGCGACACAGATAGATAGATGACTGATAGACAATAGAGATATTATCCCCACTTCAACTCTATTCGCTCGGTCTTAACCAGGCGTTCCAGGGCCACCTGGGTACAAAAACTTTACTGTTTTTTGTAGGAATGTGGTATATCAGATGTCGTTGAAGTACAGTTGCCCATCTACGTAGTCCTTTATAATGGTATAACTTTAAACATTGTTTACGGGAAATCCTAAGACTTTTATTATACATTTTTTTGGTGATATCGATTTCTTATTTAAGGATGCACATATCCTCAAAGTTTTAGAGATAATTTCTGAATAACCCTGTATATACAGGGTGGGTCAATGAAAAGTTTCTGCCTTAAATAACTTGGTATACTGAATCACTAGTGTTGCTGTAGAAACACTGTTGCTGCCCTTTTTAAGTCTAATCATTACTTAACTTAGAAAATCATCTAAAATAAACTTACGTAACATTTCTGATTTAAGTAAAGATGTACTATATTTTATATAAATATCTTTGAGTGTAACCAAATATCAAACTTTTAAGTGTAACCAGTCTTTTTGTTAATATAAGATAGTACCAAAAAATATATGTAAAACTCCGGACTCTCATGCTCTTCTTTGGCCTATTATTGCACTGAGCTACGTCTACGGCAATAAACTTGAAGCACGTGAGGAAATTGCTGACTTTCCTCCATAATTAAACTAATAACTTTTTATTTACTTTGCAATTTTAGCAAGTAAACTAATAGAAAATCCGTGCTTTTGTAATTTTTCCCCTTATGAAAGGTTTCATCATCTTTTAGTGAATAGCTTTCCTTGGAATATTATGTTTAAATAGATTACAAAATGATAAAAGCTTCACGCGATTACCAAAACAGTTATCGCTTGTGAAAGAACTCATATTAGGTATTGATTTTAGAATTCACATGAAACCTATCTGCTCGACTGTTTATACAAAAGAATTTCAACAAAGGTATGTATCGCATGCACTTGGAAAAGAGCCAATATATCCAGACTTTCTCTAACATAGTATACAATTACTTTATTTTATAGCCGGACTTCGGAACAGCATTCAGGGTAGCCTTCGGAAAAAGTAGTCGTAAATGACCCTTATTAAATGTTTCATCCCCCAACATGTAGGGATCCTAAAAGAAATAGAGCAGTGGTTCCTAACATTTTTCGATTTGCGAAAAGGGTATAGGTACTATTCTATTTATAATAAAACAATGCGCAATATCAAAACCAACAACACGATATATATAATTATATGGAGGGGTTTCAGGAAGAACAGTTTTCCACAGGTATATTGTTTACAACTAACATTAAAGTTACTTAATTGTGTATTTCTATGGTATCAATAATTATTTACATCTTTCTTTATACATATAAGACTTAAGCTAAAAAGTTAACTAAAATATAAATTATTAATGAACTTATCAAATATTATGGTTTCATAAAGTTTTCTATTCCCTCGTTACCTTATTATCCACCTATTACCTATATTTTTATTATATAACTTTGTTCTATGCAGAACTGCATACATATGTATTGTACAGTGAATTACTGATGAGAAAAATCTGCAATCCAGAGGAGAGTCCTGTAGCCCTCCAGAATTGATTATCCGGTTGTAATGATAGGTACTCCAGATTGTCACAGTAGAAAAGCTAAAATATTGAAATTTCACACGGGGTATCACACAAATTTAATATGGCATTCATAAAAAGAATGTGAAAGCATTAATATCAGTGAAATACGTAAAAAGTTGTTTTAATAATTATTACCTTTGATCAATATTAATAAAATATGAAACACATCTAATTCTCAAAGCTGGAACATTTGGATTTTTCAAATATCTCAAAAACTTAAATAGCTATAACCTTTTCAATAATGTTGTTAAGTTACTAATAAAATTGTTGTTTTGTTCCCTATGTTTTATAGTTTCAAGATCCCAATAACTTTAACCCATTTTTTTGCAATCACTCGTAGGTTATCCCACAACCAGTTAGGGACACACTGTATATTTGAAGGTTATGAGAATAGAACTTTACTAATTTGAAAATTTTTAAGTTAAACAAACCTTGTCAAGTGAATATGTCTAATATATTCATATCGAATGAAAATTCGATTAGGAACGAAATTCGTTTTTTCGTCCATCGTGATATTACCATCATATTATTAATCTAAAACCTTTTAGAATCGATTTTGTACACATGTTAGATAAAACGTATATAAGCAGAAGCATAAACGATAAACAGCTATACCGATTTATTAGGTAGGCAGTGCTTTACCTGCAGATCTCAGAGTGAAGACCACTGAAAGTGTTTAACACTCTTATATTAGTCTTCATAAAAACAGACGATTGATATTGCACCTCTATCTAAGAATATCCTAAATCTCAGAAAACTTGAGCGAAAACTTTTTTATTCCATTTCTGTGTGATTTTGTTGATTCTTCCATTAACACTAGTATGCATATAGGTATATGAGGGATATCCTCAAGAACTTGTTTAACTAATTTTTGAAAGAAACCTTTATTATTTCTACTTTATTACTAGCTATAATATTTTATTTGAGTTCGGTTCATTTATAATTGTTTGGAAAAATGCAGCAACTTATTAAAACTTAATAAATTCATTATCTATAGAGCTAAATATGAATTTTACTTGTGCATAAGCAAGTATTAATGGGTTCATATTTTTACCAGTGTCTATATAGTGTAGTTTAAGTAGAAGGACTTTCAAAGTTATTGAGCCTGATTCACTCGAAGGAGAGTTGGTCCTTATATTTATTTATTTCCATTACTTGTCTTATAGGACTAAACCCAACTACAAGACAATGTTACCACAAAAAAAAGTTAAACTCAATTTACCTAAGAATAACATATACACATATCTACTGCATTACAACAGAATAATATACAGGGTTTTTCAACGAACAGTAGCCACCCTTAATAACTCAGAAACGGAGGGTAGCAGAAAAATTTCCAAAAACAGGTCGATTTTTATTTCAAGGGGCACACATTTCCATATTACTGAAATTTTTACAGGGTGTCCCAAAAAAGAGATATTTACCACAACTTAGATTTTTTAAATGGAACACCCTGTGCATTTTTACAGATTTGGATAGAACATTGTCTAACGAATACGTTGATATAGGGTTTGATGGATCTATCTCTAATAGTGAGGGAGGAAAAATAGAATTTTTAAGGAAAACATCTGAGTTGAGTTGTCGCAAAATTGAAACCAGAACTGCAATTATGTGATGAAAATCTTCATCACATAATTCAGATAAGCCACTCAACAATTTTGAGTCTAGGGTTAATGCCACGGAACTCCCGTACATCAGCTCCGCTCCAGCTAGATTATTTTCCCCCAACTAAAATGGAAATGGAAACTACTTGCAGGTTTTACATTAGATAACTGAAAATTTGATGTAGATAGATCAATTTTTTCAATAAGATCATGCTTAATTCTCTCAGCAGACTGAGTTTTATTCTTAGGAACGACTAGTACTGCAAATTGAGTTTTTTTTTGCGACGGAAGCATAACTAACTTGTGCATTAGTACTTAGAGTAAACAGTTTCTCGGAGATGACAGAAGTTAGATCTGACTTAAGACATTCGAATACCGTAGTAAGAGAAGTAACGTAACGAGTAACGAGCGAGAGTAACGTAAGGGGTAACGAAGTTAATTATATAATTAATAGTTATACTGTTTTGAGAATCTTGCTTTACTTCTTCGTAATGTCCCGGCATAGATGTATTGAGTACAAGAAATGCCGGTGAAGAATCACTGCTATAGAGTCTCAGAATGAAAAGTATAAATGTTTAAGCAGAAAGCGATACATTCTGTAGATTACAAAAAAAACTATTTTACTTTTATCTAAAACCGATATTTTCTAATTCCGTTGTTTAAAATTATAATGTATTTATTTTAATGTAGATACAATTATTTGATTTATGTATTTTATTCACTGACAAGGAGAACGCCTCTAGAGAATTTATCACTTTGTTGCCAAGAAACGGACCAGGTAGGTATACTTCTAAAGAAGTAATTTTAATAGAAATTGTATGTGAAAAGCTTTGGCAGAAAAATTTAATAACTCTTCTTTATGAGAGTCTCTATAGAACGCGATCACAGCCTAGCTCACTTTGATAGTAGCACTTTACTACAAAGGCACAGCAGCATATGTTCCAAGGAATGATGAAAATATATCGTTTCGTTGTTTTAATGAATGTTGCAAACGCATACAGGGTGAGGTACCTAAGACTGAGAAAATCCAGAGACTATACAAAATCAGTACACTATTTTTACAGAAATATTCCGAAATGTTAATTATGACCAAATAAATGTTTTACTGATATTTATGTCAACAAAAAGTACTGTCATTGTGTCAAGTTGCTGTGTCAGATACAAATCAAGAGCATAAATATTTTACCATAATTTAAGTAGCCTCTCGATTTTCTCAAATACTGTGATTTAGACATGCCATTCAAAGAAAAAAAATTAAAAATATTTATCTGTCTTTTTCAATGAATAAAGTAAAATAGTCATTCGATGTGTAATAATTTAAAAATTGACTTTCAGCAGTTTGAAAATTGATAAATTACTACTGCTGTGAAAAACATTTTGTACAAAAATGCAGATTTCAGAATTGTAGTGATGAAGAACGGAGATGAAGATAATACTATGTGTCTCAAAATATCTTTCCTTAATCAATGAAGATAACTTCTCTCTGATTTTTTCAATGTGCCCCTGCAAAATACGTTTTTTGAAGATAACTTGCTAATGCTGCATCCTAATTTCAAAAATAAAATAACATTTTACAGGTAAAAACGGCGAATCGAATGCGATTGAAAATAAAGGATGTTTCATTAAAAAATATAAGTTTGGTTCACCCATCTGCTCTTAATCACCATGTATGTTCCAAGATCATTTTAAGAGATGACTCTGAGTTGTATACAGAAAAAATATGTATTCTATATATCGCATAACTTAAAGCACATAGGCACATAAAAATGTGCTTATTAACTTTGTAGGTGAAGGCTATTTGAACATTTTACAAAATTTTGAAACCGACTATTTAGATAATTTGCCGCTCGCTATTCATAGAAACCTGTTTTACCATCATGATGGCGCTCCTGCACATGGTGGCTACCTCATCGCTCATTTTTTATGGAATGCTTTTGATGATTGATGGATAGCCAACAATGGTCCTTTCCTTTCACCACCCCGGTCCCCAGATCTTTCAGTGCTCGATTTTTTTATTTGGGGCACAGTTAAAGATCGAGTCTATAACAGTCCCTTAACAACAATGGCAGATTGCATGCAGCGAGTGAGGAATGAATTTGAAAACTTAAATCCCGAGTCAATAAGAAGAGCGACCCATGAACAAGTGCTGCTCAGATGCGAAAAACATCTGGAAGTTCAAGGACGTCAGTTTGAACATTTACTGTAAAATTTTTTTTCTTAAAATCCAGGGTTATCTACTTTTACTGTTTTTCTTTGTAAATTAAACATACATTGTAATTTTAAACGGATCCAAAATTCTTGAAATTTTCTATAATTTGTTTAATAGCACATCGCGATGGCTTCGGTTTTTGCGGATATCGAATGGCAAATGTGTCACATGTTCTTGATATAACTTTATCACATTCAACATAAATAATAAATAAGTTTAAATAATCTTCGTTTGTACAATTTTAAGGGGCCCGTCATGATTATTAATGATTTTCAAAAGGTAAGTGACAGGTGTAAACAAACATAGCATTTGATTGTTTTCAACATGGCCATTTTCGTCATGGCCAAGTAAGAGTGGCTGCACTTAAAATCGGCAGCAAAATCGCCATATAAAAATTTAAATTGCCGATATCTCGAAGACTACAAGTTTTCGGAATAGAAAACCTTATACAAACTTACCCTAATTTTTAATGCTTAATAAGATGAAATAATAAAAACAGGTGGATTCCATTTGAAAAAATTGACTTTTGACAGTTTTCTCAATTCAATTTTCATTCTTCTTTTTTGAACACCCTGTATTAATAATTATCAAAATATCATACAAAGACTTCTAAAATAGGTCCCCTTCTACAAGGAATCCAACCCAAATTAAATAACAAAAACTTCCGTGTAGGAAAAATTGATAATTATTTTTCGGTCTGCAAACGTCATTTTTGACATAAAATTTGGAATATGTCAAAAACGGCTAGACTTAAGTATAGGACATTATACACGAAATATATTTAATATTTTGAGTAGAATTAAAAAATCTAATAATATACAGGGTGTTCCATTTGAAATAAGCAAGTTGACACCTACTTCCGGTATAACCGGAAGTGCGGCCATCTTGAAAATATTTTAGATCGCTTGCCCCCAGTGACTTTGGTACAATGCACAATTTTCAATTTTTTCCTAATTATAGTTTGCCATATACAGGGTCCTGCACCAGAGCTCCCTTCTTTTGTAGCTCATGAACTGGTGCCTTTATAAATTTCGTTCAAATTTGACTGCAAACTATTCGTAGAGAGGCACATTTTGAAAATATTTTCAAATATACAGGATGCTCTAAAAACATGTACCATACTAAAGTTATATTTTTTTAAATAGAACACACTATATATTTTTGCATTTTTGGATTCTGCATGCAAATTTGGTGTCAGTTTGTGTTATATTCCCTATAGCAAAACTTAGCCGTTTCGAAGATATTCGACATTTTATAGAAAAAATTACAGTTGTTAGAACTATTTCAAAGTTACATATCTTATACAATTGAACAGCCTTTATTTTAATTTTTATGTGTCAGACAGTTTAGGCATTGGCCTTTCTGAAAATAGCTCACAGAAGTCTGTAATACATACAGAGTGTTTAATATTTACTGAGCAACACGTCAATTTTGAAACGTGCAAAACTATTTTTTTTCAAATGGCACACCCAGTATATTATTCTACAGTTGAAAGTACCATTCAATTCTGAATTGAATGATATAGCATTGTCCTATACCTATCTCTTAAGGTGCTCAAGATATAATCAATTTTATAATAAAGTGCTCGAAAATATAAGTTACCCCGTTTCTAATAAAATAAAACAACTAGAAACATTTTAAATTTATTGTCAGTTGCTTTGACTATAATTATGGCTATGATTAAACACAAAATGTAAAAAATTATCAACAATCACCAAAAACATCAATATTAAATAATTATTCACAGTCTACAATCTTATAATAATTTTTCAAAAACTTTGACGGTTAAATTCTATTCGCTAAGAGACAGTTGTTTCGTTCAGACTCAAATAATATAGAAATCATGTCAGCTAGCTCTTTACTATACTTCATTATAAAAATAAATTGAAACAACTAACTAAACTAAGTACCTAACTAACTATAACAACTAAACTAACAACAAAATTATTGAAATAAGTATAAATATTTGTAATTAACTTCAATTGTCGACACCAAGTTTGACAGCAAACAAATTAGACAAGTTGTTTTGTTGTCTTTACCAGGTGACCCGATTTCTTAACGCATAATTTGATGTACAAAATTACACTTCTTTTTATAGGGTTACGTAACAATTAAATCTGAAAACAATTATTTAACATCGATGTAATTTTTTACATTTTGTGCTTAATCATAGCCATAATAAGACTCAAAGCAACTGACAATAAATTTGAAATGTTTCTAGTTGTTTTATTTGATTCGAAGCCACTTAGAAACGGGGTAACTTAAATTTTCGAGCACTTTATTATAAAATTGATTATATCTTGAGCACCTTAAGAGATAGATATAAGACAATGCCATCATTTAATTCAGAATTGAATGGTATTTTCAACTGTAGAATAATATACTGGGTGTGCTATTTGAAAAAAATTAGATTTGCACGTTTCAAAATTGACGTGTTGCTCAGTAAATATTAAACACTCTGTATGTATTACAGACTTCTATTAGCTATTTTCAGAAAAACAAATGCCTAAACTATCTGACAAATAAAAATTAAAATAAGCGCTGTTCAATTGTGTAAGATATGTAACTTTGAAATAGTTGTAACAAATGTAATTTTTTCTATAAAATGTCGAATATCTTCGAAACGGATAAGTTTTGCTATAGGGAATATAACATAAACTGACACCAAATTTGCATGCAGAATCCAAAAATGCAAAAATATATAGTGTGTTCCATTTAAAAAAACATAACTTTAGTATGGTACATGTTTTTAGAGCACCCTGTATATTTGAAAATATTTTCAAAATGTGCCTCTCTACGAATAGTTTGCAGTCAAATTTGAACGAAATTTATAAAGGCACCAGTTCATGAGCTACAAAAGAAGGGAGCTGTGGTGCAGGACCCTGTATAGATCGAGCCGGTTCCCAGTGGGACACCGTGTATATTCACTTAAATGTCAATCAGGCCAGGAATGGAATTTTAATTTACTTGTCTATAAAAGGACCCTCTATATGTTTAGTTATTTTAAAATTATATTTTAGGAAAACCTTTTCCCTGACTAAGAAAGAATCATTGAGCAGAAAATAAAATAAACTTCTTATTCTGTGATTCCCTTGCCGGTTTTTTATAAGGAAATACATTTGGCAAGGGTATTTTGACGAAATTCAGTTGAAGAGATACTTGATTTGATCTGGATCAAGCAGGTATCAGAATCCAATTTATGTGGCCAAGGGATACAACAAACTGTTATTAAATATTTGTTCCATATAAGCTGAAAGTCAGTTAATTCATGGAAGAATTGAAGCCATTAGAATTGAAAGAAAACATTGTTATTCTAAAAATTGCGTTACATATTACAAGTTTTATGTATCTAGTGGCATCTTAATGTAATATCGCTTATCCTTTCCTGATTTCCTTAACGGCGTTTTCTGATTAATTGCATTTAATGACGGACATTGAATATAATATTTAAATTTAGAAAACATTTAATATTTTTACAGTTGACTTTCAAGACTTAAGTGCTGACCATTTTTGATGATTGATGATGATGTAGAAAACAAAGAACTTTCGTATTGTGGCAATTATACAGGGTTATTCAGAACTTATCTCTAAAACTTTGAGGATATGTGCATCCTTAAATAAGAAATCGATATGACCAAAAAAATTTATAATAAAAGTCTTAGAATTTTCCGTTCACAGTGTTTAAAGTTATACTATTATAAAGGACTACGTAGATGGGCAACTGTACTTCAACATCTGATATACCTACCACATTCCTAAGAATGTGGTAAAAAAAAGTAAAAACGTTTTTGTACCTCGAACGCCTGGTTAAGACCGAACGAATCTAGTTGGAGTGGGGATAATATCTCTATTGTCTATGCAGTCATCAGTCTATCTGTATCGCTGTCTTAGTGCGGGTGTTTTATTTATCGTAGGAATGTTAAACTGTAAAATTTTCAAAATGGCTCATATGTACAATAATGCTGAGTTAATGGACATGATTCTTATTTATGGTGAAGTAGGATTGGACAAGATGGTGGCCCGGGACGACCACAACGTATTTTAGCAGCTGAAGAACAAGTGTTGAATCTGGTCCGTGAAAATCCGCGAATAAGTACAAGTCAGATCGCTAGGAAACTGCCTGGGGCACTGTTAGCAGCGGATTATCAATTACGAGTTAGGTTTTGTGAGTGGTTGTTGCAGCAAAATGCTGAAAATCCCCAATTTACTGCTGATGGACAAAATTTCGAACAGCTTTTGTAACAAGATATGTGCAAATTTTTTATAAATTTCTTGTTTCTAATACCTAGTAATCAAGTAGCGCAATTCTTCAAAATTCGTGTAACAAAATTTTATTCATTTTAAAGACACGTCACTTTGGTCACATCTATCTATCTTTAAGTTTATTTTAAAGTAAAAACGCTGCAAATCTTTTTTGCGCCGGGTGTCAGTATACTCTCAGAACTTCCGAAGTTTTTTTCGTGCTAACCAGTTTGCATTGTCAGTCCCAAGGTCACTCCATTACAGTGGACCAGTATCCAGCGGCGTGCAATGAAAAATTTTTAAATAGTTTTCAGAAGCCGCCAAAAAAATTTTTTTTTGCACTACCACATTTCTACATGTATGTTGAACATCCCCAAATTTTATTATTATTATTATTATTATTATTATTAAGAAAGAAATATGAGAAGAAGCTTTGACAGCTTATTTTGCTCAGATGACAAGGAAAAAAAAACTAAATATAATACAATACACCCTATAAATGTCATACTACTCATTAACAGGAGAGCATTTACGATATACACATACCTACTAATGTAACAGAACAAAAAGACAAAGATCAAGACAAAACTAAGCAGATAAATTTATGAAACGATCCAGTCTATTTTTAAATGAATTTAAAGAAGGCGCGGTCGCTACACTATTGGGTAGAGAGTTCCACACGTTGAACACTCTGTTGGGCAGAAAATGTTGCCTGCATCTGGTGTGAAAATGTTCTTTCTTCAATTTTAGTTGATGTCCACGAAGACGGGGATCCATATTTAGCTGGGATATATCATCTGGACAGTAAATCTCACTTTTCAGTAACCTATAGGTCGCAATAAGGTCACCACGCGTTCTGCGTTTATCTAATGATGGTAACTTAAGGCGGGCCAGGCGGGTTTCATAAGGAATGTTATGAAAACCACTGGGTAACTTAGTGGCTCGTCTCTGAATTCCTTCAAGTCTGTTTATATCTTGCTTTAATAAAGGTGACCAAACAGATACTGCAAATTCTAGATGTGGCCGGATGTACGCCTTGTAGATCTTTAGAAATATATCAATAGTAAGATCCTAAAAGGATTTTCGAATCATGTAAATAAGTTGATTACATCTGTTGACAACCTTTGTAATATGGGCACTCCAAGACAAAGACTCTGTCACAATAACGCCTAGGTTATTTTGCTGTGAAACTTTTTCAATAATGTGTCCATCAATTTTATAAATTAGTTCTGGATTATTCTTGGACATATAAAGAACGCAACATTTGGTATGGTTCAATGGTATTAGCCAACGAGAGCACCAATCAGCGATGAGATCCAGATCAGCTTGAATGGTCGGCGATGGCAGTGAGAAAAGTTTAAGGTCGTCCGCATAAGATACAATATTAGAGGAACAGTTTTGAGCTAGGTCAGATACGTATACTAAGAAAAGAATCTGGCCCAGTACTGAACCTTGTGGTACGCCACTAATAACATTAAGCTTTTTTGATACAGAATCACCTATACCCACTGCAAACTGACGATCAGATAAAAACGACGAAATCCACGTTAACAATTTTCCGCGCACACCGAAATGTTCAAGTTTAAGTAATAGTCTATTAAGCGGCACTTTATCAAAGGCACGAGAAAAGTCCAAATAAATTATGTCCATAGGCTGCTGCGCATCTAAGCTGGAGGTCCATCTGTTGATTGCTTGTAGAAGGTTGGAGACGACAGATCGACCAGGTAAAAAACCATGTTGATGAGAAGGAATAATTGCGTTGTTTAACAAAAATGGGATTAGTGCATCACAGATAATACGTTTCAACATTTTGCAGGGAACCGATGTTAAACTGATTAGTCTATAGTTGACGCTGGACAGTTTATCTCCTTTTATATAAATGGGTGTTACACTGGCGACTTTCCAGTCCGAGGGAATTATACCGGTGTCAAGAGACTTTGCCATTATCTGGCTCAGTGGTATGCATAAGCTATTGGCACATTTGGACAAGAACAACGGATTGATTGCATCGGCTCCAGGGGACGAGTCCGAGCGTAGCTCGATCATCTTTGTGAGCACCAAGTTCGAATTTATTAGCACATTATCAATTGTAGCATCTATCCTGGAAATCTGATCTAGAACAGGAATTTGAGTTCCAGGATCAATCGTATATGCTTCGAAGAACGTATCGGCAAATGTATCAGCAACTTCTTTATTATCAATACACAACGTTTCATCTACTTTCCTTATTAGAGGTATAGATACTTTACTAGATAAGCGTGAGCGTGTGTATTTATAAAACATTTTTGGACCTTTGTCAACGAGTTGGTTTTCAAAATTGGCCCTGGCAAGTCGTAAGCGACCTGTTAGTCTATTAGAGATGGTACGATGGAGTTGGTAGTCAACATCCGAAAGTGAACGTTTATAACGTTGCCATAATGATCTTTTTTCCGCACACAGGTTATAAAGCTCTCGTGTGCACCACTGTTTCCTATATACTTGACTATGATTGTACTTCGGGGTGTGTAATGGAATAATCCTTTGAATAGTGCTAAGCCAGCTATGCCAAAGATCTTCCGGATCATCTCTGTTGTGGCAGTCTTGAAACCAGTCAATGTCATTGAAATTGTCGTTCATCGATGTGAAGTCAGCTTTATGAAAATTAAATCTTTTGGTTTCACGTTTAGTTTCTGGTCGATTGTTGACAAGAAGCTGTATATTAAATTCAACACAGACGTGATCAGATTTGCCTAGCGGAGGAGTGAAATTAGGGGAGGTGATAAGGTTATCGAAGTTAGTAAGTAGGGGAGGTGATAATAGTAAGTATTAAATCAACTAGAGAGGGTTGTTGATTAACTTGATATCTAGTAAATTCTGTAACAGATTGAACAAGACCAGTAACCAAAATTAAATTAGCAAAATCAGCAGTAGAATCGTCGGAGTTTGGAATCTCCAATATTGGCCAAGATATTTTAGGGAAGTTAAAGTCACCGATGACGATCAGGTTATCCAGAGAAAAACATAAAGACTCAATTTTGTCGCACAGCTGCTTGGAATCTTCCCTAGATATGTCGGGTGCCCTATAGACCAGAAGTATATGAAATGTGATTAGCGCTGGTAAAGAAATTTTCAGTAATAGACATTCTATATTTGGTAAAGTGCATTGTAATTGTCTTACATTTGAATTAGAAAAAAGATTGCTGTTAAAGAAAGCGTACACTCCACCACCTTTTTTATTTATACGATCCGATCTGAAGAGAATATAATTTGGTAATGCGATGGCAGCATCATGTATGTTAGGAGAGAGCCATGTTTCAGTTACAAGGATTATACTAGGAACAAGTTTGGCAACATAAAGCTGAAAGGGGTTATATTTGGCAGGGAGTGACGCAATGTTGGTATAAGCAAAAGAAATTTGATGGAATTTTGAATATGAGAAATCTAGTTTTTTGAGCCATGATCGGAGTCCACAGAAAATATAGTTGGAAGATTTCGTATATATTTAATAGTTAGCCGTTCACCATTATCAGTACGTTGCTGTAGTTCACCTCTTAAAGTTTTCAAGTTATTATGGATAGGTTCTGAAAAACACTGTATGTATATGGCCCTCAATGGTTTACCTTAATTCTGATACGTTTTATACCGACGCAAAAAACCTTTAAAGTTGAATATAAATAGTAGATATAGTCTTATTATGTAAAAGAGAAAAATAAAAAAGATTCATATTTGTATTCCACAGAAATTCTTCTATTTAGCAGCATGTGCCTTACCTTTTCGGTAATTTAAACAATTTGTGATATTTTCGTATCTGAAATTTAACTTTTCTTAGTCCAGAATCCTGAATAGTCCTACTCAGTTTTTTTTTAATATTTCTTAATTATTTTAATAATATGAGAATTTAAGAGGGGTAAAATAAAAAAAAATAAAGAAGTCCTAAATATTGAGATTTCTTTCAAGTAAGTCTTCCTAGTCAAATGATAATTTGTAAATAAACAATTAAAATTTCGTTGGTTGGAAAAAAAGGGAAAACTAATTAACATACCGACATTGTCAGTACCGACATTATTAAATTGTAAAAGGTAAGGTAATACATCAAACTGTATACTGAGATTATCTAGATCTTTCCTCGAGTTGATATAGTCTTCATTTTTGAAAATGTGTACCTTCTCAAGGAAAATCTTTTGTGCAATTTACGTTGAAAGTCCAACACTTGCGCATCACCTCACGAGACTGAGTAATTTTTTTCCAATGCGTGCCACAAGAGGTTCTATTACAACGAATACCACTCTTGTGTAAAATGAGTCTGTCTTTAAGTCATCGACCAGTTTGGCAAATGTAATTTTTAGACAGGGAATTGAATATACTACAACAAACATTGGCCAAACTGGCCGTTGTCTTAAAAGCAGAATCATTTCACACAAAAGTGATATTCGTTGTAATAGCATCTTCTGTGGCTTAGCGAAACCGGCGGGATTATGCGATGTATAATGAGTTATATTTACATGTAGAATTTTTCAACCCGATTTCCGAAGGAGGCAGTGAAATGAAACAAAGATTATTGAAAACAAAATCTGTACATTTTCTCTAGGCTTTCCAGTACCTACATCTTCTAAGGTATTATTGTTAGTTAAATATCTAATTATAACAGTAATTTTCTCTCGTATTTCTTGTACTCTTTCTTTCTGTAACAATTATTTTTTAGATCATTCCAGAGAAATGTGAAAAATGTAGGTACCCTTACCCCATAGTGAGGTAAGGTCAGAACTATTTACAGACTTCCAGAGGTCTTTCGAATGATTTGTCTTTTGTCGATTAGAGTATTCCGCTGTAAAGGTAGACTTATGTGACCATAATATACATACGTGGGAAAAATTTGGAGTGTCTTCCAAACGGAAAATCATATATTGAAAAAATTTTTATTGCGACTGCATATGTGCGTCTATATAAGTTTTTGTAGGAGACGAAATCTATAATGGAAATAATTATTCTTTTTAAAACTTGTGGACTATACCTTCAAAATTTTCCAAATACCAAGCGCAATCAACACGTGAATTATTTGTAATTTTTTCAAAATAGTATTTCTTGATCTCGCTTTTCTGTCTTGCAATTTTCTTTATTTATTATATTTAAAGCTGAGTGTAAGGAAAAATATAACTTATACATCGTTGAAATCCGAAAAAGCAGCTCTTGTCACTAAATATACGGAGTGTTCCATTAAAGAAATAAATAATATATGTGTAGATATATTGTCCCTCGTTTATAGGAAGTCCTGTATATATCTTAATATGAGTATAGTCCATAAAAAATATAAATAATAGGAACAAATCTAGAGATTTAGAGACACATACAATTCACAACAGATATTCGGTAAGACTAATTCTTTGTTAACAAATATTAACGGGAAGAATGACGAACAATGCAAAATAATTGCTTACTATATGTTTATAATGGCATAAGTAATCCAAAATTGAATAGTAGCACTTCTAATTCTAGATAGTCAGCAAAATACATTTAAGCAAATACAGTAAGTCGTAGTATGTCTATACAGATATGGCAATGGTAGACTTACAAGCGTAAAACCCGTGGGCAAGATATATTAGCGTAAAACCCGTGAGAACTTATATTTTTAAGAATGTTAAAGAGAGTGCAATATATTACATTGATGCCACACTCATGTCCCTCTTAGAAAGACATCCCTACCAGCAATCCCTTAAAGCGGGCAACAGTTGCGCGCGCATCGATACCCAGCCCCCACAGCCTGTTCGATGTTAGATGTTACATGGACCTCTCGCTCGGTGCTCCCTCTCGATTGCCCCCACTATTGTACACGGGGCGGTACAACAGTCATCAATCTCATCAAATTGACAACAGCGCGATTATCTATATCTCCCTCTAACTTTAACAATTCACATATCTTTTTCGTCTTACGCATTATAAACAGCTTTGTAAGTCTACCATTGCCATATGTGTATAAATGAAATGTAAATTACCTAAAATATAAGTTACTAGCAAATGTTCAATATTGGAACTTTGTATAAAGCGGCAGCAACAGTGTAACAACATAATTTGATATTTAATTAACTGAAAACATGGGAACATATCCTGAAACTCATATAATGGCAAATTTAATTTCAAGCTATAGCTAAATGTTACAAGTGCAACTTGTAAGGTATCAAATTTTGTTACACATTTCTCAAAGTTCTCCCTATAACCGATTAATCAAATTTGTAAACGGATAAATGTGCAGTTTGCAGTGAAATAGGTAATAGCTGAATATGGTTCTCTCAGGCTCACAGTAATAGAAGATTCATGCTATACCCCTCTTTCTCCTCTTATTTTTTTTTTAGACACAATTTTAAAATTTGGCATGACGGAAGTTCGTATTCAATGCCACTTTTTGTTAATCAAAATTTTTCCGCTTCTGGTTTCACCGGAAATAATATCAACTATCGATTTTTACATGGAACACCCTGTATATTATTATATTTTTGGAATCTACGACATTTTCTGAATCCAACGATATAACATAAGTGACATTTCAGCTGTCAAATTACTTCTTGGCCTCTATTTTAGTTTTGAATTTAGTATATCTTGACCATCCCCCATTAATTCTAATAGACCATACCAACCATAAACCAATAGAATTGGCATCAGAAACATACAATTTCTCTACTTACAGGGAGTTAAAATTCTTCAAAGTGGTTATAGAGTTGAAACTAGTTTTTTAAATAGTACCACATAGGTACAAAGGTACCATTAGGAAGTACGATTAATAAGCAATCTACCCATATGCTTATTTTATCTGGGGACCAAGACGACTGAAATTACGAATAATGAAGGATTCTCTTTTATTTCAATTTAATAAGATGGCTGTGAAAAAACAATAAGTTATAAGAAATGCCCAAACTGCTGTCGATTCATGTCAATGCATTTTTGATTATTTTTTTAAGACACGTTCTCAGTGACCCTATTTAACTGTTCTGGCTTTACATTTGCGACAACTTGTCTTAGTCTCAATAATTCCAGATCTTCGTGAGTCGTATTGCTTATTAATTGTACTTTCTAATGGTACCATTATGATACTTTAAAAAAATATATAGTTTGAGCTCTATAACGACATTGAAGAATTTTGCCGCCCTGTAAGTAGAGAAGTTGAATGTTTCTGACGCCAACTCAATTTTTTTAAGGTCGGTATGGTCTATTATAATTAATCGGACTCAGTGGTCTCTAAATTCAAAAGTAGAATAGAGTGAAAAAAGTGATTTGACACCCGAAATGTCACTCATGTTATATATAGATTCCAAAAATACAATAAAATACAGGGTTTTATATATAAAAATTAAGAGCTGGCATTACTTCCGGTGAAACCGTAAGTTGTTTCTTATGTCTTTATGTCAAAAAGGGGCTTTTAATAAGTAGGTACTTCCGCTATGATAATTTTAAAAATAGCACCTAAAAAAATAAGGGGGTAAAGATGCACAGTAAAAAAATCCGACTGATTTTAACACTGAATCCACACTCATCAGTGTGTATACAGGCTGATTCACTTAAGGAGGCTCACCATTGGGATATCAGTAATGGTAAGAGATACAGGGTGGCTCAAATTACAAAAAAGTTGCGCAATTTTATGACGAATATTTTGGTAAAAGCAAACCTGAAATATCTTTTTTAATTTCTGAAATATTCTGAAAAAACTGAAAATTTATATATTCTAATTTTTGCCGTAATTCATTTGTTTTTCAAGATAAGTTCATGAAATTCGGTTCCCAGGCATAAAATGCTCTATTGATTGCATTGGCGAAGTCAGATCACCTCTATCTCTTATTGTTTTTGAGAGACGATAGTCAACTTTTTTTTTTCTTATGGGCACCATATTGGATTTTTATATTTTCAGATAGCTCTTCTCATTCTCTTTACGACGATCTATCATAGTATGGGTAAATTTAAATTATTAGGGTAATAGTCATAATTTTTTTTATTAGGCTGTTATGACATCGGTCTTTTGAGAAAAGATCTTTTTCGTATTCGTATTTTTGTAGAAAAATTATTATCTAATTCACACTGATTGAGATACCATTGACAAAACCGTATTCATCTTTCTTGGTCACCAGGGTGCAGAGCTTGGGAAATATGTATTTTATAGGGACGAAATTTTTGTTTTTTTATAATCCTGTTTACAGTACATTGTGGAATGTCTAACTGCCTTGATATTTGTCTAGTGGAAATTTGAGGATATGCTGCAACTGAACCTATTACATTTACCACTGTTACTTCAACCCTCAATCTTTGTCTATCTCGGGATTTATTGGTAAATGATCCAAAATTACGCAAATTCCTTTACAATTTTGCAAACAACGTTCTATGTGGTTGTTCTCTTTCGGGATACATATTTAAATACATCTGCTCAGCTGCTATAGAATTTCTTCTGCACTGAATATAAATAGAATACATATCTGCTTTTTCGTCGTTTGAAAACATTTTAATGGTAACAGTAGCAATACTAATATGAACGAATTAGTGCAACGATGCTAGAATAAACACTTTTTGACAATCAATGAACTGACAACTAAAGCATGCAATTGTTTTAGTTTAATTTGATAGCAGCCTAATCAAAAATATTTTTTTATGACTATTACCCTAATAATTTATATTTACCCATAATGTGATACATCGTCGTAAAGAGAATGAGAAGAGCTATCTGAAAATATAAAAATCCAATATGGCGCCCATAAGAAAAAAAAAAGTTGACTATCGTCTCTCAAAAACAATAAGAGATAGAGGTGATCTGACTTCGCCAATGCAATCAATAGAGCATTTTATGCCTGGGAACAGAATTTCATGAACTTATCTTGAAAAACAAATGATTTACGGCAACAATTAAAAAATCTAAATTTTCAGTTTTTTCAGAATATTTCAGAAATTAAAAAAGATATGTCAGGTTTGCTTTTACCAAAATATTCGTCATAAAATTGCGCAACTTTTTTGTAATTTGAGCCACCCTGTATCTCTTACCATTACTGATATCCCAATGGTGAGCCTCCTTAAGTGAATCAGCCTGTATAATCCACACTTGGCAGTGTTAGACATATCGGTGTATTATTACATTACATAAAAGTAATTTAACACAGTAGATTTTACAAGGTAATGTGTAATAGTTAATTATTCACCGTGTAATTATTCCGTTTTTATGACGGATTGATTGATTTTTAACACAGGGTTTTGTAAATTTTACTACAATTTATGAGTACTTCTACAAACTTGGCGGGTATATCGTTCGTGTAATATGAGTTCTAAAGGTTTAATTATTATACTACCCAGTTCGTGTTAAAAATAACACTGCAGCAAATTACGATTGCCATTTAGTAATTTTACCATTTGTCTTTTTTTACTGTGTGGGTACAGCATTAATCTGTCACACTGTATACTAAATACAAAGGAAATTAATTTGTTGATTAACTATAAAATGCAGAATAATCTTTATCATATATTATAACTTTCGGTAGGATTTGATGAAACTGTATAACTGAATTTATTATTTGAAAACATATGAAACTTAATGAAATAATTTTCTTTTTGAAATATATATGAGGATGTTTTATATTAAACAAGAAATTAACATCTTGTTGATAGATGGATTTGAAGTTTGAAATTAATGTTTTCAAAACGGGTATTATTTTTTAAAGTTCCACCCATGGAATTTTATAAGATATTTAGTTTAGTCCTCAGAAAGCTTTTATAAATAAACTATAACAAATTGATTCCGCATTTAGATCAAATTTAGCCTACTTTTATTTAATTCTCATAAAGGGCGAAATTTTTAACCTGAAACTTTCCAATATCTCGAGAAATAAACACTCTACAAAAAAATGCCTGTAACCAAAATATAATCATTTATCGGGGAAAGTAGTAGTAGTAGTAGTACTAAAATTAGTCCACCTCTCCCCTCCCTGTTGGTAAGGCGGCGGGGGGAGTAACTTTGAACTTTTGAATAGGAACCTATATTTTTTATTGCAAATTCGGATTATACGACTAAAAATACGTAGGAATTAGGTTTCTGAAACATTTTTTCGATTTCAAAATATATAGTTCCTATTTCAGGTTTCAAAGTTACCCCCCGCTTCACGTACAGGGAGGGTGAAAGGGGGCTAGTTTTAGTACTATTGCATTTCCCCCGCAAAATGATTAAATTTTGGTTATAGGTATTTTGTAGGGTGCTTATTTCTCGTGATATATGAGAGTTTCAGGTTAAAAAACTCACCCAGTATACAAATAAAATACAAATAAATATTAAAGATTGTGAAACAAAGAAATTATTACATAATTTAATGGTCTAATATTAAAGTAAGTCAGGAGTAGAGAACTTACGACCAGTATTATATCAGTTTAACTTTAACCTGGATTTAAACCAATGATCTCTGATATTTGATAGACTAGAATCTTTATTTAAATTTGATTCAGAGTCTAAGCTGATAAAACAAAAAACATAGGACTTTAGTAACAAATTTGGTCATTTATTTAAAAGGAACTTTTTACTGGATCCAACAAAATTTATATTGTCAGCAGCTTATAAAATTAATAGCTCCAATTAACACTAAATATTTTTAATTTGCAAGATAGAAATATGGCGACTCGCTTCAATACCACAGTACCTAAGGGTCAAGCAAAATTTGGTATAACGGCTTGTAGAATGCGGCTTGGCATGTAGGATTTTTATTCTTTTGCAACCTTCTTTTGTCTCTTTATACTCCAATATAACTTGGCATATTTATAAGAAATCTACTTTTGAAATAGTCTATGAATTCTCGCAATACAGAGTTGTACCATTGTGTAGAACAACATTATCCAATTTTATTTAAAATTTGAGGTAGAAAAATATTTGTAATATTTTAATGTAGCAGTATTTGGCAATCAGTAAGTACTTCAACCTGCAAATTTAAGACTATGTAAATTTACTTTCATAGTACTTAAATTTAGACTTGTGTGTTTCAAGATCTTTAGGGCCTCTAGCCTATATTAAGAGTTTTGTTTATTTTATATACCATCAAGAGATCTTCGCCAAGTTTCGGCATATATTGATAATTACTGACAAAATCAAAGTCTTTTAACTTCATCTTGATACTTAATTTTTGAAGCTACAGCAATTTTGTGCGGGTAAAAGTTATGGTTTCTCAACCTATCGCCTACCACTTACAAAAGCGATCCATTTACGTTCATATTTATATGTGAAACTATTCTAGAACGTTCGGGAAAAATCTGATTACCAGTATTGAAAATTGAAGTGTTCATGATACAGTACATATTAATAATAATTATTAATCTTTCTTATTACGTTGTATATTTTGCTTATTTATATAAAAAAGCTTCATTATATGAATCTTAAACCCAGAAATGAATGAATGGATATGAATATGAATATGAATGCGACCCAGAGGTGTCCATTAGAAGTATCTCGAGAACGGAAAACTATTTTGATTTGAACATTTGGTTATGGACAAATGTTATGGGATCTCCCTACGGAATATATTTTGCAAGCGAAAGTACTCCGGGAAATACCAGAAGTTGACCCTAACTTTGTTATTCTTAATGTAGTGGCCAACAAAATTGTTTTGAAAAAAACACAGTTCTTTCTCATTTAGATGTTTCAAGAAATATATAGAAAACACTCTATATATTCAATTCTATAGATATTTTCTCAATAGAGTAAATGTCTATTACTAAATATTTCCAAGCGCATTTTGGTTATTTATCTATTTACCTACCCTGATTGATCTTTCCCATCTTGTCAAGCTCGAGTTTTTAGGACCTTTTTAAACAAGGGCGAAAGTGTAAAATCTATATCATTCGTAGTACAAGGATTTCTAATTAAAGATTTTTTTAATTTCTAATTGCTCTAACAGATCTAAGCACTTTCCTTTCTTTTCCCGATGCAGTATCTTTACATTTTCCGGATCTATAAAACAATTGTTGTTTATAAAATATGTCGATAATCCTGAATTTTTTACGTTATTTAGTTTGGATTTTGTATGTTCTTTTATAGTATATACACATATTATGTATAGTACATAAAAAATCCATACTAAATAACGTCAAAAATTCCATCCATACTAAATAACGTAAAGAAAATTAAAAGGTTAAAACACAGGGGTTATTCCGATTTGAATTTGTTAAAATTGGTCGCTTAATATTAAACACCCTGTACAATTTACAGTAATTATTTCCAATGGCGGGCATTCTGGATTGTTTAGGGGGCACGCATACAACATTTTAATATTCCAGCTAAAAAACTGCCAGAGGTAGAGTGAGTTATGTGCACCTATGATTTTCCAAAAATTTTCGAAAAATTCGAAATAAATGTTTGAGTTTCGGTATAGGCATTGCTTATGAAAGTTAACCTAAAATTTAATGTAGAATTTGAAAATAAAATAGTAAATATAGTATTCCATTTGAAATAAAGAAGTTGATGACTACTTCCGGTATAACTGGAAGTACTACATCGACGTTTATATTTTCATTAAACTGCAAATGTCGACCAACCGACGTATGCAAATTTTCAGAATTCAAATATATTTATTTTCCCAGAAACGTCTAACGAAAAATCTTCGCGCCACGTCTTATACAGTGTACAGTATGTCTAAGATAAGGAGCCCTATTCTATAAGCGCAACTCGAGTCGAAATGTATCAAATCGAATCGAAATGTACGGTAGGAATCGAAATCCTCGGATTTGGTATTCTGTAAGGTCGTTTGACATTTGAAATCGACATGTTCTAGTCATATATATAATACTACTATATTGAGCTATTCGAGCTTTTCTTGAAGCCGGTTTATGAGATGGAGTTATATATTTCGTTCTCTTTCACGGACAAATGTTCCTGTGCACATGCCCAAGTGTTGTCCAATCCAATCCAAGAATTTCAATGTGCCGCGAAAGTAAAGAAAGACCGGGCGTTTGTTTTGTCATATACAGGGTGTCCCAGTATGAGCGTACAAAAATTTACCAGTGGGTAGGCCAGACCAAAATAAGAATAAAATTCTTATAAAAAAATTTCTCTGATGCACGCCTAACGAGTTACAGGGTGTTATTTTGTAAAAAAAACAACAATTTTCCGTAATAACTTAACTTAAATACCTTTAACAACTTAAAAACCGTTTCGTAGATTTAGGTAATTTTTGGGTAACGTGTAAATCTATTAAAGGCCATTAAAAATATATGGTGTTTGTTTAACTTTGACACTTGTGGTGGCCTAGGTCTACTCTTCCTTATGGTTTTGTCTTCATAACTCTTGTATATCCTACTTTTTCGTGAATTAACTAAGTTTTCCTTAATCGGCTATCAATTCTGAACAAAAAAGGTGCTCTTGTTACACAGCTCTAAAATCAACCATTTTTGAGTAAATTGAGTGTAAAGTACCGACTGTATTCCTTTATGCAAAAAAATTTATGCAATGATTTTAAAGTTAGAGTTAGAGTTAGAGTTAAACAAACACCATATAGTTTTAATGACCTTTAATAGATGTACACGTCATCCAAATATTACCTAAATCTACGAAACAAGTTTTTAAGTTATCTCGAAAAATTGTTTTTCTTTTACAAAATAACACCCTGGAACTCGTTAGGCGTGCAGCGAAGAATTTTTTTTATAAGAATTTTATTCTTATTTTGGTCTGGCCTACACACTGGTAAATTTTTGTTCGCTCACACTGGGACACCCTGTATGTGTTTTGTCATATATGTGTTTTGTGGTGTGGTTATGTCACAGTTTATCTTTTGTATTTCAGGTACCTATGTTTGTGTTTCACAGAAAATAAATTTGTGTTTTTCGTAGAGCCGGCAGTTTTAGAAGTGTTTTATTTATGTGTAACTTGTAGTTTTAGTTTTGTTCATATACCTATGACTTATTAGTGATTAGAGACATTTGCTCATCAAATTATTTCGACGGTATTTTTACAGCCGCAACTGCAAGTTTAGGTATATAAGAACATTTTGTAAATTTAAATATGTAGTGAATTAGGTATAGGAATTATACTGTACCGGTTGTACGGATATCGCAAAATGCCGAAACGAAAAACTCAGTCGAGGTTTTGTCTTTTGTGCGAAGGAAATATTCCATATGAAGTCGCATAGGTACCTACCTGAAGTATGTATTTTTAAAATTTTCTTTTCAAATACAAACTGCATCCACTCTTTTGGTAAACTTGATAAATACGGGAACATCCCAATAACAAGATTGAAAAACCGTTATATGTAGATAAAATACAATATAAAATAAAGTTAATTTATTGTATTCTACAATACCTATATGGAGCAAAATTCCCGCGGTTTGCTGCGCATGACTATTTGGTATTTTCTCCGTGAAAGAGACAATAGATATGATTCTGGACTACTCTAATTTGGCTTCACTTGAGAAACATGGTAAAGATTACATAGGCTCCATATAGTAGTATTATATATATGGTTCTAGTCGAAATATACTCATTCATCTCGACTGAAGTAAGAGCTGTCGAGTTTGATTTCGACATCGAAATCCGTAGTTGACGCATGCGTAGAAGCAAAGAGGAGGGGCTTAAATGTAAAGAGTTAGGTTATTTCTTGATAATTCTTTATTTTCTTTGTTATTTTAACATGTATCAATTTTTTATTTTGTTTTATTTAATTATCAACGACGTGTTTTACGGCTTAAGAGTAACCCTTTTCAAATATCTGATGATATTTTTAGAGGAATTTACAGGCTACCAAAAGTAATCTCATGACTGGAACCATTTGTTTTGAGTTTTGTTTTTTCGTGAAGCATTATTTTATGGGCAGAAATAAAATCTACCATAAAATGTAGCTGTTCGTTGGACGTTTCTTTCTTATTTGGGGTTGCTCCAGGCATAACTAAAGATTAAAGTATGTACTACAACTGGTCACCGGTAGAGTGGTACTACTAAGGGTAGGTCCTGAATAAGTAGTTTGCTCTCGCCAACTTACTTAATACAAATGATTTGGTAAGTTTAGGGGCTAAATGTACATGAAAAATTTTACCTGCCACAGCCCACACTACACTATCGGTCACAATTTGTGAATTCCGAATACCATAATTAAAGCACAATTGTAAGAGGTATTTCTGCATATCCCTATCCCTATTTCTATTGCTTTATAAATTTTTAAGCACAGAATATCTATAAGATTTATAAGTTGGGTTAAGTTATTGGTTCGCAAAGAAACGTCAGTTGGTTATTAAAGCCGATATTCGCTAAGCACAATATTGTTGCCAGTTTGATTTAGGCGCGTCAAATCGAGTAGCCTGATTTCGATTTACCCTGATGTCGATGTGAGTTACAGAATACCAAAAAATAACGCAATCGACATTGGACATTTCAATTTGAAAAGATTTCGATTCGACGGACATATTTTGACTGAAGTTAGAGAATAGGGCTGAAAGATGAGAAGTATGGGGATCTCGGAAACTATAAAAGATACAGATTCAGTTAAATAGGAAATAAGTAGCGCAACCTAAGGCCCAATTACCTCCCACTTGAAAATCCCATCCATCTTGATTAGTGTTGGAATTTTTTTGTAAAAACTGATTTTTTTGTTGAAGTTAGTTTAACAGATAAACGAAAACTGAAAGAACTTTTTCAGTGTCACTTTCTATGGTCTATCACGTGATCACAAATTGAAAGTACACTATTTTTGTTTCTTGTGAACTTCTTAAATAAGATAATCTTTGACACACTGTATAACACAAATACTTTAATATTTTACCTGGTTTCGAATAGTACTGTACGATGCAGTTTTATTTCACATTTGTATGAATACGTAAGGCCTTTTAATATGCACGAGTATACTTGCGTACAAATGTGGATGTAAATTGGTCGCTTAAGGATAATCGAACGACGCTAACAAACACAAATAGTAAATGAGGAATGGATTTAGGAATAAAAACATTTTTTTTTCTATATGGTATACTTTTTATAAACATTTCTTGAGGCACCTCACATTAGTTTTAATTCTGGAACCCAGTTGTGTGATATCCTCTGGATATGAGTTTTGATTTGTGTTTTTTTGTCTTCATATTTTACATACCTACTTCAAAAGTGTTGTCCTTCGTTATTGTAATTGTAATTTATTTATATAATTTTAAAATTTGATACACAAATTTATGTTCTGTAATAATCTAGTGAATATAGAAAGATAATGTTAATTTATGGTAAGAAGTAACAACTTTTATAACTACTTATATTGTTTAATAAAGTTCATCTCCTTTTCAGAGGATTTTATAATAGATCTGCTACAAAATGATTTAATATATAATTACACCTCAGGAAAACAAGACACTCGAAAATATTATAATACAAATTATAGAGAAAAAGCTGGATGCTCCTTCCACAAATTTTGTTATAAATCATGGCTTAAGTGGTACATACTCGATTTTAAAACAAGATTTATATATTTTGATCAGCGATGGTTAATTTATTTAAGCAAATCTGGCAAAGGTTAGTTGTTGAATTAATTAACATTTTTTTGTAGTTGCCGGTACAATAGCGATTTAATTTTAAGTTACTTTTTTATATTATTTTTTTGAATTTAAAACTGTATTTTATAAACATTTTATAAACATACCTAGTGGGCAGTGAATATATACCACTCTACATGAGATAGTCTTAGTGTGCTGAATTACTAGATAATAATAATTAGGTTAACTATTCATTAGGTTTACTATAAATCAACAAAATACGCTTTTGTGATTTACGTTTCAAAAAAATTACGTTGTTTATTAAATAGTTTTTGAATTTAATATATTTTATTTATCTGCAGTTTATCTATACAATACAAAGATATTTTTAAAACATTTTTTATATTTACGTAATAATATTATGTAATACAACCCACTACTACTGTCGTACTATTTCAAACGCAAGTTTTAAAGACGGCAAGACCATTTAGGGGGTACCTAAATAGCTTTAAGCTAAGCTTTATTTGGTACAAATGTTTCAAAATACCCCACAGAGAAAAACGATTTATTAATTTAACGATTGGGATTTTTTTGTACTATATTTTAATTAATAAAGCAATCTGTTGTTTAAACTATTCCCAAATTGCTTAGACAAATGTAATTTTATTATATAAATATGTTTCTTTCATTTACTTCTTAATATTTCTTCAAAGCAAGCAGTAGTTTGCCTTAAAAACAACAGTCATATTTTGTTGACATTATTACCAACTTAATACAACTTTTATCTATTCGCGCAAAGGAGTATTTTATCTCCAAAAAATGTGAAGTGCATTGATACAAATAAGTATTTCTTTCACAGAAAAATTACGGAAGGTTAATGCAAGACATTTTTTTTTTTCGAATGATACCGTTGATAGCATTTTTATAATCAGCTAATTATTTCAACCAATAGGACACGAGTACTCAAGGCTAAGGACTTCACCACTTTGCTGTTGTTAGTTGCTTTGTGAATAAAGAGGGTAGACGCTAGGTAGATTTGCCGAAGGGCACGAAATCTTCAATATCTAGCCATATGCAAAAACATAAAAATTTAAATAAATTAAATTTATATATTTCCAGTGAAATATATAGATTGTTAGTGCATAGTGCAATACAGTGTAAAGTGCAGTATATAGTGCAGTCTATAGTGAAGTTTGCATGTAACTCCTGGATAACACTTTGAGTACACCTTAGAAGAGAATTTCAATATATTATTATGTTATCTGGTAATACGTTATTTTATATAATAAACAATATTACGTACAATTTTATTAACTTAAAACATTCAATAAGAAAAAGTCATTGTAATAAGAGCGCAAAGAGGCTGCACATAAACGAATTTTTTGGTTTTGAAATCTTTTTGTTATAAATTCAAGAATTAGCGCTTTGCAAATCAACGGAAGAAATAAAATTTAGCTAATAAAAGTGATATCTACTTAAAAAACTATGTTACTGTTTTGAGGTCATTACTAATGTTTTTTCAAATAAGAGTAGGTATAACCACATTCAATAAATGAATACAATTCCTTAATTACAAGATATTAACACTTTCAGTTAAAGCAACTATTTTATTAATTTAAAAAAACTATTATTATTTAATGAAATTTGTTCGTTTCTTCAAATAATTCATTTTTCCGATAAAAATATAAACAATATATTTTTATCGGAAAAAATGATTTATTTGAAAAATGTTTTAAAAACTCAAATCTTTGTTTTAAAAAGCAGGTTTACTTGGCTGTATTGAAAGAACAGATTTCTTTAATGTAATTTTCTTTGTTTTAAAAAACCTTTTTCTCTGTGCATTAAAAATATTTCAAGTATTTGAATTTAAAATATTTTCAAAGGGCACTTCCTTGATGAAGAATTCATTCTAGACGAGTATAAAGCCTTTAAAAATAATTCTATATAATGGCTACAGAAGAGGGTTGATATGAAGGACATAAATTGTTGTCCTAAAGTTTTAATGTTGGTATTTTTTCAGCACAAGACGTATTAAAGGTCAAAACATTCCTAGAAGACAAATTCTGTGACAGCCAAAGCTGCAAGCTATGCTTAGTAAAATTTCCAGGTAAAAACGTTTATGAAGACCATCGTAAAAGTTTGAAGCATAAAGTTCGAGTGGAATATTTGAGGAACAAGTAAGGGCAAATTCTCATTTAAAGCTTTTTACGAGTATTTTTTTGCAAATATTTGTTTTATTAATTGTGCGTACTAAATTCTTGTGAAAGAATGTTTATACTGTTATTAATATTGCGGAAAAATACAGGTTGTTTCCTAAATAGAGGTTAAAAATCCAGGAGCGCAATCTATAGCCAAAAATAATTTTTTTCGTTGTATAAACGGCAGCTGTTGTCGAGATACAGTGCCAAAAATAAAAAAAAATCAGTATTTAATTTTTAAGGTGATACTTAAAATTATCTTAGGGAGGGCACGCAAAGCAAAAATAATAAGTCATCTTAATTAATTACTTACCTTATTTTAATTACCTCCAACGGTTTAGAAACTTAAAATTAAAAACTTATTTATTTTAAAATTTTTGACACCCTATAGCTTGACATCGGCTGCCGTAAGACCCCAGGTTTTTATAAAAAAAAAAGGTTATTTTTGTCCACAGAATAACGAGATATAAAAATTTGTCGAAACAGGTCAATCTTTTATTCGAGGGGACAACTTTTGGAGCATAAGTGAAAGTTGGCTCCTTGTTTCCTCTCCCCCCGTCCCAGGAACACACAAAATTTCAAATGGGAATAGGGGCCGAGGCGCACTTCATTTCAAAGGTATTTTTATTCTCTATTAAACGGCCCGCTTAGTTTTAAAATACGTTGATTCGTTATAGAGTAATTGAGGTTTGAAGTTGTGTAAGAAGAAAAGGAAAAGAAAACGAAATTCTATTTTGTACTTAAAAGTTACAATAAAACTGACGTAGTTTTCCTCATAACAACAAAACACTATAGTGCACTGAACACGCACTTATTAAAACTAAAACTGATGAAGTTGTAATCCGCTCCAGATGATGCCAACTTGGTTGGCGAAACGCGCGTCGAGTGCAGTATAGTGTTATGTTGAAAACTACGTCTATGTTATCTTCACACCAAAGGCTCCAACTTCTTTCAAGAAAATTTACAATGTTAAAACTAAATTAAATGCTCAGTGCAGTAATACATGCAGTAATACAAGCTGGAAGTTTTCATGAACACAATGTAAAGTTTAGATTTAATTTAACGATAAGGTAAAATCGAGGGAAATAAGTTGGGTGATTGAGCCAACCACTCAACTGATCCCTTCCTACCGGTCCATCTATCCATATTTCAATAAACACTCAATTATGCTGACGCTGGTCAATACAAAGCTTTGTTCATTTGTTTTCTATAACACCTTTGTTATTTTGTTGTATTATGACTAACCACATTTTGAAAGGTGTAATCAGTAGATAGCTTTAATCTAAGACTAAGAATAGCTTTTAGCAATGTTGTTACATGTGTTCCATGTAACAACATGGAAGTTAATGGTGCACGCTTTCACAATTTAATTTAGTTTTTACATTGTTAATTTCGAGTACAACATAGAATTTCGTGTTTTTCCTATTCTTCGCTTTATGAAACTTCAAACTTAAAACGTCAATTACTCGATAACTAATCGATCAATTTTAAAACTGAGCAAGCCGTTGAATAGAGATTGAAAATACCATTCAAATAAGTTGCTACTTGACCCCTATTCCTATTGAAATTGTGCGTGTCCTTGGGGTCCAAAGATTAACCTGTTTCGGTAAATTAGTATATTCTATTTCCAATTAGTATTTCTAGTAAATTAGTGTTTTAAATGGGACACCCTGTATATGTGGGTGTATTTTTAACGTTATTTTAAATTAATTAAAGAACTGGTTATAGATGGTGTTTTACGCAACTGGTTTGATACACCTTTGTAGAGCAAGTTGACAATTTCTTTCTGAAAATTTGGCTACCTATACTATAAATAATTATCACTTATAAACTTTTCAATAAAAATTATTTGAAGGTTTGTTATACGTCCGATTTTACCGGAAGTAGTTGTCAAGTTCATTATTTTTAATGGAATGGTACACTTTTAAAATGTAATAGATACTCCATTACATTTTTGGAATATACCCGTTGATTTAGTGGGAGTTTTACAGGAATTGCCCTTACCAAAAAGTTACCTATTCCAAGATATTTTGATTTTTATGAAAATAAGTGCATCCTCCCTACTTGAAATAATCTATCTTCAACAAAATGGAAATTAAGGAGATGAATTTTACAAGCCGACTATTTGAATTATTGTGCTATCCAGGTATACATAGAAAGTTATATAATTGCATACTGGGTGCTCAGAATTTAGTAGCAACCTTTGGTGAACCTTATATTATCAAAAGAGTCCTTTTTCAAATGGAACTCTGTACTCATGTGAAATTTTATTACCTATCCATTGTTATTAGGGCTCCTTATGCCTATCTCTTTTAGTTTTCTTTTTTAATATATACTTTTTTGTGAAAATGGGTAACTACAAATTATTATCTCTTATCTATTATTATTAGTATCTTATCTATTATTATCTAGGATTATTACTGTAGTATATTATTTGAAGTATTAACAAAAAGAATTAAAGAATTAAAGAATTTATTAAAAAACAAATTAATAGAAGAGCAGCGTTGAACAAAAGCACAAGTAAGTACGAATTATAAATAACTACTTTACCTATATGGTTTCAGCTATTTTCTATCACAATATAACTAATGCGAATAATGAACCCTGAACTTGGCCACCGAGATCACAAGATCTGTTATTACTTAATTTCTTCATAGAATGGATATATTAAGTAGAGTTATGCTCAGCCGGTAAAATCTCGAAGACTTAATCGATAGAGAGCAAACAGCCCCTAAAAATTAAAAATAAATACTGACAATAAAATAAACAGAATTTTATTGTGCATAGAAAATAATGTGAGAACCTTTTACAATTTGTATTTATGTGAGCTTATTGTTCAACACAGTTTTTGATTTTTTTTTTAATAAAATTATTGGTTTGTTAACTTCTCATTACTTGTTGTTAATGTTATTTTCATTACCTTCATTCAATCCTTTAGAAAATATTAAAATTAGTCCACGTACCTACTTGACAGTTTTTACAAAAGTGATAGGTATAGGAAATCCTATACCAATCATAGATGTTTCATGGGATACCGTAGAAGCATACAACGGGTTACGTTTGAAGAAAAAACCCCTCTGAAGGTTTGAAGTTTACCAAAATCGGTACTAAATTCTGTGCACCCTGTATGCCTTGATAGCTGGAATTATGTAACTGTCTATGCATGCCTGAATAGCACATTGATTGAAATAATCCACTTTCAAAGATAATCTTCCTTTAACTTCCATTTTAATGAAGATAACAGATTTCACACGGTAGACTGCGAAAATTTGTTTCCATAAAAGTCAAAACATCTTGGAAAATATTACATTTACGTATAGGGAACCCTCATGAAACTGCCATTAAATCAACGAGTAGAATCTAATAATGTAGTAATAAGTGGATAATTTTATTTAAAGAAACAATAGAGATGGAGCTACTTCGCAGGAAGTGCAACTCCTTAAAATTATTTATATAGCTAAATTTTCATAATTATTACTCCAACTTTCCAGATGTGGCGAATCAGTGATCACTCCTCTGACCACTGTCACTCGTGTCATTTCTCTCACCCATCATTATGCCTTAAACCCCATGTTCATAAAATACCAAAGTAGATTGTCCCTCACCCTAGTTTATAACAACCCTCACCTAGTTTATCTAAACAAAATTATTTTTATTTCAATGGAAAATATTACAAACAAAAAACGGATTACCCATGGGTAGGCCTATTTCTCCTTTGTTAGCTGAAATTTTTTATGAATTATTTTGAAACTTACTGTTCAATAGTGACAATAATTTAAAATTACATGTTCATTTTTGGGCTCGCTATGTAAATGACATTTTCTGTATCTGTACTGATACTGAAAGAAATTTGAGTGACTTTTTCAATTTTTTAAATTCGCTTAACGATAATATTCAGTTTACAATGAAAAAGGAGAAAAACAATCAATTAAACTCTTTAGATATAACAATAAGAAAGGTAGAAAATAAATTTAAATTCTCGGTTTTTAGAAAGCCAACCACTTCCGACGCAATTATACCAGAAAGTTCGCAGCAGTCATGGCAAATAAAAAAGTCGGCTTTCCATAGTTTAATACATACGCTTTTAATGTTTCCGCTAGAAAAATAAAATTTTGAAAAAGAATTCAGTATAATCAAAGAATATAGACTAATATAATCAAGCAAATTACAAGAAACAACGGATATAAAGAAATACTAGTAGATAGCATGATAAAAAACAAAAGGAAAAAATTTATTCGTCGAGAGTTTTACAATGTTCGGGAAAAAGAGGCCACCTATAGTTCTATTAATTACGTACCAGCTTATAGTGAAAAAATAGCTCACAGATTAGAACGAAACGGGTGTAAAACGATTAGTATCAACAAACGTAATATTGGGAGGATTTTCATAAACAACAGATAAAAGGTTAATAAATTGAAACAATCGGAAGTATATCAAATTAATTGCGTAGATTGTAATGCCGTGTATGTGGGTCAAACTGGTAGAAGTATTGAAACTAGAGTAAAAGAACATAAAAAATCCATACTAAATAACGTAAAAAATTCAGAATTATCGACGCATTGTATAGAAAGCAATCATTTTATAGATCTGTTAGAGCAATTAGAAATTAAAAAAATGTTAAATAGAAATCCTTGTACTACTAATGATCAGATAGATTTTACACTTTCGCCCTTCTTAGAAAAGGTACTAAAAACTCAGGCTTGACCAGATGGGAAGGATCAATCGGGGTAGGTAACTAGATAAATAAGTAAAATGCACTTGGCAATATTTAGTAACAGACATTTACTCTATTGAGAAAGGCCGAAATACTATTATATAGAGTATTTTTTATACCGGGTTTCCCATTTCATTTGACTAATGGCAATTAACATGGGCTATTACATTTCATTGAATTTTAAATTCCCAGGGCACACTATGAGAAATATTGTTAACGGAATCGATAGTACTGACTGTCAAACAGTTCTGATTACCAAAACACTAAAGCGAAATGCTTTTTTAATTAAAATATCAATAAAAATTCGTTTTAAGTTAATAGGTGTAGTTTACATAACTGTTTTAAGAGACGACAATAAACGTCATCCGGTGGACTAGATGGTTGAGCGGCAGTGTTTGAAACTGAACCGCAAAATCTTGCTGGTTCGAATCCCGCCAGAGACAACTTTTTTTTACTTTTTCATTAATTACAAATTATTAGTGTTTACTTATTCGAATAAATATGGTTCATTTTCAGTACCTAGTTATTATTTTTGAAAGTCACAATATTTGCTTATCAAAAAAAAAATAATAAAACATGTTTTCATTGATTCGTTTCCTTTATCTTTAGCTAAAGCTACTATCTTATAAAATAAGTAATCAACAAGCAACATATTTTTTAGTTATTACATGCACTGTGCTTTTACTAATAGTGTACTTATCTCTGCTAATAGTTACTACATATTATACCTCAATCTGGATATTGAGTTAAACAGTATTATAGAGGAACTGTCGTGAATTAGTAATAGGTTTTTTTTAAATAAGAATCTATAATTCTAAAATTATGAGTTTTTTAAAATAAGAATATATTTTAAAAAAACTCCTCAAAAAAAACCTATTACTAATTCACGACAGTTTCTCTGTATCTGTTTAACTCAATATCCAGATTGAGGTATAATATGTAGTAACTATTAGCAGAGATAAGTACACTATTATTAGTAAAAGCACAGTGCATGTAATAAATAAAAAATATGTTGCTTGTTGATTACTTATTTTATAAGATAGTAGCTTTAGCTAAAGATAAAGGAAACGAATCAATGAAAACATGTTTTATTATTTTTATTTTTTTTGATAAGCAAATATTGTGACTTTCAAAAATAATAACTAGGTACTGAAAATTAACCATATTTATTCGAATAAGTAAACACTAATAATTTGTAATTAATGAAAAAGTAAAAAAAAAAAGTTGTCTCTGGCGGGATTCGAACCTGCAAGATTTTGCGGTTCAGTTTCAAACACTGCCGCTCAACCATCTAGTCCACCGGATGACGTTTAATGACGTCTCTTAAAACAGTTATGTAAACTACAACTATTAACATAAAACGAATTTTTATTGATATTTTAATTAAAAAAGTATTTTTCTTTAGTATTTTGGTAATCAGAACTGTTTGACAGTCAGTACTATCGATTCCGTTAGCAATATTTCTCATAGTATGCCCTGGGAATATAAAATTCAATGAAATGTAATAGCCCATGTTAATTGTCATTAGTCAAATGAAATGGGAAACCCGGTACCTATATTTCTTGAAACATCCAAATGAGAACTGTGTTTTTTTCAAAACAATTATATTTATAATCCACCACTATAATGGTCACCATATGTGACCATCGCAAAACTGAAGAATCTTTCTTCTAAATACAAAACAAATTTGTAAAACAACTGGAAAAAAATATTAATCCCTGATATCACTTACGTAGTTTTACACATAACACCAAAACATTATATTACACTCGACCCGCGTTTCCCCAACCAAGTTGGCATCATCTGAAGATGATTAAATCGGTTTCGTTTTAATCATCTCCAGATGATGCCAACTTCGTTGGAGAAACGCGCGTCGAGTGCATTATAGTGTTATGTGGAAAACTATTGTAAGTAATGTTGCAAAAACAGATATCTCTGGTTCTTTTTAGAAGAAATGTTAAATTGGTAAATTTGTTTAACACAAAAAAAATTCTCCACAAGATGAAACTTTCTTACACAATGAAATGCCAAAAATATCTAGTTTAGTAATAGTAATATAGTCAAAGATATATCATAGAAAACCATAATTTAAATTAAACATTAAATTGATTTTTTATTTCGTTAAGTAAGATATACGTCAGTATACTCACGATTAAAGTATTAAGAATTGACCGCCCGGTATATTTGTTCTTCTTTTGCAAAAATATTAAGAACATTATTATTCTATAATACTTGCATAAATGTTTTAAAAAGTTACATAAATATTTATAATTATTGAATAAATCCCAGTGTTTTTATATTCATAAAAATTGTAATAATATTTTGTTTCATACAACGCTAGTTTTATGTCTGTCACTTTATATAATCAAGTAAATCTAAAACCTCTCAAGTTAGCCAAGATTTATCCAGATTTATAACAGAACGGCAAAATATCTCAAGAAAGTATTTGTAGTTTTTATATAGCACATCAAATAATATCTTATTTTTCTCCACCAAATAATTTAGTACTTAAATGCGCAACCTGGCGTCATTTAACCTTCACTGGATCCCATAAAGTTGTGAAACCAATTTTTTATCTTAACATGTAATTGTACATGTACCGAGTCGGTAGCTCAGGGTTTAGTTTCTCGATCGCTCAACCCAGAGGTCGTGGGTTCAAATCCCCATTCTACCAGAAAATTTTTAATTAAATTATCTACTCGTAGAGCAAGGCTTGTTCGCAGGAATGGGTTAGCAACCATCCTGGCGATGGCCTAGGATGGGAAGAATGTCAGCTTGGTGTTAATGTGAGATCTTAAAATCAGTTGATGTTTGACTCTCCTCCTAACTAATGAGGTTTTTCAGGTTCCCCTCATTCCACCATTGAATGGTGGTTAGGGCATACCAACATAAGTTGTTCCTGAGGCGCAAATGCGGCTCGCGAAATAATAATGTGCCGCCCCCTCTCCCATACAAGTGTCAGACTTTCGGGCTAATCCTTGTGATTAGAATTAGGGGAGATATTATATGCGAGATATTATTATTATTATTATTATTAAAATTTCTGTCATTTATTCTCGCATCTCATATTGATCTAAACAAAAGATTAATCACCATAGTTTTTATTTGTGATTTATATAAACTGTTTTCCTTATTTTGCTATAAGATTCTGAATTGTACAATTTCCTTGTTAGTAATCATATTTCGTTTCAGAGAAAATTTGAAAAATTCAGGACGGTTGAAGTGTAAGTTAATAACAGCAAGTAATACCGCCAAAGGCAATGATTCATTATTGAAATTGAAATTTGAGCGGAATCTAACGACAACTAAGGTAATTGAAGTAACTAATACTGCAGAAACTACTATAGAAATAATTGAAGTCATACATATAAATCCATATCAAAAAGACGTAGAAGTATATTGTACTAAGTTTGAAAAAGCAGTAACTCTGGAACATGGAGAAGAATTTCAAATTTTTATTAAAGGGCATTTTGAAAACAGCAAATCATATATATTGCCGGTTGTTGTAGCATGTAGGACCTGTGAAAAAGAGGAAATCAATTATATTCTGATAGAAATAGTAAGTAACAATTATTATTTTATAACCTTACATCCACTGGAACCAATTTAGCCATATACCAAGACTTTTTAATTAGTTCCAAAGAAGACGGTTTTCAAGTTGATGCACGAACATTCAAAGGCTTTTGACAGTGTGTGTCGCTCCTTGCTTAATAGTGAGCTTGCCGCTATTGGTATTGAGGGAAACTACCTTTCATGGATATCCTACTTAAATAATATGGGAATCCTACTTAAATAATAGACATCAAAGAGTAAATATTGGTAGTTGTATATCACGTGAAATTTCTGTGTTATCTGGTATTCCTCAAGGTTCACATATTGGACCAGTCTTGTTTTTGCTTTTTATTAATGATGTAGTAAACATTTTTATTGCAGTAGTTGTCTTTTATATGCTGACGATCTAAACTTCTTTACCCGGTTCCAATCCGTGGATGATGCCCATGAATTACAAGCCGATCTCTCTAATCTTGTTTTTTAAACTAAAAACTTTTAAAACTAAATATTGCTAAATGCTTTATGATAAGCTTTTTATCGATGTCATAATCCTATTGTTTACAATTATTATCACATTAACGACTTGGTTCTTAATTGTGTCACTACGGCTAATGACCTAGGTATCACTTTTGTCAAACATGTTACTTTTGTCAACCATATCGATATTATCACCTTAAAATCTTTCAGAATGTTGGGCTTTATAAGGCGGCATATTTTCCATATTAATGACCCACACGCATTAAAATATTTATACTTTCCTTTTGAGGATATCTCGCTTACCATTAGAGATAGATTTGGCAAACCTTTTATTAGTGTATTTGTAGGAGTACGGTCTATCCAAAAATGGAGACATATAGAGGCTGCCCTAATTGAAATAAAAAGTTGCCCCACCATGTACCGCCACTGAGTAAGAGGGGTAATTTGTAATTTACGTCAAAAGATGAGATATGCAATAACAAAATCAAAGTTTGCAGAATTATAAAAATGACCCCACTTTCGACCACGTGCCACGCTACCACCTATTCCTCTCTGCTCGCCCGTCTCAGATACCTTCGGTACCCTGACACTTCACGGTGGCTCAAGCACGACCTGTAATGTGTTGTACCTATGCGATTGATATAGTGAGCAAAACAAGTGATTATTTATTAATGTTTTATTTTTATTTAATTTTTTGTAAAAATGACTACTATATTGTACTATGGGTAGTTGCCCCTCGCAATATATGTAGCTTCAAAAATAATAGTATAGATTATGAATGATATTATTTGTTATTTTGGTTAAAGTAATATCTAAGCACAATTTAAATATAAGTACTTAGCATGATGTATTTTTGAACTATTATTCAACTACCTACCCATTGAATAATTTCAGTTTATATAATTTAATGCTGCACTTTTAGAAAATCCCAGGTATCAAATATTGTCGGCGCGAAATCAAACTACGTTTGTAACGTCCCTCGTAACGAGGAGGTTTTGCTGGCCAATGTAGATACTGGCGGCACGAAAGATAAAAGTTCCGACGGAGAGTAATACTATTAACAAAATTGACCTGTCTCGACGTATTCTTTAAACATCCTGTAACAAAGTTATACATTTTGTGCATTGCTTTATCATATATTTACCATGTATAGGTATACCATGTGTCCCAAATTCGAAGTTCACCATTGGGATCTCCGAAATGTAAGAGATAGAAATGGGGAATGATTTAGAAATGTTTATGCTGATAGGGAATCTATTTCGAAATCATGGCTTACTGCGCTAGTTTTAAATTTTTTAGATGATTTTTAAGACGGTAATTTAAGAAAAGCTTTTAATTCCACCACGGAAAAAAAGTGGGCCGTGCAATATGAAAATTGTTTAATTAAATATTTACTTCGTTAAATGATATAGCAGTAGTAATTCGATACAAAAACTACCATTCAGACTTAGATACCAAGTCACAGTTTTAGTATATTTTGTTTATATTTTCATGGTCAATCCTAAATTTTAAAACGATACATTAAGAGTAATGATAAATTTTCTCGGCAAACTAGCTATAAAAATACAATATTTTAAGGGTTTTTATTACATTTACCATTAAATTGAGGGTATTATATATAAATACCGGTTAATGTAATGAATATCAGCAAAAATTTAAAAATTTATTATATTCGCCAAATTGAGTGATGTAATGATTATTATCGATATTTATATAAACCCGCCAGTTTATCCACATTTACTGTAACATATATGTAATATGGATTATTATCTTGATAACTACATAATAATTTTTAGCTGGTCGAGATAACTTCGGAGTTTTCTTACTTGAAACCCAAGTTACCTTATGTTAAACCCAGTAAAGCAGCATATCTACCAAGCGATGATGAAATTATTCGAGCAAAAACGCCTTTGGTGTAAGTATTACTTAATCAATATAATAATAAATGTGTGAATTTAAAATGTAGTAAAAAGGGTTTGTATTACTTTATTCCTTTAAAATCATTGATTATTACAAATTTACGGCTTCCACTATTGATATTTTAATTAATTTATTTACGTGAGTTGCGTTATACGATATTATAAACTTCCCTTAGATACTTAGAAACTTACATACTTGATTATTGTAAGATGAGACACACGTCAAAGCTTGTTCAGCATCCCGATATTATAAAAGGTCTGAGCGCACATATTCCATTGTTCATTTGTCTCTTTGCTGTCATTTAGTGCATATAAGTGTTGTAGTGCAAGTGTGCCATTTTGGTAAAATAAAATAAAGTTTATAAAAACAATCTTTCTGATTCCCTAAATTTATCTGGCATAGTCGAATCAGTAGGAATATAGTACAAGGAGATCCATGAATAGAACGCCTCCGTAGGTTTCAACTCTTTTGCGCACCAAAAAACCAAAAATCTTTAGAAAAATCAACAAAAAACCAACATCAGTATTCTAGTAAGGTGTAACTAATTGTGTAACTTTACGGGAAGACATCGTGAGGTGGATTTAGCAGCCTCACAGGAAGAAGAAGCCGTTAAAAAACGTATTTTATTCACCAAACCCTCTTGAAGACAAAAGGATATTGTAGGTCCGTTACACTGTCCTCCCCTCATTAAATTTGCTCTATGCTCTGCTGCTCTTAAATCTCGCGCCTCACAATTTCTTATTTGAATATGAAACCCTAATTTCATTCAAGTCGCTACATTTTCATGTAACCCGTTACTTTATCTGAGGTATTCTAAATGTAAGACTTGAAATGTTAGATACATTTCAAGCAAGTTTATATTTTACGCCTAAATGTTAAATACCACAAAAATTTGAAGAATGGAAACTTGTATCTATGTCATGTTTTTGATTCATCGAATCATTTGTAATTTGTTACTTGGAATTCGTAGATATTAATAAAATTAGGAACAAATCAGGCTAGTAGGGTTTTACATTTTTTATACAGATAACATTCATACAAATTTCGACAGTTTCAATAATAATTAATTCAGATCTTTTTATTTAGTAGCAAGAGAGATATTTGTTAAATATATTTTTGCATATAAAGTGTTAAATAATATATTAGAGAGTTTTTGAACCCCTTAAATTTTAGCACGTCGTTATCGTTATCGTTATTCTGCGCATGCACAGTGCCAAAAATAGTATCATTTTCGGCACTGCGCATGCTCAGAATAACCATAACCATAACGATAACGTAAATTTTAAGGGGTTCAAAAACTCTCTAATGTCACGTAGATGGCAAGTTTCATAGAAAAGAAAACGATAGAAAAAGAACAAGATAGATAAGAATCTACCGTGCTTTGAAATGACGACGCGGTTAGCGTTTTGGTGAAATGTGCGTCAACTAATTTAAAAAAATGACAGGCAGCCCGCTTGTCAAAATTTATATGCTTCGCTTTTTTGGTGACCTAGCCAACAAATAAATTATGCTGACTTAGTGAAAATAATTCCACTGAAAATCTACTTTGTGGGCAGTAAGGTTTTACCTGCTGTACCTATTGTTCCAATAATACTCTATTTGACAATAAAAGATGTAGGTATATTATTATTAAGCCTTTATTTTTTCATTATTAGGTACATATTGCATCAGTATAAATTTAGTGTTTGGGGTAAATAATGTTTGAAGAAATTAGGTATTAAAATACATGAATGAGGGAAATTGAATGAATTGGAATTGGTTATACTTATATGAATATGACGCTTACATTGGAAACTTATTAAAACAAAAATGTTTACATTTTTGCGAGCTGCAGTCAGTTCTTCATCAGACTTGCTAAAAAATACAGATTTTGTAGTTTTATTTTCTTTAACATTTATCTTAATTTAACTTGCCTAAATAATATTTCACAGGCCAAACACACAGATTACACAAGAGTTGTGGAGAATATAACTCGAAAATAAATACAAAGAAAACACGGAAACACAACAAATTTGTACATAATAAATGTACAATAACGTATATATAATTAAATTCAAATTTGAATTGTAAAATGGAATCAATCCTGTAACCAAATAAACAGTAGATCTTAAATGTCAAATTCAAACAATGAACCAAGCGCGAAGCCTCCTTGACCGCGTGAGTTGATGCGTAAGCACTACCTATTTACAGCGCCAATTTTTCCACTGGTGAAATATGCGCCAACTAAAAATAAGTCTTACAGATGTCCCATTAAAATGCGTTAGGCCTGGCACGTTTATGGTAGGGATAAAGAGCAATGGGATAATGGGAATATAAACTAACAGAAATAGTAAGTGGTGAGAAACACAGCGTAGTGCCCTTTTTGGGTCTTTCCTACTATCTGTCTGACAATTATTGTCAAATTGACAGATAACGACCTGTTTCCAAAGTAGCAAAGACCTAAGGAGGGCACACTACGCTTTGTTTCTCTCCACTACTAACAATTCACGAATTAGGCAATCATGTCGCAACATCGTTCATCGATTCCACTACCTATGGCACTCTGATGAGCGCATAATAAGCGCGAAATCGGTCAGTGTCTGATGTTTGGTTCGATAAAAGATGTGGCGACTCCTATGGAGATCGGCATCTACAACTAGTTGTTAACGGTTTTTCTAATGCTTTTTAAAATATCAACACAAATGTCTGTTTGAAGTATTTTTGGAAAGATGGTGAAACAATAATTTAAAAAGTTTAAGTTAGTTTATCATATGACAGTCACGTTATACGTTCTTGGTAACTTTTGAAATTAAGTGTATACGAGTACTATCTGGTCACTTTGAGTACTTTTTATTCAACTGTTACTCACAGCATTTTTAGATGCGATGCCCATCTATAATTATTGTATACAGGCTGTTCCACGTAGACCTTCCATTAGACGTTTCTAGAATACTACATGCACTGGAATTATGAAAATTTATATACGGGGATTTCTCACAATTTTCTATTGATTAAAAATATTGCCGATGACAGCACACTTCCGGTTCTAACGGAAGTAGACATCAACTTGCTTATTTTAAATGTAACACCCTATATATTATTCAATTTCTGGATTCTTCGTAAAATTCTAAACACATTTCATGTAGGATGTCCTATACCTATCTTCAACTGTTTTTGAAATATCGACAGGTGAATATTGACATTTTGCAACTTTAACACCCTGTAAAATCAAAGCGGTTTGAGATCAAGCAAAATGGTTTGCACATTCCTAATCTTAATTTTTCATAAGCTATCGTTTGGTACTAATTTCAGATTTATCCAAAAATTTCAAATTTTCCGAAAATTTTGAAAATTTTTAATTCCTGGATAAATATGAAATTAGTACCAAACGATAGCTTATGAAAAATTAAGATTAGGAATGTGCAAACCGTTTTGCTTGATCTCAAACCGTCTAGATTTTACAGGGTGTTAAAATTGCAAAATGTCAATATTCACCTGTCGATATTTCAAAAACAGTTGAAGATAGGTATAGGACATCCAACATGAAATGTGTTTAGAATTTCACGTAGAATCCAGAAATTGAATAATATATAGGGTGTTATATTTAAAATAAGCAAGTTGATGTCTACTTCCGTTAGAACCGGAAATGTGACGTCATCGGCAATATTCTTAATCAATAGAAAATTGTGAGAAACCCCCGTATATAAATTTTCAAAATTCCAATGCATGTAGTACTGTAGAAACGTCTAATGGAAGGCCTACGTGGAACACCCTGTATACCTACGCGGCAGGTCATTATATAAAAATTATAAATTGATGATGGTTGCAAGAAATCGAAACGTCGTATTTATAACTTCATGGCAGCTGTCAAATTGCAAACAATTGCAAGGAGTTTGAATTGTCTCTTCGAAAAATTATTTATAAATATTTACGTATATTTTCAAACATTATTTGTAAACTTATCAAACATATTGTACATTTTATAGAAAAATCTAATTGAGTAATTAAGTTAACAACTTTTTATAATTTCTTTTTTTATGTCTTTTATACATTTTCGATTTCACTAATCCCTTCATATTTTTCTTCAATACACCTATTTTGATTTTATATTTTATTATTCTAACTACACTTACTGGTTCTTGTCATACAAAAATTCGGAAGAAGACGAGCACTGATGCGTTTGTAAAATCCTAATTCATGTAATTTCGATATGAAATTATGAACTAATATTCATAAATTTAATAGACAATCATAAAAATTAATACAAAATAATCTATCCCGTTTTAGATATAAATCCTATTACAAAGAAGTGTATCCATTACAAAGTTTCCAAATTCCTATGGACCTTCTGATGAAGCTTAGAAATCTGATAAAAGCGTATCCAAACTTTATTGAGAGAATGCCATTGAACATCGCGAACAATTTCTTCTGCAATGAGTTTGCTAAAAAGTTAAAATTAAATCCACAACTGAAAGAGGAAAATTATTGTGATTTATTGAACACTTTGGTCAGCATAGAAGAAAACCAAATTAAAGTGGACATACGACAATATGATACAATGGCGAAATTAACTTTTATCGAAAGAAATACATATGCCTTAATGGTAAGTAATTTATTATTTATTAGTTTATTGAATATCAGTGGAATAGAACAAAGCTCATCTTGATCGCACATATTATAGAAGTAGTGGTTCTAACACTTTACAAAGACTTAGCGACCAAGATATGCCCTTATATTATGTCAAAATATCTTCTCCGATAAATATAAATAACTACATGCATTATTAAAAATTTATTTTCCTGTTGACTTGTTTGAAACTACGTATGACTGGAATTCAATGAATCTGGAGGAAATAAGTAGAACAATGGTATCTTTTAATGCTACACGTCATGACATGACAATATTATTATTAGAATAAAAAATTTTTATTTCCCAGAAGGAAACATATACAGGGTGGGTTTTTGAAAACGAAACAGAGCGAATAACTCTCAGGAAAATTATTTTTTCGAAAAACGCCGAGACAGGTCGATTTTTGATCAAAAGGGGACATCTTTTCCCATGCTTTTGATGCTCCAGTCTCACCCCCCTAGGGAGGGGGGGCAACCCCCCCAAACATCTTAATAGGGAAGGAGGGTTAAATGACACATCATTTGAAAGGTACTTCAATTCTCTACACAACCCTGTATTAGTTTTTTAATTTGACTGGTTAGTTTTGAAGATAAAGGTTGTTAATAAAAAACTACTTTTTACGGTTTTATTTGCAAACTTTTTCTACATCAGCCAATTAAATATTCAAATTGATGACCTCCAGCCTCCATACAATAGTATAAGTTTTGCACAATGTACTTTTGATCACGTACGTTTTGCAACATTTCTGGAGTAACTTGGCGGCATTCGTTAATAATGCGTTGGCGTAGATCTTCAAGGGAAGTAGGTGGAGTGGCATAAATTTTGGACTTTAAATGACCCCACAAGAAAAATCCAAAGGGGACAAATCCGGCGATCGCGCAGGCCACTCTATGACGCCTCTTCTCCCAATCCACTGATTTGCAAACGTACGATCGAGATACTACCGAACAGGCAAGGCGTAGTGAGGAGGGGCTCCATCCTGTTGGAATATCAACTGGTCTTCTAGATAATTTTCATTATTCTCTATAATGTGTATCAGCTCTGGATAAATGGACTTTCCCAACAAATCCAGGTACATCTCCCCGGTGAGATTACCTGGTAAGAAAAAAACCTACAATGTGGTCACCAAAAATTCCAGCCCATACATTTAATTTTTCCTGATGTTGTGTATGAGTCTCATAAAATATCCTGGGATTAGAATCGGACCAATAACGACAATTGTGACGATTAACATTGCCATTAACAGTAAATGAACACTCATCCGAGAAGCAGATATTAAAAATTAAATCTGGATTGTTAATAGCTCGTTCACTCATTACTTCACAAAATTGTAGTCGGCGGTCAAAGTCATCTCCATTAAGTTCATGTGCAAGGTGAATCTTATAGGGATGGAATTTATGATGCTTCAAAGTTTTACGAATTTTGTTTCGCCCAAAACCGGATTCAGCTGCCATTTGCCTCGTACTCGTTCTAGGATTTATAGCAACATGGCCTAGAATAGCTACATCTTCTGCTTCATTTCTTTCGGGGTGTCGCTTTTTATTACTTACAGATCCGGTCTCCTGAAATTTGGTCACTAACTCCAAAATGTACTTCCTGTGAACATTTTTACTCAAGTGTTGCTGATTAAATATTTCTGCTGTCCTATTAGCACTCCGATTATTTGCATAAAAAAGAGCAATTATTTCCACTCTTTCTGGAATCGAATAAACCATAATGTCGACAAACTGTACAGGTAACAATAAAATAATAATTCACTCAATACCCGTTCTGATTGTATTATTTATTATTTCAATTTACTGCGAATAATAAAAGGAAATGTCACTCTGACATAAGGGGTGACACTCATGGACGACTATTGTATGGAGGCTGGAGGTCATCAATTTGAATATTTAATTGGCTGATGTAGAAAAAGTTTGCAAATAAAACCGTAAAAAGTAGTTTTTTATTAACAACCTTTATCTTCAAAACTAACCAGTCAAATTAAAAAACTAATACAGGGTTGTGTAGAGAATTGAAGTACCTTTCAAATGATGTGTCATTTAACCCTCCTTCCCTATTAAAATATTTGGGGGGTTGCCCCCCTTCCCTAGGGGGGTGAGACTGGAGCATCAAAAGTATGGGAAAAGATGTCCCCTTTTGATCAAAAATCGACCTGTCTCGGCGTTTTTCGAAAAAATTATTTTCCTGAGAGTTATTCGCTCTGTTTCGTTTTCAAAAACCCACCCTGTATATATATACAGATATCTAGATATAATTGTCTATAATAGTCAAACAAGAGGCTAACGCACAAATTATCAGAAAACCACACTTATTTACACAACAAAAACACTTGCACTTGCACTAACTATGCCGTTTCAGATTTGATTACGAATGGCTATCAGAATTTTTTAAAATGAAATATATCAACCATGCAAATGTTTACAATAATTGTAAAGATAAACGTTCCGGTTGTGTAAACAAATGCGTAATGAGTCCTCTATGTTTACTTATACCTCAACAAGAAAGTGATACAAAACTTATATTCCGAAATACAAGGAACATTGACGATTTCATTTCTATTATAATTAAAAGTAGGTAAAACCAAGTACTTATTCCTGGTAGGATAGGACTGCCGATCGCATGGGCTATCACAACGACATGTGAACGGAATGGATGACAGAAAGCTTAGTAGGCATTTCTGTAGAAATTAGTACGCTACGTCGGTCTGTCAACTTTTTTTTAGCCAATAATTCTGTTAAATCTCAGCAGATTCCCAAACACGATACACCAGTGTATTCGCAATGGAAAGGGCTTTAAAATAATGTGTTAGAAGTAGGGTATTTCCATTTCAAATTTGAAAGTGTTGTAAAGCTGTGTAAAGTCAAGTTTTCCTTGAAAGACCCTGTATATACCTACAGAAATAGTCAAGAGTTAATTTTCATTCTTATTATCTCACACTTACATTTTATACACAAACATACATAACTTGCATTATGTAAGTGATAGACAAAGTCGTGGTAACCTGGCGAGAACCCACGTGAAGGGTACAATATTTTGTCAAACTGTCATAATTTTAATTATGCTCTCACATTCTAATGTGAAAAATGAATTTGTTCAACCTTAAGTAATATTCAGTTTGTCCTAATTAAAAAGAAAACTAATATTCCGCTTATTTGAAGAGATACAAGGAGAATCATATAATTTTTCTACTCTAAAGTTTCAAGCTCAATTCTGTGTACATTTCAAATAACCATACACATATATTATGTCACTACCGATTAGATAAAGTAACATTACATTGTTAAAAAGTTTAAGTTAATGGAAACCCATATCTATTATACGGAAACAATTATTTGCCTCGGAAGGTTACTTGCGCGTGAACATCTGTACTAAGTTAATATTTTAATAACAAATATATTTATTTTTCTTCAGGCGTATAATAATACTTACATTATATTATGAAACTATTATACAAAAAACCTATTGTTTTACTAGTAAAGTTAATATTTTAATAACACATATATTTATTTTTCTTCAGGCGTATAATAATACTTACATTATATTATGAAACGTATTATACAAAAAACCTATTGTTTTACTAGTAAAGAAATATTTTCATTTTTTTACTAGTACAAAAAAGTAAAACTGTAACTGATTAAAAAAGTACGAAGGCGTAGAAGGGCCACAATAAAAATAAAAATTTTAAAATTTAAAATTCTGAGTTTTTTCTCAGAATTCTGACTTTTATCTCAGAATTCTGACAGAACTCAGAATTCTGACTTAGAACTCAGAATTCTGACATTTATCTCAGAATTCTGACTTTTATCTCAGAATTCTGACTTAGAACTCAAAATTCTGACTTTTATCTCAGAATTCTGACTTAGAACTCAGAATTCTAACTTTTATCTCAGAATTCTGACTTTTATCTCAGAATTCTGACTTTTATCTCAGAATTCTGACTTTTATCTCAGAATTCTGACTTATAACTCAGAATTCTGGTAACTTAATGTAGTAATGCATTGATTGATTTATTTCAACCTAAAAAAATCTCGCTCTTTTAATTAAAATCTCTCTCGTTTTTAACAGAACCGCTTGGTCGAAAAAATATATGTACAGGGTGTCCAAAATAAGATCCTCTATCCCCTTATCTCAGAAAGTATAAAAGGTAGAGAAAAATGTTAAATACGAAAGTTTTTTGCTTTTACCTGAATTTTTCATTTTTATAACTTTCTTGAATACAGGTTGTTCAGTTTCTCTGATCCAGGCATCCACTTTCTTTTTTTTTAAATGGGACACCCTATATTCAATTACGTTTTTGAACTCTCCTTAAAATTCTAGGTCGATATTATTAAGAGTACCCGATACCTATCATTTACCGTTACGAAGATATTAGCATTTAAAGAAAAAAATCTGTAAAAAACACCTGCTCAAAAAATCTCGGCAAAACAAATAAGACATCCAAAAAAAAGCTAAATAGGGTTTATTTCGTAGACAATTGGACTCAGAAATTACTTCTATGGATCGATATTACCTCATTAATATACAGGGTGTTTTTGACAGATGGCTCAAACATGTATATCTTAAAATTCCAGAAAATCGAAAATCTCTTATGAAACCCTCTGTGTATTATTACATTTTTGGATTCTCTATTAAATTTTAACCTTACTCTACATAACGTTCCCTATTCTTATTTTGCTTAGTTTTCAAGATATTGACGAAAATGTTGAAAAAATGTCAGCTATTAATCATTATCGGCTATTATTAAAAATATATCTACTATTTTTGGTATATTATAGTAAGTGTGTCTTAATACTGATTAAGAATATATTATTTTATTAAAAACTAATATTTTTTTAAATTATTTCATTAACTAACTAATATAAACTAATCTATGTTTCTAACTTGAATCACAGATATCTAACAATAATCAACAAATAACAATAAAAATAATAAATTAAGTGTCCTATACGTCCTCAATTTTCAGCTATGCATGTTGTGTATATAACTGCTAGTTTTCTTACAGCGCAATCACTTTGATAGAGCGCTTCAATTTCCATCTTGATTTTAATCTTTACATCATCAACATTATTACTCTGAATTTGATAAACTCAGGCTTTCAATGTACCCCATAAAAAGTTATCAAGTGGAGTTAAATCTGGGATCCTCGGCGGCCATGGTATATTCCCGTTTGGCCCTATCCATTCCACAGAATAGTTCTTAATAAAATTCTTTACAACTGCAGTATTGTGGCATGGAACTCCATTCATCTGATATATTATCTGATTGGCATCTTCTTCGGCATCCAATAAAGGTAAAATGCAAGTTTGCAATGAATGCCATTTCCTGATATTTTACCTAAGGTACCTGGGACCATTTAAATATTGGCCAAGAAAGACAGGGCCTTAAATGTGTCTCTTATAAATAACGCACCAAACATTTTCGTCAATATCTTGAAAACTAAGCAAAATAAGAATAGGGAACGTTATATAGAGTAAGGTTAAAATTTAATAGAGAATCCAAAAATGTAATAATACACAGGGTGTTAAATAAGAGATTTTCGATTTTCTGGAATTGTAACATATACATGTTTGAGTCATCTGTCAAAAACACCCTGTATATTAATCATGTAAATATCGATTCATAGAAGTAATTTCTGAGTCTAATTGTCTACAAAATAAACCCTGTTTACCTTTATTTTGGATGTCTTATTTGTTTTGCTGAGATTTTTTGAGCAGGTGTTTTTTAAAGATTTTTTTCTTTAAATGTTAATATCTTCGTAACGGTAAATGATAGTAGGTATAGGACACTCTTAACAATGCCGACCTAGAATTTTAAAGAGAATTCAAAAACGTAATTCAATATAGGGTGTCCCATTTAAAAAAAGAAAGTTGATGCCTGGATCAGAGAAACTGAACAACCTGTATTTAAGAAAGTTATAAAAATGAAAAATTCAGGTAAAAACAAAAAACTTTCGTATTTAACATTTTTCTCTACCTTTTATACTTTCTGAGATAAGGGGATGGAGGATCTTATTTTGGACACCCTGTACAGTGTGTCCACGTTAAGGACTTACCACCCTTCTAACTTTTTTAATTCTTGGCGGATTTTGATATTTTTATTGTTATGTTGTGTATTCAAAATGTGCAATCAACGAGTAGGTAACTTTATTTTTGGGCTGTAATCATGACCAGCTGCGACAACTTTTATTGGCTCAAATTTCAGAAAGTATTACCTATTAGGTATTATTTTTGGAGAAAAACTGATGACGGATTCTTATTTAGAATAACTTAAAACCTACTTGAACCGATTTTCAGTGTTCTAAGATACAGGGTGTCCAAGAAAAGAAAATGTACTTTTATTGAATTAAATTTTATAAAGTATTATTAGGGATTTTTTAAAGAAAAACGGATGACGGAATCTTATGTAGGATAACTTAAAACCTACCTGTACCAATTGTCTGTGTTCTAAAGTACAGGGTGTCCACGAAAAATAAATGGTTGCTAATGGGTTGCGGTTGCTAACCATACGATATGCAAGTGAGAGGTGTACGCCGTTTCTAAAATCGCTGCACATAGTCAGGGCTTCTGATCATACGCTCCATGTGAAACGGCACTCAGATTTTTGGGGAATAATAAGGATCTTCGGGCTACATTGGGACTATTTTCAATATTAAAATTTTGTAACTGTTCTGAATCATTCATTTTAAAACCAACACAAAGCAATAAACACAACTGACAGAAACATAAATCGGCAATATGCACCACTGACAGAAACATAAATCGGCAATATGCACCACTGGCTGATTATTGTAATTTAAAAAAAAGGCAAGTGAATTATCTATCACTATATATGCATATAGGTTCCAGGGTTAGCTGAAGCTCGTCCTTCTTTAATTATCCATGACGCGGTATACGTCAAAGAAAAAGAAAATGATTGCCAGAAGTATCAAGGAGTCGTCACCCAAGTTTTTGAAAGTTCCGTACGATTAAACTTCAACCGCAAGTAGAACAGGTACGATTTTAATAAATTTTGTTTTTCATTTGTGTGTTTACAGATTTTCAGAGATATATGATAAGAACAAAAAGTTTCATATAGAATTCGGTTACAGTAGAAGACCGATTAGAGTTCAAAAGCAAGCATTGCTTTTAACTAAGGAGCACGACATCGTTTCGTATTTTTATCCTAAAAGAGATCTAGAAGATATAAAGGATAATAACATTAAAGAGTAAGTGTCATAGTACCTACTAAACTGCGAGGTGAATAATTAATTGTGATAAATTTTAGAATAACTTATTTTAATCCTAATTTAAATGAAGAGCAGAGAGGAGCCGTTAGAAATATATTGAAGGAAAGACGCGCTCCATATATAATATTTGGACCACCAGGAACTGGAAAAACTTTGACGGTTGTAGAATCCGTATTGCAAGTAAGCATTAACAAAAATACGTGTATTAATGGTAACTAATTAGTTATATCAAGAACGTTAAGGTTCAGTTAAATTATTTATAAATTATTATTTTTCAACAAATTAATAATTTGAATGAAACCTATTATATTACAAATACTTTATTATATAAATATTGGACACTTAGATACCTACACCCATATTAATAATAATCACAATAACATGAAGTTAACTAGTGGCAACTAACCGTATTCTTAAATCAATCTAAGTAGTTCATATTAATAATTAAATATTTATAGACAAATAACTAACAGCATGCTAAATCAGAAGTTAATGTGACAACATCTCATTCTATACATAGAGCTAATTTCACTGCAATAAATCTAACCTGCATTCTGCCATTTTTGCCCAAGAATTGTTAACTGTTTACAGGATTGCTCGATCCCTATACTACAATGTAATCCATAATTGTGACGTCATCAAAGATCCAAAGATCTCGAACTTGTAGAAATAGGTACACTTTATACTGTTATTACAAACTTTAATAAATAATAATATTAATAATCATTCAAATACGAAAATTCTCTTGCAAATGTGAAATATAACAAACACAAATTAGGTATATTTTGACAATTCGATTACATATATCTTCGATGACGGCGGATGACAAAATTAAGCGATCGAGCAATCCTGTAAACAGTAACAATCCTTGATTTCTGCCTGCATTTACAAACATTAAAGTGACATGACTGACAAGTGTCTTGTGTCAAGACTGTTTTGTGTTAAAAAGCAATCAAGGGCGGATTTAGCTTTTCAACCTGGGGGAGTATCTCAAAGAATCATATTTTTAAAAAATGTTGTGAAATTAGAAATTATCTGTGTATTTAGATAGGTACGTTTTTCTTTGGACAAACATGAAATAGCAAATAGAAGTGTTTAATAAAATATCCTTAAGTGAAGTACGTTTATATTTTTTTTAACTAATTACGTTTTTGCTTTTTGCTAATGTAAAGTTTGAATTCATGGTAAATCCTCCCTTGATAAGCATTAACTTTGCCTTTTATAATAGGGAGATTCGTAGCCCACGTTAACTCGGGGGTTACGGGAGATTTAGAACACCTTAAATTTTTACCTTATCGTTATCGCAATCGTTATACTGAGCACGCGCAGTGCCAAAAATGATACTCTTTTTGGAACTGCACATGCTCAGAATAACGATAACGACGTGCTAAAATTTAAGGGGTTCAAAAACTCCCTAATGAATTCGATAAGTAACCATGCTATAATAAAATTTTATAATAATTATTGAGGTTACTGACATATAAATACGGAAAATTTCGCATCAAATTGTTTAATATTTCAGAAAAACGTTCTTGATCTGTTAATTGGGAGGGAAAAGAAAAACTGCTGACATTTTTGTCAAACTTTTAGGTTAACTTTAACTTATTGTAAAACATACCCAAACTGATAACTAGTGATTTAGCATCATTCTAGCGTTAACATGCATTTAAATGGCATTATTAATGCAGTTTTTACTAATTACATTCTAGTTACGTCTTAGAACATTCTAAGTTTTATTATTAATAAGGCTCAATATGTTTTGATGATGAGTAGGTAGGCAAAGCCATTCATGGACCACTCCAAGGTCACTGAGCTCCGGATGGCATGTATCCATCCGCATGTATCCAATCTCAGGTTAACCTAGCTTTGGGGACGTTCGTGAGGTCTTCGGCTAAAGGGGTGGTTGTGGGGATGATCTTTAGCGTTGTCGACAGTGACCAGAGGGCGTAGTTCTGAGTTCTGCCGTTCGGATATTCCAAGCGGCGCTGGTGTGTGGATAATTTATTGCCTTTAGTATAAACAAATGATCTGCTATCCGAGAGAACGTGACTTTAATGTAAACAAAGTATGATTAATTGCTGGCGGCTTTCTTTGATAGCTTTGTCGGCAGCATCCGTTGTTAACATTTGAAATAAACAGAACGTGATTTATTTTGTTACTTTTGAGGTTTGTTTATTACAGGACTTGAAAAGTTTTTTACTTAATTGAAGGTCAAAAAGTTAAAAAATAAATTAATAATATAATACCTATTGCATTGTTACAATAATGTATGAATAAAATTGAATAAAAAGTTTTTTACTTAATTGAAGGTCAAAAAGTTAAAATAAAATTAATAATATAATACCTATTGCATTGTTACAATAATGTATGACATTTTTGGGGGTAATGTCATAACTTGTTTCAAAATTACCCATAATTTTCATGAAAGCACCTTGTTTATAATAATTATGGAATGAGAACAAGTTTTCATAAAAATTATCTCGTACCTACTTCATCTCGAATAAAAATATAAAAAATAATATTTATTTATTGTGAAACAGTAACAAAAATCTTAATAAAAACCAAATTACCTATTTCTTGAATAGTAAAAATTGCAGTTATGGTGATTATGAACAATATTTTGCTAGAACCGTTGCTGCTCCTTATTTCTCCTTATTATTTTTCCTTATTATTTATTATGGGGCCCTTTATTCATCTACAAGTAGCTTGTTATTGACTTTGCATTGGAGCAGCCTGTGCTTTTTGTTATTAACTTTAGTTGTGACACTGCCATTTTGGCTAGTTTTCGTGCGCTAGTAGCCCTAAGTGAATGATTTGTAAATTATGCTGGTTTTATTTCGTCCAAGCAGATAGCTCATTTATTTCATAGGGAAATGTTTTTTAAACTAATTTTCGGCCATTTCGGCGGGGTCCGGGTCCTTTTGGCTTTTCCTGTTTTATATTGAAATTTTAGAAACAGTCTGACTGGGTAAAAGCTTGAATCTGATTATTTTTACCACTGAATTATTTTTTACAAGTCATCTTGTATCATCTAGTTTTCGAATACCAAAAGGGAGGCAACAGAAGAACATTTATTGTAAAAAGTATATCATGAAAATTACAAAAACTGTATACTTATTGAATTTATTTAATTTTGGAAAGGAACATTATTATTATCTCCAATTTACTACAAATAATAACATTTTTCTTATCTTTTAAAATGAGATATAACTCGATTTTACTCAGAGAACTTTACCCCAGAATCTCCTCGGACTGCATAAAAATGTTTGTTACCTTCACCCTTTGAAAACCCCCAAAATTTTATTCGCCTGACTAGTACTGCGGAGTTGGTGCTTTCAAAATATCAGAGCTGGTTTAATAGTAGGATGCAAAATTATTGTAATAATGTAATAGGAAATTGAGAGACATTATCATTCAATAAGAAACAAAAAAAACATGTTTTACGAAAACGTATTGCACGAAAATATAAAAGTATGATTACAATGTTCTTACCGACTGGACCTGTATTTTTTACAACATACCAAGGATCTATGTGAACGAATAATGTAATTATCGTTTACGGAATGCATGTTGTCAAGCAGTCCATTACACGTCTGGCTAACCATGAACTTCTTTCTTTACATTACGAATAGGCGCATCTAATGAAGTAATTTATCTACGAGAAAATTTTACATTTAATTATATTGCGTGCAAAAGCGCGTACCTCAGTTTTCTCTTTTCTATTAAAAGAATATAATAAAATTGAATAATGTACAATTTCACCAAGAACAATGGAAAAAGCTTACAGAGGATATGCTGTAAATTACCCATAAACTTGTTGAACATTCTGACATTCTGTATTAAATTGTTTCTTAATTTTAAGTTTGATATTCTATAAACCTAAAATTACCTAAAACCTAATCATTAACCATATTTTTCCATCCATCAAGGTTTGGAAAAATAAACCACATGCTAGGATATTGATATGCGCTCCATCCAATTCTGCGACTAACGAAATCGCGATTAGACTGGCAAAGAACTTAAATTCCACAGAATTATTTCGTCTAATTGGTAACACATATGGCCAAGACAGAAGACTTGCGCAAATAAAAGATATCGTAAATATTAGTAAAGATGGATCTTTTTATATGCCATCGATGGAAACAATACTCAAGTACAGAATTTTGTTAACTACACTAGTTACCGCTGCAAGGTAAGCAACATACTATTTTAAACAAATATATAATAAAAATAACTTGAGATTATTTCGTATTTCGTTTATAATGTTTAGGTGAAACTTACACTAACATAAACAATACTGCTTTTAAATAAAGATTTTATAAATTCATCTAAAGAAGAAAGTTTTATATTTCGAACCAGTTAGAGGAATATGGAACCGCATTGGAAACATTCCAATGACACTAACAATTATAGCGTTTAAGGACACCAATCAAGATTCTCAGCTACTTTCTGTCGTTTTACCGAAAATAAATCCAACTTTTTAAACTTAGAATACCCTATATAGTTTTACATATTTGAATTCATCCTGGTTCTGTGCATCTATTGATACTGTCATTTTCAATTTTTGACAGTTCAATGTCAATAAAATTTAGGATTTTAATCTAGAGCCCTATTTTTTAAGAAAATTTGGTCATCAGTAAATTATTTCGTTTTTTTAACTTCAAAATTTCTTTTTATGCGTGCTAAAAGACTAAAAATGTTTTTCTAAGTGATTATTTACATGATATTTAGATAGGGAATGTAAATACTCAAAATTTTCAGAAATTCATAGTGTTGGATTTAAATTATTTGTGTTTTTATTTCCAAAATTGTGTTATAAATAGATGCAAAAAATTAATCTGAATCTAAAGATGTAAAAATGTACGGAATATTTTAATTAAGCAGTGAATATTTTTCATATGACTATAATGTTTTGCGATGTGACAAGAAATGCGACTTAAGTCTCATGGTGGTGGTGTTTTATTAGCATGTAAGAATAGTTATATTATGATTAATATTGATTTGTACCAAATGATATCGCTTATTCTAATATATATGTTGTCGGAGCTAAATATACGAGTATAATTAATAATTATTCACTTTTTGTTTATGTGGTACACATTCTTCCTACAACATCTAGTGCTGATTTCGAGTTGTTTCTTGATTTATCTGAAGATGTATTATTGCATGATAGTAACATTTTAATTGTTGGTGATTTTAACATTACTTTAACGTTTTAATAATGTCCTAGTCAATGATACATATTTTCATTTAATGAAAAAATTCTTAGGATTTTATGGATTGGTTCAGATAAATAATGTTACTAACGTGAATAATCGGCTTCTTGATTTAATTATACAGGGTGGCCCACGAATAACGAAACAAGCGAATTTTCGGATACTTACCAACTTTTACTTGCAAATCGCTCGGACACGTCAATGAAATTTTCGAGGGGGAAATATTTTGCGCATATTTTTAATGTTGTAGTTTTCCCCCTGAAACGCCCCTAGGCATGGGTGAGGTTCACCGTTAAAATTTTAAATGGGAAGGGGGAGTCGAGTCAAACCTCATTTTAAAGCTTGAAAAAAGACCTTTACAATGCTGCATACTTTTTTGAATTTTAGCTACTAGTTCTTGAAAAATTTAATTTTTTATTTTTAATTTCTTTTTTTCATTTTTGCAAAATAATTGAAAACATTTCGGTTGTCTTTTTCTTTAGATTGTAATATTGTTTAATAATAAGAAGGATTAACTGTAAATTTTAGATTTTAGAACTTAGAATCGTCTACTTAGTTCTCATGGACTTAGTATTTCTCTTTTTATATTCTTGTATTTATTTTAATACTATACTCTTGTGTCGGTTTCTCTATTTGTTGTACAAAATGTATTGTTCTTAGTTTGTACTATACAATATATTGAATTATATTCTACTAGTAAGGAAATAACAATTAAGACAGACTGCTAGTGAAATTATATTGTCCTGTCATTGGAGTAATCTGTTGGGCTATAAATATATTATTATTATTATTATTATTATTATTATTATTTTTTATTTTTATTGTTATTATTATTAAGTATCAAAAAGTAAAGGTCACCTCTAGTAAAACTGTAAGTGACTTGTTATATTTGTTGGTGTCTTTAAATGCAGTTTTAATTTTTATAAGTACGTTTTCAACTTTTCTCGATTTAATTCTGTATTTGTAACGGTTTCCTACACATCCAGTTCATCTTAAAATGTACAGAATGGATATAATAGTTATACACCTATTATTGTTATTGTGACTTTTGTCCAGTATAACACTCCAGTTAAACAGAGAAATTAAGCAAAAATGTTGACGTATCATATTCAGCATTAAGAATATTTAATGCTAGTATTCTAGGTACATATCGAAAATTGCTCACGATTTCTTCAAAATACCGAATTTATTGCCGAAAATTCATTATAGACTTTCTATTTGTGAATTCAAGTTAAATATCTGACATTTTGAATATAAGAGTTTTTGTTACAACAACATGTCAGAAATTCTAAATCTTGATTGACCTGGTAAGGCTTCCTCTTTTGTATTTTTGTTACTTTCAAAAAATAGGAGTATCAGAGAACATCAGTAGCGTATTTTAAATTAATATAATCAGAAAATACGGACGCATTACAAAGCTCTCCTTCGTTGAGTTAAAATCTTATTTATTTATTATACTGAAGTTTAGAAACCGGTATCGATTAGCCAAATATATTATACTTGAATAATTGCAGGCTTGTGAATGGAGGAGTCCCATACAACTATTATAGCCACGTTTTTATAGACGAAAGTGGATACGCCACAGAATCGGAGAGCTTAATTCCAATAGCTGGCATTTTGTCAAATAGCATGAACAGAGGAAGGGTGGTCGGCCAGATTGTTTTGGCTGGAGATCCTAGGCAATTAGGACCAGTCATTCACTCTGTTTTCGTTAAATATTGTGGATTCGGTGAGTTTTTATTCCTTAAATATTTTATCATCACGCAGATTGTTCTATAATCTCAGGCAAAGTTTACGACGACGTCGAGAATTAACACATTTATGTAGTTATTCTATTAAGTAGAAGTTGTTATTATTGTATTCTATAAAAACATATTTTCATTATTAAGCATCCAACTATTTCATAGTCTAAAATATTAACTTGTCTGTTTTTAAAATCTACTCAAAACAAACCCATATAGTCTTAATGACCTTTGATAGATGTACACGTCACCCAAAAATTACCTAAATCTACGCAACGGCTTTTAAGTTATTACGGAAAATTGTTGTTTCTTTTACAAAATAACACCCTGTAACTCGTTAGGCGTGCATCAGAGAATTTTTTTTTAAAAGAATTTTATTCTTATTTTGGTCTGGCCTACCCACTGGTAAATTTTTGTATGCTCATACTGGGACACCCTGTACACAGGGTTGCTCATTAAGGCGGTAAAGTTCAATATCGGGCTTATTAAGACTACTGAAAAAAAACTTTCATACTAGTGAGATATAGTGTCAACAGGCGCACATTTTAAAAATATTTTGAAATATACAGGGTGACTCACTACAGAGGAGCACCTTCAAGTTTACTTTTTCTAAATGGAATGAATATAAATATTTTAAAATTTTTGAAATAACAGAAAAATTATCTTTTCAACGTGTCCATTTTTGATTTTTGATGCGGCGTTGCCGAGTTATTTAAAAAAAATTGAAAATTTTGGTCGGGTCAAGGTTTAACAGATAAACACAAAACGGCTGTGTGACAAATACGGTCAATTAAGAATAAATATTTTGTAATCTCGTAGCCAAGGGACCTACTTAAATGTTGCAACCATGAAATAGTAAATTTCAAAGAGTATTTTCTAAATTTTTTTTTAACCGAAACACTAAGTATATTATTTCATTTTTCAATTAGTACGTTAATTCTCTACAATTTTAATGAACTACCTAAGTTCTATACCTAATTTCAATATTTTCAGAGATATTTTCAGTTTTTGTACCATAACTGTTAAATTAGAATTATAAGAGGTACATATTGTGACCGTAAGCATTACTTATAAGATTTTTCTAGATATTTCATGCAAAATTAAGCATTTGAACAGTTTCTTAAAATTAATTTCATAGTTTTAAGTAATTTAGTTGAGTAATTAATTTTCTTAATTTATGTCCAAACAGACATAAACTTCACCATTATGCCACAGAAAACCCAAAAGTTTGGCGATCAGTGTTGATAGACAACAACAGTGGTCGGTAAACATATGAGGAGGTATTGTTGTAGACTATATTATTGAGCCCAATTTTTTTTAACGGTCACCTCACTGGTGATCATCAATACGTTTTTTGGAACATAATTTGCCACAGCTTTTGCAAAATGTGCCTCTAAATATTAGGGAAAATGTATGGTTCGAACATGATGGTGCCCGAGCACCTTATTCCCTGTTTGCTACAGACTTTTTAAATGAACCGCCAAATGGATGGATAGGAAGCGGTGGTTCCGTTAATTGGCCAGCCAGGTCTCCAGACTTGACTAAATTAGATTTCTTCTTGTGGGGGGGCATGTTGAATACTGTCTACCAAACTCCTCCAACAACACCAGAAGATATAAAACCGGATATGAACGAATACAACACTCATTTGTTTCTGTTTCCGTGGAGGTATTGCAGCCAACAAACAATTCATTCTTAAGAAGATTAAAAAAGTGTGTTGAGCGGAATGGAGGACATTTTGAAAAATTATAAAGTAGAATGGAAGTATTGATCACCCGTGAGGTGACCGTTAAAAAAATGTGGGTAGTCTCCAACAATACCTCCCCATATGTTTTACTGACCAGTGCTGAAGTCTATCAACTGATCGCATGACTTGTAGGTTTTCTATGGGATAATGGTGATTATGTCTGTTTGGACATTAATTAAGAAAATTAATTAATTTAGTTCCTTAAAATTATGAAATTAATTTTGAGAAACTGTCCAAATGCTTAATTTGTACGCAAGAAATCTGGAATATCTAGAAAAATCTTATAAGTAATGCTTACGATTACAATATGTGCCGCTCATGATTTTAATTTAACGATTCTGGCAGAAGAACTGCAAATGTCTGAAAATATTGAAATTAGATATAGGACATAGTTCACAAAAATTGTAGAGAATTAACGTAGTAATTGAAAAACGAAATAATGTACTGAGTGTTCCGTTTAAAAAAATTAAAAAATGCTCTTTGAAATTTACTAAATTGGCATTTATACAAAAAACACCCTATGTAATAAAATTAATATTCGGTGGTACCAACATGGGCCAACATTTAAGTAGGTCCCTTGGCTATGATATTACAAACTATTTATTCTTAATTGCCCGTAATTTTCACACAGCGGGTTTATTTGTTACAAATAAACCCGCAAACCTTGCCGCGACTAAAATTTTCAATTTTTTGTGTAACTCTGCAACGCCGCATTAAAAATCTAAAATTAACACTTCGTTGAAAAGAGAATTTTCCTGTGATTTCAAAAATATTAAAATATTGATAGCAATCCGTTTAAAAAAAATACCTTGAAGGTGTTCTTCTGTAGTGAGTCACCCTTTATATTTCGAAATATTTATAAAATGTGTGCCTTTTGACACTATATCTCACTCCTAAGAAAGTTTTTTCCAGTACCCTTAATAGGGTTGAGATAGAACTTTACCGCACAAATGAGCAACCCTGTAAATTGTAATTGTTTTACTTGAGGAAGATAGTGAATATAATAAATGTATGCAATTCGAAAAATAAAATAGTTTTCCTTATTTCGTAGGTTACTTGTATTTAACATTATTTTTTAGGTAAATCCATGTTAGAGAGATTAATAGATACCTGTCCAATATACGCGAGGGACGAAAATCGTCCTGTACCATATAACGAGAATTATGTGACGAAACTAGTGAAAAATTACAGATCTCACAGGAAGATATTAAAAGTACCGAATACATTATTTTACCACAACGAACTTATTTCTGCCGGCAGTGAATCCTCGAACATGTTTACGAACTGGGAACATTTAATGACTCCTGGCTTTCCCGTCATTTTTCATCATACCGTTGGAGAAGATAGCAGGGAAAGTAATTCCCCAAGGTAAGGGGATACATAATGCTTTTAACGGGCCGTTAATTTCGAATTTAATTTCTCGTTATGACATTTTTTATTAAAATTTAATCATAATTGCTTTTTTAATTAAATTCCTTAGTTTGAATGCAAACATTTAATGACTTATTTTTGGTATAATCGCATTGTACAAAAATATAACTGATACGCCACGGAAGCATATCAAATCCAAATCTATTTTGTTGATTGGTCCGTCAAATATTTTATTTACTTATTTAGTTTTTCTATCTTAAAATATTTTTGTTTATGTCTCGCTAAAGTTATGATTGTGTTGCCTGTGTTTTGTTCCTGAAAATAGTAAAACATTTCGCACGAGACACACAAGGTAAAGTTCAAAGAAAACCTAACGAAAGGTTGCAAATATAGTGTTATTCAGAACTTATCCATAATAAAACTTGGGGATGTTCAACATACATGTACAAATGTGGTAGTGCAAAAAAAATTTTTTTGGCGTGTTCTGAAAACTATTTAAAAATTTTTCATTGCACGCCGTTGGATACTGGCCCACTGTAATGGAGTGACCTTGGGACTGACAATGCAAACTGGCTAGCACGAAAAAAACTTCGGAAGTTCTGAGTATACCGACACCCGGCGCAAAAAAGATTTGCAGCGTTTTTACTTTAAAATAAACTTAAAGATAGATAGATCTGACCAAAATGACGTGAAACGTGTGTATTGTGAATGTTCTGTATTCCATTTCGAGTAAACAAAGCTTCATCTGTAACTAGTACATCAGCAGTAAATTGGGGATTTTCAGCATTTTGCTGCAACAACCACTCACAAAACCTAACTGTCAATGTGTCGGTGTGTCGATTGGGAAATCGTTCCGCATACAAGCGCGAAGCTGCCAATGAATTTTGTTCAACTTCGCCATAAATAAGAATCATGTCGATTAACCCAGCATTACTGTACACATGAGCCATTCTGACAATTTTACAGTTTAACACTCCTACGATAAATATAACACCCGCACTGCGAGAGCGACACACATAGACTGATGACTGAAGGCAATAGAGATATTATCCCCACTCCAACTCGATTCGCTCGGTCTTAACCAGGCGTTCCAGGTACAAAAAACTTGTTTTCTGTTTTTTACTGTGATATATCAGATGTCATTGAAGTGAAGTACAGTTGCTCATCTACGTAGTGCTTTATAATGGTATAACTTTAAACATTGTTTACGGGAAATCCTAAGACTTTTATTATAATTTTTTTGGTGATATCGATTTCTTATTTAAGGATGCACATATCCTCAAAGTTTTAGAGATAAGTTCTGAATAACCCTGTATAATATACAAAAAAAAAGTGCACTTACCACACGTACTATAATAGGAGTGAATTCAAGAATTCACTGCTTTTATTTTTATATCCAAAATATTATTTTATATTTGTATTCAAAATTAGAATCACCAATCGCCAAAAATCGCCAATATCTTAGAAACTGTTGAGAATAGGAACGAGTATATGGAAATCTCATACAGGTTGATACAGAATTTACTCCTGCATTTAACAGTGTACCGATATACAGTGTCACATTTGAAAATTTGACTTTTACATATTAGATACAAAAATGTTTAATTGACATTGACCAGCCAGGGTTTTGGATACCCTGTATAAAATTCCAGTTTTTCAACATCTATGAATAGTCTGTAGCCTGTAAATATTCCTGTTAAAAAATTACAGGTAAATGTGAACGGTATATTTTAGGTAGGTATTTTCTTCCCTTTGAAATAAAGAAATTGTGGTTCACTTCGGGCAATGCCAGAAGTAGTACAGGGTTGTTAATATTTCAAAATGATTGAACGTGAAAACTACCCTAATCTCAAATTTTCAGAATTTCAAATAAAATGCAACCTTAAAAACTTCTAATGAACGGGTTACGTGTAACTGTAGGAGGCTGTGGTTACGTGAATGACCCTGTTGTATATACAACAGATTATGAGTATATAGAACCTGAGGACTGAACTGAAGGTCGATAGGGGCTTAAAATTTTATAGAAAGTTATAAAAATGTACAGCTGAAATATTGTTAGGTAATTTACTCTACCATTCGGTAATGATGGAAGTCTATATAAAACTATATTCTAAGGTATATTTGAAAGTGTTTTTCAATAACAATATCTGTCCTGACGTTGCCAGCAGTACAGGCGAATGGAATAAGTGTGATCCTCTACGTAGTAACGTCACGCAGTGGATGCAGTTCCTACTACGTTTAAAATAAATGTATTTGAAAATAGATATTATATCTAATATATTTGGTATTTGTTTTTAATCGTCAGTAACACCACCAATGCAAAAAGCGTGCTTACTGCATTTGGTAGGATAGATTACTACCATGTATTAGAGACAGATCGACCAAACCTAAATATATAAATATGTGATCTAGAGATGTATGTGAGCCGACAAGAAACCAGAGCAAATTTTCAGAAAGTTTGTTTAAAGGGATATCTGCAAAAGCGATGAGTTTGAGAAATGATACGGTGTATTTCACCATATACGGTTTGTATCTCGCCACTACAAACATTCACTATGCCCCTTAGGCAATCACGTCACCAGATCAATCGTCGATTCCGATACCTATGGCCATCTGACGAGATCATAACAAGATCGAAACTGGTCATTGTCTGGTATTTGGTCTTGATGAATGATGTGGCGACATCCATGGAGATGTTGATGTAACGCAACGCCAGTCTGGGCATATTTCCCGTAGTCGTTGTCTTCGGCATCTCCAAATAAATAAATAAGTAGGATTGTCTTCCTTAAAGACAATAGAGGTCGCTGTAATGGCATCTGCAGAAAAGCAGATCGTTATCTGTCTTGTCAATTAGACAATAATTGTCAGACAGGTAGTAGCAAAGACCCAAAGAGGGCACTACGGCGTATTTCACTGTATCTCGGCACTACAAACCTATATGAAATGTTTACTCATTAAATGTTATTTCATGTTTGACATATTCATCAGATTATTCGTTCCTATTTTTGAAAGTCTTTCTTAGTATTACGATTTGTAAAACAAAGGTAATTAATACAGTTTCTGTCCTATTTCCGTTATATAATATTATCTGTTTACACTTATTTAGCAAAGCAATTAATATTCAATTCTCCTATCATCATGGGCAAAAGATAATTAGTTGAACCCGTGGACAATCTATGATAATATGGTTGAATGGACACATTCAAACATGACGAACCTCTAATGGAGATAACGCCGTCATGACCAAATTATCAATAACTTTTCTCTGCCGTTGAAACTAGCTTGTGAATTAATAATAGGACCTTTAACTAGGTTTAATACAACCCACAAAATAATATGCAGCATTACAATTTTTATTTCATAAGAAGAATGTATGCACAGCCAAATTACTTATTTGTCTGTGATTTATGTATGTATATTCAATTTTTACCTCCTTGGAAGGAATATACAGTGTGGAAACGAAGTCTGGCACACAGTTTTTAACTGTATTATTATTTAATATTTTTAATAAAATCGCTCGGATGCGTCGTTTCTTTTTTCTTGGGCAACTTTTAACCTAATTCACTAATTTACAAGGTGGCCCAAGGAATCTTGCAAACTAAGGTTATATTTTTTAAATAAATCACCCTATATTAATTTTTGGTTAAAGCGTTAACTCACGAATACATTGATATAGGATTTGATTGGTCTATCTATAATAAAAGGGAGTTCTGACCAAAAGAGTATGCCATAAGCGTAGTGTGTTGGAAAGACAACATAAATTGGTTGTAGGCTACCGGAGTTACAAAGTCTTTATCCAACACACTACGCCATGGTACACTAACTCTCTTATTATTAGGTATAGATAGATCCATAAAATCCTATATCAATGCATTCGTGCGATGGCACCCTAACAAAAAACTAAGTAACATATAGGGTGTAGTCAGAATTATCAGGAAAACTAACAAATGGCAAAGATAAATAAGAATAGAAAAAGTCTAGTACACTAATAATTCTAAATGAACGACATTGAAATATTGGAATTAAGAGCAATTAGAAAATAAATCTCAGAACTAGAAAGATACAACGTTTCTTATTCACACACTTATTCAATGAATTCTACCGACACGATGGCAGGTAGTAAACACTGACAGAAGTAAAAAATAATGTCTGCATTTTGTGGTGTGGTCTCTTATTTGTGGTGCGTTTTCATGATAAATTTTTTCTTTCGGGATTACACCACCTCTAAAATAACAAAAAGCATGAGGAAAACCAGAAGCATACAAATTAAATGTTCAAAGTGCAGTATCAAGGATATTAGTATTATATAAATATCAGTATTTGCCTTGATACTGCACTTTGAATATTTAATTTGTATGCTTCAGGTTTCCTGCTCTTTGTTATTTTACAAGTGGTGTAATTCCAAAAGAAACTATGAATTAAGAAGTAAAACATGTTTCGTTATTTATAGCTAGTTTGAATTCTTTTCATTTATGATAAAAATGTTTAATATTTCTAAAATGTTAATAGGTCCGAAATTTTCGCTCAAGTCGCCCTTGTGATTGAATTTATAGAGGAAATTTTTCCTCGATCATGAATATTTTAAGAAAATTATTTAATTAATTTGAATAAGTTAATTATTTTGATTTTCAAAATATTCGTGCCCGGAGATAAATTTCCGGAAATAATTCAATCACTAGGGATTATTACAAGAGATTGGATGTGTGATTTTTAATTTGTTTTCAGTTTTTTCAATATTCAAGAAATAGAAGATGTTGTGGCGTACGTAAAAAAGCTTGTTGGATGTCGTGTAAATGAAATGGAAATCATTGAAGATGATATTGGTATTATCACTCCATATAGAAAACAGGTATTGAATTTACAATTTTATTATTATTAGATTTCTAAAAAAAATGCTGCTGAAATTTTAAAATTGTTTAGTTGTTTAATTTAATGGTTTCCTACTGAATATCATCTTCCATACCTGATCTCCTACTGAATATACTCCTCCATGTGTGTTTTATCAGTTTTTATTCAATATAATTCGTTCATTTTCTGGGATGTTTGCGATAAAAAAAAATTGATTAAAACCAATTATTCGTTATGTTTTTTATAGGATGCATGCAAGAAGTAACAAAAACGAGATACTGATCTGATAATATACGGTTTAACCAAGAAAGGATATCTAATCTAGGTACACAATCTAATGTCAAACGAAACTAATATACCTACTCGTAGAATTTTGTTTTGCTAGCTAGCCTAGGTTCTACCAAATACTAGCAAGTCTTATCTGTTTGCAAAGTTATAGCTGTATAATGTTTACATATAGATCGTGGTTCAATAATTGTGTTAGTATTTTTATGACGGAAATTGTACTATCACTTGCCGTTGGTGGATTAGGGGTAGGGGTAGAGGGGATTGTTTTCTCTTTGCCTACAGAGCTAGCTTTTGTACTGCAGAGGGTCTTGTTAGAAACATTTTTTCTTTTAAATAGAATACGTTCTGTTGCCTTTTAAATTAAAATCTTCACTGTTTATTCTAGAGGTCACTATATTATATTAGCTACTGAAGTATAATCACGTATAATAGTGAGACTTAAATTGTTTAAGTTAATTTTCAGATAGAACTATTTAGTTATTAACCATAATCTAGACACATTTTTTGTTTGGATATTCTACCATACTTCTCGAAAACAGTTAAAAAACCATGAGAAGCTGAGAAAGTAAGCCGCTCATATATAAGAACTTATACTATGTGAGTAGCAACAAATTAAATATTTTCAAATTGAAAAACGGAAACACCTATCATGGTGAAAACTAAATATTTTCAAAATTTCTTTTGAATTATATTCGAACTAACTTCGACTAATCCAATTTCCCTTCATTTTAGGCCAAAATGCTGCAAAAAGCTTGTGTAAAGCAAGGCTGGAATAATTTATTAGTTGGATCAGTGGAGCAGTTTCAAGGCAAGGAAAAGCTGATTATAATTGTTTCCACGGTGAGGTCGAAGAATTTCAACAAATACGAGGAAATTGATAAAAAATGTCAACTGGGTTTTGTTAGGAATCCCAAGGTAATCTTTTATTAATACTGTAACTTTGATCAACATGCCTTTGAGCAATTCAAGTAAATATTGTACGGCAAATCTCCGGTCTGGAAATTGTGTTTTATGGTTTAATAAAATATCGCTAGAATTTATGTTCCAACTTTGAATATAAATTTTAAATAAATCTGGCTTTACTTCATTATAATCACACATATTTCTAGTAGAAAGTTTAGACACTAATTGGTTCTACAAAACTAAAAGCCCACTTCAACCTAACTACATATTTTAATACTAACTATATCTTTGATTCAAAATCGGTCATTATAACGAATGTTCACACAAAAACGTCTCAATCCTTTTTGCCATAGTAGTACATTTAATTACATATAAAAAGAACGAGTTAAAACTTGCCTGATAAAAAATATACATGCTGAAAAAGCACATGGTATTGTATATTTATTTAAAGAAGATGCCGAAAACAACTACTCCACGGCCAATATATGCCCCGACTGGCATTGCATTACATCGGCTAGGTTTGAGGTTTGTTAAACCACACTCTGAGTGGCTTTGACAACTAATGACAGCAATTTTACGAGCCTATAGGGAAGTCATCGCCAACAATTTGGCTAAATTTGCACTAAATCCATTTGTTTCATTTGTCAGATATTTCTGACCATTTTTAATATACCTACAGAATTCGGACTCCTTATCCTATATACTCGCTGCTTTTACACTGACGTGGTCCCATGATCTCTCTGTATTGATTTGATCAACTGTACAATAGCGAGCTTTGGTTAATTTGCAATTGAGGAAAATGTATTATAATACTCAGTTCAACAGTAAACATTCTTAGTTGTTGCATTTCACTGGTTATTTTTCTTCACAAATTTTATTTACAGATAAGTAGAAAGAATTAATAATAGTTACAAATACTATTTATATAATACACCGGAAGTCGATGTCAACTCGCTTATTTTAAATGGAATATGCTATTTTTTATTTCGTTTTTGGATTGCACGTCAAATTTGAAGGTAAATTTCATAAGCATACCCTATCCTTATTCTTAATCGTTTTTGAGATATTTTGATTTCTCAAAAACATAGTTACATTTACCCCGTTCTCTTTCAGTTTGTAACCTATACACATGAAATTTTAAGGGAGTAACAGTGAAATGTATCAAATACATGTAGAAAATACGAAAGCTAGTGTAAATTACACAGTGTCTAAACTGGGCCGACCAATTGTGACAAATTCAAAACCCAATAACTCACTTATAGTAAATGGAACGCCCTTTGTTTTATAATGCTAACCTATGTACATTTTGACCTCTCTCTTTACATTACTAAATTTTTGACAAACTTTAAATGCGACCATAAGAAAAGGGTATTATTAGTAATCTTTCAGTCTTACTTAACTTGATATTCCATGACATTTTCTTAAAGTGGTGGATGAAAATTCCACTTCCAAACCCACTTATGCCACAAGACTGCCACTTCGATTGGTATTAACCTTTCCTATATCTAAATTCCACCGATTTAAAGATATCTGGACATTACTGCAGGAACGAGAATAAACGGTCAGTTGGCTGTCAGGTTGGCTATGAAACAAAACATTTAAACGTCTTCAAGGGCAGTCTTCAGTACATTAAATTTGAGAGACATCCACATGTCCTTCGCCTTTCAAAATTAAAAAAAAAAATTAAATCATCATCATAAAAAAAGTTAATCATGAGCGAAAGGAAGTTAATAGAAATAAATTTAAACACTGGAAAGCATTTCATCCAATTTTAATATTATGGATCAAGTTCCTAATATTTGATTGATATAAATTTGAATAGTTTTTTAGGATACAGTTTCAATATTTACGCTGAATTACCATTATTTTAATATTACTCATTAAAACAGTGAAAATGAACCCGGAACAAAAGTACAAAAATAATTATTGTACTGTTTGTAGTAATTGACACAACTAATGCAAAATACATTTACTATAAATATTTACAATATTGAACATTCACTAGAATAGTAACCAGTAAGAAGTAACAACAACAACACTAAAAAACAAAATAATATTAACAGGTGAAGCTTTTTAAAATTGAATTAACATTTACGAGGAGTGTAATCGAATTGTTAGCAGAACGTGCCGTGTGTTTGCAGAGAAATATCTGGAAAACACAGACCAACTCACGACTTGGTCAAAAGACTATTAAATAATTGCTCTGAGAATGAAATGTTCCACCCGAAAATTATCGGTCATTATTGGCCAACGAAGAAAATGAAACAAATGTTTTGACATTTTTCACAGCTTATCCACATGCGTCAATTAGAGACTGCAAAAGAAATTTTCATCTATCAATAGGTAGGAAGTAACTTCTAATCGTTTATGCTTCTTCAAATCACAGAATTTTGAAGAAGCATAAACGGAAACCATTTTCCATGTACCAATGTATTGTTGACATTTAAATATTTCGTTTCATAGCCAACCTGACAGCTGACTGACCGTTTATTCTCATTCCTGCAATAATGTCCAAATATCTTCGAATCGGTGGAATATAGGTATAGGGAATGTTAATACCAATCGAGAGAAAATTAAAATGTACATAGGTTAGCATTATAAAGCACAGGGTGTTCCATTTACAATAAGTGAGATATTGGGTTTTGAATTTGTCACAATTGGTGGGCCTATTTCTGACACCCTGTATAATTTGCACTAGCTTTCGTATTTTCTGCATGTTTCAATACATTTCATTGTTACTCCCTTAAAATTTGAAGTGTTTAGGTTACAATCTGAAAGAGATAGAACGGGATAGTAAATATGTTTTTTGAGAAATTTCCATTTGAAATCAGCGAGTTGACATCGACTTCCAGTGGAACCGGAAGTCGCACCTCAATGTAATATTTTTAATCGATAGAAAATTCCGGAAACCCCCTGTATTAACATTTTCAGAACTCCAGGACGCATAGTGTTCTAGAAACGGCTAACTGAAGGTCTTCGTGGCAACGGTGCATTATTTATTGCCGGAGAAATCCAATGCATTGTTTAGTAGAGCTCCAAATTGCATAACTTTGACACAATTTTACCAGTTCTGTATATTTTCAGATTTCTAAAACTCAAATGTTGAGCATCCAATTTAAATCACAGTTAACAAAGTGCTGAGGAAAATTACTAAGCTCTGCGATAGGTATCTTATGTATACCATAAATGAAAATAACGTTTTTTGATCATACAAAGAGTAATAATAACATCAGCTAAAAAAATAAAATTATAATAGTCAAACATGTATGACGCATGCTAACTTTTTAATTAGACATTAATAAAAACAATGACTTGATGGTAATCTGAATGTAGCAGCTCTCGTGAAAGCTGTGCTCCATAGATTATAAGATATATCATAAATACTAAAGAATGATTATACCTACTATGAGTATATCAAAATAAATTCATAAATAGGTAATTGATTATCCGACACTGATTTTAATTTGATTTTGTAATTAATAAATTATAATATTAACTTGATATGATGCACGTCATACATAGACATCAGTGTATTGATATCGCGGACGTAACGACTGACCGTTGCGGTCGAGGGATCGAGCGAAATTAGATCTGATAATTAATATGAAGCCCCACATCGGTAGTAATTTGGAGCTAATTGTATGGAGTGAAGCATTGATACTGTAGAGTGTCTTGATACTTGGCCAAGTTATGAAGAAACGTGTTTTATCAAGTTTTTGATACAAATTTAAATCATTCTAAAATCATTAAAATAAGTAAAATTAAGTATTTTATTTATTTTATATTAGATATTTTGTCATTTTGAAGCTGTCTATCAATTAATTAGTAATAACTAACAAATTGATTCCATAAATGAGTAGTAGGAGTAGATATTCATTAATTTATATTTTTTTCTTTCGGTTATTTTACCTCGACCTATTTCCTCGACTAAGGTCAATCGCCGGGAGAAGACTGATGAGACGAACAACTGCCAACATGAAAATTTTGCCGAACCCCTAGTTTCGTGGCAGGGTAGGGATCTTTTACGTGCCTATTATTTCATAGACAAGGGATCTTTGGCTTTACATCCCATCCAATGATACATTTTTCTACACAAACCGCGCCTAAATTTGCATAGCTGTATATTATTATATTTTTGAATTCTACTCAAAATTTTAAATATATTTCATGTAGGATGTCCTATACCTATCTTCAACCGCTTTTGAAATATTGACAGGTGAATATTGACATTTTTCAACTTTGACACCCTATAAAATCTAAACGGTTTGTGATCGAACAAAACGGTTTGCACATTCCTATCTTAACTTTTCATAAGCTATCGTTTGACACTAATTTCAGATTTAACCAAGAGATTAAATTTAATCGAAAATTTTTAATTTCTAGAAAATCTGAAATTAGTATCAAACGATAGCTTATGAAAAGTTAAGATAGGAATGTGCAAACCGTTTTTTGTTCGATCTCAAACCGTTTAGATTTTACAGGGTATCAAAGTTGAAAAATGTCAATATTCACCTATCAATATTTCAAAAACGGTTGAAGATAGGTATAGGACATCCTACATGAAATATATTTAAAATTTTGAGTAGAATTCAAAAATATAATAATATACAGGGTGTACCTTTTAAAATAAGCAAGTTGACACCTACTTCCGGTATAACCGGAAGTGCGGCCATCTTGAAAATATTTTAGATCGCTCGCCCTCAGTGACTTTGCTACACTGCCCACTTTCCAATTTTTTCCTAATTATAGTTTGCCATATATAGATCGAGGCGGTTCCCGTTGGGACACCGTGTATAGAACTAATAAAAGCAAAAATTATACGATTTATAATGATAAACTGCATATATCAATAATTAACCTGCTTCATTCAACACAAAAACACTAAAACGATGGAAATATTGGCTTAACTTCAAAACACGTCATCGCCTTTCATAAAATACATTAACTTGATCTCGTGATCATAAAAACTGATATTTTAACAATTTATCGTACATACTATATTCCAGCACTATGATAATGTAAAACAAAACTATAATAAGCAGAAATTTTAATTAGAAAAATGTAATGACAATATTGACAAGTACAATGAACCTTTAAACAAATTATAACCTATATAAAAATGAATTACATTCAAACACAAAAGCACGTAAAAATACACGTGACTTCAAATAATCACTGTTCCATAAAATATCGTATTTCGGACGCTTTTTAAAATCGTATTGCTTCCGTGGTTTTACTGGAAATCGATGTTCACTTGAAATTTCCATGACAGTGCCTGTAAAAAAACTGTACAAGGTATTAAGGATACAGATGATCTAGCCTATGAACATATTAGTACATATATTGTGAAAAATATGTTTATACATTTTATTAGAAATAAATGAAATGAAAAAGTAGAAAGCACATTATGAGGCATTTTTTTTAGGCTTGTTAAGTTGATAATGTAAATTATTTCGTTCACACAATACCTTAGTTACTTTTTTCTTATAGTAATAAGAATAGCAACCAATAAATCATATTCTGTATAAACACGATCATTTTTATCAAATATCATTTTTTAATTAAATATTATTAACGTTTTTACTTAAATTTTGTAGTTAAAATTTTATGCCAGCTCCACTTAATATGTGAAGGCAGATAGAAGGTTCTGCGCTCTAATTGCTTATTTTACCTTATACCTTGTACCTAAGTAGTGTCAAACAACTGCAATCGCATGAAGGGTAGTCATTTGTTTAAGTTATTTTTGGCCTTATTTTTGTAGTCTAGTAATGAGAAATTAAAATGTTTATCTACTCACATTCTTAAAAACAAGTAGATAGATTGTCAGAGAAGAACTACTTTTGTAAATCATTACCTTTTGCTGAATTTAATGCAACGAGTTAGCTATTCTGTATTTAAGTACCGTCAAGTATATAAAACACATACGCCACACACATGTGAAGATTCTTCACATTTATACTATGCATTTTCAGTGTTATATATCGCTGACCCGGTTTCTTAATCTGCTAATAACAAACGCAGCCCTTCTTTACCACTGCTATGTAGTAAAATCACAAAACCTACAAGGATAAGAGCATAAAAACGAAATAGCATAAACAATTTAAGATTCAGGAGAACATGGTGTCACGAATATTGCCAAATATGAAAGTAGTGGAAACTTAAAGTGACGCGTACTAAAGATAGTTTATGTATAATATTCTTTATCTAGAGCGTGGCGTAAAATTTTACTATTTTCGTAAAATTCCCGGTTTTACTTGAACTACGACGTTTAACAACTGTGTACTTCACGGCTGATAGCCATGCCCCGGATTTCACGACCGACATGAAAAGAGTGAATTGAGAAGATACACAGGTGCTCTTTTTGTTTATAACTATAATAGTATGCACCTTATAAACTTCTTCAAAATGTATCTGAAAACTATAAGGCATCACAAAAAAGTGCAGCTATAAAATATTTTCAATACAAGTTATGCTAAACTTTCTACTGTAAAAATTTCTTTCAAAATTGAATCTGACAGTGTCACTTGGACATTTGAGAAGCCTATAATAGCGTATTTGTTATAGAACACTATATACAGGCAGATTCAAATTCAGGTTTTGGCCAATACAACACACTGAACAAAAAAAAAACCCGAAAAACTGGAGAGTGAATAAAAAAATTGATGTATCGAAATAGAAATATTGAAGAGAGATTATTCGGGACAAAACGTCTGAATTTGTTTTGGGCGATGGCAGCATAGTGTCAGGACACTAAAAAGTATAATAAAACGTCTATGGCCATATTTAAAAAATTGGAATTGATGAAGCCCCTGGAAAGACAAAACTTTTATGAAAAATATAATTATGCCATTCGATAGAGCAGAAAAAGTTGATGTGAAGAAGTGTTCCTCTTTTTTCAGTATCTACTTAAATAAAGTTGGAATAAAATAAAAACTAATTTCCAAAATTTCAATTTTTTTCAAATATTTCAAAAACTAATCAAGTTAGCCTTGCAACTTTTCAATCATCATATTGGTCCCCTGATTGCGCAATTTTGCCCCCAGTTAACCGACTTTGTATCTCTTACCATTTCCGAGATCTCCATGCATAAGCCCGAATTTGAATCAGCCTGTATACCGGGTGTCAACGGATTTATTAGACATGCCATAACTTCTAGAGTATTGGATGTATCAAAATGAGATTTGGTATAGGTAAATGGTAGAGGAAGAGGAAAGTTTTTACATATTTTTCACGTTTAGGTTACTTCCGGTTTCACCGGAAATGGCTTCAATTTTGAATTTTTAAATGGAACACCCTGTATATTTTTACATATTTGAATTTCTGAGACAATTTTGGACTAGAAAATGACATTAAAACTTTTAAAGTATAATACTCGTATACGAATTTATTAAAAACTTCACTGAAGTAAATGTATTTTATGAGCTTATTTTTAATCCAATCACAATGAATTTAGTATCGTTGGATTCGCAAAAAAAATTCCTTTTTGAAAAGTGCTTGTCTAAAAAGTGTTGCCATTTGAAAAAAAATAGTTCGATATAAAAAAGTAATTTTGCCAACTTGTCTCATTCCTATCTATCATACTAATCACTAAAACTTTGCGATTACATTTTTCTGACATCATCTAAGGCCTGCAGATTAGTTTGCGCTCAATCATGGCTACCTAGATGCAATATTAAAAATGGCTCTAAAAAAATCAAGTAGGCGAAAAAACTTTTTAAAATGTCATTTTCTAGTCCAAAATTGTCTCAGAAATTCAAATATGTAAAAATATACAGGGTGTTCCATTTAAAAATTCAAAATTGAAGCCATTTCCGGTGAAACCGGAAGTAACCTAAACGTGAAAAATATGCAAAAACTTTCCTCTTCCTCTACCATTTACCTATACCAAATATCATTTTGATACATCCAATACTCTAGAAGTTATGGCTTGTCTAATAGATCCGTTGACACCCGGTATATGAATCCAAAAATACACATTTTTCAGAAACATTTACTTGTGTAAATTTGAATTATTTTCTATAACCAATTAGTTATTAATTCAAAATTTTCATATTAAACAACCCCGCAGTAAAATCTGTTAGCACTTGTATTTGGTATACACGTGTCTACTTTGCTTCTATTACAATTTGGATAATCCGGAATTTCAATATACGTAGACTTAGGATCTAATCTACCCCCTACCTAAATATTTAATAACATTTCCTTTCAGCTGATAACTCATTTCCGTAGAAAGATTTATATTCAAGGTTTGGAGCAGCTAACGTCGAATAACAAGTATTTATTGCTCCCATTTTGCAATTAAGAATAAGTATGTATAATGGTATCTTGTCGGAAATACATTCAATTAACAGAAAAATAGTATAAATATATCCAGCGAAAAATTAACATATCTATTGCTAGTTTTCTCGCATCATACAGTGTGGTCGTAAAGTAAGAATATCTCGTAAATCACAATTTTTTTTTTTAAATCGCTCGGACACGTCGATTTTCTTTTATTTTTACACTTGTTTTACAAATTTTAAATTTTTACAGGGCGACTCAATGAAGCTAGATCGATATAAACTTTAATATGTTAAATGGAACACCCAGTACTGTTTTACATATTTTGAAAGAACTCTTTTTTGCGAATACGGTCTTATGTTCATCGGTACGGTCATGGTCAAGGTTTTATGGGTCTATCTCTAATAATAAGAGAGATTGGCCCAAAAAAGTATGTCATATTATTTGAAATATATTATTTGGTCAATTATATTTCAATTTTTACTGAAATAAACAAAATTATTTCCGAAATTTTTTAATAAATTTGAAGAAATGTTTGTTAAATACAAAACACGAAATACATGAAAATACATGACAGAAAATAATGAAAAAACTAAAACATCTTAATGGTGTTAAAATTGCTAGCACTTCCTTTTGATATTATCCACGATTAATCTTATAAAATTTCGATATAGTTAGTAGTAGAGATATAGTAGTAGAGCGGTATATTTTTAATTTATTCCTGATGAGATGTCCAAACAGTGATCATAATTTGATATTCAGAGATATATACGGCGAAATACATTGTTTTTTTAGTTTTGGAAATGTATCAAACAAATTTGAGTTCTAAGTGCAAAAATGTTTAAGGATTTTAACATATGGATGGAAATGTTTATGGATGTAGACGTAGCCACAATTTTTGAAACTTGAAAGATCACAGTTTGGCATCGTATTTTTGTATATCTAATGTTGTCATCGATCTCAGTTTTTTCTGAATGTAAATTTTTATAAATTTGAGTCTAGAGGGATGATGGAAGTTACTTTATAGGAAAACAAACATTAAAAAAATATTATTTTACTTCCAAAACTTCTTCTGTGTAAGATATGTCATCAGTGTGGTGGCCCACGCAACATAAAAAATATAGAATATTAAGCAATCTATCGATTAAGTGTAGTTGATTAAGGCGTCGGTAATGGTTTAATATTTTTTTATAACGCACCAAATTGTTTAAATAACCCCACAGCCAGTAATCCGTTGGGTTAAGATCAGGCGATCTTGGAGGCCATGAATTTACAAAATGTCTGCTTATAACACGATTTTGAAAAATTCAGTTAAAAATTGTTTAACTGGTCGCTAAATATAAGGGGGTGCTCTATCCCGCAAAAAATCATTTTTTCAATTCCTTCGTGCTTGTTTTGTATCCGTGGAGTGGCATAATCTCGTAACATATGCAGGTGTCGTTCACCAGTAACAGTTAGAGATCCGGTCTCTCCATACTGTATCTCCTCAAAGAAGTATGGTCCAATGACCATAGATTAGATAATAGATAGATAATAGATTAGACTTTCTTGTCATGAAGACCTTCCTGAATGATTTCATGTGGATTATCTGTTGACCATATTCGACGGTTTTGAATATTGACTCCACCATTTAAGAGAGAAATGGGCCTCATCTGTCCATAAAATACGGGATAACCATTCGGGTTCAATTTCTATCTGAGCCAATATTTGTAAAGAAAAATCATACCTGATAGGAAAATCTGCATCATTTAATTCAAACAGCAGTTTAAGTTTATAGGGATACATTTTTAGGATTTTGCGTAAAATTTTCCAAACCATTGCAAATGCCATACACCACGTATGGTATGATATCAAATTCACACTACTGATTGCTAACGGATTAGTGTTTGACTATGTTTTGATTTTCCCGAAGAACTTCTGCAACTTGGACATCACTAATTCTTGGTTTTCCTAATCTCGGTAGGTCAGTTACAGACCCTGACCTTTCACATTTGTTAATCAAATTACAGTACGCTTTCATTTGACATTGCCCTGCTCTCAAACCTATTTCTGTACGAAATTTTCGTAATCCAGCAGTGTAATTTCTTTTGCATTCGTAATAACATTGTACTAAACCTATTCTTCTTTGTAGATCTATGTTATTAACATTTAAATGTTTCAATTTACGTTTACATGACTTTTATTTTGAGAACAATTATTATCTAAATCGCAACGATTACGTTTGACATCTTGACAACTGTTTGTATCAGCAGTTGACATGACAACTCTTTTGTTTTCCATAGATACAATAAAATGCAATTATTGAACCAACTAGATTGCATTTACTTTTTGCTACTAGCTTGATTTCTTAAAATTATGTAAAACTTTAAAGTACCCCTTAATTTATGATGGCCCCATATTATAATAAGTACAGAATATTTTGGTTCATAATAATGGTATTGGAGTCTTTAACCCATATATTAGAAAGAAGAATTACCATTAAATAATTTGTTTTCAGAGGTTTAACGTCGCCCTCACACGAGCCAAGGCCCTATTAATTGTTGTTGGTAATGGAGACGTATTGAAAAATGACAATAACTGGCTTCACTTCTTAAATTATTGTATCAGAGAGAAATCTGTTGCAGGAAGCCAATTTTATTTGTCTGACGAGGAGTATCTTAAAGAAGAAATCTCTAGTAAAGTCGTAGAAAATTGTAATAACAAGGATGAAGTACACAACGATGTCTCTGAAAATTTACAAAACCTATAGATCTTTAACACATTATACATTTTATATCTCTTTATTTGTTTAATATTTTTATTGTGTTTGTGAATTATAATATTTTAGTATTTTTTAAAACTGTATCGTTATTAAATCTCAACCTTATTATCCTTAAGGCAAAATGTACGTTGACTAGCAGAATTTACTTTCTACTTTAATGAATTTACTTTTTTGTTTTATTGGAATTCGGAAAGCTGATCACAAATAATTTCTCACGCATCATGCATCTCCGGACGCGTATGTTGCCTTTAATGTTTTTATTAAAAATTAATAAAGTTCCTTTTTCATTCATAGACATTAATGATCCCCCTTTACTTAGTTACTTTTTAACGAGTAATAAAAAATTCTTTTTGTCACAGGTTACTTTGAGTTAGAAAATGTATTTCAATTATAACATAAAGTGGTTTTGTTGTTGTTATTTTTGATGATGATTTTTAATATTAAATTTTATAGCATTTCCACATTATATTAAATTTAATTCAAACTGTAACATTAATGTAGCGACGTTTAGGTACAAACAAAAAGGTATGTTCATTTGTAATCTCCTTAGTGATTGAATTATTTCAGGAAATTTATCTAATATTCGGGAGAGCCCGAATATTTTGAAAATTATCTCGAGTCTCAGACGGGGGATCTTTCTAATACGAGAAAGAGTTTGTTACTCATTTTCACCTAAAAAACATGTAGTTATGACTGTAATAACAGGAAACACGTTTAATTACATACAATATAACGAATTTACTAAAAATGTAAAATGGTAAAAGTCAAAATCTTCATTATTTAGATCTCATCAGTTAATTTAAATTTCAGTTTACAAAAATACACATTCTATTTTCATCTTGACATTTAATTTTTTAAACATTTAATTTATATTAATCGTTATTCGAGTTTTTTTTTATTTTTTATTTTAGTATACACCATCCAACAGCACTTAAACCTAGGATGGGAAAAATATCACAAAATACAAAATACAAAATACATCACTTATCAATAATATACCATTAAAATCATATATAAAAGAAAATAACTGAATTTACAAAATCACAAATATATAACGGACTAAGGAAAGACTTTTTTCAAAGAATTGTAGGAACAGTTGGAAATATCAACGCATAGTTTTGCAAGCTGACAATTGTTATAGTATTTATAATCTCAATTGAAACTGCATTTAAAATTCCGACAAACGACACACGTGCGTAAACAAAGAGGCCGCCGTAGAGGTGCAGGTGTTTCTTTTGTCGGAATTTTTTTTACAGTTTCAATTACCATTATATAGACTATACACATAAAATATAACGGCGAATATTTAAAAATATTAGTGCTTGGCGTAGGAAGGTATAAAGTATGATAGGAGCATAGGAGATGAAAAGATTTATAGGTTACAAAAATGTTATAAATGAATCACAATCTTAAATATTATTTATTTAATCACAGGAATCCGTTCAATTAGGAGCTCCAAATATTTATTTCTCTCAGTATTTCTTCGGCTTCAGCTATGATACAAGGGGCGAAGGGCGAACGGCTGGACGGTGTAGCGGTGAGCGGTTGCGGGCGGCAAATTATTAACCTGAGCGTCTTTAGCCATCAGTTTTTACTATAGCCGTTTCGAGTATAGTTCTGAAACTTTTACTTCTTTCTGAAAATACATCGTTTCGATTATAGAATAATTTTTTTAAAACCCATTGTTTCGTTATTTTGGGAATACATGTCAAAGTTCAGTCACACAGGAAAACAAGACGACTGACGCTTAATGCTGCAATGGTTCAGATTTGGCCTCGAGGGGCACTGCCACTGCTTTAAACGGTACTGCTTTGACGCTCACGTATATTGTAGCCCCTGTCAAAAATATAATTAATTGGATGCCTATTATGTAAAGATAAGCGGCACGGCGTTGACGTTTGCCGTCCAGTCGCTCGTCTCTTGTACCGTAGTCTAAAGGTGGAGTGTCAATCAGGCAACTGCAGCGGCTACAACCGCGCTGCTGCAGACGCGCGACTCTATCGACTTTGCATCGTTCACTGGTTTACGTTAACATATATGAACGCGTTGTCAATTACACGACCTCAGCGTGACGACAGAAATGTCTGGAACGACTCTGGCGGCGCGTCTGCCAAAATAGCAGTCTAGCCGCTACAGTCGCCGTGACAGGTTATAATAAATTTACTACGTGTTTTGGTAAAATTTTTGAAGAGAAATGGATCACTCCTTAAAGTGAACTTGTAGGGCAACATACCAGTTTATATGACCCAAAGAATAAACATTATAAAAATCAAAATATAAAAGACAACGTGTGGAAGGAAATTGCAGACATTTTAAAGTAATCATATGTAAGTAAGTAAGCAATGGGTTTGATTAACTCTAATTTCTTGCCACGAAAGTGAGCCTTCTCTACTGCTGAAATAACGAGTAAATGCCTCTCTGACGTCGAACCCATCAGCATTGACGAAACCACCAGCTGCACGTATAGGTATCATATTTTTGGTTGGTAAATCATGCAGATTTGCGTCTCTAGTAAGGAGTTTATTGTCTTCAAGGAAAGAATGTCGAAGCATGTTATGAATACAACAGGCTCATAATAAAATCATCTGTACTTCAAAGCCACTGCTTTCTCCTTGATTGTCTATTGCACACTGAAACTTTATAAAGCGAAAGCAACCAAAATTGCGCAATTGACACTCGTATAGGCCGCTGCAGTCGTACTGCAAAAGTCGCGCGTCTCCAGCAGCGCGACTGTAGTCGCTGCAGTCGCCTGATTGACACACTACCTTAAGACTTACTCGCTGACTTTTATCAGATATAATATGCCAGCCAAGATACCGGGATATCAAAAATTATCTTGGTCAAGGGTGGTTGTGGAATGTAAAACGTGTGTCTTACTTTAAATTTTTGAATATGTTTTGTTGTGTCAGAATCTGTCAAGTCATTGTGCTGAAATTTTCTAATCCAGTTTTTGAATCATGCCTTTTACCACACAGCACAAAATTTTCATGATTGAAGCCTATTTTCGAACGGGTGCGCTAGTTAATGGAAATTGGCAATACAGTCAACGTTTGTGTTTGGACAATTTTCGAGAGTACTTCCCAAACGTGGCAATGTTACCGGACAATTTTTATGCGTGCCTTACAAATTGTGTTGAAGTGTTTCGCGAAACTGGTTGTGTGACTCATAAAAAAGGTGCTGGTAGACCAAGAGTTCGTACAGAAGAAGTTGTCTGCAAAACCTTTGAAACGTCTTTCTCAGGAAATTGGACTTTCTTATGGAACATGTTATAAGATTTTAAAGAAAGACTTGAACATGCATGCATATAAGATGCAAGCACATCAAGCTCTTCTGCCCGCAGACCACCCCAGACGCCTTGCTTACTGCCATTGGTTTGTCAATAATTTAATGAATGACGATCTTCTGGACATAATTTTTTTTTCTGACGAAGCGTGGTTCCACCTTTCGGGATACATCAATTCTCAAAATATGCGAATGTGGAGCACCCGATGATAACCCTCATGTTTTTACTGAATCGCCACTACATGCTCAAAAAATTGGTGTTTGGATGGCAGTTTCTCGCAGAAGAATAATTGGGCCAATTTTTTTCGATTTCACCGTCAACGCAGAAAGGTAAAGACACAACTTTTTGGCTGAATTTGTGCAACAGTTCAACGATGATGAACTTCGGTACGGTTATTTCCAGCATGACGGTGCAACAGTACATACTACACGAGAGAATATTGCTTTCCTCCGCGAGTTTTTTGATGACCGGCTGACAAGTTTGCATACAGAAGTTGAGCTTCCTCCGAGATCACCTTGTTTGACAATTATGGACTATTTTATATTTCCTTACTTAAAAAACAATATTTTCGCAACTCCGGCAAATAATTTGCAAGAACTGCAACAAAGAATTGTTCAGCAATGTGCAACCATAACGCCAGAAATGCTGCAAAACAACATTTCCAACAATTACTGTAATTTAGTTTTTCTTGTTATTAAAACCGTTATTTCATAATTTGTAGTTCATTATTGTTTTACAACTGAAATAAATAGGTATGAAATTTGTAGGTTATTGATGATGTCAGTGTGACAGTGACATAATTATTTCAAATTTAAAGTAAGACACACGTATTACATTCCACAACCACCCTTGACCAAGATAATTTTTGATATCCCGGTACTAACTCCACGTGTTTCTACATCATGAAATCTGTCTCTCTTTGTGAGGGAAGAGTGTAGACACTAGACTGTTGACGTAATTGACCGTGGCTCTTAAGGGCACCTACATTTAGCCTGCAGCCCCGTTAACACATCTCCAAGCTGTGAACATGAATGTTCGACGTTGAGAAAACAACCCATATATGTTTCTGTTTCTATATAATAATAATGAGCCGTTTACCGTGCAACATCACTAATGGCTGCCAATTTCGTCCAGGGGATAACAAATCTGTTTGTTTTCCCAGCCTCAACCGATGCCTGTGATCCTGAATCTCGGGATCTTGCTTGGTTCCTTTCAGCGGACGCTTTCCCACTGCGTCAGTTATATTGCTTATTTATTTCACAGTAGGTATATTTGATAAAAAATATTGTGAACATTTAACACATAATTTACAGATTTACGGTTTCATTTGTATTGTTTAATTTAAAATAAAATACAAAAAACATTTTTCTGTAAGCAATAGATTAACATGAAATGTAAAGCGACACAATAAACTGCGTATAGCAAAGCGATAAGCTGTTTGAAGTTTTTGTATCGTATGGATGATGTACGTATCTTGGATGGATGGTGACAGTGGATGTAATAGTATATTGGATACAAGAAGGTAGGTAGAATCTTTACCAGAGGTATAAAACTAATATGAAATTCATAACCTTAGTGTCCCTGTGCCAGTCCTTCAGGGTTTTTTTTTCTTCGCCTACTTTTACAAATCTGAAGTTAAATGATAATGTTATATACTGTATTGTAATTGTAATTTTTAAACACATGTACCTTATTTTAAATACATTTAGAAGAAATTATAAGTTTTACATTTTTCAGATAATATAATTTGCTAAGAAGCTTTTTCTTTAAATCCTATATTATCAAATCCTCTTATCAAATTAGTCTTGGGACCACATCAGATCGTAATTATAAACAGAGTTTTTGTAATTTAGATTTACGTACTTTGATACTTACGAGTATGTATAAGAAAAAACAACAGTTTATATAGCTTATCATCAAAGTCTTAGTCTGAAGTCTTAAATCTTATATGTCTTATGGCTTTTTCACACTATCAGGTCTCGCCTGTCAGGTACCGGATCTGATATAAATCTGAAGTATGATTATATATCAGGTTTGCATCCGGTTTTGTTGCACTTTGTTGCATTGTGGTAGGTTGCATTTTGTTGCACGCGCTTTGAAAACCTGACGAAAACTACCGGACAGTGTGAAATCATTCGTTTACATGTGTCCTCCACCACCCTTGCGTCCGGTGTCAGGTCACCTGACGTTGAAGTCGAGATGTTGGGTTGAAATCAGGCGCCGGACCTGAACCTGACAATGTGAACCCTTCCGTTCAAACCAATAGTCCACTACTTCTCAGGTTTGTATCAGATCCGGTACCTGACAGTGTGCGAGACCTGATAGTGTGAAAGAGCCGTTAGTCTTGAGTATATACTTATTATATATACTTTTTACTGCTACTAACTTGGGTATTAAATTAAAAGTAAAACTTCTATTTGTTCTCCAATTTAAAAAAAAAAATGAGATCATAAAGAAGCATAATAAAAGTGGTTACTTTGTAAAAGAAAAATAAAAATTGGTAGTTTCTATAGCAATAAATCGTTGTTTGTTTTTTTCATTTAAAAAAAACATTGTTCATGTACCATCCTTCAATAAAATTTGCTATATCTGATTTCAAGCAACGTAACGAGACAGAATTTCCCAAAGAAAAATCTGCAATGGCAGATTGACGCTTAACTCCAATATTTGCAATCTTTATACAGTGGTAATAAGTATATATTCATTATAAATGCGATACATCAACTCTACTAGAATGCTTTTTATTTTATATATTGTTTAAAAAATATTTTATTTTAAAAAACTTCGTTTTTCATGAAAATATAAAATCAAACTTATATTATTTAAAATATGGAAATAATATTGGAAAGTGATATTACAATAATTTCAAAATCTAACTTTAACTAAAATAGAAGTAGAAACGATATTATGTACTACAGAAACCAAATGTACTGCTAATAACGTAGGTTGTTTATTCACGTGTAAATACTTTATAAATAATATATTCATCGCTTTGCAAAGGAGTTAATAATAAATAAAATGCCGACCAAAAATTATTACATGAGATTCATAATATGCCTGTGTTCCCTCACTTCATTTTAATTAATTTACTAACTCGTTATATTATGAAATTTGGGTATATTTATACTGGATTATTGTTACATATTTTTTTAATTAATTTAATTCATTATCCAATATTTCTATAGGATTAAAAGATTAGATATGGTAAAATATCTGGGACACTTATGTATTTCCCCTTTACTAGTATTACTCCATTTTATAAATGTTGAATATCAAACCACATGCTATAGTACTTTCATTTCCGTACTTGTTTCCATATAAAATTAGCAATTAATAAAAAAATTTCGGTCTGGTATATCATACCGTTTAAAATAAATCAAATACTTCTGTAAATAACAATTACAAATTAGTTCTATACGATGTTCTGTATATACGTTAGGTTATATTGCGGCATACTATAAGTATCAATATAATAATCATATTCATAGTAATTTCTTTTAGGATTGCACCACCTGTAAAATAAGAAAAACGTTGAATTAGTATTCAAGTGTTCGGCATAAAGTTATGTATAACCGGTAATGATAATAGCCTGTAATATTTGTCAACTTGAGCTTTAATAATAGAAGAGTTACCTTGTTAATAAAATAACACAGAACAATAGCTTGAATGTGACATTTGCGCATTTTAGGCGTCATATATTTTATATACCTTCTATAGTAGAAGCTATTGTTCTGGCATGTAACTTGACTAGGTAGCATGTGACTGGATAAAACTCATACATAAATAACCAGAGTAAGAGAAACTGTTAAATATTGAAAACTGAGGAAAAGCAAACACTCTATTACAAACTGAAAATAATCCTAACAGCTAGACTAAGCAGGATAAGCAGGGTAAAACAGATAAGATTGGTTATACTTGGAATTAAATAGCAAAGTTAAAAACGCCTTCCTGAAGTAACTCTGGATCAGTGTAACAGATCTAATAATTGAAGGATTATTTAAACGGTTTCTTTCAAATGAAAAAAAAATCTACTAGCAACCAGTTGTAGTTATCAAGAAATACTTTCAGTAATATTATCGATACCTAATCTATGTCTAAAAGACTCAGAGATTGAATCTTTGAAACTTTTGTTAATTAATTTTTGGTATATATTAAAACAATTTTTGTTTTCCTTCAACAACTGCACTCTAAATAGACAAATATATTAAAGAATAATCTAATTATAGGGGCAGGTACTGAAAATCATAGTGTGGGGAGTGACTGCTGATATTTAACACCGCCCCTCTGTGAGTGTCGGAGCTACAGAGTACACGCAAGCGATTTGATTCATTTAAGAAAAATAAATAATAATAATAATAATAATACTCTGCAATCGGAGCCTCAAGCGTACTACCGATATTCACACAAATTATAACAGAAAACAAATATTAGAAATTATACTGGGACCTAATCATATAAACTGACAGAATGGTAGCACGCATAATAGACCAGATGTAACACTTTAAGATAAAATAAAAGGGGCATCTACCTCATCGCTAAGGCAATAATATCTGAACAAAATATTGCTAAAAAATATACAGAGACGAATGAAAAATATCAACAATTAGCAGTAGAAGTTGAAAGAATATGGAAACAGAAATAAGTTCATATCATTCCATTGATTCTATCGGTACATATACCACATACTCATTCATAAATCACTTCACTCAACTTAGTCTGGAAGAAAGTGTATATACCCAATCACAAAAAGCAGTCATAATTCACACTTTCAATATAGTAATATCGTGTCTAAAAAAATAGTTTCTGGTTAGACTTGGTATTAACCTGTCTAGTGATGCATCTCAATAGGAGTTTACATCCTAGGTCATCCGTTCCACGGTTGTAATTCCCAAGACATGGGAGAGGCCGTGGATTCTTGAGTTTGGAGTGTCTGGGCAACAGACACTCCACTCCACACAAGTATCGCACGACTTGTCCTTTAGGGCTTTTTCAGACGGTGCGGCTCCGATGCAATTTTCCGTTTGCGGCATGTCGCAACGATATCGTGGAGGTCTCAAAACATATATAATCATATGTGTAATTTTCACATTATGCGGAAGCGACAAAAAAAACGGACGCTTAGTGCGGCATTTTGTTACGTCGCAAGACAGTGCGTTTGTTGGTCAGATACCGGCCGATTTTTTCCGTGTGATATTAAACCAACCACTAAAATAAATGCACATTTCCAGACGTGTCGCTGCTTGTCGCGATATGTATCAGTAAAATAAAATTTCAGTGTTGCAATTTTGTCAGTGTGTCTTCAGCTTGTGCAGCGTATCGATTGTGCCTTCGCAATGGCTTAGAAATTAAAATTCAAATACGATGTACCCAGTAACGTCGATTCACTCCATTATTACATCTAGCAATAATTTTACGTTTCCTTCGCCTTCGATGTAGCGATGCCAATAAAATAATTCGTCTTCTATTATACATACTGCAAATACACTCCACTAACTGCGAAGAGCAACTGAGCAATGACAACACTGCGCACAATATTTTATTTTTAAATCGTTGGAGAAGAAATTGTATCGCCTTGTGTAAAAGCTTTCTGCGAATGCAATACGATATGTGGCAAACGGAAAATCGCTTCGCAGTCGCACTGTCTGAAAAAGCCCTTAGACGCGTTGGACGCGTGCGATAAAAGTACGCCTTTGATACTCGTTTAATATACTGTTTTGAAACAACAAAATAATAATTATTGTGTACTATTTCCAAAAGCTCCTGTTGTCCTGTTTCTGTAGACAATATTCCCAAATTTCTATTTCGTATATGGGTTATTTCAGGAGACAATTTAAAATTGTTACAATTTATAAGTATGCTAGATTTTCTCATATTTTTTTGACGTTCTTTCTGAGAAAAATAGTAGACTGCGTTCATGATTTTTTAAACAATGTTGGTTTACAGTGTTAAAGTTAACTTTACTGTACTTTAGAAATTTACATTAATTAAGAAATATCCATGAATTGTGTTACCCTCAAGTCTAACTGGAAGATTTCTCTTTTACCTCGTATAGTAGAGATTTTAGTTGGTATTCAAGTAACATTCTTGCTAAATTTTGTTGACTATGTAAATTTGAAGAATTTAGTTCTAATTTAATATTCACCGGCGGTAATGATTGTAAACCTAATGTAAACCCGCTTAATTGTTCGCACAGAAGCATCCAAGGGTTTGTTGGTTTAATAAGGGAATTATTGGAATTATTACAGTCTAATGTATGATAGTGAAGTATCCATTTGTCTGCAAATTTCTAAGAACAAAAACTATTAAGTGATTAAATTGGCTGAAGTACGCATAGCAAGTTTAGTGAAATTTTAATTAAAGTAAGTTTAAATTTTTAGACATTCCATGATATATACAATGCGCTTAATTTATTTTCTCCCATCTTTAACTTAGATGTCTCGCTTATAAAGGGTGTCCTAGTTTTATGCAGAAGAAATTCGGGATCATGTGAGTCTAGTAAAAATAATGGGACTTTGCTATACAGGGTGTCCACCTAGTGCGCGTAAGTCCAATATCTGGGTTAATAAAAGAGATAACTTAATTTTTTTTTCAACAGGGTTGTCTAATATCCCGAGCTGCACAAAATGAAAATATATTTACATATTCAGGGTGTTCAGTTTTTCCTGGACAGGTACCAACTTCATTTTTTTAAATGGAAACCTATATTTTTTATGGCATTATCGAATTCTACGTAAAAAATTAGTGGGACTTTGTGCTTAACACTGCTATTGAAATATTGATAGTTTTCGAGATATTTGACTTTTAATTTTTTTTTCTTATGTTTCGTCACTTCTAATAGTTGACATAATTATGGTCGTATGACAGCTAGAAATTATTTTTTTTTTCAGAAACTGTAGAGTGAAGATGGCTCTTTCGAAAAACGTATCAAAAGTTGACCTGCGATATACAGGGGGCAACAGAAATCGTGCCAAACCTGATGGTTTAAAATTTAAAAAATCTCGACTTTTTCAAATGGAATACCCTGTGTTTTATGATTTCATTAGATGCCTTTCTGTAGACTCTACAATTTTATAATAGCTTTCCCTATACCTAAGTTGCGTAGTTTTTGCAAAAAACCCACTTTTATGAAAAATACCCGATTTGCGCACGTTCCTTTCTCGGGAAAAACGCAGTGAGCGTCTGTCACGCAATAAAATTTGTGACAATCAGTTTACATGTCATTTCTTCTTTTACTGAATATTCAAGTACGAGTTTAGAGTAAGTACTAAGCGTGCATACAATGAACTATTCAAAAGAAGAATTAGTGAAAATGGTTTATGCCTTAGGAGAAGCTCATGGAAATTGTTTGCTAGCAGCACGTATTTACAAAGCAAATAATCCAGATTTACAGAGATTTCCACGTGTTGACTGTTTTGAAAATGTGAAAGAAAGATTTGAAAGAACAGCAAATGCGAATTATGAGAAAACTACCAGGAGACATGACGGTAACAATGACGATATTCAGTTTAATGTTGTGGCGTCTGCTGTTGAAAATCCAAATATTAGTGTCAGGAAAATCAGTAATAATCTTGGAGTTTCCAAAAGCTTGACAAACAAGATACTGAAGAAGAATAATTTTCATCCGTATCATATTGAAAACCATCAAGCACTGTTACCTCAAGATCACCTAAACCGCCTGCAATTTTGCCACTGGGCATTGGATAAAATTCAGGAAAGTCCAAACTTTTTTATGAATGTCTTGTTTACTGACGAATCAATATTTTCAAACACATGCTTACCCAATCGTCGCAACTTTCATCACTACGCTGACAATAATCCAAGATTATTGAGGGTACTAGATAATCAGCTTCGTTTCAAAGTGAACGTGTGGGCTGGAATTTGTGGAGAACATATTGTTGGGCCGTACTTTTTTGAAGGCAATTTAAATGCCAATGTGTATTTGCATTTTTTGCAAAACGAACTTCCCCTTCTACAGCTACAGAATATGCCCGCTGATTATTTGGTTCAACAATGGTTTCAGCATGATGGTGCCCCTCCACATTCCACTTTGGCGGTACTGTGATTATTTTATTGTTGTAGTACTTTTCCTATTATCTATTCATATTTCAGATTAGAGAACACCTAAACCACGTATATCCAAATAAGTGGTTAGGTCGTGGTGGTCCAGTTCCTTGGCCTGCACGTTCGCCTGATTTAAATATTCTGGACGTTTTCTTGTGGGGTTATATCAAGGAGCGAGTATACGAAGTACCACCAACGGATATGCAAGACTTGAAAGAAAAGATCCAAAATGAGTTTCTAACCATAACGCCCGAAATGTTAAGAAATGTTCACATTCATTTTCGTCGTAGATTAATGCTTTGTGTTGAAAACAACGGTGGACATTTTGAGCATTTACTTTAGGTTAGCTTGCTTGTATGAGTATTGCGTATTCTTTTTTCAATACTCTATGTATATTCATCCATTTCACTAATAATTTTTCTAACTACGGTAACACCGTTTGGTTTTCAATATGATACGTATGAAACTTCTTCTTCAATATCTTATTTGTCGAGCTTTTGAAAACTCCAAGATTTCTACTGATTTTCTGATACTAATATTTTTGGATTTTCAACAGCAGAAACCACAACATTAAACTAAATATTATCGTTGTTACTCCCATGTCTCCTGGTAGTTTTCTCATAATTCCCATTTGCTGTTCTTTCAAATCTTTCTTTCACATTTTCAAAACAGTCAGCACGCGGGAATCTCTATAAATACGTGCTGCTAGCAAATAATTCCCATGAACTTCTTCTAAAGCATACGCCAGTTTTGCTAATTCTTAATTACATGTAGAGCTTTTATGATTTTTTACTTTTATTTACAAATAAATGGTAACTTTCCATAAAGACTTGTTTATTAAACTGAAATTATCTAAATTTTTCAGTTATTTTTATTTTAAGAAGTGTAAACTAATACATTTTATAAAAATAAATAGCCTTACAATATTTTTTCCGTCAAAGGAGTGCGCAAATCGGGTATTTTTCATAAAAGTGGGTTTTTTGCAAAAACTACGCAACTTAGGTATAGGGAAAGCTATTATAAAATTGTAGAGTCTACAGAAAGGCATCTAATGAAATCATAAAACACAGGGTGTTCCATTTGAAAAAGTCGAGATTTTTTAAATTTTAAACCATCAGGTTTGGCACGATTTCTGTTGCTCCCTGTATATCGCAGGTCAACTTTTGATACGTTTTTCGAAAGAGCCATCTTCACTCTACAGTTTCTGAAAAAAAATAATTTCTAGCTGTCATACAACCATAATTATGTCAACTATTAGAAGTGACGAAACATAAGAAAAAAAAATTAAAAGTCAAATATCTCGAAAACTATCAATATTTCAATAGCAGTGTTAAGCACAAAGTCTCACTAATTTTTTACGTAGAATTCGATAATGCCATAAAAAATATAGGTTTCCATTTAAAAAAATGAAGTTGGTACCTGTCCAGGAAAAACTGAACACCCTGAATATGTAAATATATTTTCATTTTGTGCAGCTCGGGATATTAGACAACCCTGTTGAAAAAAAAATTAAGTTATCTCTTTTATTAACCCAGATATTGGACTTACGCGCACTAGGTGGACACCCTGTATAAACTTATATCTAAATCTGTACGCTTCCGAGATACAGGGTGTTGAAGTTAAAAAAAAATTATTTATATCTCTGACATGAATAAACCAATTGCTTTCAAATTTTATTTGGTAGATGCTGCTATGAATATTTACTTCCACAAAAAAATAGTGCTCGATGGGAATATCCAGTGGCGTCCTGCACTCTTGGCACCCCTTTTCTAAAACAATATATGTTACGCCACTAACTAATTTTTAAATTAATACAATATTTCGATTTCCCACTCATATATGTCTTGTCCTTTTCTAACAAAATAATACCTTAAAATAAAATTATATCGGTATAATTTTATTTTCAGGGATTATTTTGTTAGGAAATGACATGACATAGTTTGAACGGTGTGTTTTGTGAAAAAATGTAAGTATACTTTTTTGTAAAGAAATGGGTAGGAGATCAAAATATTGTAAAATTTTTAACGTTAGTGATGTAACATATATTTTTGGAAAAGTGATTTCAAAAATGCAGGTTGTACGCCACTGGCTATTCCCATCGAGCTGAATTTTTTTGTGGAAATAAATGTTAATAGTAGCATCTACCAAATAAAATTTGAAAACAATTGGTTTATTACTGTCAGAAATATAAATATAAAAAGAATTCGTTTTTCAACTTCAACACCCTGTATCTCGGAAATGGTACAGATTTGGATATAAGTTTATACAGCATGTACCATTATTTTTACTGGATCTATATGATCCCCCATTTTTTTTTTGTAAAGAATGTTATATTTTCAGATTACTTCGCAAAAAATATATAAAACTTAATATGTATGTAAAAGTTTTCCATTTTAAATAGAAATAACAAGGAATTAAAATATAAACAATAAAGGAAATAAATAAGAAGTCATCATATTGAGTGAAACAACGATAATAACGGGCGAACCGGTGGCTCAGGATTTATTGTCTCGATCAATCAATCAATTTTCTGAACAGCACTGAAAAAATTACCAGTCTGAATTCTATAAACTAGGTACACTGAGTTTTGCTGGCATAAAATAATAATATAATCATCTCCCTTTCACGTTAACTGGAAAATTATATTACAAGTCATCCAAATAAACCCGGCTTGTTTGTACGGCTATGCCCGCAATTAGTGTTATTATGGGCACAAAGGTATTTTGCTTATTTATTTCGGCCTTTGAATACTCCCTATCTAATAAATGTCAAAATAAATTCCGAATATAATTAAAAGAGAATAAATTCGTCCAGCATGCTTAATTTATTTCATTTCCCTAAAGAATGTTTACATTTAAAAAAAATAAATCACCCTTTGGTGAATGTAGATTAAAGGAAGACCTTTTGGAATTACTTTGTACTTTTACTTATTTATTTTAAGTCCTTGTTTTTACTTTTACTTCTTTTGATATATACAAGCTTTAATGATTTTAATAAATGTATTTATAGACCATTAAAGTCCACTGCACGGGGTATCTACCATATGAGAATAATTTTTATTTGTCATTGTATACAAAATCTAAATTATTATATACATACATACAGTGACTATAGAAAGAATCTATAGTCACTGATACATATATTATTTATAGTATGTTACATACCAGGCCAGAAAGTGCTACGCGAGGTATGTTATTAGCATAAGACTGAAATGTCTTTCCTCACGACATGTATGTATCCGCAATACTAATTAATCAGTTAATAATTATTTAGTTTTAGACATTAATTTTATATACATATTATACTGATAGCAGCAGTCAGTATAGGTATCATGTTCCTGTGCGACTTCTATGAATGGTTTTTGTCCATCTGAAGTGGCCCATGATTAGGGGATTCCGTAAGAGTTGTAGCAGGTAGACCTGAAGAAGTCGATCGTCAATGACCAGAAGATATAGTTCCGAGGTTTCGCCGTTCAGAAATAAAGGATAAAAAGAGTGGTAAGAGCAATCTATGTCCCATAAGTGCTTTGCTAATTATTATTATCATATGATCTTTTTTGGGTTGAAACAGGTAGTTTCTGTTTAATTACATTTAGGGCAAAAATAAGTATGACAAACGGTAGAAAATGTGTATGGTGATACCATATTAGTGCTTGTGTTTTTTGTTAAGCAACTGTTATGTTTAAATTAAAATATCAATACGATATAGATTGATATATGTATTGTGTAGAAATAAAATAGTAATAGATGCGTATATAAACAACTTGTAACATGAATTCAAGCAGGTTATATTTCTAAATTTTCTAATGGAAGTAGAAAAGAAATATAACAGATTAACATTATAAGTTATGGGTCACAATTCTGAATTATATCCTTGAAAATATTGAAATATAACTATGAATTATGACTATGAGTCCGACTTATTACTCAAATATCTAATATAAATTTAATTATTTTCTTTGTGGACTTTTTATTTATGCTTCCGCGATGTGCATCAAATAAAAAGATAACTAAATAAAATTAATCTTATAGAGCCCGTTATGATCACATATAATTTATGCGGATGTAATGTAATTTTGGTAGAAAATAGAATAAGTTATACATCTATTTGAAGAAGATGCCGAAAACAACTACTCCGCGGCTAATATGCCCCGACTGTCATTGCATTACTCCGGCATCTCCGTAGGAGTCGTAAAGTCGAAAGACCCAAAAAAAGGCACTACGGTGTGTAATATTCACGATGCCCATTAGGCAATCATGTCGCAACATCGTTCATCGATTCCACTACCCATGTTACTCTGACAAGCGCATAACAAGCCTGGCGAAATCGATCAGTGTCTGGTGATTGGTCTTGATGAAAGATGTGACGACTCCTATGGAGATGCCGGAGTAATGCAATGAGAATCGGGGCACATTGCCCATGGAGTATGTTTGGAGTATGGATGGAGTTGTTTTCAGCATCTCCTTCAAATAAATGAGTAGAATTGTCTTCCTCAAAGACAATGAAGGTCACTGCTATAATGGCGCCTGCGGAAAATCAGGTAGTTATATGTCTGTCAATTTGACAATAATTGTCAGACAGATAGTAACAAGGACCCAAAGAGAGCGCTACGGTGTGTTTCTCACCACTACTAAAGTAACACATCAATATCATAGTCATTTGTGACAATTTTATTTACAATCAACATTATATTAGGCATATAAATATACCTCCGTGACAATTAAATTCCTAGTTATATTATCTAAAGTTCATATCTTAAATTTCCCTAAATTACTCGAGCATGTCAGCTGGACTGGATTGGAATGGAATAGAGGTGTAATGGAAAGTTCTGCTTGATCATAACTTGGAACGCTGACAAAATATTTAGTGAAGAGGCCCGATTCTACCTACACCAACAACACATACCTCAGACCGCAAGGGTTCCCTTGGTCTGTATAATGGCTTTGCTGTCACTATTAATTAATTAATTAGGCCTGTAAGTAGTTTACATGCCAACTTTGTGAAAGTCGTTAACTAATTTTCTCCTTTTAGAAAATCTCATTAACTTCACCATGATGAATAGTTTACTTGTAGCAAATATGAAAGATGTTTTCTTTGAAAATATTCACTAATTAATAAACAAATTGATTTCTGTTTCAATTATTTTTTCACATATAAACGTGTGAAAGACAATAAAACTGTAAGACAATAAAACTGTAAAACAAGCAAACTGTAGTTTGAGGAGTCCTTACTCTGCAGTCTGAACTTCTTATCTACAGAACATCAACGATTGTCATCTTTACCATTAGAGGTATATATTTCGAATACAATAAAGCATTCCAAATATTCTATTTACATAAGAATAATATATAAAGTGCTAATGAGAGTTCCTATATAAATTGTTAGTATCAACATTTTTTTCGCATCTCCTTAGTGCGGTAATATACACAAGGTATTTAAATACTGTAAAAATCAAATGATGTCGATAAGAACAAAAGCAGAAAAAGAATAACCAGAGTGATTGTTTTCACTTTAATGTCACTCAACCATCACTAGCAAGAGAAGATTCACCAACTAAGTGGTATTATTCTAATGATTCAACAAATCATAAAATCTCCACTAACAAAAAGCGTTTACTAGAAAATCAAATCTGGCGCGCAACTGAATTTACTAGTTAATGGTCATTTCTATATAGTACCAAGTTCCTCTATTTTCTTATGAAATATAGGTAGTATATATAAAAAAAAATTGCTTCTATTCAGTTGCGCGTCTTAACAAATTTCTCAGTCAATTCGAAGAGTTAGTGGAAAGAAGTTTTCACTACTTTCACATCAGAAAGCCACTGAATTTTTAATTCATTTATTCAATACATTTTTTTAAAAGGGTTTACACCTTTGGTGTGAAGATAACCCTGCCATAGTTTTCCACATAACACCAAATACATAACTATACTGTACTTGACGTCCGTTTTGCTAACTTGGTTGGGGCTATACGTGCGAAACGTACCATGGGACATGGCAACATACCATCCATCTACTTGATTGTGCTTGTGTATTCGGGGCTCCTCTTAATATCATATTTAATCTCTCTATAATGTTACAGATATTCCCGGAATTATTTAAACGCTATAAAATTATACGTTCCTCTAAAAAATGTAACATAATGCATAAAATTATAAACCAATAAGTATTATCAATAACTTTTCAAAAGCGTTCGAATTAACGTTGCATGATAACATATCTAATTATGTTCACAACAGAATAACTGAACATCAACATAAATTTATAACTGGACGATCTATATCAGGAATGTCCAACTTCAAGTGGCCCAAGGGCCGCTGTAAATAAAATTGCGGTTGTGAGGGCCACATCATATAATACGTCGTATGCAACTTTATCAGTGATTTGTAATAGGTACAAAAAAAACTTCTTTGTTTGTATAATTATTTTTAATTATTAAAAAAAATTAATTACAAATATACAAAAAAAAATTGTAGGAAGATTGGGATGTTGGTTTTCACTAACCAGTGTATCAATATTAATATTAATATTTGTTGTTGACAAACGAAGCAACTGAGTAAGTGACTTATCAGACACGGAACACCTATATTTTGATTTTATGAATCTCTTGTTGGAAAAGCTGCGTTCGCAAAGATACGTGCTTCCCAGCATTAAGCCCATTATAAGGACTAAGTTTCGCAAGTAGGTCTAATGGTCTCCTGGGAGTAAATTAAAAAAGTTCAATCCTATTTGGGTTCTTCCCTGGTAAAAAGGACCTGACAGCAAATCATACAATTCCTGAAGGTCAGCTCTGCCTACGTTCTCAACAGAAATAGTAAGTAGCTGAGTAAAAACTGAAATTTCTCCTTCGATTTTTTTAAAGTCGCTAAATCGATTTTTGAATTCTTCTGCAATGGTGACAATTACTTTATATGCGTTAAATATGAAACTTTCTCAAAATCCTTCATTTCTTCAAAGTGCTCTTTACAGCTTGTAAAAAATGAAAAATCATGTTTTTCTAGTGAAGACTTGAAAAGCCTCTTATGTGACCATATAAACTAGCAATATTCTGCTGGTTTCCTTGTAACCTCAAATTGAATTCGTTAGGGTGAGATGTCAGATCTGTTAAAATTGCAGGGTCTGATAGAAATTTTGCATCTACAATATGATTTTCTCCCTCCGTTGCAAACAGTTTCCGGCGCTTAACCAACGAATATCGGTGTGAAGTAACAGGTCCCCATATCTAGAATCTGCTTCGGCCAAAAAATCACGAGAATTTCTGAGTCAAAGCACGATTGCACCCTCTTACAATATTAATTATTTTAACAACCACTTTCATGTCATTCATTTGACGTAAAGACTTACCACATAGGGCCTCTTGGTTAACAATGTAGTGTATCACAGGACAGTTGATATTGTTTTGTTTTAAGAGTCCTGCAAATCCATGTTCATGGATCCATTCCATTCCATCCATCCAAGAGTCCTGGCTTCATCAGTGACAATACAGGAACATTTATGTATCCACCTCTTTTACTCAACTTTCTTATATCCGTCGGCGGCTTTCTATCCATCGCCAATGGCGTCACATAGCCTATGTATGTGTTGTTATTTTATTTCATTGTTGGTGTAGAAATTACTGGCTTGTGTTATTTTCGTTTTTTAGGCATATTTCTATATTTTTTTGGCAAAGAATGTCGTAGCGAGCCGTATGCGACCCGCGGGCCTCATGTTGAACAGCTTTGATCTACATCTACCAACCTTTTTTGTATTTCTCAGTATGTTTCTAATGCCATAAATATAAATGCTAGGCATCAAGTAGATGTAATATGCACAAATTTTGCAAAAGGTTTTGATAAGTTTGATTATTCTATAGTAATAGTAGTAGTAGAGTATTCTGCTATACAAATTGAGCTAATATGGTTTCTCAAAGTATTTATTAAAATGTTTTTGCGTTATACTTAAAAATAGATTATACTATATACAATGATATAACCACCAATCTAGAGAATTTGAATCTAAGTCTGTAGTTACGCAGGGGTATGTCCTTGGCCCGCTTTTTTTAAATTTATTCATTAATGATATTGTTAAGGAACTTGATATCAATTATCTATTGTACTCTGATGATATGAAGGTCTGTAGAATTGTGTCAGACTACTTAAAGCTCCAGGTTGCTTTGGATAAAATTTATAAAATATATTATGCTTAAACGCTAACAAGTGTAATGTAATGACTTATTTAATAAACAAATATTCCTTTTAATTACTTTCTTGGAAGCACTGTACTCTCACGATGTCTAACTCTTCGTGATCTAGGAGTAATAATTGATAGCAAGCTTTCGTTCATCATATAAATAATATAGTGATTGAATGTTTAACAACACTTAATTTTGTAATAAGAAATGGTCACCAGTTTTCAGATGTCAATACTTTGAAGCTTTTGTTTTTATCATATGTAATGTTTAAATTGGAATATTTCTCAATTATATGGAGTCTTAATTATAATTTTTATGTTAAGAACTTTAAAAGAGTAGAAAGTTGTATAAATATATAACAGCGAAAGATGTAAGTAAATTATAAGTGATGATATGGTATGATATAGAAGAACATTATTTTCCGTTATTTTTTTTAGTTAAATTATTACATAATGAGATTGATAGTATCCAAATTACCAACATGTTACATTTTCAAATTCCTAGACCTTCATCCCGTCAAGCTAGCACCTTTCACTTGCCAACTGCCAGAACTAATATTGTGTAATAATTTTAATAAACTTTCACCATATTGCGACATTAACCATGGGAATGTAAAAGAATTAATTGCAGCAGCTAAACATTATTTAGTTTAATATTTGAAATTTTTTTCCACTCATCACTGTATGTAACAGTCACACTGTATGTACCTAATTATTGTGTTAATACATTATTTACTTTTGTAATAATACTTACTGTAATTTTCTCGTAACTTTTTATTCTTTGTATTGTTTTTTTTTTGTTGTTACCATTTAGTTGATATAATTTTGTTATATAATTATATAATTTACTTCTTTTCAAGTTTTGTCCTGTAATTGGATTTTGTATCTGTTGGGCAAATACTAAAAAAAAAAAAAATAAATAAATATGGTAACTATAGACTCATATGTGAATATACTTGTATATACTATTATTGTAGTTTTCTGATGGTGACAGAAATAAACTGAGGCGACAGAAAAAAGCTTAAAATAATAATTATTATAATTATTGCTATGACTGAATATTAATATTCAGAATATTAAACACAGTGTTTTTTGCGACAGTGCGGAAAACGATAACATAAAATAATAAGGAAGACATGTTCAAAGGTGTATCAAAGTTGTATGAAAGAGGCAATGAGTTAGAGATACCTATCACTGCTTAATGGCTGAGCAGGAAAGCCATTTTTATGTTATTATTTTATTTATGACGCATGTCTTATGGTCTTTTGGGAATATCTCCCTTATTACCTGTATCAATATATTCATTTGGCAATACTTTATCCAAATCTATACAAAATCAAAAATTTGTTATAATTTTCAGATGAACAAAAAACTGCCTAAAATTATCAGTAGGCCGTAATATTATTTTCACCATGTATTCAGACATACCGTAATACATTTTCATTTCAATGACGCGGTACCCAGTGTATGAACAATATTCCATACTTTTGGCTATCACTATATAATACTGAAAGTAAAAGAAATTACACTTATAAGAAAACAGGAAAACATACTATTATAAAAGCTTTAACTAAAACTTATTTAAACAATAACAAATAGTACGACAATAGTACAAAAACTACCATTAATAAAAAAAAGTAAATAATATAGGCTAATAAAATAAGGCATGTTTATCTGAAATAAATCAGTATAAAACGAAAATATAATTATCTAACAAAATTTGTCCTTCAGTAGAGACTATGCATTTATATTGAGTAACAAACAAATTATTAAATATTAACACCTAAATTATAAATCAACCGATGTTTACATTACGGAGATAAAACTAAAACGATGTGTAATAAGGTATAAAATATAAAACATTTGTTCTACCTAAGTATCAGAACTGACAATTAATAATACTCTTATATACGTTAATATGCAATCTGTTCTTATATTAGTTTTGCTAATTCACATAACTGCCACAGGTAAGTATTCAGCATCTTCATCTAGTTTAGTATATATCTGACGTAAAATTGCAAACACCATGTACACCAATGTATCTGTTATAATTTATATTGTTACGTTTTCTAGCTATTGCTCACGAAAATGTGTCTAGCATCTTTATAAACGACGCATTTTATGGAAAAATTGTTGGAGGAAAGCTCGTTACAATTGAGGACTACCCATATCAACTTTCTCTTCAACTGATGGGAAGACATCTTTGTGGGGCTTCTATGATTGGAAGTAAGTGGGTACTGACAGCAGCACACTGTACCTATGGGTGAGTAATTTACTTAACGGATATTCCAATATAAGTTTCAATTTTAATATATTATTCAATATAATTTTACACTTTACAAATTTTATTTACAATTCACTAATAGAATAATAAGTGAATATTAGAATAATAAGTATAAATAAGCCCAAAAGCCGACATGAGTACACCTAAGCATAGACGATTGTCCTGTGTATCTCATATCCACCCAGAAGGCACGATTTTCACTTTAGTTGTAAACGGGTCAAACAAAAGTATTACATTTATTTATAATTAATGGTTCAGTTTAGAGAAATATATCTAATCTAAAAATTAAACTGTGAAGACAAAAATGTTCATGGCCTACCTGCTGTAAGACAACAAGGCATCGAAGACGCTGTTAGTTAGGTATAGGTTCATACATCGATGAATAGCGGAATGTGTCAGTTTTCTGTCTCGGTAATAATAAAGAGGGCATTACATTTAAGAAAATTAACTGTTGATCAACAGTTAATTTTCTTAAATGTCATTGTCAATAAAAAAAAGTTATTTCTAGTCCGCCCTGTATATTACTACAAATATTTCACTAAAGGATGAGAGACTCTCAATCCTTGCCTAATTGTACCCCAAAGTTTAACTTGTGATTATTGTGTGGTAGAGAGGCAACACAGATTTATCTAAATACGGATTTTGCTCAATAAATTTGAAAACTAATTAATATCTCGAAGACAGCATGACATAGGTATAGGGAAATATTAACAAAACTTACTCAGAAATCGAGGGTATAGAATCCAAAAATGTAAAAAAATACAGGGTATTGAATTTAAATTAACAAAGACGTTGCCAGTTGTACAAAAGCACTACTGGCAACACCGCACTCTCGAAATTATTTTAGGTCGATAGAGCATGTCTGGTTACCTTGGTAGAAATTTTCAAAACGATTGGTTGACCCGTTCTTCGCATACTTCTAATACTCCATCCACCGTGAATCACCCTGTAGATTCAGAGGTAAGAAGACTAAAGATATCTGTGTAGGTAAATACGTAGATATGTCACAAACTACTTAGCTATGGCTATGGTGAAGTATAAACTAATAAGAGAATTCACTTAATGTAATTTCCTATCTCTCAAGTTTCGATGATATCTGATGTGCCCGACGCACGCGTACATCTACACAATTCATTCATAAAAACGAACATTTGACATTGCCTTTCGGATAGGACAAGATCACAGGACCGGTTTTTCCATTGCTCACACTGATATAATATTTTTATAACTTTTATTAGTACAATTTAAATGCAAGAATTAAATTTTTAAATGGGACAATATTACAAGTTTAGTGTCGGCTTCATAAAGTCATTGTAAGTTGATAATCATTCTAAGTTGATAATAAACAACACTATTTATATATCTAAAACTTGTTTTTTAAATTAAATAGTGTATTTGAATACCTACAATATATAAAAAACACAATTAACAATAAATATGCAATATATCCATTGCTTAATAAAGTTACCCGCGACAATATTAACAAGTATTTTTAACCACTTATTAAAATATATTATTATATACTCGTGTTATTAGTGAAATAATATGAAGGCAGAAAACAAGATAACAACTGTTATAGTAATTCACACAAGATAATTGTTATACTTAACACAAGCACTAAAACACCGAGATACTCGAAGCATCCAAATGATTCAATCAAACGGATAACAACAAAAATAAAATGCAAGTAACACGAAAGAGGAATCCCTGTATATAGGTATAAAACCTATAAATAACTGTGTAGCATACCCCTCTGGCATACTACCATTAACAGGAATTATTAAATTAATGATTATTAAAGAAGGTACATACATGTCTTAAGGTACACTAACAAAGATACAGCTAAAAACTATCGGGAGATATTAAAAAGAAATAAACGAGTTGTAACAGGAATACTTACCGGACTGTCAACTAAGGAAACATCTTCACAACATGAAGCTAAGAGAAACACTCTCTACGCAGAGGATATAGTCGGGGGTCCAGGCGTTCAAAATCCCTCAAAATCGGCAAGTAACCCATGACGGCAAGGTAAATGATTTTTGACTTCACCCATTGATAGAGGGTCCCTAGGGGCATAAGAAATGACTTGTTGGACTTTTGTTGGCTCTTGCACAACTTCTTAAATAGCAAAAAAAGAGGGCGGAGCCGTGTTTAAAAAATAAGTGATTTTGAACGTTTACACCTTTCTAAAAAAATAACTATTTGTCGATAACAATGGCTAAAGTCGTAGTTACGAAATTTATGTATCGTAAATTTCAACATGCGGGCAACTATATTAAATTTTCAAAATTTGCACATACTATATGTGAACGAAATGTGGTCTAAGGCTTGAAAAATTTTTTAGAAAAAAAATCAGTTCCCTACCTTATCTAGTTTTCGAGTTAATAATTTTTAAAGCAGAGCGTTGTTTACACTCACGCCTGACCCGTGCCATTCCATTTACTGTGGTGCGCGCTACCATCTAATCCAATATATCGGAATATTAGGCCAGACTATAAAATTGCGAAATAATTACATTCTCATAGTTTGTGACTATTGTTATTATATATTAGTTTATCAGTGTTTTATCTATTAGTGTATTGTTATTTATTTTAATTGAAATTCACCTTTGACAGGAATTACAATGTGTCCCTTGTCGGGTATCGCATTACTGCAGTATTTTAGCCCTTAAAACAATAGTTAGGAAAAGCTGTATACATGTGCAAGCAACAGAACACTAACTATAGGCACATTTTTATCACATTTTAGTTTGCAATTGCACTTTTTTATTTTTTTAAGATCCGGTCATGGGGATCATTTTTGGGATTATTTGATGATTAATATCCACCACATATCCAAAGTTTTTGGGTAAATTGAGAACAGGATCAGTAGACTGTTTGTAGACTAAAATTTGCTATACAACGTGCGTTTTACACGGAGTAAAAAGGTATCTCCAGTAAAAGGTAGAGGACGTAAGTCACCCCAAGTAATTGAAAATAAATGTTAAGCATCCACCTCCAGTATGTTTTGACGTTAAAAAAATTAATGATAATGTGTGGTACCTGAAATCCGCAGCTATCGTATCAAGGGGACGATCTTCAAAACACTGAAATTTCTCAGTAACTGAAAATCTTGAATTTCTTTGGCTTTTGCATAAATGGCATTCTGCTTTTCTTGGGTGGAAATCAAGAAAACCTCACGTTATCCTGTTTTATCTCTATCTTTAAGGCATAGAAAGCATACTTTTTTAAATTCCAGTGGCTGACTGTTACTACGACTTGATTTTTGTTCATTAGGGATCGGCGTATTTCGCATCAATTAGTGCAAGACTCTCTTTGTGAGTATATTCAGACCAACACTTCCGATGATACAATAGTCTTTTATTAATAAAATTGTTGCGAATAATATATGTGTTGTATTGAAATTTGTGAATTTCAGCACGTTTTTTATAAATTGAAAGGAAGTTAATGAAAAAAATTTTAAATGGCTGAGGCTTTAGATCTAAAAGAAATGTATCACATGCCAAAAGTATCTTCTCAATCTTTAAATGAATTTGGCGAACGGGGATTTGCAACTTTAAAATTGCTATTTTTATTAGAAAAGGCAATGCTTATAGACTATTAGAAAATATTATTTACAACAATTTTATTAATAAAAGACTACTGCATCATCGGAAGTGTTGGTCTGAATATACTCACAAAAAGAGTCTTGCACTAATTGATGCGAAATCCGACGATAAAAATTTCCTTAATGAACAAAAATCAAGTCGTAGTAAGAGTCAGCCAGTGGATTTTAAAAAGTATGTTTTCCATGCCTTAAAGATAGAGATAAAAAAGGAAAACGTGAGGTTTTCTTGATTTCCACCCAAGAAAATCAGAATACCATTTATGCTAAAGCCAAAGAAATTCAAGATTTTCGGTTACTGAAGAAATTTCAGGGTTTTGAGATCGTCCCATTGATATGATAGCTACGGATTTTAGGTACCACACATTATGATTAATTTTTTTAACGTCAAAACATACTGGAGGTGGATGCTTAACATTTATTTTCAATTACTGGGGGTGACTTACGTCCTCTACCTCTTACTGGAGATACTTTTTACTCCGTGTAAAACGCACGTTGTATAGCAAACTTTAGTCTACAAACAGTCTACTGATCCGGTTCTCAATTTACCCAAAAACTAATATCCACGACTGGATATGTCGTGGATATTAATCATCAAATAATCCCAAAAATGATGTCAAAAAACCCATGGCCGGATCTTAAAAAAATAAAAAAGTGCAATTGCAAACTAAAATGTGATAAAAAATGTGCTTATAGTTAGTGTTCTGTTGCTTGCACATGTATACAGCTTTTCCTAACTATTGTTTTAAGGGCTAAAATACGGCAGTAATGCGATACCCGACAAGGGACACATTGTAATTCCTGTCAAAGGTGAGTTTCAATTAAAATAAATAACAATACACTAATAGATAAAACACTGATAAACTAATATATAATAACAATAGTCACAAACTATGAGAATGTAATTATTTCGCAATTTTATAGTCTGGACTAATATTCCGATATATTGGATTAGATGGTAGCGCGCACCACAGTAAATGGAATGGCACGGGTCAGGCGCGAGTGTAAACAACGCTCTGCTTTAAAAATTATTAACTCGAAAACTAGATAAGGTAGGGAACTGATTTTTTTTCTAAAAACTTTTTCAAGCCTTAGACCACATTTCGTTCACATATAGTATGTGCAAATTTTGAAAATTTAATATAGTTGCCCGCATGTTGAAATTTTCGATACATAAATTTCGTAACTTCGACTTTAGCCATTGTTAAAAAAAAAAACAGAGAAATATTTTCAAATTCTATTAGCACAGGCAGAAGCGCTCATGTCTCAAGTATTCACATATAAAAAATCATATGAATATCTCAAATAGTTATTTTTTTAGAAAGGTGTAAACGTTCAAAAGCACTTATTTTTCAAACTTGGCTCCGCCCTCTTTTTTTGCTATTTAAGAAGTTGTGCAAGAGCCAACAAAAGTCCAACAAGTCATTTCTTATGCCCCTAGGGACCCTCTATCCCTAAGTGAAATCAAAAATCATTTACCTTACCGTCATGGGTCATTTCATTTTTCAGAGCCTTGGACCCCCTACTAATAGTAACAAGAAGAGGAAATAGCTTAGTTGACTACTTAAATGTAACGTCTCCCAGATAAAATACACAAGGAGCCCATTGCGACGTAGATGCTGTAGTTTAGAAGGTAGTTTGTATCCTCTTACTAATTTCAAGTTTCCAGTTTCAAAAGGCTGTAATAAAATATATTATCATTATTAATTATGTTTTATTACCTATCTTGAAATCTTTGTTTATTCCTAAATTTACGCGTTACATATATAGTAAAAATCACCATTTTTTTCCAGAGAATTTTCAGAGGTGTCTTGATTCAGCCTTGGTTTATGCTTGTACTTTATTTTCAGTCATATCTTTGAGACGATTTTATTATTATGGATACTCAGTGCTCAAATGTTATAACCTAAGTGTTTCAAATTTCAAATGAGACAAGTAATGAAATAATTAAGAATTTATATAACTTTTGTAAAGAACTTTTTTACTACAGGAATATAATAAAAAAATAACTTCAAGCACGAAACGAAACGCTTAAGATACCAAAAGATGTACAGAGGACGCACATTTTAAAAATATGTGATGTGATCATATAGGTTGCTCTATATAAATCGGTACCATATCAAACTTCTGTTTTACTAGTATCATTCAGAATGGTTCAGAAGCTATGAGTATTTTTGTATCTTAATTGCGATAAATTTAGCATCCTGTATCACTTTTAAGAAAATAATTAGTAGATAATTTTTAGTTCCATAAATTCTACTATATGGTCTAGTTTTACTTTCTATAGAATTTCCTTTATATACAGGGCGAATCAAAACTCGCAACCGCAGTTTTCACAATTTTTTAAAGTGAACCATCCTATATTTTATATCATTTTCATTAAGGTCTCTCACGACTCTTTGTATTTTATGAAGCAGTCCGTATAAGTAATTGCAACGGTTTTTGAGATATTTGAGGTAATAATTAATTAATTAATTTTGTCTTGCATTCTTCTGTGCCAAGAATATACGGTGAGGACATAAAGTCCGTCCCCCCTCTCTAATTTTTGAACCGCTGAGTATATTGTGATGAAATTTGGAACGATAATATATGACTAAATTATGCATATTTTGACACATCAATGACAGCTCTGAATGTCAAAATGACAGCTGGGCGCTCAATACGAATATTTTTTTAAATGGAAATGGGGGTCGAGTAATAACTCATTTTGAAGCTATTTTTATGCTCAAAACATCCCCAATTTTGAGAAAATTTGGTTCAGTAATTTCCAAATAAAAACCAGTAATATCAGTTTGTAACATAATCTTGTTACCTATTAGGTGTCATTGTTCATTGTTGCTGTCATGTTTGACAGTAAATTTTTGCTCTAAATTGTCTAGAATGGCTCGCTCCTTACAAGATAAATTTGAGGCGGTTATTATTTTTGGCGAAGCTAACCGAAATTACCATGCTGCTGTTCGTATGTTCAATGAACGCTATCCGGAACGCCAAATATCCAGAAAATATTTACGAAAGGTAGTTTCAAAATTTAAAAATGATAACGTAGAAATCGATATTACTGGTTCTTATTTGGAAATTACTGAACCAAATGTTCTCAAAATTGGGGAATGTTTTGAGAATAAAAATCGCTTCAAAATGAGTTATTACTCGACCCCCTTTCCATTTAAAAAAATATTCCTATTGCGCGCCTAGCTGCCACTTTGACATTTAGAGCTGTCATTGATGTGTCAAAAAAATGCAGAATTTAGTCATATATTATCGTTCCAAATTTCATCACAATTTCATCCCCCCCGTCTAATTTAAAAATTAGACGGGGGACGGACGGACTTTATGTCCTCACTGTACAAAAAAATATTTTTTATTGATGATCGCTCTCCGTCCCTGATGGAGCTTTTACACCCATTGGAGCCAATTTATTTAGCAGTTTACTAGCGAAATTCGCGGTTCATTAGGAATTTTCTTTAAAAATCAGTAAAAAAAAGTCGTGAAAACGATATATGGTTTATTTGAGCTGCTTTCTTATGTAGTTCAATTGCTAATTAAATAGTTATACTGACTAAACAGATAGTGCTAGTGCATCCCCTACTTAACGAAAAGAGAATTTAGAGTATAAAACCTCAAATATCTCAAAAACCGTTGCAATTAGACATAGGGAATGCTTCAGAAAATAGAAAGCGTTGTGAGCGACCTGAATGAAAATGATATAAAATATAGGGTGGTTCATTTTGAAAAATTGTGAAAACTGCGGTTGCCAGTTTTGGGTGGCCCTGTATAGGTACAAGTAAAGCTATATTGAAGGAAATTTTATAGAAAGTAAAACTAGACCATATAGTTTATGTATATAAACCAAAATTATCTAGTATTTATTTTCTTAAAAAAGATAGAGGGAATCGCAATTCATTGCGATTAAGATACAAATGTTGACATCTTCTAAACTACTTTGTATAAAACTCGTAAACGCTATATTAGCGAATTCGGAAAAATAATCCGAATTCAAATATAAAATAAAAAATACGTAATTTCATTTGAAAAAAAAAACAAAAATTTAATATTGTGACCCCTGTTTATAGAGCACCCTATATGACTAGATATATTTATAAAATGTGCATCGTCTTAGACTCTATGAGATTCTAAAATATATTTTTTTTCTTTATTACTGCATAGGAGTTATGGAACTTTGGCACCCTATTGGGTCACCCTGTACACCGTGTTCCACATAAAACGACCCACTATACGATCTGGAAATCTATAAAACATGTGAAAAAAAGTTAAATACAAAAGTGGTTTCAGATTTTTCGGTTCTTTTAAAATATAATACTTCCATGTATACAGGGTGTCCCAATTTTGCTGGGACGACATCAACTCTAAAAATTTAAATGGGACACCCTGTATTTTTGTCAATTTTAATTTTGTAATAAACTCGACTTACCTATTTAAACTATAGTCGAATTTTGCGTAGTTTTCGAGATATTTGAGGTCATGTGTGCGTTTTTGAAAAATAAAGGTATTTTTCAACACGATATAAAAAAATTATCAAAAACTAAAATTAAGCGTTTGGGTGGTAATTTCCACTTACAAAGCGTCAATGCAGATACAGAATACAAAATTTTTGTTAACATTATACAGGGTGGACATACTACGAAATCAATCTTGCAACTTTATAATCTGAAAAAGGTCGATTTTTTTAAATGAAACACCCATTATATAATTACTCTATGTTAAAGACAATAAAAATAGGTACCTATTATTTCATATATATATATATATATATATATATATATATATATGTATATGTCCTATACATAAATTCAATGGTTACAGAGAAAATCGCAATTTTACAGAAATTTACAATGATTTCTAGTATAATGATATTGTAATGCTGGATGCTCTCAAAAAAACTAGGAGGCTATGGAATGAATAATATTGAAATTTGTTTTTATTTGACAGTTCTGCAATTTATTTGTGTTTATACGGTGAGGACATAAAGTCCGTCCCCCTCTCTGTAATTTTTGAACCACTGGGTAGATTGTGATGAAATTTGGAACGATAATATATGACTAAATTCTGCATTTTTTGACATATTAATGACAGCTCTGAATGTCAAAGTGACAGCTGGGCGCGCAATATTAACATTTTTTTAAATGGAAATGGGGGTCGAGTTATAACTCATTTTGAAGCAATTTCTATGCTCACAACATTCCCCAATTTTGAGAACATTTGGTTCAGTAATTTCCAAATAAAAACCAGTAACATCGATTTCCACGTCATTTTTAAATTTTGAAATTAACTTTCGTAAATATTTTCTGCATATTTGACGTTCCGGATAGCGTTCATTGAACATACGAACAGCAGCATGGTAATTTCGGTTAGCTTCGCGAAAAATAATAACCGCTTCAAATTTATCTTGTAAGGAACGAGCCATTCTAGACAATTTCGAGCAAAAATTTAACATTTAGAGCTGTCATTAATGTGTCAAAAAATGCAGAATTTACTCATATATTATCGTTCCAAATTTCATCACAATATACCCAGTGGTTCAAAAATTAGAGGGAGGGGACGGACTTATGTCCTCACCGTATAAACACAAACAAATTGCAGAACTGTCAAATTAAAACAAATTTCAATATTATTCATTCCATAGCCTCCTAGTTTTTTTGAGAGCATCCAGCATTACAACAATATCATTATACTAGAAATCATTGTAAATTTCTATAAAATTGCGATTTTCTCTGTAACCATTGAATTTATGTATAGGACATATGTATATATGAAATGATAGGTATTTTCATTGTCTTTAACACAGAGTAATTATATAATGGGTGTTTCATTTAAAAAAAAACGACCTTTTTCAGATTATAAAGTTGCAAGTTTGATTTCGTAGTATGTCCACCCTGTATAAGTGTTAACAAAAATTTTGTATTCTGTATCTTCATTGACGCTTTGTAAGTGGAAATTACCACCCAAACGCTTAATTTTAGTTTTTGATATTTTTTTTAGATCGTGTTGAAAAATACCTTGATTTTTCAAAAACGCACACATGACCTCAAATATCTCGAAAACTACGCAAAGTTCGACTATTGTTTAAATAGCTAAGTCACGTTTATTTTTGACAAAGAATCGAAAAATCGACAAAAATACAGGGTGTCCCATTTAAATTTTTAGAGTTGATGTCGTCCCAGCAAAATTGGGACACCCTGTATACATGGAAGTATTATATTTTAAAATAACTCGAAAATCTGAAACACTTTTGTATTTAACTTTTTTTCACATCTTTTATAGATTTCCAGATAGTATAGTGGGTCGTTTTATGTGGAACACGGGTACCTATACATATATATATAATATTTGAATATACAGGTAGCGGTAGGAATAAAAGTAGTTCTAAATTTTTTTCTTATTTTCCAAGATCACCTGCTATAAATCTGACAATACGTGCTGGTACATCATTTCATGGTTATGATGGTGAAGTAATTGCTGTGAAAAGGGTCCACGAACATCCTGCTTACAATTTAAAAACCCAGGACAGCGATATTTCCGTGATTGAATTGCAGCATCCAATAACCACAAAGAAAGCGGCAAAAATTTCGATGGCTTCTTGGTATAACTTTCTATTCCCTTGGCTGAGTGGCACTGCTACTGGATGGGGTACCATCAAAGAAGATGGTGTTGCTTCATGGCAGCTTAGAGCAGTAACTGTTCCGATTATTAATTACTATCAATGTTACCTGGTAAGGATAACTTGATTCATTTATTGAAAGATTTGCCAAAAAACTGATGAAGACAATGTCCAAAATAAACTGTAAATTTTGGTTTCTTTTAAGATCAATTTTCAGTAATCACTAAATTCACGTATATTTTCAGTAAATATACTGCTCCAAATTTGAAGTGGTATACTCAAAAATATTCACAATTCAAAATGACGTCAAATCATAAAAAATTTACAGATTTTGGCAAAACAGGCACCACTGAAAAAAATGATTTTAGCTTAACAAGCCAAAATATTCAATGCAAATATTCTACAACGTGTTGCACGTATTCATGTAATGTAGTAACATACTCTATATGTTTTTTAATGATATCTTGCACTTCTATTGTGTATATAATGAGCGTCTTCTTTCAAGTAGTTGGTTTTGAAATAAAACAATAATTACATAACAGTTTCACATTTGAAAAAAAATGCACTGGTATAACAAACACAGAGTTAAAAATAATTTAAAACTAACTTAAATCATGTGACTGGTATGATACAAGTCAGGACTTATATCATGCCCAAGACCCAGATAATGACTCTCCGGCAGAGTATCAGATAGCCTGCTTAAGGTATCAAAGAAATAATTTTCCGAATTATACGAGTACCCATGGTGATGGCAAGCACAGAGCAACCACAGCCGATAATGACCGGTATATCTTGTACGAAGAGCTATTCTGAAAATGACAATTAAATTAATGCGATACACCTACAATTCCAGCAGATCAGTAGTATTCATCTTTCAATTGAAACAATAGGAAGTCGACTACAAAATGTAGGTGTACAAAACAGATATCTTGCCAGGCACCCAAAGTGGACAAGCGATCATCGCAGAAATCGGTTGAGATTTGGTTTAGAACATCAAAATTGAGATGACCAGGATTGGGATCGATGTTAGGTTTCCAACGAGTCACGGTTTTATCTATATCCAGATAATCATAGAGTACAGGTTTGACCACATATTAATAAACCTTTACAGATGAATCGATAGATAAACGTACAGAAAAATTCAGCGATGTAACGACATCGCTTTTATCTTCACAGTTAGAAAATAAAATAAACGCATTATTTCATCAACTTTTTATCATTGGAAGCTAGCCCGGACAATAAAGAAACAATTCTGTTTCTCTTTCGTTCATCTTCATAGTCAAGAAATAAAATAATTTGCTACCAACTAAAACCAACCAAACTAATGATACCAACTAAAATCGTTGGCATCATTTTGATACGGCCAAATATAACGATGTTTCGGTCCATCTGTATAGTTATTTTATCTGGGGTTTGGCGTAGACAAGGCGAATATTCCATAACTCAATATTTGACTAATGTTGAAAATTCTTTCATAATCTAGGCTGATATAAGTACGAGCTCGTTTCGTACAAAACTCATTATTTTTAACGAATCCATGACTGCAAATTTATATGTGAAACGAGTTTTACCACCTTGTTTGTACGTTGTACCCAATTATGATTACGTGGTTGACAATGAGAGGCCTCACAGAGCTTGAATCGGTAATGATTTTAATCACAGAGAACAAACACATTAATCAAATGCACTGGCCTGCTCTATTTACGAACCTTCATCTAATTTAACATGTTTGGAATGCGCTACAAAGACGAATTTCAAGTTTAGTTTCAATTTTAAACAATACAATACGAAGTATCCATCAACGAAGTGAAAAAGTCAAGAGAATGACCTACATTTTAGCTGTTTCTGTAATGATCTCTTACTGATGTTATATTTGCATTCATTCAATTTATTACTGCACCTTTTAATTAAAAGTTTGATTAAATATCTCTTTTTTATTAATTTTTTTACCTAGTGGAAATAAAAATATCAAGACTATTTTATGATATGACACTCCAGACTGCAAGATACCATCAAAATAAAATATGCAGAAGTCCAATTAAGTCCGTACATAATATCAAATTTTTACGCAGTAAAATATTTGCATCGAATATTTTGGCTTGTTGGTCTAAGGTTAAACTCAAATAATTTTTTTCAATGGTTTCAATTCTTGTCGCTAAAATCTTTGAATTTTTAATAATTGTACGTCATTTAGAATTATGAATACTTTTTGATTGTCCCATTTCTAATTTCTAGCAATATGGAGCTGTTTCAAAACTACAAAACTATAAATAATATAAAATATATGCCAAAGTGGCATATGTTTTATGTTATTTATTGTTTTTTAAATGATTACATATTTATTTGTGTATTTAGCCAAAAAAAAATTACTCAGATATATTTTTATTGCAATTGTTTAACTCTCTGGATAGTGTTAATACTGAAATATCTATTTATTTTTATTGTTAAAATAATTTACGTAATTACGTAAATTAATTAAATTCAGTTTGTTATTTGAATTAAACATCCCTGATGTAAGAAATAATAAATTTGAATTTGTAAAATCCGTACAATCGTCTAATATATATAATTTATTGAATACAACTTTCCCAAAGTAAAAGTATAAAAGTAAATTTTATAACTTTAATTTTAATTTTATTCGTACCAAATACCTTGTAGATTTTGTGCTTGAAAAATTAGACAATTAAATTATATTACAACTATAAAAGCATTATATAAAAATGTTATATTACTTCCCAAAATATAAATTTTCAAACTGCTCGTTTATAAAAGTCAGTCATTGCCAGAATTGCAAAATTGACTAACTTTTTTAAGCAACTTTGAGATTCTTTAGTTGCTTATCAGATTAAAATCTAGCTATTTTAATCTAAATATTAACTTTACGTATACTTAATATTTTGACACTATAAAAATAAGCTAAGATCTATGTACATCCAATCACTAAAGGTGAAAAATATTTGAGAATGTATATAATATGGAAATGATATAAACATGAAGTGTTCCAGTTACTTTTCTACTTTCCTAAGTGCCTAATTTATATTATCATTGAAAGAATTATACACATAATTGTCTTGGAAGATTTATAAAATTGATATAAAGAAATTATAATTTATTTTCAGTCATATGGACCACTGCTGACAAGTAAAATGTTTTGTGCTGGAAAAAAGAATAAGGATTCTTGCCAAGGGGATTCTGGTGGTCCTCTTGTAATAAATGGGAAACTTTACGGCATCGTCTCATTCGGTGTTGGCTGTGGAAGACCTAATTTTCCAGGAGTGTATACAAGAGTCTCTTCCTTTAGATCATTTGTAAAAGGAATTAGTGGAATATGAAAATAAATTGTATTAAACTCCAACAAAACTATTTTATACATGGTAACCAAGTTATAAGATATAATTTTTAAGTTTGCATGAGACGAAGTAAAATATAAATGTAATATTTATAAAACTGCTTGTATTATCATTGTTTCTTTATTGTTACATGGAGCATGTTACATGTCGTTATATACAACTGACTAGTGTCTGTGACAGAACATGTTATGATATTCTCTAAAGCAGCTAAAAATCTTACTATTCCAAAGAATGGAAGGCTTTCATATTGATATATTGATTTTAAGATTTTAAATAAGACTAATTGTTGAGTATATAAATCATTCAGCATAAGCTACGAATAGTGGGATATTTGTCGAATATAACCATTATTGCATTAACAAATAAATTTTATAAGCCAATAAAATAATTTACCAACCTTTAAATATGAATGTATATACAGGGTCAATCGTTCAATAGGTATCCTTACAATGTTTACGAAAAATGTACTTTTGGAGTAGTTTTTTTTTTAGTTAATTGTTTTCAATCATCCTATATGAGTAGATGAACTAGGGAAGAACTTTTGTAGGCCTCTAACCAAATTTAGACTGTGTACAGGATACCTATGTGCGGAAATCTACTGGTTTGGTGGAAATGACACATGGAAAGATTTTCTCGAGTGGTTCTTTGGATCCTCAAACTTATAATCAATCAAAATGCCTCTAATCCTTGATGCTCGTGGAAAATGCAGGAGTTATAGTCAGTCTGCCAATTTGACCTCCAGCGATATCAGATTGGTAAAGTTGCCTTCACCCTAGATGATAGAATCAGTTCAGTTCGAATTACTAGATATACCTATCTCGTAGTCTAAATTGGAGGGTCTCGGATGGTTACATATAAAATAAAATAAAAAAGAAAGGTCAGGGATACACTTATCAACCAATAGTTTACAAATAAATGGTTGGTTTAAATTTCCAAAAGGATTACAGTAAAAATAAAATTAAGAAAATATCCTCTAAATTTCAATATTTCTTAAAACAAAGGTTGGTATAATTATAAAGTACATGACTATAACTCTCACGAGGGTTGAATACGGACTTTTCTGCACTAATAACAAGACATCCAACTGTCTGTTTCCATCTAAAGCTAATGGAATTGTTGATTGGGATATTGGAGGGCGGTTTTGGTGAAACACGTCGACTTTGTTTCCAGTGGGATATTTTTAAAGTAATACTTGCATACCTATCTACCATCGGCCCCATGTCCTACACAGCCACCCCCTCAAAATATTCAAATGCCAAGGGTGGACGAGTGATACATCTTTTAAAAGTTCTGTCAATTCTCTACATAAATATGTTTTTTTAACTTCTATCCATTCGTTCCCAAGTAAAATAATTTTATTTTTTTTATTGCACATAATCGAAATTATTTAAATTATCTAAAATACACGATATGGATATCTATTGAAATTTATAAAAAAAAAAGATAATAAGTGAAAATGGAAGAAAGCAAGACCATTAATACACTCTAGGACCGCCCTGGAGGTGATCCTGTAGGAGATCAAGGCACGTAAAGCCGCCTGACTGTCGGTGCATATCTGGATATGCTGATTAGAATATCTCCTTTTGAGATTTTCCTGCACACATGCAGAGATAGCAAACACTTCCGCCTGAAAGACCGTGGCATACTTCCCCAGGGAGAAGGATAGTCTCGTCCCCGGGCGCACGCCCCGGACTCCCGCCCCTGAGCCCTGGTCTGTCTTGGACCCATCCATAAACCAGACGAGCCCGTTCGAGACCTGAGCGTCAGGATTTGCGAGCCAAGCGTCCCTGTCCGGTATCTCTACTGATGAGATACCGGACTGAGTGGATTTGATGACGATCAAAGTGAATAAAAATATATATTTGTTCTTTTCCGTCACGGACATTGGTATTTCTGCGCATGCGTCGAACGGCCAAATGGCCAATCGAGCATCTAACTTGTCATTGATATATTGATTGTTTTTGATTTTTGATCTGATCTTGTCAAAAGTAGTTGAAATGGACACACTTGCATCTGCCATTTTAAATTATTTTGTGTTTTGTTATGTGTTGCCCAATCGCATTACAATGTTTGCGTATGCGCATATTAAGTGATGAGCGTGACGAACGAAGAGGGAAGTATACGTCGCATCCCTCATGTTTGTCATGTATTTGGCAGATAATGCTCAATATAGGTTTTATACAAATATGTAAATAAGCGGCTAGCCATTGGATAGATTATGAAAAATGAATTTCACTGTGCAGAAATGTGTATTGTAAATGTGTCTTTACATCCTTTGTAGCGCATACTACTTTATTTTGTGAGATATTACATGAATTCCAGGCTATTTCCTATCCTGGGAATATTGAAAAAACTAAATTTAAAAGATATTGAAATATTGAGTTATTCTTGTGCAAATAATCATATAAAGATCATTTTCCCCCAGCTTTCTTGGAAGTGGCATATGGTTGTAGCAATCTCTCAGTCTTAACACGTCCTTTCACTCATATATCCTCTCTTAACACGTCTTTTCACTCACTCATATATCCTCATTGTTTCATATTTTTCTAGTTCTAAACAAATGTACATTTTGCTCTTTTATGTACTCCAAGGTTATATAAACTGAGACAGAATTACTTTGTATTTACCGTATTACTTCAGAAATAATAGAAACACAGATGAAAGCGTTACAATGTAATTTAAATTTGATGGAAATTCTTCACTCACTGAAAGCAGTATGTTGGAGGGTCCATAATAATAAGTCTCTAGGTACAAGAAATATTGGTTTACTGTATCAACAGTGTCATTTTAATGCAATAAATGTGTCGTCTGATGTTTTGATAGGAGATACTCTGTAATTGATCACGTCTGTTATTTTAGAAGATAAGTGTGGAGACTGCAATTAGTTGCATGACTAGTTCTTGTTCTTCTACTACCTCCGCCCCTTAAGGCATTAGATATACAATTATTATCGTTTATTATCCAAAATTTGCAGAAATATTCAAATTAATCAATTTTTCGAGAAGTCAGAAAGACCCCTTTCCTGCATTGTCTCTCTGTTGTAAAATATTTACAAACATATGTAATATAAGCAGTAACTGAAAACTAAATACGTAAATAGATTCTTATTATTACCTCTCTTCGGTTCTATGATCGGCTACTAGAAGTAAGGGTATAAAAGTTGGGCACTTAATAGATCCGGCATGTGTTATTAAAAGCCAAATTATTTTAATGTACTTCATAAGTAAATCAATAATTATTTTATCGGATTCAGTCCCGCGATAATTAAAACCATCTACAATTTACTCCAAGTTTTCAATCATTTGAAAAAATGTAAACAATTACCGTTAATTATACGTGCATGATAAATCATTAGTACATTGACGGGCCATAAATAGAGTATCTAAACTTTTATAGACAGATGTGAAATATAAAAAAAATGTGTAGAATTACAATGGGAGCATTTTAAATTATTTTCAGTTAAACATAGTGGCCCAGAAATATAAATTCTTCAGGACATACTTCAGGACTGTAAAATTGAAATAGCGAAATAAAAAATCTAAAAATATTTTGAAGTAAGGGTATTCACATATATTTTGACCTCTACCTACAGGGGTTATTAAGAAAGTTAGAAAAAAGTTAAATACAAAAGTTATTTGGTTTTTCACGTATTATCTTTTGGCTAGGTCGAAAAAGAAACGCATGTCGTAAATTTGAGGAAACCAATTGAACATTATAAAATATTTTTAAATGGGCACCCTGTATAATTTTAGACGCTTGGAAAAACATTTTCTTTGATTTCAAAAATATATATTTTGTTGACATTGCACTGACAGTTTTAATGTTTACAGTAAATTATAAAAAAAATATTAGAAAGTGTTTAAATAACTAAACAGGTTACATAGAAAATCGTTAAATATTTTTTATTACTGTTGGTTTCTAGTGTTAAATATTTTTAGTTCTTTGTATTTTTTGTATTTTTTATGCTACTCTCCGTCGAATATTTCAAAAACTGTCAGTGCAAATGTCAACAAAATATATATTTTTGAAATCAAGGAAAAGAATGTTTCCCCAAGCGTGTAAAATTATACATGGCGTCCCATTTAAAAATATTATGTTCAATTGGTTTTCCCAAGTTTACGACATGCAATTTTTTTTCGACCTAGCTAAAAGATAATACGTAAAAACACCAAACAACTTTTGTATTTAAACTATTTTTCTAACTTTCTTAATAACCCCTGTAGGTAAGGGTCAAAATATACACGAATACCCTGTACATGACGTTATACTCTCAAATTTAGTTCTTTTTAAATATACATTGGTCATTATCTAGGAAACATTAACAAAAGTAGCTCTGGATTGTAAGAGAAACTCAAAAATATACAGGGTGTGCTATTATAACAAATATAACTTTATATTGCCGCGCTTACCTGAATCACCCTGTATGATTGAAGATAATTTTAAAAATGTGTCTCAAGTATTACTATATATTTTTTGTGTTTAACAATTTTTATTACATTTTAAATAACCGAGTTATGAACCGTTCACATACTATAACTCACCCTATGTAACCTAGCAACGATTCAGTATACCTAAACACCTAAAATAATTATTATCTATACTCAGAGAAATGGGAAAACAAATTTTAAATAAAATGAGACAAAAAATATAAAATAAATAAAATCCCAAGATTATCTAGCAAAAGCTAGGTTACCTGAATGTCAAAGACAATTCTCACGTTTATCTCGGCAGGGCAGTCTCCAAATGGCTGCTATAATTGATTATCAAATTCAGGATAACCATTTAGAATGCAAATAAAGCATTTAGAATGCAAATAAAGCATTTATTTAGTAGGCCAAATGAGTAGCTTTCTCTTAAGTGTATAAAATTTCAGTAAAAGAAAACCTCTTGAAAGGAAATAAGATACACCCAAACTTTATTCTCACTTAGCAAACTTTTTTCTATTGGTTTAAAATTAATGTCTCGTTAAAACTCTTCAAAGTGCTTATAGAGCTGAAACTATTTGTTAAATAGTACCATGGTGGCACTAAGGGTACTATTAAAAAGTACAATTAATAGGCAATCTACCCACATGCTTTTTTCTGTGGGACCAACACAAACTGAAATTACAGTTGAGAAAAAACTTCGCAAAATGCAGTTTTGTCAAAATTTAACAACAATAATCGTTTCGTGCAAGGCACCTAACTGTGGAAAACAAATGATAAGCTAAATGTCCTAACTACCATATCAACAATTATTAAATAGTAATATTAAAATATTAATCAACCGTAGTGCCCAAAGAGGGCACTACGGTGTGTTTCTCACGACTACTAATATTTTGACGCCTCAAAAATTTGATTATTAGATTGTTTATTAGTGTATTTATTATTTATAATTAAGTGTAAGTGTTTCTGAATTTAATTCATCCCAGAAAATTCAGTTGTTCCTTAAAATTTATATGCACATCGATACCCTAATCGACAGGATCCTGCTATGAATTATTTTCATTGTATTGAACATCATTTTGAAAGTGAGCAAAATAATGAGGAAACGTTTATTACAGCATGAAACTAAAATTAATATATTGGCACTACTACAAGTTGACAAAACTGCGTCTTTAAGGCAAGTGGCACATGATTTGCATATTAACCGTGATAGTATAAGAAGAATTTAAAAAAGCATAAATACCGATTATTTAAATATAAAGTACACCAATATTTACGTGAAACTGATTGTCTAAGACGAATGAAGTAAACCTGGGCTTATCCAATACGCAAAATTTGAGGTACTGGGCACAGCAGAACCATAGAACCATATGGTAGGGTCGTTTAAAAAAATGTTTCAGTTTTTTAAACGGTAACATTTGGTTGAGACTAATATAAATACAAATAGGTTTAATTATTTTTTATGGAATGTTAATTAGTATCAAATAGGACCCTAGATTTACTTAAAAATTTAAAATTTATTTAAAATGCCACATGTTTTTTCTACTAGATGGGAGACCTAGTTATAACATTGGGATAGTGATAGAGTACATTCGTGACAGACTTCGAGAGAACCAGATCGCAACAAATGATTCGGTAAGGTGACCTCCAAGATAACCTCTTTAAAGCTAACCTAGCTTTTGCCAGATAATATTGGGATTTCATTTATTTTATATTTTTTTATTTTATTTACAATTTTAGTTTTACTAGTAAAACTAAAATTGTAGCAATCCTCCTTAGCCTAATGTACGATACGTATTTCTGCCTCCGGCGTCTTCAGGCGCATGTGTGGCAGGAGGTTTAACATCTAAGAATTGTTAAAAAATGCAAGAATGTATCTACATATATAGTGGAAGATTCAAACAGTTAAATAAGCCAATAAATAAAATTAAAGATAAATTTACTATAAAAAAACCCATGGACTATTTTATATGGGGTTATTTGAAAAATACTGTCTATGCAACAGCACCTGCGACTCGCGAAGATCTAGAAATGAGATAAAGATAAGCTATCGGCAATACCAGAAGGGAACAGTTAAACAGAGGTGTTGGGAGTGTCAAAAGTAGTTCAAAATTGCATTGGCATGGTTGGACTACATTTCGAGCATTTGTTATAATTTATTGTAGTTTCTTCATAATTATCTTATTAAATTGAAATAAAATGGGTTTGATTTGTATTTCAGTTGTGTTGGTCTCAAAGATAAAATAAGCATATGGGCACCATTATGTACCTAATTATTATTAAAAAAAAAATCTAGTTTCAGCTCTATAACTACTTTGAAGAATTTTAACGACTGAAAATAGAGAAATTCATATTTTTTACTCCAACTAAATTTTTTAGAGCTGCTATGGTCCATTAAAATTATTAGTCGGGGATGGTCAAGGCACTCTAAATTGAGAAGATAGCGCTCAAAAAGTGATGTGACAGCTGAAATGATCCATTTAGTTCTAATGATACTAATTTAGTACCTGATTTATTTTACAAGTATTCCTTATGTAATCTGTTTTCATGCAATCCAGAGACGCTTAATTTAAAATATCCGACGTGACAAATTACCCAGCCAGAGATATGGACATTTCGTCGAACATTTGTACGAAAATAAATACAAAAAGTCAAATGATGCCAGGCATTTATGCCTAGGTAAACATTTGGATCAAGGAATACTACTAATATACAATGTGTAATGATCAATTAACAGTAATTATTAGTTCTTGTATTCTGAAACATGAATAAAGTATGATTAAAAATTCTAATTTGTGACAAAGCTTAACTTAACTAACCAACTGAGTAAAACTTGAGGGTATTTGAAGGAGATGCCGAAAACAACTACTCCACGAGCAATATATCCCGATTGGCGTTGGATTACATCGGCATCTCCATAGGAGTCGACACATCGTTCATCTTACCAAATTCCAGACACTGACCGGTTTCGCGCTTATTTTACGCTCATCAGAGTGCCATAGGTAGTGGACTCGATGAACGACGCTGCGATGTGATTGCTTAATGGACATCGTGAATGTTAGTAGTAGTGAGAAACACACCGTAGTGCCCTCTTTGGTTATCTGTCTGTCAATTCGACAATAATTGCCAGACGGATAGTAGCACAGACACAAAGAGGTCACTACAGTGTTTTTCTCGCCACTACTAACTTGAGGGTAGTTACATTTATTTTCAAGATATTTTCGAGATATGTGAATTTAAGTAAATGTACTCATCCTATACAACTAACAACTATTGAGTAAACCTAAACACCCAAAATGATCTATTACTCAGAGAAACTGAAAAACAAATTTTAAATAAAATATCACAAAAAATATAAAAAATATAAAATAAATGAAATCCCAATATTATCTGGAAAAAGCTAGGTTACCTGAATGTCAAAGACAATGCTCAGGACTATCTCGACAGGGCGGTCTCCAAATGGCTGCTATAATTGATTATCACATTCAGGATAACCATTTAGAATAAAAATAAAGCATTTATTTAATAAGCCAAATGAGTACCTTTCTCTTAAGTGTATAAAATTTCAGTAAAAGGAAACCTCTTGAATTAAAATAAGGTACACCCAAAGTTTATTCTCATTTAGGAAACTCATAATCATAAGCAAAAGGTATTCAAGGTAGCTTAGATGACTTCTTAAAAATAATATTTTATATAGAGTTGCAAGTAGGGACATTTTGTAGAACAAAAATTTTATTAAAAATTAATATAATTTTAGTATTATTATTATTATTATTATTATTATTATGAAGACAGTTATTAATAATTTAACTTAAAATGCTCATTTATTTTGGGGCATAATAATAATAATAATAATAGTGTTTATTTACAAAAATTATTTTTTAACAATACAATAATACTTATAATTAGTGTACATTGTAAATAAACAGAAATTCACGTATGATGGAAGTAATGGTTCTAAAGGCGCTCTCAATTTTGAAACATCAAACAGGTGGGTTATATAACATTACTACTTGAAACGTGTATTTCTGTATCTAAAAGTGGATTGATCTTTTTATCGTTTTATTCCGAAATTACCATAGCTTGAATGTGCTTCCTCAGAAATATAAAATACATTGTGTTACCCTTGTAATTAACGTAGTATTGAATTCCTTGGCGAAAATAAGAATGGCTTCTCATTTTCTATAACAATGGCAGAATCAGGAACAGCTGAACAATGGGGACGCATGAAAAAATGGGTCACTTCCGGCTTGTTAAATTTTTCAATTTAAGTTTCAATCAAAATTATGTTATTTATTGATTCATCTTATAAATCAATATTTTACAAGTCTGTTAAACATAAGTCATCGCCTCACTCGTATACAGCCTCTCACGTCAGCCACTTTTCTTAAATCCCGAGAAACAAGTGAAACGTCTGGAGTGTGCCAGAAAACAGAAACGTTTTTCGTTGAACATTGTGTAAGTATCGTTATAGAGAATTATATGATATAAAATAGCTTTAGACTGATAAAAGAGTGGTATACTCTCCGAAGAACCGTATTTACTTAAAAAACATATTTTTAAGTACCAGCGTTTATAGATAAATTATGGATTTATTATGGATAGATGTAATTTATGTATTTAGAGGTAAATCCAAAAATACAAAGAAATTAAACTGGAAGAAAAAACAAGACAGGGAATATTAGTCATTAGCAATGCCTTTACTTCTTGTAGTAACTAAATGCTACGTATTTTATAAAACAAATTATTTTATTTCTCATAACAAGTATTTTTAGCCTTTCATTACTCCTCTAGTAGTTTTACAGTTAGGTTAAGAAACAGTACTTGTGACAAAAGATGTCACTTGTTAAACTGTTTCTGAATGTCCTTATCTTGATTGTTTAAAAAATTAAGAATGATGAAGATTTTATGTATCATTTTGATTAACAATTGGTGACAATCTATATTGAACATAATTTCAAACTCTCTTTTCATAAAACGTTTTTGAGTAATTTCATTAAATTTAATACATTGTTTGCAGTGTCAGAGATAAGTGACTTTTAGTCACATTTATGCGCTGTTTTCAATAGGATTATTTTTATTTTTATTGATGCATAACAGAAACATTAACGCTTATTGGGAATAATTGTAACACAACACATCAAACAGAACCAATAAATCGAGAATTATTACAGGCCGATTGATTACTTTTGTATATTATACAAAAGTCATGTAAAATTCCTGCACTTACTTAGGCCAAGAAGATCTACAGTATCTGTAGTAACAGCAGATTTTTTATTGCAGCTGCCCAGCCTTCATTCTCTCTTCAACACTGCCCGTTTACAGGATAAAAAACAGAAATATCTGGCGCCCGAGCTTTAAAATCGACATACCAAATTAGAGTTAATAAAAGGAGGCTATAACGTATTATATATTACAAATACTCGCCATATTAAATAGTATCGTTATAAATGGAACATTCGAATACATTCTACGTAGTCAAATTTCGACTTAATATGCAAATACCAACATATAAAGCTAAAGAGAAACATGTTTTCAGAGTATCATTAAACTGAATACTCCAAGTATATACCTAAGACAGTAAACACTGATCTTTTAGCATTCTGAAGTAGAGCTAAATTTAAAAAAATCAAGTAAATGGGCATAACATGGAAAAATATAAGGAAGGAAAACAACAATAACGATCACATCAAAGGAAATTGTTCGTGTAGCTGACTCTTTAAAATAAATTTGTCATGGGTCTCTTATTTTCTGTGCGATGATTGCATTGTGAATAATGCAGTAGAATTTGAAGTTCATGCAAGGCAGTTATCATACATATCGCTCTTTGAAGGTAGCATTCTTTTCACTTGAGTTTTTTAAATAGAGGCACACAATACATATTACTAAACCATTTTATTTTTTTTACACAACTTTTTCTGCACAACATTCTTATTTTAAATAGATTGAATTTTTCAAAATACAAAAGGTAATATTAATAGTTAATAATAATTTTAAATTTTCTATTGGTAAAGACGTTAGCAGCAACAATTGTAAGTTCTCGAAATTGTGAAACCCAGCATAAAAAATAAAAATTATTTGAATTATTACTTTATATAAAAAATAATCCCGAAGAATAAAAATGAGATATAATTTAAATTAATAAGCTTTATTTGGATCCAAGTGTCATTCTTTCTCAGTAAATTTCACTTTTTCGAAGTTTAAAGTTCAAAAACAAGACAAGTCAAGCAGCTGTATTTCTTAACATAATCTTAAAGTGAAGCGGGTGTAATTTAACCTCTTTAGATAAAGGCCGAACGAATGTTAACAAATCATAACAAGCAAGAGATAACAAAGGCTCGTAAATATAGGTAAATCAATTTAAACCAAAAAACAAATGATAAAATAAGAAAAATGAACTAGCCGCCCATTTTAACTTTTTCAGACAACCCTCTGATAATTCTTATAAAAGATCTGCCCTATTTTTGACGCTTTTCCTTTCGCTGTTTGTTATGATAATTCAGGCAGATCAAAGTGTAAACGTTCCACAAAATCTAATTCGTGCTTAAGTGAAGCGAGTATTAGGCGCAGGACCTAATATTGAACTAAATATGGTAGAGTGTAAGGACGTGTTGGTGCATTCACTATGCATAAACTAAAATGTTTTTTGAAATTCGAGTAATTGAATATTTGCCGAGTTGTTTTCAAAATTCAATATTCGTCACCATACAAATCGGGTTACAACTTTGAAACACCCTGCAGTTAATAATTTTTTCATGAGTTTATCACAAGGAATTGCAAAGTAAGAGTCAATATTCTCAAAAATTATAAATTATTTGTTTTTCATGATCGGCTCAATCAGAGAATATCCCTCATTTTTTTAAAATTTCTTATACCAAAAATAATATGTTTTAGAGATATTGCCGCTTTCTTCTGATTTACTATAAATTACCTACTTAGTCGGCCAAATTTTGAATAACTCCAACATATTAGAGGTTTTTTTAATACTTAGTTACTTCAATAAAGGGTTAGCTACTTAAATACTTATTTTTACTCAGATCCGAATCATCAGGAATAGAAAAATTAAATCAAAACAGTAGCGTTCCTACTAGTTCCCTTTTATTTAAAAACACGAGGTTAGTATCGGTATGACAAAATTGAAAAGCTCATAGTACTTATCCATATTTTATTCTTAAATATCCCGTGGAAACAGAAGGGATATCTGTTTCAGGATTATCCTCGACTACCCCCATTTTTATTAAAAACCACCCCCCGAAAATGGACTGGATCAGATTAATAGATTATTAGAATAACTTATATCAGGCTATGGAGAAGTATTTCACTTTCATTAATTGACTGCCTGAGCCATTCTGACAAGGACGTAGATACATTATACAGGATGAGAAAGAAAGTCTCGCAGAAAAAAAGTCACGCAGTTTCATCTATTTTGACTCTATGCCAGATACTGGATAAAGATTTTCTTTATACCCAAGTGTTGAAGCCAAGCTGTCAGGACGATACTAGATTTTGGATTTGAATAGCACTGGAACAAATTCCCGAAGACTGATAAACTCTACCTAGGAAAAATTTAGATTCAATAATTTTGTCTATAGCCAAAAACCACGTTCCTGATTCTGTTTTCATTGACAATAATCGCAGATCCTCTAGGGGGAATGCGGTCAATCAATTTTTTGGAACTACTGAAATAATAGGACGACATTAGCTGCTCTCTTAGACTTATCCTACTGAACATCTTTGCGATATGCTCTAATAAAGAACACTCAAGTTTCAAGTTCAACTACAGACACCGAATGCACTTAATGCCCTTATAGGAGAAAATGGCAACAAATCTCGATTGGAAAAGTTAATACTCTTATAAAAATATGCCTATAGTGTCTGGCCTAACTTATAGAATGACTAATTCATAAGTAGTATTAGAGCGTTATTACTATTTACCGCATAAAGTAATCTTTACCCGTTGAAATGATTGCGTATAGAAATTTAATGTGCTGTTCCCTACGGACAGTGATCTTGATTATAATTTCGTTGACTCTATAAGTGCAACGTTATCGGTGTATTTTAAAATATAAGCAACGTGATTGACTAATATCCAAACAACAAGGTCAAAAACTAGAGAATGTGCACTTATATGCCGAAAACATCCCAGTTATCGTGGAAGTTTTTTTTTATGATATATAGAAAATACCCCTTGAAGGGTATTTTGCTGTTATTACAATCTGATCAAAAAGGGATCTTCAATAACATATCTTCAATATCTTCAATAACTATCTTAACAAACGCGCTATGGAATTCCGATCCCTTGCCTCTTCGCGTTGAACCGCTCCATATTTTAAGTGGGGTGTTGACTTTATAATATTATGACAAAGGTCTTATTCTAGATCTAAGTATTAGAAAATATTTCCTATATTATTTTCCTGCATGTGGTGAAGAAAATCTCTATTAAATTATTCAAGAAACATTATTTTCAATTTAATTGCCTGTATAAATAACAACACTTTCGACTGAAGTATTTATTTCCTCTTGAAATACAAAACTTACACAGTTTTCCATTTAGAGAATTTAATTTCCCTGCTTTCTGAGAATTTAATATTCCCAATCAATTATTTACAAGGTTTCTGTGCTTGATACTTTTCTTCTCAGTGACTGATGGTTAATTGGAAATATCGATTCCTTAGTTATTTACATATATTTACGCACAATCTTCGATGTGACTGAATTCCTTTAAACGTGTTGTCAGTATAATATTATGATTCTTTTAACTTCAGGGAGTTTTATATTCAGGGGACCACTTCTGAGGTTTTGAGTATGCTCTCCTCAAATATGGCGTAGCTCTTCCGGTTATACCGGAAGTTGACATCAACTTTGTTATTTTAAATAGAACACAGCGAAATACATTATAGCATTTTTGGATTTTATTCATTTTTATCAAATTTCCCTATTCTTAAAAATTAAGCGTTTAAGAACAAATATCGATTAATCAGTACCTAGCTTAAAACCCTGTGTTTCTTATAGTAAGAAATATAGAGCGGCAATATTCACAGAGAAAAGAATTAGATCTATAAGCTTTGTAACCATTCTTTCAAGGTTGCTAAACCTCTATCCCTATTTATCCTCAGTTCTCAATTTTTTAATGCTCTAAATTACAGAAACAAGGAAATTCATAATAACTTCATTTGTGTGATTATTCTCGTCCATTTCTTTTTTAAACTTTTACATCAACAATTCATAAAGGCAATTATAAAGCATCTTTAATTTTTTTGACAACAAATGTCTATCACCCATATTAATAATAATCACAATAACATCAAGTTTACTAATGACCACTAACCGCATTCTTAAATCAATCTTAAATCAATAGTTCATATTAATAATTAAATATTTATAGACAAATAACTAACAGCATGTTAAATAAGAAGTTAATGTGACAACATCTCATTCTATACATTGAGCTAATTTCACTGTAATAAATCTAACCTGCATTTACAAACATTTACGCAAAGTGACAAGACTGACAATTGTCTTGTGTCAAGACTGTTTTGTGTTAATAAGCAATCAAGGGCGGATTTAGCTTTTCAACATGGGGGAGTATCTCAAAGAACCACATTTTTAAAAAATGTGAAATTAGAAATTATCTGTGCATTTAGATAGGTACGTTTTTCTTTGAACAAACATGAAATAGCAAATAGAAGTGTTTAATAAAATATCCTTAAGTGAAGTACGTTTATATTTTTTTTAACTAATTACATTTTTGCTTTTTGCTAATGTAAAATTTGAATTCATGGTAAATCCGCCTTTGATAAGCATTAACTTTGCCTTTTATAATAGGGAAATTTTGAACACCTTAATTTTTACCTTATCGTTATCGCAATCGTTATCCTGAGCACGCGCAGTTCCAAAAATGATACTCTTTATGGAACTGGACATGCTCAGAATGACGATAAAGACGTGCTAAAATTTAAGGGGTTCAAAATCTCCCTAATGAGTTCGATAAGTAACCATTCCATAATAAAATTTTATATAATTATTGAGGTTACTGACATATAAATACGGAAAATTTCGCATTAAATTATTTAATATTTCAGAAAAACGTTCTCGATCTGTTAATTGGGAGGGAAAAAATCTGCTGCCATTTTTGTCACACTTTTAGGTTAACTTTAACTTATTGTAAAACGTACCCAAACTGATAACTAGTGATTTAACATCATTCTAGCGTTAACATGCATTTAAATGGTAGGTATTATTAATGCAGTTTTCACTAGTTACATTCTAGTCACATCTTAGAACATTCTAAGTTTTATTATTAATAAGGCTCTATGTGTTTAAAAAGTTAAGCGATTTTAGTTGATTATAGTCAGAATTAGAGTCATAATCTGTAAAAGTAAAAGGGATAGGTCTATGGAATCCTCCTATCTATCAAAACAGGACACAATTCCGCATCTAAATTTGGAAAAATATACGGGGGTGTCCCATTTATAAAAATCATGTTTTCTTGGCTTGCAGTCATCCTAGGTTAGGTTAGGTTAGGTTAGGCTATTGTGGCTCACACCTACTTATAATTCACTCAACAGGTCCAGCTTCCTAATAAAGCTGGTAGCCTTATTGGGTGAGAACTTATTCAGATCCTCTGGCAGAAGTTGTCCTTTGCCAAATAATGAGTATTTGATCCTTTCCCCAGCGGGGCAGGTGCAGAATATTATGTTCTGCCGTTTCATCATTTTCTAAGCACAAGCGGCACTCAGTATCTTCTGCTACGCGGAATTTGTACAGATGATATTTTAAACGGCTGTGACCACCAGTATATATAGGCCATTTACAGTTTGTAGGTGCAACTTGCTTAACTCTAAAAGTTTTTTAGGTCTTGTTTTTGCAGGGTTTATTATAAATATCTTGGAATGAACTAATCGTGGTAGTTCTTGCCAATACTGGATTTGCCCCTCAGCCCAGGTCAGGAGCGTTGCTTTGGCAGTCGTCCTAACTTAATATTAAATTTTCAACACCCTATATGAGATTCAGCAACCTGAAGGTATGTCTACGAAGCTTAAGGATTTAACTCTCCCCTCAGCGAATAATGTCGCTCTATCTTTCATACAATAAAAACGCAGTGTTTTGCTAGGTACTGATTTAAAATTTTTTTAAAGAAAATTAAATATCTCGAAAATAGTTAATTTTAAAAATAGGGAAATTTAATGAAAGTAATTCTAAAATCAATGTAGAATACAAAAATTTTATAATATACAGATCAGATCCATTTAAAATAACAAAGTTGACGTCAACTTCCAGTATAGCCGGAAGAGCTACACCAACGCCAATATTTTACTTGAGGAGAGCACACCCAAAAACCCTGAAGTACCTACCAAATTTAAATTGAAGTGGTATCTGCATTAATCTAATAGGTCTTTATATCTAATAAACTCGGTATTTATGAACCGAACCTACGTATTTCAACATTTCTAAATATAAATGTGTGATGCAATATTAACAAATATCTAAGCTCAAATTTATCTCTAATGTGGATATTTTATATATGAGAGTATAAAGTTTTATTGCTACCTAACATTATAAAGAAGTTTTCGTACTACCGGGACTGAAGTAATAACTTCACTCCATTATGACAGGGACTAAAGTGTCACTTTTTGTCCTTCCGGGATTAAATATTGACGGAAATCCCGAATGTATAAAATTACAAACAAAATAATGTAATAGGTGTTTTATTAAAAAGAATTATTAAAATGATAATAATTGACGTTAATCTGAACAATTCTTCACTTACTTCGGCTGCCCTATTATCAATATCAGCTACATCTTCTTCACTCATAATCAAACTCATGACACCAGCAATGACAATGTCATGCTTAATAATTATCTGTGTTTCTATAAATGTATCTATGTATTTTTTCTATTATGTATACGTTTCAATTTCCGAAGTACGAAAAATATCGTATATACCTTGCCACTCAAGTAGTAGTTTTAATCCCACAGGTAAATTATGGCCGTCCCTCTTCGGGATGAAGAGTACTTCTTCAGTCCCGCTGTATACATTATACTATTGTACACTTCGTAGACTAAAAGTGCTATTTCATTCCCTCATTTTAGAGACTGAAGTGTCACTTTTAATCCCCTGGAGATTAAAAATAAATTTAATCCACTGAAAAATATAATCCCTCAGATACGACTTCAATGAAAAAAATAAGAAGGAAACAGTTTTATGAAATGGTATATTTACATGCATTTTTGCTAAAGTAACTACATATTTCTTTAATGGACGTAGATATTTGAAATAATTTTATTTTTTTTTAACTTTTACTCTACGAAGTGCAAAAATAGCTTATATATCATGAGACTAAAATGATTTAATCCCGTGAGTAGTTGGTCAAACAAACTACACTTGCGGGATTAAATGTTGCACTTTAGTCCCTTGGTATAGGCATAGTGTAGGGGAGAGTCGGGGAATACCGATCGCATAAGATATTTTATTTTTTTACATAGTTGCTATAGTAATTTTAATATATTTTTTTATTTTGTAATATTCCAAATATTGCGTAATTTCAATAAAAAAATGTTTTAGCTAATAGTTTTCTGTTTTTTTATTAAATATGATAAATAATACAAAACAAAAACTTTGGTCGGTATTAAACGACTAGGTGTTTAATACCAAACATAGGGTCGGGTAATATCGATCAACACATTTGAATGGGGAGATATTTCTTCAAATGACGTTACTGGCCTTACAGTTTTGTCTTCATCATCTGTGTCCTCTGAATCTGTCACAAGGTCCAGCGAATCGGAGTCACTATCTGAACTAACTATCTTATCTTTACTTTTATTAAATTTATTTTGGAAGGGATTAGTTATTTTTAATTTATCAGGGGTAACATTTTCCTTATTTCTGATTCCAGATGGACCAGCGACAGGCTCCTGAAATTGAGTGTTACTGCTAGTTGAAGGTGTATTATTAGATTCTTGAAGATCTTGATAAGGTGCCAGCTCTTCCTCAGAAATTACATGTCGGTTGAATGGATAAATTCCTGTGCATTGAAATGCTCTTACTGCTTTTTCTATAGTTGCTGCCCTATTGTAAGATTTTTTAAATAATTCAGCGACATCAGATTGGCGAATTTTCTCATAATTATTTGACCTCAAAAGATTGTCACACTCGAGGTTATATGCCCTTTTTAGAGGTCCATAAAAGCAAACATCTAACGGCTGCAACCTATGAGATGTATGCGGAGGCAAGGTTACAACGGAAATTCCTTTTTCTCTACAAAAGTTATAGATCCGTAAAGTGCAATGAGTACAGTGATTGTCTAATATCAGTAGTGCTCTATCTTCAGTCGATGCTTTTGTGTGACTAGCAAAATGTTGAAGCCAGTCGAAAAAGAGGTCATCAGTAACCCACCCATTTTTTGATATTTTGTATTGGTCCGTTTTTGGTTAGTTCTGGATTCATTCGCTGCCTTGCAAAGATAAACATGGGTGAGATATAATCGCCTGCAGCGCTCATAGCACAAATAACTGTAATTAATTTGCCCCTTTCACCACTTGTCACAGCGCCTACTTGTTTTTGACCCTTTGGTGCCAGTACCCGTCCTGGGACATGAACGGGGGTAATGCCCGTTTCATCCACATTGTAAATGCGCTTCGGATCAAAGTTGTACTTTCTATACTCTGATTCTAAATTATTAAAAAAGATATTCACTTCTTCAGCATTAAATGCAATAACACGGTTTAGAGACGTAGCTTCTGGTTTTCGCAACACCAGTCCACCGTGTCGTTTGATAAATCCATAGTACCAATCCTTTCACAAAGTCTTTTTTCTTTATTGAAATTATTAGGAATTTCATTTCTTTCTGCATACTCAAATGCTATTCTTCTAACATGGAAGCGACTGAGACCAAAGAATAGTTTTGACATTTTTATAATATGGTCTGCCAATTCTTTTTCCTGTTCTACTGAAAATATAGTGTTTCGCCCAAGCTTCTTTGTGCCATCAGGAACAGGTTTTTTTGTTCTACCGTAAAGGGTAGTATAAGGTACTTGATATAATCTGGCAGCTTTTCTAATGCTAAGACCATTTTGCACTACTCTTATAGCTTTCAGCATATTGTCTTCGGACCATGATGCTCTATTTGTTCGTCTTGTATATCTGTAAGGCATTATCTGAAAAAAAAAGATGTCGGTTAATACCGATCAACCAAGCGGGTAATACTGATCAACTGATCAGTATTACCCGAATTGACACCGCCATAATGTTTAGGTTATAGAAATATTTACAAAAATGTAATTAACGTGCTGCTTGAAAATTAGTAATTTAGAAACAACACTACACAAGAAAATATGTTAACATTTAAATAAAATTTAAAAAATTTCATGTACTTACGATTTTAATCCACCACTTTTCTTATAAGAGAAGCAAACAAATCACGTTCACGGTGTCCGTAGTCGTACTGAAAGTGCTATGCCGCTAGCCTCTCTGACGAAAGTAGCGCCATCTATGAACTGACTGTAGAATTCCATTAATGTGAAATAAGCAGTATTCTTCAATGAAAAATTCTATGTTCGGCATTACCCGCCCTATCGGTATTCCCCGACTTTCCCCAACTATTTAAAATAAATGTCACACGTTATAATGTTTGGGATTGTTGTAATAAAACAGTATGTAACTAACGTTGATGTTAAGTCTTCAATATGCATTTTCTATGGCACACTGTGTATATAGAGCATTTCAGTTTCTGTATTATAAAGCAGGGATCTAAATCCCATCATTTTCTCTCCGCAGGACCATTTTGGGCTGCTTGAAAAATTATTATTCTCTATACCTTAGGTATCCTTGGGACCACCTGAATTAAATTTGTTTCCGTAAGTATTAACACCTAATCTTATGCGTAATTTTGTGTAAAGGCAGGCTTTGACACACTTGCATATAGCGTCGGAAAGAAGAATATATTATAAGCATAATATGAAGATCATCAGTCGGTTGCTACGCTACAGACACTGTGAACTGTTCAATACATTTTTCTTATGGTACACTATTTTGGACGTACATCTGATATTATTAAGTGAAACCATCAACCCACATATCAATGTACTCATGAAAGAACTTTCTATGCAAATTTGTAAAAATATATAGAGCCCCCTATATAATATAAAAAGAGGATGTCATCATAACTATAACAAACATGGAAACAATTGAAAAGGGATTTAAAAGATGGCAAGTTATATAAGTACCTACACAAATTATTAAATTGTATAAATATAAATTTTTGTTATTTCTTATAAAAAAATCATCATACGAGATTATAAGGTTAGGAAGATGATTTAAAATCTTGTAGCGATCATACTGTACACTTATTGTACTTATTATTCTTTTTTAATATGCGAGGGAAGTAAACTACTTCTGTTCAACTACTGATTCCTGTTCATTATTATTTGACGATAATTATATGCAGTGAATACAAATATAAAGGTTCTAATTACGAGTGTGCTGAAACTCCAACTAAATTAACATTTATATATGCTTGTTCTTAGTCCTCGATTGTTATTTCTGTTACAAATTAAAACCGCTGGTGAAGGGAGATTAAAGCGTGCCTCAAAAGGAATATCTACCGCATGTTAATTTATTATAGTTGGTTTCTAATGAAGTTGTGTTTTAGGTAGATCCTTTTCCCTTTATTGCCCATCTTTTTAATTAGAAATTCCTTTTAAATAAAATTAAAGTTAGCAGAAAATGTCACAAATACCGAATCAAATTTGGTTTTAATATATGTATTTAATATATTTGTTTATAAATTAATATCATTGCTTTGTTAAGGTATTTTGACCCATTTTAAATTCTTTTTCCAAAATACTGAAGACATTAAGTGTTGCTTCCACGAAACATTTTTTATTCTACATAAGTTTAACCATTTTTCTTCTTTTTTTTTATATCGGCATAACTATCGCTTCGAGTTATTCCATCCAAACTAATAGTCTGGATTAAGATAGCCGCCACGATACCACATGGTATCGTGGTCACAATTGCTATGTACAGTATGCTGGTACAGTATGCCATGGTCACAATTGCTATTACGGCCTATGCTTGATTGATCTTCAGTTCCTGCATTTCCTGGTGTTGGTGGATATGGTCAGTGTTCATTTCTCCAATGTGTTAACCAGACCTAACCTTCTGTTAATCTTCCAGGCAGAGTTAGCCATTGGATTTGAAAATTGATTAATTTCTATGATGCTTTTAATTTCACCATTCAGTTGATGATTGTGACTGTGACAGTGATTGAAAACAAGACCATTTTCTAAGTGACAACAACAAGAATCTTTTAGTAGGCTATAGTATAGGCTAAGTTCTTGACGAGGCATAACTTCAGATATAGATATTTTGATATGCGGAGCCAAAAGTAATATTTTTCTCTGTTGAATCTGTTGTAAATACCAGGGTTCTTTTGACAAGTGCATATTAGTTACAGAACATAATACATTAGTTTATTACATTGCTCGGTATTAAAAGTAGTATAAAAATACAGAGAAAATTGAAAAAAATTGATAAATGAAATGTATGTCTAGATGCAGCAGAAAATACCTCATTTTCCTAGGGTTGTCTTTATTAGAACAATTAACAGTACAGTACGAAAACAATGTATAGACCTTTTTGAATGCAGATAATTGTAAATCTTCTCTTTTTTTCATAAAAACTGTATTTGCAATAATATGCTTCTCAACTGATATATTAAACAAACAGCTTTCCGGCACCACTTCGCCGGCGGAAATGTTTCCAAGTTGTAAATTTATTGTCATTAAGGACGCGAAAGTATTATTTAATGGGATTATATTATAGGAAAATATTTAATGGGAGGTACCGACAGTCTTATAAATGGCTAAACTCTTCAAATGAAGAAATAGAAAAAGTAGGTACACGTAGGGCAGTTTTGTTCTCAATTATATTTATGGAAAGCCTGCGTATATAAAATCAAGTTTGTTTGTGTATAAGGGTAGAATATTTTCCTTCGTTTATTTAAGGAAGCCATTTATGTCAACAAACAGGAATCGTTAGATGTGCACATACGTTTCCCGGAATTCAAACAAAATATTATCTCAAAGACATGTCGTATTGCATTTAATAAACATAATAAAACATTTCTGGTTATTACGTTTACACAAATGTCCAGCTATACGCGTATATTTTCTTTTAAGAGGTATTAAAGTGACTACCAAACGCAGGCTCCTGATACTGCTGAAATATTGATAATAGCCTGATATCAAGGTGTAAGAAAGCAATTTCAACTTAATTCCGACTTATTTACAAAAAAATTAAAACTTTAGTAACCTCTCATACTAACGAAATAGTTACTTACGAAATAAGTGACTTAGTTCTTTATGTATACAGCGTGATGATAAAGTTTGGAACAAAATTTATAACTTTTATACTGAGTGATTTAAAAAAAAAACGCCGAGACAGGTCAATTTTACTGTCCGGAGGGGCATCCCTTAAGATGATTTGCTTGGATACAGGGTGACCCAGAAAAGCTGGACGGCTATAAATTTGTTTTTTCTTATAGAACACCCTATATATTTATCCATTTTCGGATATAGCTTTCTCTTTTGTTGATGGATTACAACCCAATTTTTATAATACTACCATTTGAGAAATTGCTTGATATTAATATAATAATAATAATTAATTTAATAATAATTTAATAATTTAATAATAATAATAATTAATTATAATTAATATAAATAATAATAATAATAATATTTCACAAAGCAGGTACTTGGAATGAATTACAAAATATTGTGCAAAATGATTTAGCATACATTAAATACTGGTTTGATCATAAACTACTAACATTGAACTTAGAAAAAACCTGTTATTTGCCCTTTTCCTGTAATATAACTAACTTGCCTTCATTTAACTATATAAGTATTAAAGACCAGGGTTCTTCCTACTCTATCTTACCTAAGACTGAAGTTAAATATTTGGGATTACTATTATTTGATAGACACTTTAAATGGGACTTACATATTCGATTTATTGTAAAGAAGTTGCAGTTTATCCTACATAAATTTAGAATACTTTGTAACCTTCTTGATAAAAGTTTAATTAAAATTATATATTGTGCTTTGGTGGAAAGCCACTTAAACTATGGTATTTTAGCTTGGGGAGCAGCGGCAAATTGTCACATACAACCCCTGGAGGTTCTGCAAAAAAGATTTTTGAAAATAATGTTACAGAAAAACATAACTTGTCCAAGTAATCTTCTCTACAGTGAGGCTAGAGTCCTTGATATAAGGCAAATGTTTTACCTCAATTGTACCATCCGTTACCATAAAGATAGACAAACGTCCGCTTTGCCAAATCATGACTATACTACCAGAAACAGGCATCAATACACAATTCCTTTTATGAGCAAAAAAATTGGACAAAGATCCTATGCTTTTTTGGCACCGAAGTTATACAATACCATTCCAATTGAAATAAAACAAGTGTATAGCACTTCCATTAAATATAGATTGAAATCATATATTTTGTCATTGTCTCGGGAGGTATGTCACAACTATATAGAGAATAGAATATAATTAGAGTAGGAAATTTGTGATGGATTGAACGGTAGCTTTTTGTATTTCCCCATTTGCATTTATTTTAAAATTTTTATTGCTTTGTCTGTGTATTTCATGTCTTTATTTTATTATATGTACCTGCTATTATACATTTAATGTATTTGTACTTATTACATATGTATGACTTTGTTCTTTTATTGATGTTGGTCATGCGTGAATGTCAATTGATAATGTTTTGTATGATAAAAAAAACTGTTCTGGGTTATCCTCGCCTTTTTACTATTTCTGTTTTTTTTTATCTTAAGTTCCTACAGTATTTTTATAAGTTTGTAATGAGTTATGAGTATTATATGAGTATTTGTATACGCCACAAGTATATTTTTTGATGTAATTTATTAATATTGTATTTAGGAAAGTGCGTGTAAATTGTAAATTAAGTAAGTTGTAAATCGCTTTATTTTCATGTTTTATATGTTTCTGTTTGGTTTCACTACACACACACTCACTAGAATTTAAGAAAATTGTATTGTAACACTTCATTTTTGTCTCTCGAAACAAGTACTTTGAGTACTTATCGAGTAGGAATATTTATTTACAGTTACCTTTCAAATGCATGTCTGCAATGTTTTATACTTATGTGCAAATTTGATGTATGTGAATAAATAAATATTATTATTATTATTATTATTATTATTCGCTTATTATTGGAGATAGAGCCATCAAACCTTACATCATTGTATTCATAAGAGAAAGCTGTATCCGAATATGGATATACATACAGAAATATACAGAAAATGATATTTTCCATAAGAAAAAACAAATTTATAGCCGTCCAGCTTTTCTGGGTCACCCTGTATCCAAGCAAATCATCTTAAGGGATGTCCCTCCGGACAGTAAAATTGACCTGTCTCGGCGGTTTTTTTTTTTAAATCACTCAATATAAAAGTCATGAATTTTGTTCCGAACTTTATCATGACGCTGTATTTCTTTTTTTCATCCACTGGCACGGGATTGTCTTAACATCACTGTTATTCAATTAATTGAATTATATATAATTCATTTAACTGTGTCACTACTAAACTGCGTGGTATGTTTATACTGAATCGTTTTATTTATGTGTATGTATTATGTTGTCTTCTTTTTAATTTTGTGTTATAGTGTTTTATGTGCTATGTAATTTATCCAAATTGTTTTCTCCTTTTTATTATATTAGATATTGACACTGCTAATGTTTTGTACAAGATCTATGCCAATAAAGTATTCTATTCTATTCTATTCTCCTGCATCAGCAGTCGAAATAGACTGATTCCAATTTTCAATATATTAATTTTAATTATCTATTTTATTTATTTATTTATTTAAAATTCGTGTTAATATACACCAGGGTGTTTACACTCGTCACAAAAACCAGAATATGGAGATTACTTACTTACTAGCTAGAGTACAAATAATCATATTAAAGTGCCTATTATTAAAAGATTAAGATCAATAAATAACAAGTAGAATTATAGATACATACATATTACAAACAATTAATTAAAAAAAAATACTACAAACAAACAAATTTAAAATAGTCACTAGATGTCGCGAAAGTCGCTTGATAAAAATTGATTAAAATCATAAAACGCGTTCATCAGTAAATAATTCTTAATTTTTTTTTTAAATTTATTCAAGTGTAGAGTCTTTAAATGGTCAGGTAGGACATTAAAAAACTTTACACCCAAATAACCTGTACCATTTCTTGTTCTTGTTAACCTTAGGTATTTATCTGAGGAGTAATTTCTATTACGGGTGCTATATGAGTGACTTTCATGGTTGCAATGGAATGACTCTATATTTTTCTTAACATGAACAAGGCAATGGAATATATAAGTACAAGGAAACGTGAGTACATTCAACCTAACAAACTGATCTCTACATTCATCTCTGTATTTTAAACCCGCTATAACCCTTATAGCCTTTCTTTGCTGCGAAAATACTTGATTGCTAGAAGGTGCGTGACCCCAAACAAGTACCGCATAGGATAAAACAGAGTGTATAAAACTATGATACACCATTAATAATGTATTCCTGGACACTACACGTGCTAGACTTCGAAGCAAGTGGATATACTTAGACATTTTAGAGCAAACGTAGTTGACATGCTGGTTCCATAATAATTTAGAATCCAGGTGTACCCCCAGAAATTTAACAGAATCAGGATTACTTATATGTTCTGAATTTCGTAACGTGAAGATCATAGTTTCGGTTTTTGTCGTGTTGAGACTTAAGTTATTAGATGAAAACCAGTTATTAACATGTGATAGTGTTTTATGCCTTTTTTCTGTCAGTAATGTGAAATTACTATTTCTAGTTATTATATTAGTATCATCAGCAAAAAGTACACTACTTACATTATCTTTATCTAACGAATTTGGGAAGTCGTTTATATATATACCAAAAAAAGAAGAGGGCCCAATACTGAACCCTGAGGCACCCCATGTAAAGGTATTTTAATATTAGATTTGACTTGATTGTATTGAACATATTGGGCTCTATCACTTAAATAAGATTTCACCAGATTTGTACTATCGCTTGAAAAGCCATAACAATATAATTTCTTTATGAGGATAGAGTGAGAAACACAATCGAATGCTTTTGTTAAATCCAAAAACTGGGAGGCTACGAACTCACCATTCTCAAAACCAATATTAATCATTGTTGTTAGATAGTCAATAGCCAATGTAGTTGATAGGTTATTACGGAAACCATATTGATGACAGCTGAAAAGCTTGTTAGTCTCAAAATATGTAGCTATTTGATTATTTAATAAATTCTCATAAGTTTTTGCCATGACCGGCACTACGGAAATGGGCCTATAATTTGATGGGTCATTGATATCATTTTTTTTATATATGGGAACAACCTTAGCTATTTTAAGGCACTGAGGAAATATATTATCCTTAATAGAATAATTAATCAGAAAAGTGATAGGGATTTATTTATTTATTATCTCTCTGCCTATAGACTGGAAACCAGAAGATTTTATTATTTACAAATTTGATTGTCTTCAGCACGAAAAAGTACAAATTTTGGAGATCGGCACATAAAGCTGTTAATCACAATATAGGAAAAATTTATAGCTATATGTGATACACATATGTATTACGTAAGTACCTATAATTATTGTTTTACACGTTACATAATTTCAAAATAAGTCTTGATAAATCATACAGCAGCCCTACAAGTAAGCAACAGCCATTATGTGTATCTTCTATATTGTGATTATCAGTTTTATGTGCAGATTTCCAAAATTCTGTTAGCTCTAGATTTTAAAATCTAAAATAAACTGGTCTGAGGCAAGACCGTAACATAGAATATATTATGAAGTATTCTATTTTCCTACTTCTGTCCTTCTGCTCTTTTTAATTGTCTTATTTCTGATCTGTTATTTTTCCAGGTGGCGTAATACCTAGAAAAATCTTGATTAATAGGATGGTTGCATCTTCTCCAAAATTACTACATATTCTAATAACGCAGAAAATGATATCACGTTACGTTTACACTTAATAAATACTATATATAATTTGCCTTATAAAATACTTAATTGGTATATGAAAAATAAAAAATTTACACGTTAAAGAAAACTGATAAATCAAATAAGTACCTATAAGAAAATATACCTACTTTTTCTATATACACTGTGTCCCATTCTCGATAGTAATGTATTGCTATCTCAGTTATTATAAGAGATAGAGAAATTGTAAAATTAGAGAAATTTTGTAGGATTTTATGCTGATTTCAAATATCTTTTCTATTTTAGTCTATCTTTTTAAGTTTTTGATATATTTGGAAAAAAACAAATATTGCCGATTTCTTTTTTCTTCGATAACACAGTAGGCGTTCATTTGACAAGGCTCTCTTTGCTAAACCAGTTTTTTATTTTCTACATGGCAGGTTTACGTTAGGCGGGCGATATTACCCTAATACACCTTATTATTTTTGTATTTATTAAATAACGAAATATTATGTTCCGAGTAATGTTTAAGTGTTTTGTCGAAAATTTACTTGTCTTTTAAATTTACTGCAATGAAAAGAGATCATATTTTTAATAACATGCTTTTTGTTGATAACCTATTTCTTATCTCAATTTGGGTACATTCCGTGTGAGATTAATATAATTTACAGTTTAACACGTAGATTGCTAGGCAACAGACGAAAATACATGCCACAAAAAGCAGTATGGAAATCCTATTAAACCGAAACTGTTACATTCAATTGAAGTAATCATTTCGAATAATCACAACCGGCAAATTCACTAATTTTCCTCATTAAACCAGAAATGAATCAATCATAGTCAGGAAGGCAGGAGTAATTCAGCTTCCCACAATTAGAATACGTCGAGTGATAATAAGTTGAAGGCATTGTTCTCCTTTGAAAAGGTTCATACATGCCAAATACTAAATTGAAAGGGAATGCATAAGTTAAGCGATACGATTAAACAGTATTCTGAGTTTAAGGCTGTAAACTTTGCAAACTAGATGAGTGTAAGTAATGAGACTAAATGATATACTGCTAAAACTTCTCCAAATTTTCGGACATGCAAATTCAAATGAGAAATAGAAATAAAGTTTTTCATTACTTGTAATAATTTTTATTTTTCTGATTGGCTCCGTGTGAAATTAATACCCTTAGCGCTATTGCAAAGTATAGGCTTGTAGAAGTAAACTTTGACTAAGTAAAAAAGTTTATTTGGGACAATATTCAGAAATGCTTCCTGAAGAAGCTGCGTTTCTCCAAAGTTGGCGACTTAAATGCTTAGTAGGCTGATGACGTGATTGCAAATACATTTTATTTAAATTTAACTTCTAAAACAAAACAAAAATTTCTATAAAATTTTCAAAATGAGCTCTTCGGCTGTAATACAGGCTTTTTGCCATGTCTTCGAATGGATAGCCGTACTCGTTCCAGTATTCCTGTGTAGTTTCTAATACTTCTGAAAGCTCTATACCGTCCTGCAATACTTGTACTGTTTCAACTGGACCCCTTTAAACAAGATCTATAAAGTGACCCCACAAATAAAAATCACGCACACTAATAAAAAGCGGGTTACAATCAGGAGTTCTAGCTGGCCATTCTACTGGTCCTCCTCTTTTAATCCAGCGTCTAGGGTAATCATTGTATTATTAAATGAGCTATAGCTTAATCATGCATGAATAATAATTGTTGTCTAATCACAAAAATGGAACATATCGTAAAAGGGCTGGTACTTGTATGCTAGTATGTTGTTGGTTCATTAAAAATCAGTGGCAGAAAAAAAGACTTATTAAATTGAAATTATCACCAATGGCACCAGCCCAAACATTACAAAAAAACTGATGTTGATCATTCATAAGAGGACACTACGGTGTTTCTCACCACTACTAACATATCAGATTCCCTTTAGACAATCATGTCTTAATGTGGCAACATTGTTTATCGTGCCCACTTAGTATACTATTTTCGAATTTCTTATCATTCTGAAAGAAAGCACCTTAGGATATGTTCTTTTATTGTGCCAATGATTAATTATTATTATTAGATTGTATGCATAAAAACTTATAAAGGCTCATACAATCCCTTGAATCCGTAAAAATGATTATAAAATATCAAATATCTCCGAAACGGCTTGGTTTAAGTATATAGTATACATAGCATACGTCACGGTCAGAAATTCTATTTGTAACAGCTTTTGTTTCTAAAGAAAGTAGCACAATATTGCAAAAACTACGTCCGTGTATGTATTTTTAATAGTAAGCGAGATATTTTACAAATACAACATCAATTTTAATCTCTGTACAGTTTGTATGTTATTATATAATTATTTTATAATTATATGATTATATTATTTAATATAATCTTCGAAATGCGTTTGGCTAAACGTTAGAATCATTCATAATTAAAATAAGAAATGTGAGAGAATGAACATAGTTCTAGATATCTCGAGAGTGAGGGGTGTTGGTGACTTTTTTGACCCCCTGTTAACTTTTTTGTTTACGGAATTATAAAAAATGTGAAATATAACAGTTGCACGATTTTTTATGAAGTTTTCGAAAATTATAGTGGAAAAACAAATTAAGTCCAAACAAAATGGCCGTGCATATTAACTTTGTTAATTTAAATGGAACACCCTGTATATGTTTTATATTTGGGCAGAACGTTGTCTCACGAATACAGTGATATAGATATTGATGGGTCTATCTTTAATAACAACGGAGATATAACCAAAAAAGTTCACCAGAAGACCGATGTGCTAGAAGAGAATATCGATTCGTTGCTAGGCAGTCTTTCTCCAACACATCGCTCCGGATTTTTTCAAGCATCACTAAATAATGTTGAAAAACGTAATTATAACTACGTAAGATAGTTCGCCTCTCGCAATATCTAATGCAATGTTGATATTATTAACATTTTGTAACCTCTATATCTTTTTCTTTGACATAGTGCTTTTGTTTTTTTTCTTTGTGTAGGTATTCATTATGCATGTCATACCATTACTGTGTATGTTCTTAGTTTAAGTTGATCTTTGTAATTAGGCAACGCTGCCATTTTGAAATGAATAAATAAATAAAGAAATAAATACATATCTTAATGTAATTCTGGTTAGATATATTATGCTATGCAAATAAATAATGAAATCGAAGGTTTATATTCACAATCCAGTTTACACAACAGTATCTATTATAGTTAGTTGATTTATAGTTGGTTTAAATTCAATACTGTTGATGAAGGTTGCTGCATTCATTTGAACATGGCACTTTACAAACTTGCTCCTTCCTCATACACACAAACACAGTCAGTGCAGCAAACAGGAAGTAACCAGTTTCCTATACCAAATTACCGAAGTTAAGTAAATGCAATTTGCCCAGAATATATTCATTAATCAAATCTTGATTTCTATTCATTTACGTATGTATTATAAGTATCTAATCAATACTTATATATACAAATAGCTCTGAAACTAGGATATATACTCTTGAGTAGGTAATGTCAATATTAAGTGGTAAGTGGTCTGCAACTTGAATTATTGCACTATACGAAGAATAGAGGCAAAATATTTAACAAGAAGAAGTACTAGTTTCATTTTCTTTAAAATATCCAACAAAATAAGCTAAATAAAGATACATAATCTTTATGAAGTTTTCAGAAATAAAATACTCCACTATGGTTGAGAAATTTCCAATGCTTCTATACCTACATATAATCACAGACGAACAATATTGAAACAGATGAAGAAATGCCCAAGGTCTAAATAAAACTAAGCACTATAGTGTTTAGTAATTAGTAGCACAGTAATTTTTATAGACGATCTACTCAATACTCTCAGTAGGAATTTCATTATGTTTAGCTAAGAGACTACCGATAATATTTAAAAATTTTTGGTTCCATTGTTCAAAACAATTTAGAAAAAGAAAAGTTACAATGTAAGGATATTGTTAATTACAATAAACATCCGAGTGTTAACGAAAATAAAGAAATCATCGAACCTACAATCAAGAGATCTTAAAACTTAATCAATTTTCGAGGGGTGGAATCGTTCAGTGTAAGAGAAGGTCATATTTCAATGTGGCGTTAATAAGCAGACAAAGCCCATCACCATAGCAACTGTTCTCGCTAAAAATGATATAATACTCAAGGTTACAGCTCAAGCAGGAGACTCAATAGATAAACCATAGAAATAAATTAGGTCGTTATTTGAGGCTCGCTAATGTTTTTAACGTGGAGTACAATTTGATATAATTTCTTATCTTTACTTATTATACCATTATCTTTCTTTTCATTCTACGTAATTACTTTTTTAATCTTATTAATGGATATTTAGTATTGTTGACAAGATTAATTAATTCTCAAATGATTAATATTATACACTTTAGACACATCGATATAAAAATGCTTCAACTCTTTTATGGAAATAAATCATGGAAACCCCTACAATATTTTTCTTTGTTTGGAAAGATATATCATATAATTCATATTCCCACTCCACCAACAATTTTTAATTAAATTGTTTGCCCGTAGATCAAGGCTTATTCGTAGGGATGGCTTGGCAACTATCCTGGCGATGGCCTAGGATGGGAAGAATGTCAACTTGGTGTTAATGTGAGAGATTAAAATCAGTTGATGTTTGACTTGTCCCCCTAACTAATGAGGTTTTCCAGGTTTCCCTCATTCCAGCACTGAATGGTGGTTAGGGCCTACCAACGTAAGTCGTTCCTGAGGCGCAAATGCGGCCCGCGAAATAATAATATGCCGCCCCCTCTCCCACACAAGTCTCAGACTTTCGGGCTAATCCTTGTGATTAGAATGAGGGGTAGAGATATTATTATTATTATTATTATTATATATGAAGACGGAAGGTGGCTGCCCTGAAATGTGCATAAAAAACAAACGTACTCAGCACTGGTAATAAAAATATCTGGTAATAAAGGACAGGAATATTTTTATAAAAAATGTCACTCAAAGTGAGAGACATTCATCAGATTTATAGAAATATTCTTTGGTGCTGTGCAAGTTCTGAAAAATCATCCTTTAAAAATAATAATAATAATAATAATATTAAATGAAAAATATATTTACCAGGCAGACAGGATAAATTAGTGATATACTGCAATTTAAATAAGGGTGTTTAAATAACTAGAACTGTATACAGGAATATGAATTCTTACGAAATGTATCTTCATATGAGATATGAAATGTATAAAAAAATATTAATATACTTGCACCGAACAAGTGCTTGAAAATCTACCCTTAATAATAATAATTAAAAAAAATATATTTACCATCTACTCAGTAGCACTGACGTAGTTTTCCATATAACACCAAAACATTATACTGCACTCGACACACGTTTCTCCAACCAAGTTGGCATCATCTGGAGATGATTAAAACTAAACCTATGTCCTATTCTTACCTAAACTATTGTTACGTAAGATACTATTGGTTCAGTGAAACGTTGTGACGGTTCACCATCGCGACGGATCAGTGAACCGTGATTTACTAACGTGATTTACTAACTAAAAAGTAGGCGATTTTTCCTTAGTTTCCATTTTGTCCTTTGTATTGCCTAAAAATTGTTGTAGTTTATTTCCAGATAATGAAACGAGGATCGTATGTAAATAGATATGAATCATCCCTGATTTTGGTACCTAAGGTTTTTAAAGATACAGTGGTCAATATGTCAGTGGTTTATTCATCGAAAAATAAACTAGAACTTTTAGACAATCCAAAAGACAAAATAGAAACTAAGAAAAAGTCGGGTATTTACGAAATTAGCTGTAAAGACTGCAATCAAAAGTACGTTGGACAAACTAGAAGATCAATTCAAACTAGATTCAAGGAACATATGGCTCATCTCTAATAAGGTAGAAAAAATAAGTCTAGTGTAGCCCAACATGCATTTGAGAACAACCCTAATATACAGTGTGGGTGAGTTTGCATTACACACTCAGTAACTTCGTAAATGCCAAGATATTAAAATGTTTCAAAAAGTACTTCTAAGTGATTTTTTGTGCTCTTTTCAACCCTCTGATTAAAAACGCTCTCATTAAAAAAACAAAAGAGCAGCGACATGTACAGTGATTTTTTTAAATGGGACACCCTGTATTTTATTTTATAATTTAAAATCCTATCAAATTCTGAATATGACATCTTTTCTATTTTTTCTTAAAAGTGGATATGTAAGTTAGGAACAATACAAGAAATTATCGCTACTAGCAAAGTTTACAGAATATTTGTTCTGTAAACTTTGGTACTTATTGAAATATTTATTGGAATAAATGAAAATAATACTATTAACAAAGTTATGAGTTATTTGCATAACTTTTGTCTTCACAAGCATGCTTTATTTTCAATAATTGTGCAATCCATGGCCTACTACTGATAATTTCTTGTATTGTTCCTAACTTACATATTATCACTTTTAAGAAAAAATAAAAACGGTGTCATATTCAGAATTTGATGCATTTTTTGCATTTTTAATGAGAGCGTTTTTAATCACAGGGTTGAAAAGAGCACAAAAATCACTTCGAAGTACTTTTTCAAAAATTTTAATATCTTGACATTTACGAAGTTACCGAGTGTGTAATGCAAACTCACCCACATGAGTGCACTCTGTCATGAATAGTGACAGAGAGCTAACCCCATATATCCCATTTTAATGGTTAATAAATCACGGTTCGCTGATCCGTCGCGTGACAGTTCACTGCACCGTAGCAATAGTTCAGGTAAAAATATAGGTTTAGTTTTAATCATCTCCAGATGATGCCAACTTGATTGGTGTAACGCGCATCGAGTGCAGTATAACGTTTTGGTGTTATGTGGAAAACTACGTCAATGTTATCTTCACACCTAAGGTTCCAACCCCATTTAACATCTACTCAATATATAAATTTTTTTCTACTAGCAGTAGGTACTGCTCACTCACATCACATAATATGTTATGTAGCCAAGAATAACCATGATAAAACGTTATAATATGACCACGATAATTCGCCCATAGGCAGAAATTTTCAAAATTGAAAATAAGAGAATGTACATTGTACAATTTAATTCTGTGATGTAGATGTAATTTTAGCTGTCTAATTTAATAAAGTAAGTTTAGTCGTTCAAGGAAAGAGTAATATTTTCGTGAATATTGTCAGTAACATTTGAAAAACGCTTCTTGGAAGAGAAGATATTTTACTCCTTTTGTACTCGCTCAAATTCAGCGCCATGTCATTAATAGACGCCAAATAAATGTGTATGTGTATAGGGTAAAAATTTTATGATTTTAGAAATTTTCCTCTAAAGAATTGCTTATTCGTGTTAAGAAGAAATGTTAAACAAGCATTTTCAAGTCACTCTAGATTATACGACACTAGATAAAATCAACATCACTGGGAAGTAACTGATCAAGTAGTATTTGAATGCTGTTTATTATGTTCTAGTTTGTGTTATGTTCTTCCAGCCGTCGCGTCGCATCAGCGCTTAACCACTCAATTATTAAAGAAGCTTTCCGAGTTTCCGTGGAAATATTTCTATTGCCGCTAAAATGTTTCTCTTTTTTTACCCTTATTTTACATATATTTATTTTTACATGGTGACTCAATGAAGCTACGATAGCAAGTCGATATAAACTTTAATATTTTAAATGAGACACCCTGTATTTTTTACATATTTAGAAAGAACTCCTTTTTTACGAATACGATCATATAAAGTTTTATGGGTTTATTTCTAATAATAAGCAAAAATAAAAACGACGGTGCTGATCGATTTAAAAAAAAAAAAAGGAAATTTATAAAATAACGAATGTATCCACTACTTTACGAAAGCACTGGATAAACTGAACCTATATTAAATTTCTATTTTAAATGCATAAAACTACATGTAAAATTTATTTTAAAATGATGTTACAAATTAGATCATATAATAGAGATAATATAATGGAGATATGTGTAATGGGGCGTAGAATCTCTTATGCATTCGTTCCAAGAAACTTGAAATATTTGAAAATCGATAACGGAAACAACATGGTATGTATTTTCCGCGACACAATAAAGTTCTATATTTCAGTGGAACTGTCGCCAAGCGGTATTGAGTTATAATAAAATGAGCTTGTAATAACCTAGTGATGATTCAGTGCGCCGCATTTAATACTTTAATGACGTACTTAACGTGGTTATTCGTCTAATAAACCGACGACCCCGAAGATTCTCGTTTCAGCCAAGCAATTCTTCCAGCCGTCGCACCAGCGCCTCGCCACTCAATTATTAAAGAAGCTTTCCGTGGAAATGTTTCTATTGCCGCTAAGATGTTTCTCAGTTGTTAATCTTACAAGATTATGTTAATAAGTCAAAGTAATAACAAATAGAATTTTAGATATCTTTGGTAAATTACTGAATAATTTGTAAGACATGTCTACAGGATTGTGAATATTTTTTAACAAGGATATGTCAATAACAAGGTTTTTATAGTTAAACTTATTTAATTAATTAAATTTTAATTATTTCATTAATTAGTAAAGCTACTACTGATGTTCTTCGAAAAAAAAATATGCAGGGTGAGTTTTAGTGAGACAGTGTTGCGTCGAGCTGTTGAAAGTGGTGTGTTGGAGAAAGACTGTGCCTAGGAACGAATCGATTTTCTCTTTCTAGCGCATTGCTCTTATGACAATTTTTTTTGGCAATATCTCCCTTATTATTAGAGATAGACCCATAAAACCTTATATATGACCGTATTCGTAAAAAGAGTTCTTTCTAAATCTGCGTGTTCTATTTGAAATATTAAAGTTTATATCGACCTAGCGCCATTAAGTCGCTCTGTAAAAAAATGTATATCTGTAAAACAAGTGTAAAAAGAAAACAAAATCGACGATTCCGAGCGATTTTTCAAAAACTTTACCATTTTCAAAATAATGCATTTATGCGGACTTTATGGACCGCAACGAACCTTTTTAATTTTCTTTATTAGCTCTAACTAATTAGATTCCTTAACTTTAGCTCCGGGTGAGCTTACGGTAGGGTGCAGATTCAAAGCTTTAGTAGCAATTTTTGTAGTACCTTGTAGATAATTTTGTTTTGATATAATATGCAATAATAATACTTATAAATAATAGTAAATGTTCGAATTGAAACAAACACGTCTTTCTATATTACAATTAAAATATTTTGTATAGTTTTGAAATAATGAAGTGAAATGAAATAAACAATAAAACAAGAAAGAACAACTGATGGTTGTTATCAATCAAAATTACTTTTACATTTATGTATCTGCAAATAAAATAATATGATTTGGTTTACAACCTCTCAGCCTCTCAGCAATAGATGGACTTTGGGCAACATGCAACAGACACTGGAGCTTTCCGGAAACTTCGAACAAGATGATGTAGCTAAGCTTCTTGTCAATCCGGATTCTGCTAATCGGGATGCACGTGTCTTCTTCTTTTATCATACTTCTAATGGTGGAATTGAAGTTCCAGTCAGTTCTCCTCTGTCACAATAAACTCAGCTAAGCTAGGGATGTGCAATTCCACTAGCTTAAGTTCATTGACATTAGCTCCGGTAGCTCAGGGAGATTTATGACACCAGGGCGTAGTATTCGTAGGGCTGCTTTGAATGTTGACAAGTTATTTGGGCACCAGGATAATTTTTAAATATAAGATAAAAGAAAACTATATAAAAGTTAGTTGAATACACTATAATCAAATAAGCAAATTGAATTGAAATTACAATTGACTAATAAAGTTACTATTTAACAGTAATTAAAAAAAATGATGTAATATTGACTAAAAAATGAAAAAAAAAAAGGTAAAATGAAATTTTAAAATTGGCTAACTTTACATAAATTTTATGAGGTTCGGGGTCACTCTGACAATCTCGTTCCTTCTTTATGAGGTCAGTACTCTCACCCTTAACCTGTGCTGATGATTGGATCCAGGTGGACTTGCCGTGGCAAAGTGGGGAAGCTAGAGCTCTAGTCAAGATGACCGTCACGTACTGGCTAAGTCCAATCCTCTTATCTATGGATTTGTAGATGATCAGCGTCCAGGGTTCTTTAGCAGGTTATGGATCTTGCAGTCAGGTTACAGCAGCCTCGTCTCAGAAGAGTACATACAAAGAATTGTTTGTGTTAAGAGTGCCCCAAAATTTACAAATATATAGATGAACGTTGACGGCTAGTGTAGCCAAGATTAAAAATTATAAGTAAATTCCTGAAGGGAATGTACCATAAAATATGGTTGTTGTCAAATACTCTGAGAATTATCACAGGGAAAATTATAAACAAATGAAAACAAAACCTGGAAGGTGTCAACCTTTAGTGACCCGACCCAGAATGAAGCAAATAAAATTACCCAAAAAATTGCATTCAAAAGAACTGATTACAGTTCAGCACTCGACAATTTCTTAATAAAAACTCTAATCGTTAATATTTAAACTTACTATAGTTCAGAAGGAACAAAAATAAATTCAATAAAAAAACCCTCTATTATCTGACCCAAAATTCCAAAAACAACGGTTTCATAACCGGTTAAACAAGGAGATATTACCACTCTAATTAGGTAAAAGAGAAAAATTATTTCATTAATATTTCAAATACTGAGTGACAAGTTGTAAAAATTCGTATTGATTGATTGTACAAATTTGTTACCAAAGAACAATAATCAATGAATTTACAGATATTAGGAAACTGTTCCAGTCTTCTAATCGGCGTGCATGTGAGTTATTAAAATCAAATATCTACTCAGGTAGGCAAAGCAATACCACACTACCTCTAAACAAATGTAGATAATTACAAAGAAACAAATTAATTAATGTAGTGCAGAAAGTACGATATTAGCAATTTTCTATAGCTTACATACAATATATGATAACGCTAAGATAAGAGAAGATAAGATAAAGATAAGATAAATGAACTTAATTCCCAAAGGGCACAACACGTGGTTTTGACTAGTAGCAATCCGATTCATACAAAATGGAGGCAAGAAAACTCAAATTTATTGGTTTAAAAAAAAAAACAATGTTTTCTATAATCTCCAGACTAGAGCACAGCTTCACAAATTTATAATGTAATATTGAAACAGTATTCTAATGTTCTGAATCGTATTCCTGATCACCTTATAGGGTGACAAAAAAATCTCACTGACCACGCCTAAATAATTTACCTAAAATCCAGGTAAATCCTGATTATATATGAAATATAATTACTTAATAATAACAACAAATCGCTATGATCGTATTTCTGTACTAATAATTATAATAGCAACCAATAATGAAAGTGAATAAATTATATATATCACATAGATAAATAACTCACATGTGCCTATCCACGAAAACGGGGACTGTCTATTTTCATTCCTAAATCACACCGGCGTCTCGCTTGAGTTTTGGAGGGGCTACTTAGCCAATCAGCGCATTCCAACGCGTTATTGAAAAACGGAGAACTTAAGCCACGAACAATTAGGTTGGGTGTTTTACGGGGTGCATAATAATAGTGAACCTCATGGAACGACATTAAAATGTACGTTACACCTCTTCCAAGAACCCAAGGTGTTTTACATGGAATAGGAAGTATTTAGACCAAGATCGTAAAAGAAAATCGTAACATGAGCCGGATAACAACAAATAATTTTGAAATGATAACTGTAATCTGTGAAATACAAATTTAAATCAATGAATTCAAAATTGAACAAAAATTATATATAAAATTTACATGAAAAGGGATTCACCCTGTATGTGAAATTGCAAGAAAATTATTCAAAATATGCAAAATAATTAATAATTGAAAAGGTAAGATAGAATTAACTAAAATAAGTGAACTTCCAGAATAGCAACTATAACAAATGGTTCAATAAAAAATTAGAAAATATCTTTTCTTTAACTTATAAAAGTTTGTCTGTGCCAAAAAAAAATATTGACCTTGTTGATTAAATATTTTCTATACACCTAAGCTGTAAAAATATAACGTTATACTAATTATGGATTGCATAATATTAATGATTATTAAATTGCAGAAGTGAATGATTTAAAAACAAATATATATAGCGTAAATAAATAAAATACAAAAAGTTTATCCGTAAAAAAAATTGTTAATACAGGGTGAGTCAGTTTATACTAGCAGGACTCTGGCATTCGATAGAACACCTGATTTTAAGTGAAGTTTGTCATATAAACATATGTGGGGAATCGCTTCGTTTTTGAGATACAGGGTGTCAAAGTGTCAAGCCCCACACAAAAAAATCCATTGGTGTTATATCTGGGGAACCTGAGGGCCGTGCGATTGGACCTCCACGTCCAATTCACCTCTCTGGATAATTGTCGTCTAACCAAGCTCTTACATTTTTTTTAAAATGAGCTGGGCAGCAATCCAACAGGAACCAAGCTTGCTGTCTTAAATTTAGAGGGACATCTTCCCACATATTAGGATGTTCGGTTTCTAGAAACTGTATGAAGTTTTGCGAACTGACCCTTTCTGGCAGAAATATAGTCCAAATCATCGATTTTCAAAAATTGCTACCCATACGTTAAAGCTAAACTCATTTTGAAATTTTCTTGGCCGAATTGCACGTGGATTTTGCTCTACCCAAATATGTTGACTTTTGAAATTTACTATCCCACGTTGGGTGAAGCAAGATTCCTCAGTCCATAATACATTGGATAAGAAAGTTCTATTATTTTCTAATGTGTTAAGGATTCAACGACAAAAATTCACTCTGCGTTGTTCATCGCCAGGATGTAGACCTTGATTTATTATTAATTCTTAATTATTTTACTTAGTTATTAAAAGTCTTTGAAATGCTACAAAAAAATAAATAATTAGTGGCAAAAGTTGTACTGTAAGTATGTAACCTCTGACAATTTAGATTAATGAACTTTCGTTTGACAATAATTGTTTTTAGTGAACATTTTCATAAAAATATTTTTTTTAATAACATATTCTTTCAGAGATTTCTTCAAATTACTCGATAACTGTTACAGGTACGATAAAAATGCAAGAGACAAAAAAGTTTCTAAATTGAACATGGAATCCAAATTTTGGCAAATGAGCAGTCAGTGGCGCACCACAAAAAAGTTCTGGACGATAAAAGGGGGCCTGACCCCCGAAAAAATATCACTCTGTACATTTTCAAATCGTTTACATATGTCAAAATTTGTGGACCATCATAGGTAATCTACCGTAAAAATTTGAACAAGTTATCTTGAAAACTATAGGAGCTGTGTGGAAAACACTAAAAAAAACCAAAACTTTGACACCCTGTATCTCAAAAACGAAGCGATTCCCGACATATGTTTATATGACAAACTTCACTTAAAATAAGGTGTTCTATCGAATGCCAAAGTCCTGCTAGTATAAACTGACTCACCCTGTATATCAATTAATATGTTAATAATTTATTTTGCTGTTAAAACAGCTTTCGCACATTCAAATAAAAGTCAACATTAAAATAAAGTAGAAGGCAGTCTGGGGAATTTTAAGTTCAATTTTAAATTGCATCCTATTTTTTACTGAAACTGTGACACGGACTCTGTCATACTCTTTGACTCTTAAATTACAGAATCTCCTCTTGGTTTATCATCATAAATATAAATGTTGGCACCCATCCTACCTGAGAAATTATCTTCCATTGTGCAGGTAAGAAATATGAAAATAAAATATTAGGGTCATAACTCAAATAAGGACCCCACAGAATGCTTATATTTTCCTAAAGTAGGTACCCGCCCACAGTTTTCATGAGGTAAAATATTAGGTTATGATGAAAATGTAAATAGGTACCGGTGATTTACGTAACAGAGGCCTATATATTTAAAATTTCAGGAACTAGAGAAAAATTAAATTCCTCTTATTTTCTCAATCGTTACGATGCTGCTAAAATGCTTAAGGAAAAAAGGACGTACTAAAGATATAATGAAGTGGAATAAACACTACGCATTTTTCGCAAAATCGTCGCAAAATGTGAGTTGCTGCTACTACTATATAAAATTACCAAAATCGATATAGTTGTTTCGACCCTAAGATAAGAGGCGTGAGAATCTGGAAATCTCAATGTAAGGGTTGTCTAAATGAGAAAAATTTTTAAAATTATCATTTTTGTTTTTACTTCTATTCTTATTTGTTCTATTACATGTGATAGCAGAAAATAAAAAAATAATTTTGCATAGCAGCTTTCGATGGTCTTTATGTCGGTTTCGATAACATTCTACAACGTTTGGTCTTTTTAAAACTATACTCAACTTGTTTTCTTTTAATACGGCTCTTATTTTTTTTGTGGATTTTAGGGTCTGTTGAACCACTGTCACCTACCCTCATATTCTTTAAGTACTGTCCTGTATTATGACAAATCTAATTTGATCAGGAAATCTATTAATGGAATCTAAAAATTAATGGAATGAATAATTTAAAATTGTATGGTAAGATTATAACTTTATATTATTATTTTTATGACACATATTAAAAATCTAAGCTTTGCCTACCTTAATTATTACTATACTAAACTTACAAGTGCCCGAAATTTGAACGATTCACTTCAAAACAGATATGAACATCTATATATCTACTATATATCTATAGGTAGGTATCTATATACCTATTGTGACTATAACAAATTACACACAAAAAATCCCAGAAAAAATATCTTTTTGTCATGACATAGTCAATAGAAATTAGGATATTTTTTAAGATGATTGTTTCCACTTATGGCTTATGGAAAATACGTTTAACTAAAAAAAGTAAATCGGGTCAGTGTGTCGGTCGTAAGTTCGAATCCCCATTTCTCCGGATAATACAAGGTGGTAAAGCGAGGACGGGGTGAAGGATAGTGGTCAAACTAAAGAATTTCATGAACATTTTATTATCGAATGTTGTCAAGGTCAATGAGAGACAATATTTTAAACATATTTAAATTATTATGACCTATAATGGCCCAAAAATCTTTCGAATCAAACATATATATTCTTTTAAATGTAATTCCCCTTATATATTTCTTTTAAAAGGATAAGGACCACTTTAAGACAAGGACTGACATTGGCGGTTTTTGAAAAAAAAAATATTTTATGAAAAATAATGCCTCTATTCGGTGCATGTCATGAAGGCAACCAAAAGAGATGAATGAAAAAAAAAATGGCACCACAAAATAATTGAATCAGAGTAATTTATCACGAAAGACGTTCGTCATCCAATACTTCAGTATTATACGAGTAGAGGGTGGACACAATATGCAAACTGAGTTTCTTCTCAATATTTTTATATAGAACACCCTGTAGATTACAACGTCTATAAATTCTACATTAAATAAGCTTTCAAAGTGATATGCTATTTCATAATCCTATAATCCATAGTTTTCTAGATTTGAACGTTTCAATCTAAAAAAAATACAATTTAAATATGTGCCAAAAAGTATTTTCAAACTGCACAGTAACCGTAACTAAACGTAAACTTTTCTTAATTAAGGTAATTTAATATTACTAACAAAAACTTATAATACGAAAGAAATTTTACCAAAACCTAATTTCTTAATTTCACCTAAATTTCAAGGATAGGTACACACTTTTGTTTTAAATTCTTTTAGGAGATCTCATTTACTACTAATAACGAATAAGCACAACATATTATAGCACTTAAAATCCTTATATGACCATACATGTTAACTACCAAAACCGTTTTTCACAAAATTTATGAGAATTTTTCTAAAAAATAATGATGGCTTATTCCAAAATAATTATAATACCGAATGTCACTGAGGCTATCCCGGAGGATTTCTTATTTCTTCAGCACGATGGCTCACCTCCTCATGTAGCAATGAAAAATTTTCTAGATGACTGGAAGGGAGATAAGTGGAAAAGTAGAGGAGGACCCGCTACTTGACCACCGAGGTTCCTTGATTTAACACCAATCGACTTTAACTTTATGTGGGAATATGTAAAGGACATACTAGATCCTTCAAGTAGGTACACTCGATGATATGAAGGACAGAATAAGGGATTCGTTCCGAAGTACATCGCTAGAAACCTTAGATAGAGTTAAACTTAATTTTTTACGTAACGAGGTCGAGAGGAGAGCATTTAAAGATATTTTAAAAAATTATATTTATTTTTTTAAGAAATTTATTCGTCCAGAAATTTTCCTTTAAATTTAGATTTACTGAAAAATCTGCCTTTCTTTTGTAGATACAAATTATTTTATTTTAATTAAATTATTTTGTATTGTTTAATAAACCATCTTAATTAAGTTAAGTTTACGTTTAGATACATTTATTGTAAAATTTGATTATATTTTTTGACACATTTTTGTAAATTATTGAAAGTTTTTTATAGAAACGTTAATATCTAGAAAGTTATGGATGGATCATTAGATTATGAAATAGTATATCATTTAAAAGTTTAGTTAAAGTAGAATTTATATGAGTTATAATATACAGGGTGTTTAATTTAAAAATTTTCCAAAAAAAGTCAGTTAATGTATTGTGGCTACCCTATATAATACTGAGGTATTGAATGACGAATTGACTTCTGTTACCAACTACTTTATACCAAATATCTTGTGGCGCCATTTTTTCATTCATATATTTTGGTTGACTCCTCGTGATGCATCCAATAGAGGCATTTGTTTGTCAAAAACCACTAGTTCCAAACCTGCAAAACTTATATGGGAGTGTCAACTAGTTGTCCTTAATTTTTTACAAGTAAGAGTAAAATATACGAGGTGTTACATCTAAAAAATATATGTTTATTCATAACTTCTTATGGAGCCACCCTGTACAGGTCAAAATAATTTTAAAATATGCCTGTCATTAACCTTGACAACATCCAGTATTAAAATATTCATGAAATTTAGTTTGGCCATAATCCTCTATCCCGTTCGCGGTTGACCAGGCTGTATTGCGAGGGAGATTATCACACCAATTATTACATTATTTGAACCAATCTGTAACTGCATAGTCATGTTTTATGGATAACTTTAGGATCATCCGTATAAAGTAAATAATGAACATCCAAGCCTCATAATTTAAAAAAAAAATTGTTCTTTGGGCGTCACTGATATCACTAACGTCGATTGGTTTGGTAAAAAACATTTTCTGGTACTTGGGGTCTTCTACTTCAACCAACCAACTTCTTGGCTCACTTAGTTATCCTAATCTTTGCGTGTGCCCTCACATCTTCCCGCTATCGGGTTGCTAACTCGAGATTTCATCCCCAAAAGATTTTATTTATATTATTTATTTACATTATTTATTCCAATAGCCCCCACTTTTGGAGATTGGTGGGGGTAAAGTAATAGTTTTAAATATAGTTTTCCATTGAGGTGGGATGGTACCTCAAGTGAGTTTTCCCATTGTTGTTTATACACTAAATCTAGCCAGCACGCTAAATGCCAACTTTGTTTCCACTTTCTCTAAAATTATGAAATCTTTTTTTGTCAAAAAATCTACACCACCACTTTAAGGTGCTGGAGTGGGAAAGTCACAGATTTTTTAATTTTATTTTTTTATACCAGGCTGTATATAAATTCCAGCTTTCTAGAATAGCAGGAAGTATCCTGAAGGTTTTGAGGATCATCAGCGAGTGAGTGAATGGCGAAACCAATGAACTTTGCGTATCTTTTAGAACAACATTCTAAAATAGCAGGGCTATAACCATAAAATTTGGTAAATTACATAAATGCCGTGACTACATCCGCCAATATCCATTAACTGTGGTCATGACCTGGGATGGTTTAGGGCCGAGCGAGATTATCGCTCTTTACCCTATCCATCGCTGTAGGCCTGGACTGCCTCGTAGAGGTGGATCCCATTTTTCACCAACCCCGATCACAAAAAGTGATAAGTGTGGCCGATTCGTGGGGTCTCCTCCTGTGCTGGCTCTACCCTGTAGGCTGGGTAGGATCTTCTGACGCTTTTCTGTCTTGTCTTCTTTCTTAGCCCGCATGTCTGGCCCGCTAGGGGTAGTCTGTCTCGAGCGGGGGCGGCAAGTGCCGCTCTAGTTCTGGGTGGTCGTTTGGGGTAGGTCAGGAGTGGCTGTGTAGCCTGGGATGCACCTCTAAAGGAGCCAACTGGCCTTTTAGCTGGGTGCAAGGTAAGAGAAGGGTACTCAAAGTGAGCCTGCGACCGCTGTCGGCGGTCGCGGCTTCGATGGGAGGTCTGAGAGTCGTTTTTTAGTCGCTTCGTAGCCCTCTACGCTTATTCCGGGTGGAATCTGAAACATAAGAAGATCTTACTCTCAGCCTGGGTGCAGCAGTTGACTATATCCTATCCTGAAAATTTGGGACCTAAAGTGTTATCCAAATCGATATTACGAAGGTTTAAAAATACTGAAAAGTGACCTAGATATCTGGAAACGTCGATATTATTATAATTGCTCATTCAAGTAGCCAACGACATATTTACATTTACCTCTTATGATACTTTGTTACTTTTGTTTTCTAATCCAGTAATTGGCTTTCGTATTAGATATATGTGGGTGTGATGTGGATTAATAAATAAAATAAAAAAAGACAGAAACAACTTCTATGTTAAATATTTTTATAATTTTAATAAACAGCAGGGTTATAGAAGCACTACGTATTAAAAACTCAGTGAATTACTTCGTCACAGTTTCTACTTGACCCAAAAATCTCAATATCAAATATCTCGTACTCAAGCAGAAACGCTGTATATCGAGTATAATATGTAAAAAGTAAATCACATGTGGAAAAAAAGAACTCATGTGTGGAATGATTCGCGTAGAATGAACTTGGAATATCGAAGCGCAGATTTTGTTATGATTTAAGCTCCTTCAAATAGGAAAACATATTATTGCATGTCTTTGAAATTAAGGTAGACGGAGTTCAAACTGAAAAGAGATCTGATTAAACTCAATTCGGTGTTGATAATGTAATATATTGCTTTCGTATAGTTACAAACTACATTCAAGATGAATCTGACTGATTTTGTATGCCATTTATATTTTTATAATATCGGCTGTCTCTTAATGTAAGGGTATTATGTAATACATATTGACATATGTCATGGATTAGTACAAAATAATAATAAAGTTCCTGTTTATTTTTCCACAATATTTTTATTACAACAAACTGAAGGGAATAATAATATTAATAATAATAATAATAATAATAATAATAATAATAATAATAATAATAATAATAATAATAATATCTCTACCGCTCATCCTAATCACAAGGATTAACTTGAAAATCCGGGACTTGTGTGGAAGTAGAGGCGGCATATTTCGCGGACCGCATTTGCGGCTCAAGAACGACTTACGTTTGTAGGTCCTAATCATCATTCAGTGCTGGAATGGAGAAAACCTGGAAAACCTGATTAGTTCGGGGAATAATAATAATAATAATTATTATTATTATTATTATACGTCTTTATTTTATACTCGGCGAAGTCCAGGTCATCCTGTTCCACTTTCCACTTAACCGAGTGAGAAAGAAATACAGCAAAAAAAGATTTTTCTCACACCTTACAAAATACAACAAAAGCAATACAATCATAATACAATACAATACAATACAATAATAAATAATTAAACATAATAAACAATAATTAACTTGCCAGGAAAGTTATCTAATACTTACACCTTCTTAAGAATACAAAATACACATATCTTAAAAAAAAATTACTGATTAGAAAACAGTAGATTTCGTACCGATGCTTTAAATCTTTTACTACCATAGGCTTTGATTTCACTAGATATAGAATTATAAGTTTTAGTAGCGCAATAGTTAACGAACGTTCAAAAAATGTAGTTCTATGTTTAGGTATATATAGGAGGGTGCAGTTTCTTAAATTAACGTTATGACAGGTAGACCGAAATGAAATTTATTTTTTCAAACAAATATCTAGGTTGCTCAGATAGATAGCACTAACTTATGAACGAAACATGCAAGATGAAGTTGTCGCCTATTATGCATATTAAGCCATCCAAGTTCCTTCACTTTTGAGCTGACATGATCATATTTTCTTAAGTTGAAAATTAGTCTAACACAATTATTCTGAATTTTTTGTAATCTATTAATAGTTTCAACGTCCAGGCAGGGTCCATATATAGTGTCGGCATAGTTTAAAATTGATAAAATCAAGGTTTCAGTAAATATTTTTTTAAATTCTATACTTAAATATACAGGGCGCCCTATTTCTTGACCCGTTGCATGGGTAACTTTTTTATTAGTAGAGATACAAAAACGCTTAAATGAGCAAATTAGTGCAGTTTTGTACGGTAAGGCGAAAAATTATATACGGGGGAAGGTTGAAAAGTTATTGACAAAAAACGAAAAATCCAACTTTTCTATTATCCCTCGTAGCTCGTTCATTTGAAGAGTTAGAGAAAAATGCTTCACATGTTTTTTGCAGTATTTTTCATGTAAAATGACATGCACTTGCTACTTTTTATATATCTCTTAAAATGGTTGAGAATCACAGTAAAATATATTTTTTTTAAATATAATGGATAGGTGGCTGTGACATTAACCGAAAGTCCCCTTTTTTCTCTTTCAGATGATATAACATAGTCCATATTTTATCCTTACAAAAGTAATAATAATCGTTGTTTTTAAAGAAAGTTTATTGTCACATCAAGAATGCTATGGATTATGGAACAAAAGAATGTTATGAGAACAGAAATTATTAATTAATTAATTATATTGAAGTAAATGTTCGAAATGACCACCATCCTGTTGGATACATAGTAAGCAACGTTTCTGGATACTTCTTAAAACATTATTTATTGTATGTCCATGTATGCTTCTAATTGCATCTTGAATCCTGACTTTTAGATCCTATATATCTAGAGGAGCTGTCACATAAACTTTATCTTTCAATAACCCCCAAAGAAAGAAATCTAAGGGGGTCAAATCAGGTGTTCGCACTGGCCAGTCGATATCCATTCTATTTCCTATAACATTATCAAACTGTTCATGTAAATATTGTTTTACCTCGCGGGAATTATGCGCAGGTGCTCCATCGTGTTGGAAGTATTTAAGATTTCTAAAAATATGAAGTGGTAATTCATTTAAATATTCCTCTGTTAGAGTATTCCTTAGAAAATGAAGGTAATTATTCGCATTCAAATTATCTTCGTAAAAATATGGGCCAATAATTTTGCCACTTTTAATTTTAAACTTTCTTTAAAAACAACGATTATTATTACTTTTGTAAGGATAAAATATGGACTATGTTATATCATCTGAAAGAGAAAAAAGGGGACTTTCGGTTAATGTCACAGCCACCTATCCATTACATTTAAAAAAAATATATTTTACTGTGATTCTCAACCATTTTAAGAGATATATAAAAAGTAGCAAGTGCATGTCATTTTACATGAAAAATACTGCAAAAAACATGTGAAGCATTTTTCTCTAACTCTTCAAATGAACGAGCTACGAGATAATAGAAAAGTTGGATTTTTCGTTTTTTGTCAATAACTTTTCAACCTTCCCCCGTATATAATTTTTCGCCTTACCGTAGAATTACTAATACGAAACTGCACTAATTTGCTCATTTAAGCGTTTTTGTATCTCTACTAATAAAAAAGTTACCCATGCAACGGGTCAAGAAATAGGGCGCCCTGTATATAAGTACCCCAGATAAATAAATCAAGGTAGAGGTTGCCCACTCAGATTTAGGACCAAAAAACATTAAAAAAGATTTGTTTGTATTGAGTATCAAAGGGCTACGTAGAGAATAAGACACAATTTTAGACAAATCTGAGTTTATTTAATTTTCAGCTGAAACGGCATGGCTTTGATACTAAAATAGATGTTAAAATTATCCACATATTGATGCCCATTGAAGTACTGCAATTTACAACAAATATCTGCAGTATATACAATGAATAATAAAGGCCCCAGTATGGAGCCTTGTGGAACCTCTGAGGCTACAGAAAGCGCAGCAGACACAAGACCACCACAAACCACCCTTTGGGTACGACTATCAAGATAACTTTTTATTAGTGCAACCGAATTATCGTGTAGATCAAAATATTCAAATTTAGCGCAGAGTAGATTATGGTCAACTATATCAAAAGCCTTGCTACAATCCTTTGACGGAAAAAATATTGTAAGGCTATTTATTTTTATAAAATGTATTAGTTTACACTTCTTAAAATAAAAATAACTGAAAAATTTAGATAATTTCAGTTTAATAAACAAGTCTTTATGGAAAGTTACCATTCATTTGTAAATAAAAGTAAAAAATCATAAAAGCTGTACATGTTATTAAGAATTAGCAAAACTGGCGTATGCTTTAGAAGAAGTTCATGGGAATTATTTGCTAGCAGCACGTATTTATAGAGATTCCCACGTGCTGACTGTTTTGAAAATGTGAAAGAAAGATTTGAAAGAACAGCAAATGGGAATTATGAGAAAACTACCAGGAGACATGGGAGTAACAACGATAATATTTAGTTTAATGTTGTGGTTTCTGCTGTTGAAAATCTAAAAATATTAGTATCAGAAAATCAGTAGAAATCTTGGAGTTTTCAAAAGCTCGACAAATAAGATATTGAAGAAGAAGTTTCATACGTATCATATTGAAAACCAAACGGTGTTACCGTAGTTAGAAAAATTATTAGTGAAATGGATGAATATACATAGAGTATTGAAAAAAGAATACGCAATACTCATACAAGCAAGCTAACCTAAAGTAAATGCTCAAAATGTCCACCGTTGTTTTCAACACAAAGCATTAATCTACGTCGAAAATGAATGTGAACATTTCTTAACATTTCGGGCGTTATGGTTAGAAACTCATTTTGGATCTTTTCTTTCAAGTCTTGCATATCCGTTGGTGGTACTTCGTATACTCGCTCCTTGATATAACCCCACAAGAAAACGTCCAGAATATTTAAATCAGGCGAACGTGCAGGCCAAGGATCTGGACCACCACGACCTAACCACTTATTTGGATATACGTGGTTTAGGTGTTCTCTAATCTGAAATATGAATAGATAATAGGAAAAGTACTACAACAATAAAATAATCACAGTACCGCCAAAGTGGAATGTGGAGGGGCACCATCATGCTGAAACCATTGTTGAACCAAATAATCAGCGGGCATATTCTGTAGCTGTAGAAGGGGACGTTCGTTTTGCAAAAAATGCAAATACACATTGGCATTTAAATTGCCTTCAAAAAAAGTACGGTCCAACAAAATGTTCTCCACAAATTCCAGCCCACACGTTCACTTTGAAACGATGCTGATTATCTAGTACTCTCAATAATCTTGGATTATTGTCAGCGTAGTGATGAAAGTTGCGACGATTGGGTAAGCATGTGTTTGAAAATGTTGATTCGTCAGTAAACAAGACATTCATAAAAAAGTTTGGACTTTCCTGAATTTTATCCAATGCCCAGTGGCAAAATTGCAGGCGGTTTAGGTGATCTTGAGGTAACAGTGCTTGATGGTTTTTAATATGATACGGATGAAAATTATTCTTCTTCAGTATCTTGTTTGTCAAGCTTTTGGAAACTCCAAGATTATTACTGATTTTCCTGACACTAATATTTGGATTTTCAACAGCAGACGCCACAACATTAAACTGAATATCGTCATTGTTACCGTCATGTCTCCTGGTAGTTTTCTCATAATTCGCATTTGCTGTTCTTTCAAATCTTTCTTTCACATTTTCAAAACAGTCAGCACGTGGAAATCTCTGTAAATCTGGATTATTTGCTTTGTAAATACGTGCTGCTAGCAAACAATTTCCATGAGCTTCTCCTAAGGCATAAACCATTTTCACTAATTCTTCTTTTGAATAGTTCATTGTATGCACGCTTAGTACTTACTCTAAACTCGTACGTGAATATTCAGTAAAAGAAGAAATGACATGTAACTGATTGTCACAAATTTTATTGCGTGACAGACGCTCACTGCGTTTTTCCCGAGAAAGGAACGTGCGCAAATCGGGTATTTTTCATAAAAGTGGGTTTTTTGCAAACACTACGCAACTTAGGTATAGGGAAAGCTATTATAAAATTGTAGAGTCTACAGAAAGGCATCTAATGAAATCATAAAACACAGGGTGTTCCATTTGAAAAAGTCGAGATTTTTTAAATTTTAAACCATCAGGTTTGGCACGATTTCTGTTGCCCCCTGTATATCGCAGGTCAACTTTTGATACGTTTTTCGAAAGAGCCATCTTCACTCTACAGTTTCTGAAAAAAAATAATTTCTAGCTGTCATACAACCATAATTATGTCAACTATTAGAAGTGACGAAATATAAGAAAAAAAAATTAAAAGTCAAATATCTCGAAAACTATCAATATTTCAATAGCAGTGTTATGCACAAAGTCCCACTAATTTTTTACGTAGAATTCGATAATGCCATAAAAAATATAGGTTTCCATTTAAAAAAATGAAGTTGGTACCTGTCCAGGAAAAACTGAACACCCTGAATATGTAAATATATTTTCATTTTGTGCAGCTCGGGATATTAGACAACCGTGTAGAAAAAAAAATTAAGTTATCTCTTTTATTAACTCAGATATTGGACTTACGCGCACTAGGTGGACACCCTGTATAGCAGACCACTCTTCGGATTATGCAATTTCATCTCATACCTATCAAATGCACGTTAAAGAAATATATCTAATTACACAGCAACATTTTATATTCGAGTTTTATTAAAGGGATTTAATTGAACTATTTTATTAGACAGAAAATTTCCAGTCATATTTATTAATAAAATATATAATGTACCAATGAGCGCTTCTGAATGCAACTGATACATTTTAATATCACGCTAAAGCTAAATAAATTACGTGACGTTCATTTAAATTTGGGTTTTAATATTTGATCACAAAGCATATTGTCGGCAAAATCTAAATCTCTTCATTTATTAGAATTCGATTTTGTTATAATATTCAGTATTAAATCCATCTGCCATATATTATTTGATAAAACGAGTAGGTAGGTTTATTTACAGCAGTCCTGGAATTAAGTTGTTACTTTGTAGAAGAGTCAAATATCATAATTAATATCCAAGGATATAATGCTAAATACATGTGATGCCATAGAAACAAATTATTTAATTTATTTTAATTTAAGGTTAACAGTTATTCTAAAATACTAGAACTTTAGAAAATTAAATTAATGATTTTATTGATATCGATGAAGAGGCAGTCAGAAAAAAGTTCTTTCTTCAGATTTCTTGCATCTATCTATGAAGAGGCTATCAATGATTATTCCTGCAATCTGATTTTGTTCGTCATATTCAAAAATATTTTAGCGACTTTTTTTCATTGTTAAGAGGCCTCTTACCATACATACCTCTTGAATACGGCTATGCATATGCTAGCCTCCATGTTAATATCATTATAGCCTCAATATAATATTTATATTTTTCGATGCGTTATTCTTACATCATAAAAATCGTCAATATTTCATATCTGCTTTTTGTAGATATGCATTGAGATTTTCGTATTTCCTGCATAACTATACTAATCCGAATGTAGGATTTTAAATTTTTGACGATAAACGTTCTGTGTTCTGTCTATTCGGTTTTCAGTACCTATTTATTATTGATTACTTTATGAAATAAAGTTCCTGCATGTAGTAAACGTCGATATTTTATAATATAACCAATTCAAGCTCATAATTTCCCTTGAAACAAGATCAAATCTTCTTAAACTTGAAATGAAGCGACAACAATTATTTTGCATCTTCTGAATTCTGTAACTATCAAAGAAGCTAATGCAGGGCCTATACATATACTGCATCACAAGAATTAAAGTGTGACAAGTTACTCACATAATGCATAATGCTTAACCAAAGCTTAAAATAATTAATCTTTGGTTTAGTATAAAGGGGCTAGAATATAACAGTTTCAGCGAGCAATAAGTTTTGTGAAGACACGCTAATATGACCATAAAAATTTTAATTTGAGTCAAGAACAAAGAACAACGGTCAGATTTTTGGCAGTCAGTAATAGGGAGAGTGAGATTTCCAATTTTAATATTCAAACTATTTTGAACTACATATCTTTCAGCTTAATTGCCCAAAAGTAACAGTGAAAATTCAAGTGGTTCATATGTAAATTGTGTTGCTTAGAGATCTGTTTTAATTCAGGTAAATCATTATTCATAAGAATATTAGTTAAATTTAAACATTCAGGATGGAGACTATAGTGAATTTGGCTATCATTCGAGTAAAAATGACTGTTACAATGATCCATTGCTTTATAAAAATCTGCCGTGTAAAGTATAAACAACAATGTTCCTAGTATTGAGCCTTGAGGCACCCCATGGATGGTATTAATAGGAGATGACTACTTATTATTAACAATGACAGCTAGTGTACGCCAAGATAAAAATGACTGAAAAGAGGACTGCACCGAAGCCATAATTTTGTGTGTTTTAATTTAGAATATAAAATCTGATGATTCATAGTGTTAAAACGCCTTCGAGTAGTCAAGTAAAACCATGACCGTTAATTTTTAAATTTTTTGTCCTAAGCTGATAAGATATCACATATACATTTGACAGTAATGTAGCCGTGCTGTAACCTCCTCTAAATCCTAACTGCTGTGATGGCTAAATTAAATTATTATTTGAAAAGTCATACATGCCCCGCAAATCAGAAAATTCTTTCGGATTTAAACATTTTGGGTGAGGTTATACAAAGGCATATTTCCAATTAGCAGGAAAATATGCGATTTCTAAACAAGAATTAACTATATTAGTGATAGGTAGCAGCAACGCCTGTAGACAATATCTGCAAAATAATGTTAAATTATTATTATTTTAAAATATCAGATAGTTCCAATCACATTGACAATAACTTTTGTAAGGTACTACATGAAAATACCACAAAAAGGAGAAAAAAAGGCTTCAAGAAAAAATATTGTTCAAAATATCCACTTCCGTCAAGATTACTGTATGATGTGTATGTCATGAGAGGTGATGTGTATGTTATGAGAGTTATATCCCTATATGTATGTTGAAAAATCCAGTTGGCCTTGGTTCAGCGAAACGTCCAAATTTTATAAATTTTAATGACCAAATAAAACAAAGTAAATTCCAGTATAGCAACATATCTTAATTTTATCACCGAGGAACCAATATACCCGCCACCAATATCCATTGAGCGTGGACATGATCTGGGATGGTTTGAGATCGAGGGGGATTATCGCTCTTTACCCTCTCCATCGCTATAGGCCTAGACTGCCTCGTAGAGGTAGACCCCATCCTTTACCAACCCCGATCACAAAAAGTAATAGGTGTGGGCGATTAGTGTGGTCTCCTCCTCTCCTGGCTTATTCTCCCTTTATCTTGCAGGCTGGGTTGGATCTTCTGGCGCTGTTCTGTCTTGTCTTTTTTCTTCGCCTGCATGTCTAACCCACCGGGGGTAGTCTGTCTCGGGCGGGAGCGGCAAGTGCCGCTCCCGCAAGTGTCGTCCTGGGTGGTGGTTTGGGGTAGGTCAGGAGTGGCTGTGTAGCCTGGGATGCACCTCTAAAGAAGCCAACTGGCCCTTTAGCTTTATGCAAGATAAGGGAAGGGTACTCAAAGTGAACCCGCGACCGCTGTCGGCGGTCGCGGCTTCGAGGAGAGGTCTGAGGGTCGTTTTTTAATCGCTTCGTATCCCTCTACGCTTGTTCCGGTTGGAATCTGAAACATAAGATCTTACTCTCATCCTGGGTCCAGAAGTTGGAGTCTTGGCCGCTTGTGTACAGCGGTCGCATCGGGCTCATAGTACACGGCTTCCCGGATTAGCGGGTTGCTGTGGGTCTCGACACGCGCGAAGAACTTGACTCCGCGCCTCTTGTTGACTTCAAGGACTGGGACATAGTCAAGGTCCCGGTATATATCGGCTGTCCGCAGGTACGAGGATGCACTTACCGCGGTCCTTAGCGCAATACATCTTCTTCATATACATCTTTGCAGCATCATGTTAATTAACTTTGAAAAATTTTGTTAAAGGAATATTTTTTACTAGTCTAAGATTTGTCTGTCTCTCATTGGTAGTTATTTAAAAATATATTTTAAAACACACTTTCCCTGTAACTTCCTGCTTGGTGCAGGAATTACGTGGACTGTTAGAGTTAAAAATACAAGTCTTGTTAAACTACATATGAAATATTACAATGAAAGTGACTTTTTCCTACATACGTGAATGTTAATTAAGGATAAATCTGCGCTGTTAGCTACCCACGTCAAGTGAAATTAACAACTTCATAAAACAGAGGTGTTCTCTTCCTGTAAAAAGCTATTAGGCACGACGTAATTTTCACTCCACGGCATAGCCCTCTAAAGAAAATTAATTGTGTTTCGGTGAAATCCACGTTTGAAGCCAGGGTCCATCAAGTAGATAGTTAATGTGATGTTTTCAAAGCACCTTCAACGCTGAAATTCACTGATAATTTAAGGACACCAAGGGTATATCCTTTCACCTGCCACTAAAGTATCTTATTACTTAATTGAGTTAAAACTGTAAAATCTATATCAGTATAAAATCTTATAATCTTTCATTTTTTTGTTCTTTACTTCAAATGTAGACTTACCTCAAAGAAAAGTATCTACAGAAATAATTAATTACGTAATCTAAAAGGTTCAGTTCCAATGTGAAAAATAGTGATCAATATAATAACGAAAAGATTTCATTGAGTTACCTAATTAGTGAAAGTTTCATTTTCAATTATTTAAAAATGCTTTATCATTACTAACGACAAAAAAATCAAATCAGGTAGAATCATCTGCATATCAATTTAAATATATTAAATTATGCTTAATAAATATGAACATTATGTAATACGAAACAAATAATATTGTAAACTTGGAATCACTAGGAAAAAGTCCCAATATGATACGTACACACTCATTTAACATTTTTATTAAACTTACTACGTGTATTTGTTTTAAATAAAGTTATTATAAGAATATTAAGTCATAGTTATTATCCAAAGCCCTTAACATTTCATTTCGATTTTAGACAAAAATGTTAAATACAAAAATGTGAAGAATTACTTTTTTTAAACAGAATATTCTGTAAATTTTCGTAATATCGCTCTCTCGAAAATGATATTTTTTATTGATAATATCTCTATATCGGACATAAAGCCGTTATAGAGAATTTACCAGGTGTAGTGAGGAAAAAGTATCATAAATATTTAACGGTACGATATTAGGTATTTTGGATAATAGATTGACAACAGATTCTTCTATATATACTCGATTGGTTTATGCGCTTTAATAAGCTCAAATTGTATATAAATACTGAGTTTATCATTTATTAACAAAAATAGAATTTTTAATTACAAAATCTTAAGAATATGATTTTTGATCGAAATACCGTAAGAATAAGTACGGGATATTAGTAGTGATTTTCTTGACCTTGAGCGGGCTACGGAGGTTGCCCGTGGCAATCAAGAAATCAGCGCAAAAGCCAGAAGAGGCAAAAAAGCCCGCAACCGATGCAGGGACTAGGGGTAGTTACGCCGAAGTCGCGAAGAACAAGCAAGCCGCGGAAAATACCGCGACCTCCGCGACCCTAATCAACCTGGACGAAGCAGTCACGATGATGGCTCAGATGCAAGAATGGTGGAGTACCATGAGTACATTCCTAGCTAATGCGAGCCCTGCACAAGAAATAAAGGTTCTGCTGCTAACGACACCTAAATCTCTCAAACTTTTGTCATGGACATCGACGATTTCAGCGCAAGAAAACACGAAGTGCAAGAACTGTTGTCGCGTCTAGAGATTGACGTGATACAGGAAGGACATTAGGGAGTAGGGAGACCAATTCAGGAGTAGTGCTGCTCGTAAGAAGCGGGATAGACCATCACGAGATTACGACGCCGGAAATGGTAAACATGGAAGGCGCTGCTGTCAGGATCCGTACCTAGAAGTACGGTGTAATAGAGGTCCTATTTACCGGACCCCGGCCCTACCACTCTTGACACAAGACATCGAGGAAGCCCTGACGGACAAGCCGCAAGTACTAGCAGTTGGAGATTTCAACGCCAAGTCCCCGATGTGCAGGACGAAAAACCAGCGGAAGGATTCTGCTGAACTACCTAGACAGCCACGACGGAGGAGACACCGTTACTTATCTAGGAGTAACCCTGGATAAGAGGTTGCACTGGAAACACCACATCGAGAATATATATGTAATACATAGAATAATTTTTGTAGTGGCGAGATACAGTGAAATACACTGCAGTGCCCTCTTTGGGTCTTTGCTACTACCTGTCTGACAATTATTGTCTAATTGACAGACAGAATTGATGAAGGATGTGGCGACATCCATGGAGATGTTGATGTAATGCAACGCCAGTCGGGGCATATTGCCCGTGGAGTAGTTGTTTTCGGCATCTCCTTCCAATACATAGAATAATTTGTTAAAATAAAATAAAATTATTTGTCATTTATGTCTTCTGTAAGCTGAAAATCTGAACAGGGAAATTTCCGAGACTTTACTGAAAATATTCTGATGATGAATTTCCGTTTGTCAAAACTTTATCCACAGGCTTAAAGTTTGTAATTTATGTTTAGTTTGTATGATGTAGGCACTATAGTTTAAATTCCGTTGCAGCCTATGCGTGGCAAAGTCGGGTCTGGAAAGGCTTTGTTTTCCACATATAAAGTGTTTTAAAAAAATAACAATAATTCTTTTAGTCTATTTTCCAAACTAAATTGATATGCTGAATGGTCAAAGGGGGTCTTAAAATTTGCAATGAAATCGAACCTTGGATTACCAATTACTGATATACTTAGTAATAACTAAGTATTATTTATTATTATAAGTTATAACGCATATTGTTATTTCTATTAGCTTTTTGGTCCAAACAAATCTGCATTGTTCATCAAAGGATCTTTTCACTCTGTTTCATATGAAATTTTATTATTTTTTTATTTATTTCACCTTTCCCTTAATAAGTAGTAATAGATACTACTTACTACTAGATAGAGACAGCGTTATTGTTTTTAACTGACTTACTGGTATTGAGTACATTTATATACGTTACTGATGACTAGGTGTATTTAATATCACTAAGTGCTTTAGGAGGTACTAAAACTTGATATATTTTTCTTCATAGTTCATGCGTTAACCACTGTTGGACTTAGAAAATCCCATTGTTAAGTAATCGAATTTCTTTCACATCATGTTATTAACTTTTTTGTTAAAAATACATAATAAGCTGAAATATTCCTTCCTTTATGATAACCTGTATATAACGCAACGCATATACATAAACTTATGCATGCACAAAATTAAATTAATTTATGTCCTACAAAAGCTACAAAGTTTTTCATTCATATATATTAATTACCAGTATTGTGGTATCTACAATCAAACTTCAGATTTAACTTGAACAGGTTGCTTTTGAAGTAAATCTAGGTATGTGTTCGTCTAAATATAACGTCAAATTGCTATGTAAATTATTAAAGTTGTTAGTTACACTGTAGTTAATTTAGTTGGTTGAAGCACACATGTCGCTATTGCAAGTTTCATAATACCTAATGTAATACTCGTACACAACAAGAGAACTTCCTACACGAGTCTCGCAAAATATCGAGTATTAGAGCTTCACAGCACAGACTTATTTTAATGAAAATAATTCCTGTGGCATGGCCTATATATAAACAAGAACAGGTAAACTTTAACCATTCCCTTTGTGTACCGAATAGTGCAAATTGAAGGATTAATTCCATTTTCTCCGTTATTCTTAGTTTAAAATAAAACTCAAAGAAATAAATTATATAAAATATACAGTATAGTATAATTTGATTGTGTAAGAAATACCTATATATGGGGACAATATTCGTGATATAGTTTAGTAAGTGATAAGAGAATTGTATAACAACCCTTTTTGTATTCACATGAAACAACAGTGTTGCTGCAGTTGTGTTCGAGGTAACACAACTCTTCTGGTATAATTTACTCTTCTGTATAATTTTAATGTATAATTATTATTCGAGAACAAGTGCAGTTATTGAAGTGTATATTCCTTCAGTTTATACAGATTGCAACTACCCTTGCATAAAGGTTGTGGTGCTAATAAACCCTATCGAGTGATAGAAGATTAAGAAAACAGTTATTACAAATAGAATGTAACGACTTTGCTTAAAAAGTTTCAACGTAAGTACTTAGGGTCGCTACACTACACACTCTAGTGTGATTTCTGTGATTATGGTTCTGTGATTATGGGTTATTATTAGTTATGGTTAAATCTTACAGTACAGTTGTTTCACATTTTAATGTGTTTACTGTTACTATTTATTAGTTATGGTCAAATCCTACAATAGTCGTTTCACATTTTAGTGTATTTATTACATCTATGGTACAACATGGTACATCTATATCCTAGAGTACAGTTATTTCACATTTCAGTGTGTTTACTATTACTTTTTTTATTACAGTTATGGTTAAATCCTACAGTAGTTATTTCACATTTTAGTGTTCTTACTATTACTATTTATTACAATTATGGTACAATTCTACACTACAGTCATTTCGCAATTTAGCGTGTTTACTCTAACTATCCATTACAGTTATCATCAAATCCTACAGTACATTTCATAGTTTCACATTTTAGTGTGTTTACTGTTACTAATTATTATAGTTATGGTTCAATCTCATAGTACAGTAGTTTCATATTTTTGTGTGTTTACTGTTACTATTTATTATAGTTATGGCTAAATCCTAACAGTACAGTTGTTTCTCGTTTTGCAGTTTTTAGTGTTACTATTTATTACAGTTAGGGTTAAAATCCTTCGGTACAGTCGTCTCACATTTTAGTGTGTTTATTGTTACTAATTATTATAGTTATTGTTAAATCTCATAGTATACCGTTACTATTTATTAGTTATTCCTACAGCACAGTCGTTTCAGATTTTAGTATGTTTACTGTTACTATTCATTACAGTTATAGTTATATCCTTCAATACAGTCATTTTACATTTTGGTACGGTTACTGTTACTATTTCTTACATCTATGGTTAAATCCTGCAGTACAATCGATTCACATTTTACTGTATTTACTGTTGTTATCCATTACAATTATGGTCAAATCCGATAGTACGGCCGTTTCACATTTTAGTGTGTTTACTTTTACTATGCGTTCATTGCAATTGCATTGCTTTTAATTATATTGGGTCGAATAGTTGTGAAAAGTTTTAGTAGCTTAAAACCTAAAGGCACCATAAGCACATGTCTTCTATAGCTACTTAATGTATTTCTCATTTCTGTCGAACCAAATTGATTATTTGTTGGACTTACAGGTCTGTTGTAATAAAAAAAACAGAAACTTGGAATATAATCATGTAAAGAAATCTGTGTTTTATTTTAACTTTACCATTTCCTCAAAAGTGAAAGTTCGGTTACCAGTTCATTTAAAGATACTCTTTTTTTAAGTTGCCATTTTTGAGATCTGCATGTTAAACGCTTAAGTATACTTTGACTCTGAAAACAGATATGTTTCACATGCGCATGGTTTACAAAATGAAATATAATTCAGTCTCTCTTTGACTTCATAGTGTGCCTATGGGTCAAAATTCAATCTATAGGTATAAAAAATAGTAGTTTATAAATGTATTTAACCTAAAAAGGTAGCTTTTTAACTTTAACCACTCATAGTGTAAAATATTTGCTAACTTGGGAAGTAAGCACTTTTAATTTGTAATATATACTTTATTTTTATTGGTCATACTATTAGTCCGATGATCCGAAATAATGAGCAGCTACCTACAAAGATATGTAAATAGTTATAAAATTTCGTTTTGAGATTCAAGAATGGTCACGACATTTAACACGACGGAAATGGTGTTTTCGTGGAACTGGAATTTCATTTATTGACTATCTACTATCTACACTGACGTCATATTTAAATTTTGAAATAATATAGTAACTGGTGGATGGCTTAGTGGACAGAATTACTGTGGCACATAATGTATTCAAATCATAGTCTGCTTGATCATTTTCCATTGTTTTCAGTTTGATTTTTACAAAGACAAGCTAAAATTTATATCTAGTGAATATTCTCGACCCAATTGAACTCATAAATATATATCTGGTCCATAGATTAACATTTAAACTTCAACAAATATCTTTTCGGAAGATTCTCTATAGGAAAGGACAAATATACAACACCCATGACAAGTTTTTATCAACTGGAACAAAGTTGACACATGTTCTTTGTATGTATCTACTCTAATGGTGTGGTTGGAAAACAGCTACTTCTGGGAAGTTCTAAACAGAAAAACAAAAATATGTAGAGATAACACCTACACTATATTTAAGTTGAGTGAAACAGTGTCGGATGCATAAATATTTGTAATTTCAAATCCAACCTTCAGTTTTCAGGGAAAAATAAATATAAATAGGTATACTTTTCTAAACATCCCACATGTTTTATGAATTCCTTGGTTTGCAATGTAAAAAACTAATATTTAACAACATAGAAAGCTATAGCTTAGGATCTTCTGGATGTACTTTTTAGAATCGAGGAAAGTGAGAGGAATTTAAATATTTTATATACCTATATAGTATACGCAGTAAGTAATAATAATTTTCCATTCCACTCTGAATAATCTTTAAGGAAGCTTTTTTTGTAAAACTTAGGTAAAGACTTTAGTGTACTCCATAACTTTTCCCCATAAATCTATAGTTAGTTTCTGTGTGATATCGTTTCGGCATTAACGGCATTAGGCCTAATATCTAGGGTTGAGACTAGGATTTCCTTCTGAAACATACATACTTAGTTGTGGAAAAGTTTTGAATGGTATTATTCCTCTAATTTATCAAATTTCTAAAGTCCTATAAATACAAGCACCTAACCAGCAAATATTATTAACTCTATTTGCAGTTTTATCTACTTGGAAGTATCTAGTACTTGGAAGTCTACTCGAAAACATGATAAGGAAAATTTCCGTATTTTTTATACCTAGTATTTCTGACGAGTTGAATAACCCGTGTGCAAGATTATTGATAATTTTTAGCAAGTAGGCGGCAGTAACATTTATTTCAGCACTTGATTGTTTTGTAACGCTGTCATTGCCAACTAAGATTAACTAAACTTAAATGCCATAGCATTTTTACAATACAAAATTATTAAATTGCCAATGTTTCGAAAGCTACAAATTTTGGGAAAGACAGCCTTATGCAAAGTTAGACCTCATTGTTGCCGTTAAATAAGATATTATAGAAGCACATAGCACATAGTATCAATCGATCGATGGACTTCCCTGAAGTCCATCAATGTTTCCAATCAATGAAGTGGATCAATGTTTTTAGTATCAATGGTCAATTTCTTATAAAAATCTACTTTTGCCACCTAAATTCAATATAACCATTTAGAGATTTTGTTATTTAAAATCTGACACAATAGTGTTAATCAGGACTCCTCAAAACCCCCGTATGCGAAATTTGAACAAAAAATATACAGGGCATTTCTTTCTACACGATATCAAAGTTAAGCAAAATATTGAATTTGAAAAACACTAGACAAGTCAAGTGTGCCACGAAATTATGTCAAACAGTTGAATGTTATATGAAATTACTTAAATTTAATTTTGCCCTACATTTAGTAGATAGAGAAACATTAATGTGCTCCATCAAGGTAAGAATAAAAATTATAATAAAAATATTCGGCAGAAAATTTAATTTAAGTGATTCCACAACTTATATATAATCAACTATCATATGATGTAACAATCAACTGTTTTGACATAATTCCGTGGCACACCTGACTCGTCTAGTGCCTTTCAAATTCGATATTTTGCTTAACTTTGATATCATATAGAAAGAAACGCCCTATATATTTTTTTCCAAATTTCTGATATGAGAGTTTTGAGGAGTTCTGATTAACACTATCAGGTCAGATATTAAACAAAAAAATCCCTAAATGGTTATAGGTAGATATTGAATTTCGGTGGTATAAAGAAATTGCAGTTAGTGGGTCAAAAGAAGCAGTTTTTAATCCCCTTTGAAACAAAAAAAAGTTCCGTCGATTACCTTCAAAAATAAAATGTTCACGAATTTATACATAAATAAAAGTAGACACCCTGTATATTAAACACGTAATATTTTTTGGAAGTAATCGAACATGTTTTATTCATCAACTGTTCTTCTATTTAACTGTAAATTTCTGTATGCCAGTTGTTCAGATTCACCAGTGTTTGTTCGATAATATGCAACCTGTAAAATAAAAACAAGAAAATAAAGTGAGCTAAAAAGAGCAAGTCTAATTGTTTGTATTTATACGAACCGTCCTGTACATTTTGTTGTTTCATCCTCCAATGAAGTAATTTTGTATGCTAGATGAGCAGCAACCCACATTTGAAAAATGTACATAATGTGCAATATACGGCAAATCACAAACCAGATAATCAATTTATAATATAGATGCCACTCAAATTCTAGCAATCCGAGTAAGTTTATGTACCGGGAGATCAAAAATTATCTTGGTCAAGGGTGGTTGTGGAATGTAAAACGTGTGTCTTACTTAAAATTTTTGAATATGTTTTGTTGTGTCAGAATCTGTCAAGTCATTGTGCTGAAATTTCCTAATCCAATTTTTGAATCATGCCTCTTACCACACAGCACAAAATTTTCATGATTGAAGCCTATTTTCGAACGGGTGCGCTAGTTAATGGAAATTGGCAATACAGTCAACGTTTGTGTTTGGACAATTTTCGAGAGCACTTCCCAAACGTGGCAATATTACCGGACAATTTTTATGCGTGCCTTACAAATTGTGTTGAAGTGTTTCGCGAAACTGGTTGTGTGACTCATAGAAAAGGTGCTGGTAGACCAAGAGTTCGTACAGAAGAAGTTGACAATGACGTTCGTCAACGTATGGAAGAGGAGCCTGCAAAACCTTTGAAACGTCTTTCTCAGGAAATTGGGCTTTCTTATGGAACATGTCATAAGATTTTAAAGAAAGACTTGAACATGCATCCATATAAGATGCAAGCACATCAAGCTCTTCTGCCCGCAGACCACCCCAGACGCCTTGCTTACTGCCATTGGTTTGTCAATAATTTAATGAATGACGATCTTCTGGACTTAACTTTTTTTTCTGACGAAACGTGGTTCCACCTTTCGGGATACATCAGTTCTCAAAATATGCGAATGTGGAGCAATGATAACCCTCATGTTTTTACTGAATCGCCACTACATGCTCAAAAAATTGGTGTTTGGATGGCAGTTTCTCGCAGAAGAATAATTGGGCCAATTTTTTTTCGATTTCACCGTCAACGCAGAAAGGTACAGACACAACTTTTTGGCTGAATTTGTGCAACAGTTAAACGATGATAAACTTCGGTACGGTTATTTCCAGCATGACGGAGCAACAGCACATACTACACGAGAAAATATTGCTTTCCTCCGCGAGTTTTTTGATGACCGGCTGATAAGTTTGCATACAGAAGTTGAGTTTCCTCCGAGATCACCTTGTTTGACAATTATGGACTATTTTATATTTCCTTACTTAAAAAACAAGATTTTCGCAACTCCGGTAAATAATTTGCAAGAACTGCAACAAAGAATTGTTCAGCAATGTGCAACCATAACGCCAGAAATGCTGCAAAACGCTTTTCACAGCATGAGGAGGCGCCTCAACTTGTGCATCGAACAAAACGGGGGACATTTCCAACAATTACTGTAATTTAGTTTTTCTTGTTACTAAAACCGTTATTTCATAATTTGTAGTTCATTATTGTTTTACAACTGAAATAAATAGTATGAAATTTGTAGGTTATTGATGATGTCAGTGTGACAGTGACATAATTATTTCAAATTTAAAGTAAGACAGACGTTTTACATTCCACAACCACCCTTGACAAAGATAATTTTTGATATCCCGGTAATATTTTAAACAAATCGTAACTGAGGAATGCATTCTCTAAACATTTTTTATTTAAAGTATTTTCAGAATAGTTAATGTCAAATAAGGCACTATTCAAATTTTTTACCTCAGGAAGTGGAGCATTCATATGAGATCTTTAAACAGTTAATATAGCATATTTCTATTTTAATTTTAAATGAAGACAGCAGCAGTTCAATATTTGTCTCATTCTGTTCAAAAAAGAGATATGGATAAAGATTTTACAATAATGTAAAGTAATAAACATTACTTTGTGATACTGATATCGATATCGATATCTATCATGATAATATATATTAAAATATCTTTTATTTTGTTTTCTAGTTTCTTCTGTATCGAATTTAGTTTCCCAGAGAAGGTATTTATCCGGGAGTATACACTGTACTCTTAGCAAAACAAATTTTCTAATTCACCTGATTGAAATTTCTACAGTAAATTGGCTGGGCCTTGAATTAGTGGCCTCTTTATAAGCAAATGAATGGAAAAGTACAGCGAAGTTTCTATTTACTTACATTAGAATAAAATATCGACGGGAATCAGCAGCTGTGTTGTTGCGGAAAGTAATTAAATTCAAAATTAATTATAAAATTAAAATTGAGGCACGTAGATTGAAAATAGCGGAATAGAGGAACTGAAATAAAGCTCCCGATGACACTGTAAATAAGTTTCGAGATTGTACTAAAAAAAGATGAAATTATAGCGAGTTGCAACATTTTTTGTCTTGACAGTTTGAATTTTGGTAGTAGTTTATAATTCATGAAACTGTTTTTTCTTCGGTTTAACCGGAACGTAACATTAATATTAGTCGAAGAGTTTCTAAATTAATAATCTTTCTCAAAATTACAGTACCTAATGAAAATTTGTAATCTTTACTTATATTCACTCAAAATTGTTTCCTGTGATGGACAAATAAACTAGTTCCAGTTTGTCTGTATAAACAACCAGTTTCTTCTAAACGATTTTTTTTTACAAGGAAATTTTAATACGTATAGATTAAGTAATAATACATCAAATAATAAAAAATAAATATTAATATTATACATAAATTCTACATTTATTTATTTTTAATGGAGTAAAGATACCAAAAACATGTCAATGGAACATAAAAAAAATAATATAAAGCAATATAGCCAATAATTTTGGATCTCTCATATAGTGCCTTATTAGGGAGTAAAGGAGTAAAGTTTATTTTAAAAAATCATAACAAGTTCAAATTGCATTGTCGAATTGAAAATTCGTGTGGATGAATATACAAGGAAAAGATACGCCATAAAATAATTTTAGTTATATGTCAGCCCCTTGAGTTTCTGAAAAGGGATAGATAAATATTATTTTAAAAAATCATTCCAAGTTCAAATTGCCTAGAAGAGTTTTAAAATATACTAGAAATGGGAGAAAATCGCCGCGATTTTTGTTCCCATTTCTAACCCTACCGGGGGCCTAAGCCTGCGGCCTGGAGTCACAATTCGGGTGACAAAAGCATCTAAAATAATATTTTTTTAAGAAAATACATATTAAAGAAATTTCGTTTTGTATCTGGAATGATGATGTAATTATACTAAACGATTTTTCTTAATATTTTGATTAATTGTAAGGGTACTCTATTCTTGATGGTAAAACATAATAATTTTTTAAGTGCTGAAAGTAGAATTTATTTTTCAGTAAACATTTTTATCAATTTTATCAATGGGACGGCGGCCTTAAAAATATATTGCTGTCATAAATGTTGCAGCAAATTAATATTGTAGATATTTACTTTTGTAAGCCAAAATGATGAATTTTACAGACTGCCAAAATGAACGCATTAATTCCAAACTTTACCTTCAGAAAGAATAAAAACTACGGACAATGAAAAAGAGTAACTAAACACATACCACAAGTCTACATATATCATATATGTAGACTTTGCTGATACTAATAAATAATTGAAATTAAAAAGTAAAAAAAAATATTTGCCTCCAACGTGATTCGAACTCGCGAAATCAGCGTTACGACGTTTCAAATCCTTACGACTATAACATTGCGCTACCGCGTCACTCTTTAAACGTTTCCATCTGAGACAGTTATGTATGTAAACTGTACGTGTTAATCTAAAAAAATAATTTTTACGATATTCTAATTGGAAAACATTTCGTTTCAATATTTCGGTAATCAGAAGTGTTTGGCAGTTAGTACTATCGATTCCGTTGGCAATATTTCTCATAGGAAATTAACCTATCTAACGTTTAATTAATTTGACAGTTTCGTGGGAGAGGCTTCTTGTTAGTTCAATTTCACATCGGCAGATAAAATGAGAAAGAAGTTGAGACGGACGCGACTCGAGATTTTCAAAGACGAAATAGACGTAGAAGGACTCGACGTACGGTCTCGAAAAAAAAATATCAAAGGATTAGAGAAAGGACGGAACTTTCCATGCAAGCGGTTCTCGAAGTCGTAAAAAATAGAAAAAAAGTCGAGGGGGTCCCGCGAAAAGTCAGGATTTCGGTAGGCGTGACGGAGCCATTAGATGCGAGGACAAACGCCGGTGATAGCCGCATCTCTCTCACCGAACGGCGATCGACGAAAATTTTGCACAGGTTTTTTGAAAATGCGTTTAAATTAAAAAAAGGTGTAGTAGGAAACGGGACGAAAATGCGCCTACGCATAGGAGAAAGGCTCGGGGTGACCTCCGCTCGCCCGCGGGGATCGCTTCGCGATTCCCCCTCGGAGGAGATAGCTTAGAAACTTTGTCGATTCGGCGACAAAATTTAGAGCGAGACAGAATGGTCGCGTTTTAATATATATGGATGTGGATGTATAGAAATGGAAAAGAAACGTCAGAAAATAATTTTACTTTTATTTGTTAACCTGTTTGAGAGGATTAAAATGGGTAAAGATTATTTTAAAAAATCAAAACAAGTTCAAATTGCGTTGCCAATTTTTACAGTACTTGTAGACGGATAGAGAAGAAAAAGATACGGCCTAAAATAATTTTACTTGTCATATAAAATGACAAAATGGGCTTAAGAAATAAATTTTATTTGTCAGCCCGTCTGAGGGTATGAAAGGGAATAAAGGTTATTTTAAAAAACCGTAAGTTCAAATTGGCATGTTGAGTTTTAAATCGCTTGTGGATATACATAGAGAGAAGGAAAAGATACGTCAGAAAATAATTTTACTTTCATTTGTCAGCCTGTCTGAGGGTATAACAGGAAGTAAAGTTATTTTAAAAACCATAACAAGTTCAAATTGCGTTGTCGAATTCTAAAATAACTGTGGGTGGATACAAAAGGAAAAGACACATACGCTAGCAAATAATTTTACTTTGATTTGTCAGCCTGTCTGAGTGTATCAAAAGAGGCAAAGTTTGTTTTAAAAAATCATAACTAGTTCAAATTGAACATAAGTTACCGTTTGAAGTAAGTTACCAACTTGATATATGGAATTAGACCATATTATAGATATTAGACCATAATATTATTTCTATTAACTTCTCAATAAAAGTCACATATACACATACACATTATATTATATTAACAATGTTTACTTACCTAAAATTATCTAACTTTTAAAAAGTTCTTGAGTTCAAGTTACCAATGTAGCTACCCCTTGTTAGGTTAATGTAGTTAGTTACGTCAACAGTCACTTTTTAAAATAACTATAATAATAATTCGGATACCTATAATCATTTTATTAGTTTGTCTATTTTAGTTTAAATACATGGCCCCTAGTTTCCTAAAAAGCGGAGTTTCTATTCCTCCTTACCATTCATATGAATTACATAAGGTACATTAGGTACATACTCGTACATTAGGTCCAATTTATTTTTATCCAATTTTATCTAAAATTCAATTTATCAGTATTAGTAATCGTACTAATATTATATACTTAATTATTGTATAAAGATTGTTATTTATCGAAATTCCGGTTTTGTGCCGAAAATTATTTTTTCACGGGAATTAGAGGAAATTTCCCGGCTATCCATCAATATCTCCAAATAACATCACAAAATTTATATAGTAATTTATCCACTACGAATTCACAGACCCTATCTCTCATTTTCGAACACTCTAATAACATAAATTAATTTATAAAACTGGGTTGCAACAACTGAAATACATAAATGTGATATGTTGAACGACGAAAGAAAAATAATAATGGACCAACACAACCAACTCTAAAACTCTAAAATTATTCGCTTGTCACGATGTCAGGCTTCCCAATTACGAATTCTCATTTTGCTGTATCTACTAACTCTAATCATAATATTTGTGACACAAAAGACCCGAGTCTATAACAATAAATTGTTGGTAATTACCAAATCTGAATTTTACAGAAATACAGACCGAGTCAGTTTTCTTAATCCAATATTGGCATTTTTTGTCTTTGTAGTCAAACTATAGTACCATTACAAAGTATTTGATCCATAATACCATAAATTAATATTAAAAAGAGATTTATTACAAACAAACGAACAACTTAAAATATATCCTGACAAATTGTCTACTTATATTTACATGTATTTAATAATTAAATGCATATAAAAATGTAGTGAGAATTATAGATATCTTATCTTAACCAAACCAAACAGTGCATAACTAAATATTATATTTACTAATATTGACCCTCACTGTAGGTAAGTCTGACCAATAACGGTAAGTTCGTTTAGGTACTTTCCGCGCCAATATCCATTGACCGTGGTCATGACCTGGGATGGCTTGGAGCCGAGCGGGATTACCTCTCTTTACCCTCCCCATCGCTGTAGGCCTGGACTGCCTCATAGAGGTGGACCCCATCTTTCACCAACCCCGATCACAAAAAGTGAGATCCTACCCTGCAGGCTGGGTAGGATCTTCTGGTGCGCTTCTGTCTTGTCTTCTTTCTTCGCCTGCATGTCTAAATCCACCGGGGGTAGTCTGTCTCGGGTTGAGCGGCAAGTGCCGCATTCGTCCAGGGTTGTGGTTTGGGAAGGTCAGGAGTGGCTGTGTAGCCGGGGATGCACCTCTAAAGGAGCCAACTGGCCCTTTAACTTTGTGCATGGTAAGGGAAGTGTACTCGAGGGTCTGAGGGTCGTTTTTTAGACCATTGTACATCAGTACATGTACTTTAATATTTCAATAAATATGAAGTAAATATTGTGGTTTGACAGCTCACCCTGGGTGGAAACACCCAGCATATACTATCACTATAATATACCGGCCTCCCGCCGTGCCATCTTCCTCATTGGTACAGCCGGTTGATTATCTACTAATGATCAGAGGTTTAAACTATGCTAATAAACTTACTAAGCTAATACACTTTTAAAAATTAATATTTATAGTATTATGAACCATACTTACGAAATAATATCTCTAAGAATTTTATTTTAATCTGTATAACTAAGGTAAAAGTTTAGACACAATAATATACAAAGATGTAAATGTAAACTGGACGCAGTAAGAAGCCGAATATTTCGATAAAAAAAATCCATTGGATTCCACCGACTTGCCAACCAAATTTTAGGGGCAGATACCACCACTTCCTTATATGTATATTTAAACGTCACTGTTCTTTAATGTGCTTATAAATATTCCTTTATGATAATATAATGAATTCCAATTATGCCTTATCATTTCTATAAGTAAATGTATATCAAATACTAATGAACCGATCCTATCTCCCTGTAAAACTGGAATTCCACGTAGGAGCTGCAAAGAACGACGATAAAATATTAGATTACAGAAATGTACCTATATTAAATTATACGAATGAAATATGTACTAACGTCGTATCTATTTCCGATATAAAAAATGTGTTGAAGCGTTGGAAGAATGCCATGGAATATTTAAATATCAGAAAATGAGACGCAGATCCGTATTTGGCCTGGTAATTAGAAGGTAATAATTTTGCACAATGTTTACCTAGAAAACGAGCCATTATTTTTAAATAGTTTTCCATCAGATTTTAAAGGAGTATTTGACTACACCATTTAATGTACCGGCTTTTCCAACGAAATGACTCACCCGCTATATCTTTTTTATTTTTGGTACTAAGAAGAAAAGTTTTATATAAAAGTTTTATAATTTTTTACAAGCTTTCCAGATATGTAGTTGAATGGCCAAAATGAGTGGAGCTTAAAGAAATATGAGCCTAGGTGCAATTTTTTTAAATGGACTACCCTGTATATTTTTTGATTATTGCATTCTACGGGTTTTTCTGATTTCAAAAATATATATATGTGCTATAATCGTTGCGACGGCTGTCATTTTATGGAACTTTTTTATAACACGTTTTGTAAGCTATTACTCCTATTTGAGATGTTCAACGCTAATGTGATAAATGAACAATGTCTAAGGCAGCTGCAGTTTCTGTGTAATAAAAAAAACTCCATAAAATGACAACCGTTGCAGCGAATATAGCACATATATATATATATATATATATATATATATATATATATATATATATATATATATATATATATATATCTTTATACTGAGTACATGCGAGGCCCATAAATGCATGTACAACATACTACCGCATGCGGGCCTCGCATTGAAATTCCATGTATATGAAGTTATTTTACTTCCCCTGCCACCCCTAAACCCCACTGTCAATGTTTTTCTATGGACTCACAAGTGATGTGCATATCACCTCTTATACGGTTTTTAGTTCATCCAAATAGTACGTAGGGGTCGCTTCAATAGTTCTGTATATAATTTGCTGTTGACAATGCGAGGCCCCCATATATACCTTAAATTTACAAAGTAATTGTTAATTCCGAGTCCCTTAAACATGGCAACAGTGCGTTGATTTATGAACGCATAGACCAGGCGTCTTTTTCACGCATTTTCAAGATTTTACTTATTCTTATTATCTAAATAAATGAAGTATAAGAAAAATTTGTAAAAATTAGAATATTTATAGGATGTTAAAAATAGTTATCCTATTTTTAATATATATGGTTGGTTGTAAGAATATAAATAACCAAATAACCATTTATTATTATTATTATTATTATTATTATTATTATTATTATTATTATTATTATTATTATTATTATTTGTTGAAATCCAGTCGACCGATTTCCTGGCTCCGATTCTCGGGGTCGGCCGCTGGTGCTTTATTATTATTATTATTATTATTATTATTACTATTACTATTACTATTACTATTACTATTACTATTACTATTACTATTACTATTACTATTACTATAACTATTATCGGCCTCATTATACTTGATGGCATGTATCTCCCAGAATTTTTCTCAAGCAGCCCTTTTTGATCTTATTAAATTAGCAAGTCGTAGAGCTACGCATCGAATATTATTTTTACATAAAATTTTAAACAATATAGTGGACTGCCCAGAAATCCTCACATTAATAAGTTTTAAAGTTCCTCCATTACCTGCACGTCACCATAGCTTTTTTAACATTCCATTAGCACGAACTAATATCCTTGTTGCATCTCCTATTCAACAAATGGTCACTTCCTCTGAACTGATGAGGGACAGCATTGATATATTTGTAGTGAAAAACAAATTAAAGCAATTCATCTATAGTTGTTTTATAATAGTTTATTTTAAAATAATATTGCTTTACTTTACTGTTTTTAATGTAGTTGTTTTATTATAGTTTATTTTAAAATATTGCTTTACATTTGCTGTTCTTAGTGAATTATTTCAACACCTTTGTATGTTCTAATCAATTGTATTTTATTGTATTGTTTTGTACTTGCGCCTTCTATAATGTCGTACTTTGTTGCTATACATTTTTGTTTTATTAAATTATTAGTGTATGTATGTGTCCTGTAATTGGGCCTTATTGTGTCTATAATAATTGTTTTGAAAAAAATAGATCTCATTTAGATGTTTCAGGAAATATATAGAAAACACTCTATATACTAGTATTTCTGCTTTTTATTCCTTTTTCAATAGAGTAAATAATGTCTATTACTAAATATTTCCAAGCGCATTTTTGTTATTTATCTGTTTACGAGTACCTACCCCGATTGATCCTAACATCTGGTAAAGGCCGAGTTTTTAGTATATTTTCTAAGAAGGGCGAAAATGCAAAATCTATTTGATAATTGGTAGTACAAGGATTTATAATTAAAGATTTTTTAATTTCTAATTGCTCTAACATATTTATACGCTTTCCTTTCTTTTCACGATGCAGTACCTTTACATTTTTCAGATCTATAAAATGATTGTTTTCTATACAATGCGTCGAAAATCCTGAATTATTTACGTTATTTAGTATGGATTTTTTATATTCTTTTACTCTAGTTTCAATACTTCTACCGGTTTGACCCACATACACGGCATTATAATTCACGAAGTTAATTTGATATACTCCCGATTGTTTTAATTTATTAACCGTTTCTTTGTTGTTTAACAAAATCCTCCCAATGTTACGCTTGTTGACTCCAATCGTTTTACACCCGTTTCGTTCTAATCTGTGAGCTTTTCTAATCTGTAATCTGTAATTTTTGCACTATAACCTGGGACGTAATTAAATTAATATAACGATAGGTCGTTTCTCTTTCCCGAATATTGTAAAACTCCCGACGAATGCTTTTCCTTTTGTTTTTTATCATGTTATCTATTAGTTGTTCTTTATATCAGTTGTTTCTTACAATTTGCTTGATTATACTTAATTCTTTTTCAAAATCTGTTTTTTCTAACGGGAACATTAAAAGCCTAAGTAGTAAACTATGGAAAACCGACTTTTTTATTTGCCAGAGCTGCTGCGAATTTGCTGGTCGGATAATAAATGCGTCGGAAGTTATTGGTTTTCTATAAACCGAGAATTTTAATTTATTTTCTACCTTTCTTATTCTGCCCCCCTTAACAAGAAAGTCGTAAGTGCAATTTTTGGCAAAATGAGGTTTTTGGTTTTTTAATAAACCTGGGATGTCTGATATCGACTAAAATAGGAATTTTATCGAAATTCGTATTTTAAATATAAAAAAAATATGTTTAAAAAATTGTCGTATTGCACATTCTAAGAGTAATTATGCATAATACATAACATAATCAACGCATGTGCACTGTTTTACCGTATGTACAACATTTTGATATAAAAAACATAATATAAACAACGTAAGTATGCACTTGCGTTGTTCTTGTCTAGCAATTTGGCATTATTTATCTCGACGAGACGAGAGCACCCCGTGATACGCTTACAATACGCTTATAATACATACTTAAAAGCGATTAAAAACATGTTTCTTTAAATATGATTTTATATCCGATATTCTAGTTTTATTTTGAATACAATGTGTTCAGGTGGAAACTAGTAATGTATAAAAAATAAGGTATTTAGTTTAAAAATACAAAATTTTATAGCCATACTTACGTTTTTTATTCCTAGTATAGGTAATACAAGAATTACTTAATCAAAATAACGTACCTAAGTGCACCTGTTTTATTAGAAAACGATTTTATTTACAAAGTAAACTACGTTTAACATACGGTATAATATCGCAGTTAAAGTTCTAGAAAAATATTATCCCGTTTTATGTAAAAGAAATAAAGTTATTGTAATTCTTTTATGTCCAGTTCTTTAAACGCCATTTTCTCATAACTAAGCTAAATGCACTTACGACTTTCTTGTTAAGGACGACAGTATTGTTATATCCAAATAATTTAATTGATTGTTTTCCTCCTTTTCCATTGTAAACTGAATATTATCGTTAAGCGAATTTAAAAAATTGGGAAAGCCGCTCAAATTTCTTTCAGTACCAGTCCAAATACAGGTACTAAAAACTTGGGCTTTACCAGATGTTAGGGTCAATCGGAGTAGGTACTCGTAAACAGATAAATAACAAAGATGCGCTTGAAAATATTTAGGGATAGACATTTATTCTATTGAGAAAGGGCTAATAAACCGAAATACTAGTACATAGTGTTTTCTATATATTTCATGAAACATGTAAATGAGATCTGTTTTTTAAAAACAATTATTTTCACGATGTTTCATAAAGAACCATCCGCTTCTAGTATCCACTTTACTTATTGTGTCTGTTGGATGCGAAACTAAATAAACAAAATGAATAAACAATAGTTTTACCCCATTTTCAAATTGCAGGTACGATCCTTTATCTCTGTAACTCAACGAAAATATGAATTACTATAATTGCTCGTGTAAACATTGAAATAATATTTTAAATTACATTCAGAGAAACTGTACAGAAAAAACTTACTTGGATTAAGACTGAAAGCTATTTTCAACATATGTTTTGAACGATTACTCATTTTTATATAAAATCTTCACCGCACACTTACTAGAAATAAAAAGACATAATACCTACCTAGATAAGTTAGGAATAACCTCAAAATGCACGTGGTTATGTTTTTTTGCGAGAAAATATTAGGCAACGTCGCAGGGACTCGTATATACACTGAAAATATTATTTATAAACAGTGGGCCTCACATGTTAGGTAAATATTATAAAGGGACTCGGATGTACGTTGAAAACTTGTATGTTTTAATTTTGGAAATATCTTACCCCTCAAGAAGGGTTATTATTAAATGTTATTAGGAGATTACAAAACATCAAAATATATAGTATAAACATTATTCTTTCAGGTGGGCCTCGGGTGGCCTGTTAGTTATATCGGGCCTCGTTTTTGTCGCTGAATACGTATATATATATATATGTATGTATGTATGTATTTGAAATCAGAAAAACTAGTAGAATGCAATAATCAAAAAATATGCAGGGTATTCTATTAAAAAAATTGAACATAGGCTTATATGCTGCATATTTCTGGACATATGTAAATAACAAAAATAATACTTCTCGAATTCCTGGTAAAATGACATATGATGATATAACACTTACTGACTCTCAAGAAATTGTAAATGCATTTGGTAATTTTTTTGAAAGTGTATATTCCCTTCCACATAATAATATTAATTTTAATTCAAATTATGATGTTAATACTCTATTGGACATAAGTATTGAAAGAATAACAGAAAATGAAATTTTGGAAGCAGGAAAAAAACTGAAAAATAAACTTACATCTGGCTCTGATAAAATTCCATCCTTTTTATTGAAGGATTGCATGAGAGTCCTTGTTATTCCTTTGCAAATACTTTTTAATTTAGTCTTGAAAAGCTCAGTTTTTCCAGATATTTGGAAAATGTCTAAAGTATGTCCTATATTTAAATCTCAAGATATTTCTGTAATTAATAATTATAGACCAATATCGATTTTAAATAATATCGCGAAGGTCTTGGAGACGATAATATACAATCGTATTTATGTAGCAATCAAACAACTTATTTTACCCTCTCAACACGGGTTTATGAAATTCAGGTCAACTACTAGTAATCTAGCAGTATTCAGTCAATTTATATGTGAAACTTTGGATAGGAGAGGTCAAGTGGATGCGATTTATACGGACTTCTCCAAGGCCTTCGATAAAATAAGTCATGAATTGTTGTTAAAAAAACTGTCTTGTTTGGGTATAAACGATACATATTTCCACCTTATTCAGTCCTACTTGAGCAATCGCACACAGTATGTCTGTTATAACGGTTTCTGCTTAAATAATTATATTGCAACCAGTGGTGTTCCCCAAGGATCTAACTTGGGGCCCCTATTATTCTTAATTTTTATTAATGATTTATGCGATATGCTGGGTTGTGGCAATTTGATGTTTGCTGATGATTTAAAGTTATATGCTTCTATTGCTGGCATGAATGATTGTATTTACTTACAAAAACAAATTGATCTGTTGCAAGATTGGTGTCTCAAGAATTACCTATACTTGAATATAGTAAAGTAATATAGTAAAATCAGCATATAGTGCGCAGGGTTTTATTATTCGTAACTGTAGGAATTTTACTGATGTATCTGCTTTGACTACATTATACTTTAGTTTGGTTAGAACAAAATTAGAATATGCTTCCCTTATTTGGAATCCTATATATACTCAGTACTCAACTGCGATTAATGGAGTTCAAAAAATTTTTTTGAAGTTTGTTAATTTTAGGATCAGTGGAATATATCCTCCTAGAGGTAGTGATTATATTGAGTTACTAACAAGATTTGATTTTATATCTCTTGAGAAGCGTAGGTGGCAAGCAGCTGTGATATTTTTGTATAAATTGTTACATGGTAAAGTTGATTGTCCCGCATTGCTATCTCAAGTTAACATATGTATACCTAGGTTGGCTTCACGGCACAATACTACCTTCATTTGTAAAAGAGCACAAACCAACTTGTTATTAAAGTCACCTGTTAATTTAATGTGTTCTAACGCAAATAAAATTGCTAATGTATGTGATATTTTCTCTTGTAATATACATGAGATCAAAAGCAAAGTACGAGATACAATTGGCGACTGAACTATGATGTTAGTCCAAGCATTTTGTACGCTTTTTGTTTTTCTTGTTAAACTATATCTTTATCTTTTTGTTTGCCACTTAATTTTAATTTTAAGAATTTGCATGTAAATTGCTCTGTAAATGGGTAACTGTTGGGCAATAAAGCTATTATTATTATTATTATTATTATTATTATTATTATTATTATTATTATTATTATTATTATTATATTTCTTTAAGCTCCACTCAGTTTGGCTGTTCAACTACATATCTGGAAAGCTTGTAAAAAATTATAAAACTTTTGTATAAAACTTTTTTTCTTAGCACTAAAAATAAAAAAGATATAGAGGGTGAGTCATTTCGTTGGAAAACCCGGTACATACTCTACAATATGAATACAAAACAATAATTACTTATGAAACTCTTATCTAAGCGTAGGTGGTCATTTCGATAGACTTATCTGCTTAACCTGAACAAAGGGTGCCACTGGTTTGATTTTATTAGCACACAAACAAACCAAAAAAAACTTATACTTTGTATTACAAAATTATAAATAAAAAGAACAATTTATAAAAAAGTAATACTTGGAATTTATTAGGTTAGTAAAATATTACAACTAGAATCGTACTTAGTGTTCAAAATTATAATATAAACAAGAAAATCTTGATACAGATATTATTCAGGTACGTGAAGTAACCAAATACAAATGAGCTACCTACATATCTGACTTCAATAAAAATAACACAAATAATGCAATATTTGGCTGATGTAATAGTTCGAACAAAGTTCTTTAGCATCAGAACCACTAAGTTTTATACAGTAATAAAGAAAATACTCTAAGAAAAGTAAAACGTGTCTAAGTCTGTTAGATAGCAAACCAAGGTAAATACGATACCTGAAGATAATAGTAGTACAGTCTAATGAATTAGAACAGCCTGCTCGCTGGCAACTTCACCGTCTTTTTCTCAAGTTCTACGTAGACTCCTTCAACAAAATCCGTTTTCATCCAACTACTCCACGGCCAATATGCTCCGACTGGTATTGCATTACATAGGCATCTCCATAGGAGTCGCCACATCGTTCATGGAGACCAATTACCAGATCTCTATTGTCTTCTTTAAAGACAATAGAGGTCACTGTTGTAATGGCACCTGAGGAAAAGCAGATTGTTATCTGTCTGTTAATTTGGCAATAATTGTCAGACAGATAGTAGCAAAGACCCAAAGAGGGCTCTACGGTGTGTTTCTCACCACTACTAACTAATTTGTTAATTCTCACATTATCAAGATTATCCACTTTGCTCGTCCATTGTCCATCCCTGGTTTCGCCATCCTGTTTCTTCCCTTTTTCGATGGTTGCGTACCTACCACTGTAGCTCGTTCATTTGTCATGTTTAAAAAAAAAACCAAATCATTTAGACAAGCAGACTTACAAATAGTATTTATAAAACATAGTATAACCACACACTACATTAATAAAATATAGAAACAAGTATATAATATAAATTAAAAGCTTATATAAATTGAGGCTTATATCAAGAAATATTTCTATTTAAAATTCAACTCGTTACAACCATTATATTGATAATTTAGGGAAGTTCTTATGACTTGGTAAGTTAATACCTACTATTAATACTATTTGTGTATTCGCAGCAAATAATGTATGTTAGTATGTGATTAAGGAATTCTTATTTAAAAATACCACCCAATCAGCCATGTCTATAACTTTGTGGTGCAGCTATCAATTTGCGGCATAGTTGTGTACAATTCGCAAAACATTATTTTGGAAATATACACCATATGTAAAATAATAAAAAAGTGGAGTAGAATTCAATATAATAGTTTGAAAATGTCATACTAATAGATATTTCAAAATGTACACAAACACACGTCGAAGACTTTATGTCTTTTCCGACGGTAAAGCCAGTATTGGCTGGAAGATATACTTAAAAAAATTGTAAGAATGTACTTTCAAATGTCGTTCAAATAATACGAAAATTATATGTGATGTAATATAGATAGAGTAACATTTTTTAATAATGTTCTATATCAAAGTGTCACCACAATGCTTTCTTTCATCTCAGAATTTTTTAATGACAAGAAGTGTTATCTTGTACATTATTGGAAAGATATTTCCATCCTATTCATTATTTTTTGAAAAATGAAAATAACTTCGATAAATTGGAAATATTCAGTCTCCAGTTGCAACTTTTTTATGAATAAACTTACAAATAAATAAAATGCTATCAATTTGAATACGTTAACGAAAGTATATATTTTCTAAAGTGTTCCTAGTATCAAATCAACATGTTCCGAATACGTACGTTTCCGATAACTATATGATTCATGATTCATCATAATTTCCTTTGGGAGTACACCACCTATAAAATAATAAAAACAGAAAAGTAGAAAGAAGCATTCAAAATCAAGATTCAGAATTTAGTACCAATGCAAACTTTTAAAGTTATCTCCACAACACACTGTATGTGAAAATAATTATTCGACAACCATTTATGAACTAAATTTCATCAGTGGTTTTCAGTTTGACACAAAATTACAATTGATATTTATAATTGTTTTTTAATAAAAAAATAATATTTTTTTTAACTGAAAAACCATTGGTGAAATTTATTTTAGTTTAGTAGTAATTTATTATGTTGGTACTACACTCTAAATCTATACTTTGAATAGTAATTTCTTGTTTTTATTATTTTACAGCTAGATATGGCACAAATAAGTTAAAACAGACATTACATACTCAACTACTTTATTTTTATGGACATCTCTTGCAAAAAGTCATTTAAATATAAAACGAGAAAAACGTTAAAAAAAGCAGAAAAAATAAATAAAAGCAGAAGCTGATTTATTTGGGGTAACTCCTCTAGTCTACACTCTACTCAGATGAGTTACTGTCTTTCCTTATTCGGGGTTTTTATTAATCACTGATTTAAATTTATCTGTAGGTATACGTATATTGCCTACACTACACCCAGTTACCAGTTACATCTTAGCGTCTCCTCTACTGTTATTATATTAGACGTATTATACTTCAGATATTCTATAAGCAACGGCAACGGCGGTATAACGTCAAATACTGAAGATTATGTTACTCTGAAGCACACTTCTGTCGCTGTCAAGTGGACAACTCGACGCGATATATTGCTTCGACATAATAATATTCAATTTACGGGCAAACGGAAACATGTTCCTTAATTTCAAACATCCTATTATCCTTTCACTAGACGTCCAATATAAAATTAACTTAATTATTAATTAATTAATTAATTATTCAAAAATTAAAAGTTTAGACCAAGCAAATCTAAGATAATTGTAGAAGAAAACTGCAGAGGTAAAAGGACAACACTCTGCAAACGATTATCCCCTCTAGATGAAGCTACTGGTGTAGAAACTGCAAGATAATTTAAATTATCCTGAAAGTGCAAAATAAAAATTGCATGTATTTTAATATTTATTTAACGAACTTCACCTTCAGTTTGTTGGTTGCGCGTAGTGCCAACCTACATTCCTTGACTAGTTTCTGCCTTATCGGCGACATCACTAAGAAGTTGACACAAATCAGTATCTAAATCTAGAAAATTGAAAATATTGGTATATAGGCACACATTTCAACTACTTGGACAAAAGCCCCAAAAGCTAGTACACAAACCAAAGCAAACCCAAGATAAATATATAGACAGATTTAAAAATTGCAAAAACAGAATCCATAAAACTCTGATACGTTATAGATCAGTTATCCTCAGAAACCCGTAATTTAAATAGCACGTAATGTGCAAAATATAAATTGGCAATTCATATCAACAGAAAAGCTTATTATTTATTTTTTGCAGGATCAAGCTTTCTCTGTTCACTTACCATGTTTGTTTCTACGATAGTAGGATACGCTTACCTACTGGTTGCCAAGGCTAACAAAACGGTAAGTATTCCCATACCATTCTAGAACGGTAAGTACATATTTGTCAAAATTAACATTTTTAACATCGCATTGATTTAGAATGAGTTATCTAGAATTCAGTTTAAAATTTAATTGAATTAAAAGAAAGATGTATTTTAAAATTTATTTATTGATGTTGAAATTAAATATGCAGTTTGTACAATTACTTACAGAAATTGGAACATGTCTTTCTTAGTAAACACACTGGCTCTTCTTGATCGATAACCAACATTTTTCCGTTTGAGGTTTGGAAATGTCAAGCTAGTCATGTACCAAAATTATACTTTTTAACATTGAATACTCTGCCTATAAGCTTCCTGGAGCTTTTAATTTTTCGTTTCTTTGGACAAAATACACCACCATAACTTTCTCGCTAATATGTTGGTTTTCTGTCTCACACCATTTCTTGAAAATCTTGTATGTATATCGCTCCTTTGATTCCTCAGGAATTAATGTGGAACATCCAACAGTCCACGATTCTTTTAAGTTTGCATCTATAGACGAGTCGCTCATTTTACAAATACTTTGCTCTTTTAAATTCTCGCAAATGTAACAACGCGTCGTAAAATTTGAGAAGTGTCAATTGCTGATAAATAAACCATAGCTACCAGTTCCATACATAGTTCCATTTCGCCAATTAAAAAAGCCGTAACTGAACAATAAACATCAATATATTTCAAAAAACCTGCTTCGCAAATTTATTCAAAAAAGTTATTTTTGACATTACATAGAAAATTAACTACGTATGTATAACTTCGTAACCTCGTAAAAAATAGTATAAGCATCACGAACGTTAAGGGTTATACCGTTCTCAGACAAAATTGGAGGCTTCGCTTCGCTTAGCTTCCAAATATTGTCTTCGAACGATAAATTACCCTTACCGTTCTTATTCCTTAATATACTATAACAAACCCCACATAAGGTCGGCACCTTCGGTCGCTATCAATCTGTAGCAGACGTGATACAATTCAACTACCTTCTCTATTACATATTGTGATTTTTGCTTTACACTTTTTGTGATCATTTAAATTATCCGAGTGTCCATTTTGTAATCTACCTTAGAGGATAATCCATTTGCTGGGTCTTGTAGATTTTTGTTGATTATACTTTATTTAAAAGTAACGACTAACAAAATTTACAATGTAATTGTTACACCTTTCACAATATAGGTAGGTACATTTTGATGCATCTTAAATTTAAATAATATCGATAATTACCCAGTCCTGGCCTGAAGTTCTGTGTGAAGAACGTGCCAGTCGGTAAAAGCAGGTGAATAATTAAATTTGCATACAGCATTTATAAAAGATGAAAGCGCTTACCGGCAGTAAGATTACCCGTTGAGAGCCACTTTAAACCATGACACAAAAGGCTTTATACATTTTACCCCGCTTTTGTATTTTGCCTTCAAAATCCATCGAGATTTTACTACCATTTAACGCCCATAACGTTATTTTCAGATATCCGTGTCCGAGGTTTATTTACCGAGCAAAACTTTCTTAAAAAATAACAAAATGAGAAAAAAACATCTATTTAAAATATGCCCTTGGGTGCATAGTTTATAGAATTTTATAGAACTACACAGATAAAAATATTTCCTTAAAAATACCAACTGTTCTATATAGCAAATGAATATTACATATCAGTACCGGGCAATAAATACCTATTCAAATATTTACTTCAATTCTGATAACAAAAAATTGTTTGCGATAAATAAATACGTCTCTACGTACCATTTATTTCACGCAAATAAAATCATTAGTTTCAATCAAATAGAGGAAATGTTGAGGTATTAAAGAAATAAATTATTTAAAATTTTTATTTTTTGTTTTAAAACCTCTTTCTAAAGATTTATTTTTGATTATTATATACAAATGGGTTGTATTTATAAATAATTGTATTTATAAATGCGTCTGGACATAATTATTGAAGTCTGAAGTCTGAAGTTCTGCTTTGAGTAGATCTAATAGTTAACTGCTAGCTATCAACTAATCCAATGGATCATCTACTTCTTTTTTGCCTAGCAACTGCAAGATATATTCAACTATACCACCTCCTAGCTATGATTACTCAACACCAATTGGTTGAGGAAAATGATTGTAAAAGTTCATTTAAAATATAAAAGTGTTTTATTAGCATACTAATATATACTTATATACTATTTGCTTTATAGTACTTATATAGTAAAAGTGTGAACTTAGAAAGTTGTATTCTCAGAAGCAGATATTAAATAAAAAACTTAAACTTGTGTGAATCTTTCTTAACATCCAAACTTTCGTATTGTGATATAATTTATGGTCCAGTATTTGATAAAAAAGATGAAATTCTTATTATTACTATATATTAAACATGAAGTCACCAATTGTGTATCTATATTAATAGTAACATGCATGTAGCTAAGACTCTCCACATTAGATTAAGTTGAAAAACACTATACCTAATTAGTGATATTTCGCCTTTTCGATGTAATATTGTTATTATTGTATTTATTTATGTTGTTACAACTATCAAACTCCGAATAAAGTCGTATTATTATTATTACTATCACTACTATTCTAATTTTCCATATTTCATTGTATCAATTGTATCATTGTACCATTCATGAATAATTATTGATGAATGAACTCGTCATAAGATTTTTTTTTAATACAAATAACGTCAAATATCCTGGATATTTAAGATATTTATTTATTACAAAAAACATATTTATAAAAATACATTGTTTTCTGCAACCACTTTTTTTTTTGTTACAAAAGTATTTAGGTGAATTAAAATTCTTGGAAAATTAAGAAAAAAGGAATATTACAAATTACTGATAAAATGTTTATAACCCAAAAATGTAACAAACAATTTGTTAACATATATTGTAACAGTATTCAAACTTATACAAACGATCCATCTGCATTGAAGGAATGTTGTTCCATTCCTCTTTCACCGCTGTGGCTCACTATTTCATAATTCGGGGTGGGTTAATAGGGTTGTCAATTATTGCTTTAACAAGGAAATCCAATATGTGTTCAATGGGAGTCATTTCAGGCGAGTTAACTGGCCAATTCAAGTCTCATGAACCTCTCTTACGCGTTAGGGTCGGGCTTTGCTGCGCATAAAGACAAAACTATTAGTTAATCCTTTATGTAGAGGTTAAATAATGGGCTCTGTGACTTGTTCGATATATAATTGACTTCGTATACTTGAATACAATCATATTCTGTGGTCTGCAAATTAATAGGCTACTGCGGTTGATTACTGTTCGCCCCTCCATATTAGGATATATCTTTCATAGGGCGGAACTTGATGGGAAAATTAGTTTTTGCTGATGGCCTCACTCTATCCAAAGTCCAATTCCTATTTTGATTTCATCTGTAAAGAAGACTTATCGCCACTAACAAAAAAAGGATCCCCTATGATCCCGCACCCACTGAAGGCGAGAGATCCGGTGTCGTAGAAGTAGAATAGTAAAAATGGTGAAGATCTTCCAGTCGTGGTGGAGCTGCCTTCGAACTGTAGGTGTCAAGATAACATAGCCAAACGTACCTTGAAAGTGGGACTTGGGAGCTGAAGCTAAATAAATGCCATTTGGTAAGCATATTAGAACAAACAATAACCCTGACTTTAATTAAACACTTGAGGATGTCCACTACATTGCCTCTTTTGCACTGTACCAAACTCTTGATATCTGTGAGCTATTGGTACAATAGATACTCAAAAATGTCCAACATCTTGGATAGCTGACGCCTAGAATGTCCAGCATCAATAAAATCAGTAATTCTTATTCAGATATTTCACGTCGTGACGTTGTAATGCACAAATTTATGAAACTCACTTGACATATCCTACCAAATTGACCACATTTATAAAAACATTTATAATAAATGAACAGAATGGGACTTGCATCTATTTATGATCCTTTTGTTCCATAAATACATGCACTTTGTTACCACAGTAAAATAGAAGTTAATAAAATATAATCGAACTATTTTATATTGTAGACTGAAAGTGAAAGTTGTGAGTATTTTCAAGAAAAACTACATATTTAAGAAAATATGTAAACAAATACAAGAAAATTAAGTAAATAAATCAATTTCACAAATATACAAACAAATATAAGAAAATTAAATAAATAAATCAATTACACAATAAAACTATGCGGTAACCAGCTTTAAAGCAATTTAAATGAGAGACTGCTTCAGTGTACAAAAATAGATAAAGAAAGATAAAATTATTTTCTGTGTATCTTTTACACCCAACTTTATGGTAACTTTTTAATATATTTATGGTTTGTTGTTTGTTGCATACATATTATTTAGGTGCCTACCTTATGGTACTGATTGCTTTAATTAAATTGGATTACTAAATGTTCGATAATGTATAATATAAAGTAAATATTTTTCCAAGTTATTAATTAATCATAATCATACATAAAAATTGTAATTTTAATATTTATTAAACATATCATTTTTTAATATATTTACAACAATATCCACGTCTAAATATTAATTCATCATACTGACTATATCTTTTACCTGGTACTAAAAAAATATATAAACTCTGCTTGATTTATTTGATTTGTGAATTTGAGAGAAGGTTGATTAAATTGAAATTAATATAAACATAAACCTGACAAATTTACTACATGTGTTAAAAAACGAATATAAATCATTTTAATTTTAGACCTGATTAAACAAGAGTAAAGTAACCAAAATATCCTCATTATGAAATTTGATGTCAGCCACTTGATAAATACGGGATTTATACAATAAATCATTTTTCGTACTTCCGAGACTGAAGGGACTAAAAGTGTCACTTTTTGTCTCTCCTGGATTAAATATTGACGGAAATCTCGAAAGTATAAAATTACAAACAAAAAAATGTAATTGGTGTTTTATTGAAAAGAATTAATTAGAATGATAATTGACGTTAATCTGAACAATTCTTCACCTACTTCGGCTGCGCTTTTATCAATGTCAGATACACCTTCTTCACCCATAATAAAGCTCATGACACTAACAATGATAATGTCTCCAAATTAATCTTGTCACAACACAACATTACTATGGTAACTTGTCAAGCAGTGACTCCTCGAAAGAACGTGGCCGCATTGGCGTGTGGCTCACTTTATGCTTAATAATTATCTGTGTTTCTATAAAGGTTTCTATGTACTTTTTTTATATTATGTATACGTTTCAATTTCGGAAGTACGAAAAATATCGTATATACCTTGTGACTGAAGTAGTAGTTTTAATCCCTCAGGTATATTATGGCCCTCCCTACCTTCCGGATTAAAAGTACTACTTTAGTTCCGCGGTATATAATATACTATTTCGTACTTCCGGGGCTGAAGTAATTAGCTCATTCCATTATGACAAGGACTAAAGTGTCACTTTTTGTCCTTCCGGAATTAAATATTGACGGAAATCCCGAAACTATAAAGGGTCCCCCAAACCAACGCGGATAATCGCAGCACCTGAGGAAGTTCGGACCGCTTGCGATTCGCATCATATTGTTTCCATTGCGTTAAATATGCAAGTTCAGACCAACACGAATTTTTTCGTTTAGACTGCGAATTGTCTGCGTTTATTTCGTACGGAGTTTTTGTTCGCAATTAGCTGCGTTTTTTCTCGGATCCGTAGTAGTTTCGCAGTGTCTTAAATAGGAAAATAACCAATAAAATAGAAAAATCATTGAATTAATGCGAAAGTATCCTATATTATACGACCTTTGTCATGACGATTACAAAAATATTCGAAAAAAGTAACAAAAATATAACATCGATTCTCGTCTTTTCGTTATTTGCTTCATTTAATGTATGAAATGCCCCATATTGTCGTGTTTCTTGATTAATATCGTGAACCCATTTTCTTTTCTTCCTAAGGTTAAATTGCCTTCTTCCAGTGCAAGCAACACAAGGGCTTCTTCATCCGATGATGTATACATATTTTGTGTATGATAAATAAGTATGTAATTGTTTTTAGTTAGCATAATCAGCCTTTTTGATACTGAAAATATCGCATATGATGCGTTTACATTCGCTTTGGTGTGAGGTTCTCTACGGATTCCGCCACGAATTTCGCTGCGAACTTTCCGTCACGAATCCGTTGCGAATAATTCGAGTTGGTTTGGGGAGCCTTTAAAGCATTTCAAAATGCAATGTATTGACTTACAGCAGAAAGATTAACCCTATACTTTTTAATTACAATTTGAATGGTGCAGTGTTGAATAGACTCAATGAAGTTCTCGATTTGGGTGTAACTTTTGCCTCAAAATTAACCTTTAGCAAACATATTGATAATATCGTGTTATCTGCTTACAAAAGTTTGGGTTTTGTAATTAGATTTTCTAGGGGTTTTGATGATGTGCAGTTATTAAATTTACTATATAATTAATTTGTAAAAAGTAAGCTTGAATATGGATCACTTATTTTGAATCCATGTTACAAGAAATACTGTGATAACATTGAGAACATTCAGCGTCGCTTTCTGAAGTTTTTGTCTTATAAAGTTGATAACGTGTACCCAGCTATTGGCTTTCCACAAGCGCAATTATTAAGTAGATTTTCATTTCTTAGTCTCTCTGATCGACGGAAGCTTAATTCTATAATATTTTTGCATAAGGTAATCCATAATGTTATTGACTGTCCAAGCATTGTGGCTATGTTAAAGTTTCACGCGCCCTCTGTAGAGACAAGAAACTTGAAAACTTTTTATCTTGGAGTCTCAAGAACAAATGCCTTGAAATACTCGCCGTTGCACGCTATGTGTGAAAATTATATGTCTACACAGGAACAGCTTGATATATTTAACTGTAGAATTACTGATATCAAGAAAATTTTTCACAACTGATAATTAATATATGTGTATTGTACGAATATGTATATGTGTTATGTATATATTGTATATATTTAAACTGTCTCTGTCAACTCCCATCCCATAATTGGTCTTGTACTGTGAGTTGGTGTAACTACAATAAATAAATAAATGAATAAATAAATAAATAAATAAATAAATAAATAAAGGGTCCCCCAAACCAACGCGGATAATCGCAGCACCTGCGGAAGTTCGCACCGCTTGCGATTCGCATCATATTGTTTCCATTGCGTTAAATATGCAAGTTCAGACCAACACGATTTTTTTCGTTTAGACTGCGAATTGTCTGCGTTTATTTCATAAGGAGTTTTTGTTCGCAATTGGCTGCGTTTTTTCTCGGATCCGTAGTAGTTTCGCAGTGTCTTAAATAGGAAAATAATTAATAAAATGGAAAAATCACTGAATTAGTGCGAAAGTATCCTATATTATACGACCTTTCTTATGACGATTACAAAAATATTCGAAAAAAGTAACAAAAATATAACATCGATTCTCGTCTTTTCGTTATTTGCTTCATTTAATGAATGAAATGCCCCATATTGTCGTGTTTCTTGATTAATATCGTGAACCCATTTTCTTTTCTTCCTAAGGTTAGATATATAATATGATCAACACATTTACTTTTAAATAATAATAACAAAGGCTACATATAATTAGGATATATGTAGACTTTGATAATAATTTTACCTTAAATTGCCTTCTTCCAGTGCAAGCAACACAAGGGCTTCTTCATCCGATGATGTATACATATTTTGTGTATGATAAATAAGTATATAATTGTTTTTAGTTAGCATAATCAGCCTTTTTGATACTGAAAATATCGCATATGATGCGTTTACATTCGCTTTGGTGTGAGGTTCTCTACGGATTCCGCCACGAATTTCGCTGCGAACGTTCCGTCACGAATCCGTTGCGAATAATTCGGGTTGGTTTGGGGGAGCCTTTAGGTGTTTTATTCAAAAATTTATTAGAATGATAATTGACGTTAATATTTAAATTAATGTTGTTACAGTTCGCATATGGACCAGTCTTTCCTGGGTGAATACAGCAGATACTTGACGCGTAACTGACAACTCCTTTTCATATTTAAGTGGTGTTTGTTCTGACGATGCTGCAGAAGATAAAGCCAATGGCCCCGTAAGATGAATCGGGGACTTGACCGAATATTTTATCTGATATGTTTTGTTTATTTTTAACAAAGGATTCAACATATCCCTCGGCCACGCTGGAGGATCTCCATCCTCCATGTCTCTTCAGTACGTACTGTTGCTCTCGAATCAGCTAATAAACACCCAGATGTGTCGCTAAAACAGTGTCCTCTATAAGATGACCCATTTTCTAAATTTAAGAAAGCTGCTATTTGCCGTGAAAATGTAGCAAACATATTTTTTCTTACTGGCCGCGTATTACATTTTTTGTTGATGTATAGAACAAAAAATTTTGAATGAGTTGCCCCAGTCTTTCGCAACGCTACATACTTCCGAAATACTGCTACAAAATTTGTGGTACTGTTTGATCACAGTGAATTTTTTGACACAGTTGTTGTGAATTTTTGATCACAAAATTTCTGTCAATTTTATTTTTGGTATTTCTAACAGCAATCAGAAAGGAATCGCCCAAATCTCTCACATCGCCGATTTCTAAATGAACAAGCTCTTTTCCACGACAAGCTCCCACAACGTCCACAATATGCGCAACCTGCGCATCCTTTGCCTTAAATTTCAAATATACGAATCCCATTGGTTATTAAAGTACGTTCCTCCCCTTCTGTCTAGTACTGCGGACCATAACATCTTTCTGTCACGTTGTCTTAGCTTTCACCAATAAAAAATTGTACATATTTATTACTAACCTAAAACCCTTCTTATCCTCGTGCCAAGATGGAGAGGAATTACTACCTTACTTTACAACTGTTCTTGTACCAGGAAAATTCCATGAAAAACCGGGCTATTTATGTTCTTGCCTTTTCAATATTTACGAACACACAAATAATGTTTATTTATGTGATTATTCTAAATACCCATAATTCATATCAATTACTTGGCTATTATTATTGCCATGCACATTTGGCGCCTTTATATACGAAACAATGTCCCGTTCGCACGGGATTTACGAGTCTGGTTTCTATCGCCGATATTCTTAAAATGTTACCATACATTTGTTAAACCAGGACACGTTCAAGAGTATTTATGACTAAAATGACTTTCTGCTATAGAACTAGAAATAATTCTACAAACTCGACCCATCTAACTTAGGGTAAAGTCGCCCATATTGAACCAATTTTTGAAAAAATCACTGTAACATGGGAAAAATTGTTATACGGTTCCATGCAACCCAGCCAATATATGTGTTTGACATTGGGAAACACTTTTCCGGTAGTTTGCAACCTTTACAGACCTTGTCCGCCCAAGGACGATTTTTTTTTTGTGGGGTATGTAAATGGTTCAATTTGGGAAACCAGTTGCTCAAATTGAACTTGCGGTATCCTAAATTGAACCCATGCTTTCTGACGTGTAAAAATGTATACTTGGGTGGTTTTGAAATGAGAAAACTGTTATTGCACTATTTTTATTAAATAAAACGTATAAAATTTATAAAAAAAAAAACAATAAAATTCTGTCAATAAGTAAAACAAAATCTGAATATGAGCATAAAAACAAAAAATACTGCATAGTAACCTACTCAATGCACGATGCAAAAACATTTCTTTTGGCGTGCACCTACACCCACACACTTCCAGTGCACCCACAATTTACACCGCACGCATTCGATCATGTCACTTTGTTCTTCCACTCCACATTCTGTATACCTACTGTAATCACGGCTACATTGATTTAACCCCGTTTCACCACTGTTGTACGCTGTTAAGGCCATTTCCATATCCTCGGTCGACCATTTCCCGTTATTTCCCCTTTTTGCCATCTGAATAAAACATATAAAAATTATCTCCGAAATTGAACCGCTGTTGCCAAAATTGAACCCCAGTTCAATTTGGGCAACTTTTAGGGGTTCAATTTGAGAAACTGACAGTAAGTTCACACTATAACCTCTAAATTAAAAATCTAAAAAGTTGTAAAGTATTGCTCCTAGCGTAATAAATAGTGCACACATTGTACTTTTTAATGACAACATCAAACATATCATACCTTGCTTAATAGCTGTGGAATTCCTTAGTTAAAAACACTCAAATATTATAGTCGAATAAGTCTGTCAAAACTGTGCACGGTATACAGAAGTTGTAAATCGGCATCGCGCAGTGTACCACCGAATTTAGGTTCACTAAAACGGATCTTTTAAAACCTGGTATGCAGTGGCGCTATTGTCTTTGCAACAGCTCAAACTAGTGAAGGTTCAATTTGGGAGCTGGTTCAACATGGGCTACTTTACCCTATGTTACTTTCTAAGATATTTAATTACCAAAACAAAAGTAGGTATAACTTGTCATTCATATCTTGAGCTTTTGTTACAAGGTAAATATCAAACATTTTTTTTTGCAAAAATAGTATTTGAACACATCAAAACTAATTTTCGATTTGTTTGAATAGGTCTGAACTGCAACTAAGAATTAGGAATACATTGAGACATATTTCTAGCTAAAAACTAAACCTGCGCATTCGCCATATCATCGAATTTTCAGGAACATGGGTATAAAGGGGTCAAGTTTTTCCATATTTCGATTGAAAGGATTAAAGGCAATACAAAATAATGAGAATAGTTGTATACTTGTATCATTGCAACCGTTTCTACAGTTTTATACACTGTTTTATATCTATATGTCTATATGTCTATATCTTAGTTTCCGCAGCTTCTACTTTGTATACAATGCATTGATTTGGAACGTATCTATTCTTCTAGTAATACGTTGTTATTGTTACATACTTTAGGATTACATAAAACTTTGAGATTTTGGAATTATTTTTCACTTTTCATTTCATTTTCAAATAAATATATGACAATATTTATTTTTATTGCATATTATACAGTGATTTTTTTGTGCAAACTTTAGACGTTTGCCTTCATACTATACTTTCAATATTTATTTTGAATACACCTGGTTTACTGCTTTTTTTTTCGCAGGGGATGCAACCCCGAAAGAAACAGCAATGAATCATACAAAACAATACTGATTCAATGAACTTTATACAAAGAATAGTTTTACTTTTGATGTTTGGGGGATATCTCATTTTTCTCGAATTATCTCGCTTTTGTTTAGTCATGCATAAATGAAATTTAAATGCGAAAGTTTTATGGCCAGACAAGATTTAATTTTAAAAATCAATCCTTAGCACATTCGTTTAGCTTAGAGATTTAATTATTTTCTTACTTTTTACATAATATAAAAAAAGAGATCATGCTCATCACCATGAGCATGATAATAACACCTAATAAAAAGTTGCAAAATGTTATAAAATTACAGCTGTATGAACAGTTTATTCAAGATATATCTACTAAGCTATATTGTTACTTGGAATTCAATCGATTTCTTAGTAATTAACACTTTACGATCATTGTTAGTGAAGCTTACAGGCTGGATTAGAATGTAATCGAGTGGATTAGGTAATCTCGCTCGGCTTACTGTTATGCTGATGTATTCCGAGAGACTTCCACACATGGAACAACTTAGATTACAGAAGATGACTGCTTTCAGAGAGCAGCTGCATCGCGAGTGCCCAATATCTTATATTGCCAAAATAAGGGGATCCATTTTCTAGAGTGGCAGAAGGTTACTACAGGGTTAACAGACAGTACCGTAACGAAAGTTTTCACAGAAGTAACAGTACTTTGGGCTACTGTAATTATTATAACAAATAATAAAACAACTAAACCTACAATTATTATTGGTATACTATAAAAGTACAACAATACGATATTTATTAAATGTTTCATTTATTTTAAATTTTATTATAATAATTATTTTATTTAGACATAATTCAAAATATGATTTGTATATTACACATTTTTTTATAAAACTGAAGAACCACTGATGAAATTTAGTTAATTTATCAAATATTTCTTTTTTTGCATATTATACAGTGTTTTTTGGGGCAAACTTTAGAAGTTTCTCTACTTCTGGTTTCCTGTTTCTTAATATTTTACAGGTGGTGTAATCCCAAAAAACATTAAAATGATATACCAACAAAGTTGAAAAGACCTTTTATAGTACAAAGAGATTTATACTATACTTAACAGTCTAACAGATATAAAAATCAATTAGTAGTTAAAGTATACTGGTTGAATTCTTCCAATAGCTCCCGACTAGCGGCAGGCACAATGGGTCGAAAGACCTGAGTGCTGCGGGTAACCGCGCCTCCTACCAACAACAACAACAACACATACTGATTGAATATATTAGAACGTACATCATACATTGATGAAGAGCCAAAAGTATATATTTCTGTATACAATAATCGTATACTACCTACCATAAAAAATATTTACAAATAAAATAAAAAAATTAATTTAATACATGTGTTTATTATATTAACTAAAATTATCATTAATTGTCCACATAAAATTCATAAACTGAACTGTATAGGTCGACTATAGGGTTTAATAAAATTGTCTGTGGAACTTTAAACAATATTTTCAGTTCTTTATGCCCACCGATTCAAATATTATGCAAGATTTTAGGAATGGTTAATATATAGGTAGTCATTTCTCGACCTGTGTAGCCTGTTGGTTCTAACTTCGGTCTAATAATATGGAGGCAAGTAAATGCCCGCCTACTGAGCATAAGCTACAAGAAATGACTGAAAGTTACTTCACACTTTTAAAATTCTAATATAAACTCTTAATAACTAACTACAATGCTTCATATATAAAATATAGAAAATACAATATAATTCACTACAATGCTTCATATATAAAATAATAGAAAAAAATATAATTGAGCATTAAGCAAGCTAGAAAGTTGCTAAATTATTATGTTTGATTATGTATAATATTTATAAGTATGCACCTACTGCTAATAAAGATTGTTTTAAGAGACAGTACAACAATTATTCTTCAACAAAATCAAGTTAATTGCACAGCAAAAACATATCGAAAACTGTAGTCCGACTCCCACTGGGCATGCTGGACGCTGCTGCCCCTACTTAGGTTATCTAGGTTCCTAGATCCTTGTAGGAACATCCATGGAACATTAATGAATGATCCATATACCAGTGCAGTTCGATAAGCAACACAGTTAAGTATACGAGGGGAATTCGATATAAGAATTGGTGGCGACATCCCAGAAATGTGGACAAAAGGCCTATTTCCCTTATTATATGTCCTTTGTGTTTCACACGTTGTCCCTGTGGTTGTCCCTGGCACCCCCGAACTGATGTTTTCAAGTCGTGAAAAATTCTCGAGGTTGGGGAAAAGTAAATTTGGCAATACACACGGCCTATGTGTGTATGTTCACACTATATATGTATGTGTGCTTGTATTTTTAATAATATTTATTTTGATCATAAAATTATTCCTATACTTTAATTAGTTTACAGTGCTACTTTTTACAGCAACGGATGAAATTATATTAAACTTGCATTTCTAGCAGTGTAGGTGAATAAAAAGCCAAAATTTAGTCAGTGGCATTTGAGATAATCATGAGGAATTCGGGACGCAACGTAAACTATATACAAATTAAAAACTAGTTACGGCGAATTTCACCTTTACATATAAATTACACTTATTATTTGATGCAATGTGGAGCCCCTAATATATTTATCAACGCCGAATTCAATATATCTGCAAGTTAATTAATTCGAAATCTAATAAATATAAAACTGATATGCTTTTCATGCCTACTACCGTGCAGCCACTATTTTCCTTCAGAGCAGGCATCATTCAATGTATCATCACTAACTGCCCTATCTTAATATCAACACTGACAGAATGATTTTAGATTTAAACAGTGGGAAGCAACATATTTAGGATCTTGATGTGAATTCTGTACAATCTACATTATTACTAATATTCATTTTTAATATTGTCTTATAATCAAAGTATATTAGAGAGCCTATATTATAGAGGAGAATAAATTATTATCCCCTGAATGAGAAAACGGAAAGAACCGAGGATGACATTCTTCTTCATCCTATTTGCAAAAATTTCTGCCAAATTTGTGTCCATATGATCTTTATTTTTAAAAGCAGTATGTATTTCGCTCCACTAAGGGTTTCAATAATCAGTATCACTATCTCAGTCGTATACACCAGGAGAACAATTTTTTTATTAATAATGATTTACGTTTACGACAAACAAATGCTGATTTTGGATATGGCAAACAAATATAAAATTGTCTGAAATAAATAATAAGTTTGAATAAATTTAACAAACGTTGGTGCATCAAAATATATCAAATACCATTTGTTAGTTGTAAAACAGATTTGTTTTTATGAAACGATTGATTTCTAGAAAAGATTTGTTTTTATGAAACAAACATATCATTTGACTTAGGTACAACAATGATTTCGTATTTAACATTTTACATATTGGTATCTAAATAAATTTGTTCATGCTTAATATATATTTTTATATGCTGTATATAACTGTATATTTTGACACATAAAAAATTATAAATTTGTATTACAGCAATAAGTTATTGGAAAAATAAATGATTTGTTTATAAGTAATAAGTGATGGTAGTTATTAAATTTACTGTAACTTGCATTCTTGGTTCATAATCCATATATATTTTCTTCAATAAAACACATATTTTAAAATAATATATATTTATCTTCCACCTAATAAACATACACAATATATTATACAAGGTATCCAGAAACTTTCCTGACAAATGGAGGCCAATTTAAGAGACAATTAAGATAAATAATGATAAATTAAGCTCAATAATTCTAACACATTGTACAATTTAAAAAAGTCATCTATATTTTTACTACATCTAGATACGTGTAACTATTGTTATATACATGTACTGGTTGAGAATGTGTTATAGATTTGTTAAATTAATTTTCTATAAAATAATGCTAATGAGAACAAACAAAATAACTTATTAACATTTATAAAAATGAATGTAAGGTGTGTACGAGGTATACAGATTAACTAAAAAATATTTAGCCGAAATCTAAAGAGGGACGAAGCGATGTAGGTAACAATGTGATAAACAGAGAGTCTTCAGCGAATGGGTGAAACGCATGCATGTTGTGGTAGAGTAGAGTCACCGCCCAGCTAAGTGGAAGGGTACGCTCGCTCTCTTGACAGGAACGATTCGCGCCGATCCACGCGCGCCACTTCTTAGGCCCGCCTTTGAGAAGAGAACAGCTCAGTGGCGAGAGTTTCGAACCGAAATAGGGAAATCACTTCGTGTTGATTATCGATTAAGCCAGGGACGTAGTTATTCTTGCAAATTTATTTTGAGTGTAATGTTTTGTGTTTATTTATTGTTTTCTATAGTGTTCCTTTTTTCATTAGTGATAATGAGTAATAGAAAAACAGGAAACGTATGTGCAACTAAAAACTGCAATAATAAAAGCTATAATTGTAATAAGAGCTTTTTTACATTTCCTAAGGAACCCCATTGGTAAGTAGATCAAAATTTGTTATACATAAATGTTATTTAGTATCTAAGTTAACTTAATTTAGGAAATTCATTCATAGACAATAGACAGCCAATAATATGGTTTATACAATCACTCAATTTAAGATTTAATGAATTTAGTTTAAAAGTTGGCCAGCTGTTGTATTTTAGTTTTAGGAAAAACAAAATTATAGAACAGTACTGCCCAAGTAGTCGAGTATAAATTTTTTTTGCTAATGTTTTGCGGTGTGTTTAAAAATAATTTTAACTAATTTTTAAAAATATTCTTTTTTTTTTAATGGCAAGGATATAGCTAATGAAAGCCAATAGGGAAGACCTTATGGAGAAATTGGACACACTTCATAAAAGCCAAGCCAAGCTTCAATTTTGAAAATTTATATAGGTGGAGTGGAAGAACGGCAATTCCGAATTATTACCGTTTGTGTTTCTTTCTTCCTTTTTTCGTTAAGAACACAATAACGATTTTTTATTATTATTTATTATATGTACCTCATTGTAAAGTATTGTCTATTTTTATTTTTGTAAATAATGAATGTGTAATAAACATATGTACATAATTACTATCTCAAATTTCTTTTTTAAAACTTTCCCAAATAGGTATATCTGAATCCCATTATTATACTTATTTCTAAATTAGGCATCACTGTATTGAAGTATTGTCTATTTTTATTTTTGTAAATAATTAATGTGTAATAAACATATGTACATAATTACTATCGCAAATTTCTTTTTTAAAACTTTGCCAAATAGATAGACCTGAATCCCATTAATACTTATTTCTAAATTAGGCATCACCGTTTTATCATGTCTATTTCAAGTTATTTATAAAATGTTTCAAGAGTTTTTAATACGGCACTGTTAACGCGCATTTACGATAACTACAAATATTATACGTCCAACTCTGACTTCTCTTCTCAGTGCGAGAGCGATAGTGAATGTCGGCCAAGCTGTGGTTGTACTAGCTGCCGGCTGGCCCCCGCGCTTGCCGGAGGGAACAGAAGACAAAGGCGTGGCCTGGGCCGACCGTACTTTGCCCACCACCGTCGCTGTGCTTGTTTACATCGCTTTGTCTTTCTTTAGATTTGTTCTAAAGATTTTCTAGTTAATGTGTATAGGTACACACTTACTTGTAAATACTGATACTGGTAAAATTTTTAATTACGTCCCAAATGGCCAAGATATACGGAAACAGAAATATATATTTATATTGCAGATCACACGGTACATAAATAAACTATATAGGAAAACTTTCAAATATCTAGGTTTAGTCTCAGTTTGTAAAAACGGTAGCAATAACAATATTATAACGTGGCTGTCTCACAACTACCTATATGGTTCGGGAAAAGCCTGTGGGATCGAATATCAAATCTCGACATTTGACCGCTTTTGTCCCTCCTTGAAGGCAGTGTTACCTTCAGTAGGTTCCCATACCTATACAGGGTGTAAATTTAGTGGAGAATTGTTCCATAACTCGGCAGGCACGAACTTTGGAGGAATTTTACGTGACGCCATTATACTATACCATTTGCAGCTCCTTTTAAAAATAATTTTGATTCTACAGGGTGTTTCATGTTAAGGTGGCAGACCCATCTTATATTTTTTTAAATGGAACGACCTGTATATTTTTACATATTCAAAATCTACGCAAAATTCTTAACTCATAGATATCAATATATATGTACTTTAATGCAGTCGTTTTTAAGATATTTAATATTTTGTAAAAAAAAAAATCAGAAGCAGACTTCAGTTTCAGGTGCAATTACAGTTAAGTTTTTTGGAATTTCAAAAAGATTTTTCGTGCACAAATAGTCAACATAACTGTGTATACTTCTATGATTAAAGCATTTGTTTAAATTATACAGGGTGTTAATAAAATAGAAATGAATCTCGTAAACTTAGAACGAACGTAACTCGATTTTTTTAAATAGCACGACTCATATTTGATTTCATATCTGAAAAGCCATTAAAAAGACCTTTCTCTACATGTATCACAATGTGTGCTTAAACTTAACAGTTTTCGAATAATTTGATATTTTTATTATTTCACGTATTTAACAAGGTTTTATTCACTGATGAAGCTACGTTTCATAAAAATAGTTGTGTTAAAAGGCACAATTTTCATTACTATGCCACGGAAAACCCTTACATTGTTTCAACCATCGATTACCAGCACAGATGGTCTTTAAATGTTTGGGGAGGAATTATTGGAACATACATAATTAGCCCACATTTTTTTAATGAAAACCTGACTGGTGATATTTATTTACAATTTTTGCGAAACCAATTCCAGGAATATCTGACTGTAATAGCCCTAGCACTAAGAAGGAATATGTGGTTATAGCATGATGGGGTAAACCCCACTTTAGTAGGCAAGTGAGGGAAGCTTTAACCGTTGAATATCCACACAAATGGATAGGAAGAGGTGATCCTACAGTTTGGCCTGCCAGATGTCCGGATCTTACAAGATGGATTTCTTCTTATGGGGTTACGTAAAAAATGAAGTCTACAAAATTCAACCTATAACGCAGGAGGACATGATGATGCGAATTCACAATGCTTTTCATACAGTAACTGAGGGAATGCTGCGAAATGTAGGCCGGAATTTTCATCGGAGGATCAATGCATGCCTCGAACAGAACGGAAGACATTTTGAAGATTTGCTTTAATTTAGTTTAAAAAGTAAATTTTTTATAGACTATTTGTTAACATTCACTACTTATTATTTATTATTCTTTACATCCTGTTTTAAAAAAATATTTCTTATAATAATCCAATAATTCACCCCAAAACATTTATTAGACAATCTGTTGAAACAATGTAAGCGTATTCCGTAGCATATTAATGAAAATTGTGCCTATTACACAACCATTTTTATGAAATGTAGCCTCATCAGTGAATAAAACATTGTTGAAAAAATCTGGTTTTTCTTCGTCGAATTAAGTGCTCACTGACAAAATCGTATTCGATTATTGAAATCGTTTTCACTAAATTCTTGCAATAATTGGATATGGTTCCAGTGACATTTTTGTTGCTTTAGAATTTTATTTACTGACGTATGTCTATTTCGGAATTGTTTCTGAGTAAACTTCATTTTTTTAAACTTATACCCACTTCTGGAGGAACAATAATTACCAAGTTAGCTGTACGGAGTAACAAAATTACTAATTCATTGACACTTTGAATTGTCAAAATAATTGTCTGAAGCCAGCCTTCTTCGCAAATTGATTAGATTAGGAAAAGTTGTAATCGGCTCGAATAATAATTATCACGTGAAATAATAAAAATATCAAATTATTCGAAAACTGTTAAGTTTAAGCACACATTGTGATACATGTAGAGAAAGGTCTTTTTAATGGCTTTTCAGATATGGAATCAAATATGGGTCGTGCCATTTAAAAAAATCGAGTTACGTTCGTTCTAAGTTTACGAGATTCATTTCTATTTTATTAACACCCTGTATAATTTAATCAAATGCTTTAATCATAGAAGTATACACAGTTATGTTCACTATTTGTGCTCGAAAAATCTTTTTGAAATTCCAAAAAACTTAACCGTAAATGCACCTGAAACTGAAGTCTGCTTCTGATTGTTTTTTACAAAATATTAAATATCTTAAAAACGACTTCATTAAAGTACATACATATTGGCATCTATGAGTTAAGAATTTTGTGTAGATTTTGAATATGTAAAAATATACAGGTCGTTCCATTTAAAAAAATATAAGTTGGGTCTGCCACCTTAACATGAAACACCCTGTAGGATCAAAAATATTTTTAAAAGAAGCTCCAAATGGTATAGTATTATGGTGTCACGTAAAATTCCTCCAAGGTTCGTGCCTGCCGAGTTATGGAACAATTCTCCACTAAATTTACACCCTGTATAACAAACATTTTCTTGAGTTGATCATCCAGGAGAATTACATCAGGCTTATTAGCTTGTATTTGCTTAAGAGTGGAAAAATTTTAGTTTCAATATTGTCATAGCCGTAATTCAAGGAATTCTAAGCGACCACTAAATTTAGTTACTTGCCAATTCTAAGGTTGGAAATGAGGTTTTATATGAAACGTAACACTTGTAAATACACTAACAAGAAGGATTCGCCGTGTACAAAATAATTTACTTAAATAAGTTTTGTGAAGCTGAAGAAATTTACTGTGTTCTGAAGATTTAATTAGGGGTTCCAAATGCATCCGAAACGAGACTAGAAAACTAGACATATCTTATAAAGTAAAACAGATACAGCTGTGAGCCACTTTCCTTTTTCACCCGGTACATCTTCAAATATATGTACCTATATTACGCATAAGTGAATTTACCTCCTAGTTAACTTTTTGGCTTAATTCCTATATGAAAAAAGATGTGATATGTAATATAGAATTAATTACTTTATACGTTCGATTTTTAATCCAATATCTACGACTTTCGATATCATAAAACTATTAATTTTGAGTATACACGTTGTATATATGATTCATAAATGTGTGTAGAAACTAAAATACAAAAAATATGACCCATGGCAAATTCTAAAGAAATGGCGCATTGATAGAACAATACCAATTGTTCGATTACAACCGCGTGCATTCCCATATTTCTTACAAAACATGGTTGTCATTTCCATAAATATGATTATAATAGATAAATCACTCCAATGCACAAAACTGCGGCAATCTCCCACAGAGATTGAAAAGAATATGCGTAAACATTGGAGTCAAGGGTTTGTTTAATATTTGGAGTTATTAAAACGTAAAACACTTGATAATTACTACATAACTAAAAACCACTATCATAGCCTCAGGGACATTTCAAATGCGCATTAGAATTAAAGTGATTCAGCGACTGTACCTACATTAGTAGCTACAGTATATCTGCCATCGAGATAGAAAGAATTGGGGGTAGACAGAATTTTTAATATTTCGTATCTGGTGGTCGGAAAGATAAAATTCCGCGTTGGCGTTGGCGTAAGTTACCTTTTTACGAATCACCGCCATCATGAAAACAATTTGGAATCGATTTATCTTGTTTCCAGTTGGTAGGAGGAAAAAATCGTAACGCTCCAAATTTGAAAGATAGAAAGATAGAAAGAAGTCATAGTCAGAACTCTCTGTGGATAGTTTTCAAGAAGATTTCCAAAGTTTTCACAAATTAATTTTTCCCTATTTGGACCTTCATAAATTTATTTAAACCCAAAAATGTTTCATAAAATTTGTAGATCTGGAAAAGATCTGGATAATTTTTTTCGGCCACAGTCTCTGAGATTTATACGCATAAAAAGTGGGTGAAACTTCTCACGTTCTCACAGGACTTTTCATGTAGTCTCGGAAATAGTAAAAAGTGACGTGTATCGAAAGTACTTTCAATGTGACAAAGATAATACTGATAATAATAATAGTAAGAATAATAATAATAATAATAATAATTATAATAATAATAATTGTAATAATAATAATAGTAATAATAATAATAATAATAGGTTTTGAGTGTCTGCAAAGCAGAATGGTATTGGATGGAGCCTGCAAGGTAATAAGGAATTCTGATTCTCTTCTCTGCATGGTCCAAGACCGTGAGAATGCAGGGGTTGGAGCATTTTTATTGAAGGCAGCACGAACTCGGTCTCATCTTCCACGCTGAACGGAAAAACCCAGACACTGTTACCGAGTTTAGACCCATTCAGTTGAAAGCCCAAGTTAAAGCTGCAGAAGGCCGTAAGCTTCTGCAGCTGCATAAGGATAAGCCATTGCATGGGGTCTTCTACAAGAGCCTTGAAGGCCATGGTGATCCGAAAGGCTGACCTTTGCCTTTTTAAGGTCAGCGGGGATTAAGTCGGAGACCGAGGGATTCATAATGGCTTGCCAGGATGGTGTATTTACACCCTCTTCTATCGAAGCCGTGTCATGGGCATGGAGGTCCCTGATGTCAACTGCAGGGCCTGCCATAGGGCGCCGTGGACAATTATGCTTCTGCTCTCGGCTTGTTCGGCAAATGCAGCCTCGCCCGATATCCATAGACACAATGCGGCTTTACGAGTGCTTTACTATTTTCTACGGCACCCGTACGAGATAGATGAAACACCAGTGCTGCCATACGCTCCGGGGAATATTGAGTCCGTTGTGGGGAATGAGAAGTGCCGAATTTAAAATTATAAAAATAAAAATTAATTGAACACTGAACTATTTTATTCTCATTTATTTTCATGCGTTTCAAGTCGATACCGAATCCTTCAATATTCAGTGATGTCTAAAATTATGTTATTTATTTGTAAGCGAATGTGTGAGCATATTTACTGTTATTTCTATGTAAAATTTATTAAACCATCCTAATATTTCTATATTTTTCTATATGTATATGACTATGTTTCTTTGTTATTGTTTAATATATTGCCTACAAAGTAGCACACAAATATTTAAAATCTATCTTAAGGCTTTTTCTCTATTACTGAATAAATAACAGGAAACGACAATATATTGTAGAACAAAGGAACCAAAATATTCACATAATTCATTGTGCTTTATACATAACGCAATGACCCAGATAGAGCCTACCCTAGCTATATATTTCAGTATCCTCAATCACCAGTCCTCTCAAAGCAGATAAAACATCTGTTGTTTTAATCGTTATCGGTATTATCACAAATCCGTTTGGGCTCTCTATACTAACAAAGGTTTCTTGTAAAAGTTATTGACTTTCGGCGTATTTAACTCAAGGGTGATCGTTGTACGCACGACAAATATTTTCTGACATTCATGAAAGAATTATAATGAACCAGTCAGCCGTTGTATTTTATAAATGAGGAACAATAATTTTGCGAATGGGTAGGTATATAAGAATGAACTACATGGGGATCTCGGAAACTACAACAGATATTAAAATATCCTCATCATGTCTCAAAAATTGTTTTTCGTTTTGTTAGTTAGTGGTCTTATTTTTATAGGTAGAGGAAACTTAAAAGCACTTCTTCATTGCAACTTTTAGTGGGCCATAAGACGATATTCTAAATTCTTTTCTCCGACGTTTCGTCTTCGCCAAACCTTCATCAATTTGGTTTTTTTATGCAAACCTGGATTATTTTACGCGGATTCTAGATGATTTTTCCATCCCGAATTCAGCCATGTGTTGCACATTGGGATTTCGTTTTGGTCTACTTTCAACACTCATTTATTTGTTCCTCTACCTCCATAGAGGTAGAGGAACAAATAAAACTAATAATAATTTAATTCATATCAAACAAATTTTGTTTGACATGAATTAAAATAAATCCGACACCTGTAATTGTAATAATTTAAGCAATAACATTTAAATCTGAAAATATAATTTACCATGCCGGCCCGGCTCGAAGAGATTCGCGCACACGTCGACTTCTCATGCTTGCTACGCTGGCTAGACTAGCGCAAAAGATTTACCAGTTAGTATATACCTCGCCGTCCGTACATCGTTCCAGTCCTGTCGACTGCTGCCCCTGAAAAATTTCGCCGGCTACTGTCTACTAGTGAGCTAAGAGTCCTCGAGCTGACAGTGTACAAGAACACTATGAGTCGATTGCCGTCCATCTCCAGGATCAATACTGCCCGTCCTACAGCTTCTACAAGTACAAGCAATAGTAAGTAAATAATAAGTCGACAAATTGGGTACTTAGAAAAATTTCACCGGCTACTGTCTGCTAGTGAGCTAATATTCAAAGTCCGGTTTCGACCCTGCGCATGTCCGAGGTTCCGCTGGTTCTCAAGTCAACAGGAATCATGTCGAACATTGAGTCGATCGCCGTCTAGCAATGAGATCATTTCTGCGTGCCGCCACAGCTGTTACTTGTACGAAACCTGTACTTGTTGTGTGTTTCTGCACTATAAACCGGATTGACGCCCGAGGCAAATCAAAAGACAAACCGATACTCAGGTGTCAAAGTAACACTTTGTATACGTCACAGTACACTTATAAAAGTTTAACTAAATCAAAATTATTACCTATAAGAAATGCTCGAAGTAGGAACCATTTGATTCTAAGCAAAGGTAACATATTGTCACATTGGATTCAAGCAAACTGGAAAGCATTTGTGGACTGACACTAAATGCCCATGTTAATAATAATGCTGCAGAGGGTCCAGTGCCTTGGCCAGAAAAGTCGCCAGATATGAACCCCTGGACTTCTATGTTAGGAGTTATCTAGAAAGTAAAGTTTTAATCTACCTCAGTTGATACAAAACCTCAATTTATGCAGCGAATTGAAGATGTTTCGTGTAATGAGTGAAAAAGAAATCATCGCATGATATTAGCTGTAACTAATTCAATTAATAAAAGATGTCATAAGTGTATTGAAGTGGCCGCAGTAGTTGCAGTATGTACATGCTTTTAATTGTTTCATTTTGTTGTTGTTTGGTAGACTTAGATTTTTTATTATTCTGATATAAACATTTCATGTTAGCAAAGATAGTGGATTAGGCCTACTGCGGAAACCACTCTCAAATAAAACGCGCCAGCATCTCTACCTCAGCGGTATTACGGAAATAAGTTTAAAGAATTTTGTCGATTTGTTTACACACTTGTGAAAAGTGAGAAGTGTGAAAGTGTGAAAAGTGAAAAAATACAAGATACCTTTTTTCGTATTTTGTATATTAGAATATAAATCCGTTACGATCACTTGAAAAAAATGCAGTTCCGTACGATTTTTTTAAAGGAGTGTCCACTATCCAGTTTTAAGCCACTGGTTGGTATTTTAGAAGTCATATTTTAGGGACTACAAGGCCTGTTATTATACATTCCCAGCAACGGGGTGTAGAAAAAGGGTTCTACAGCTTAACAGATAGTTAATGTATATTGCACTGATGAGATCATAAAAAGGTCGAAACCAGTCTGCAATTGGTGACATCCTATACGATGTGAGGTCCAGAATATTATTTCCTCGTAGTTTTCGTTGCAATCCAAAACATTGTATTTTTTATTCTAACGTTGTTAGGTAAAATACCCCAAATTTAGCTTTGTAATTGAGCGCTCGGCGTGGCATTAGCCAGGAGAATAGCTGTTTTGACCTAATTTGGTTCAGTCCTTATTTTATAAGGCGTGTTTACAGATGGAGGATATGGGGGTATCCTTACTAAACTCGTAGTTGTTTGTTTTTGTTAAATACATTCCCAGTATCAAATTTTATTAGTACTGGTTACTACATTCCGGAGATATAAAACAAAATCCAATTTTATCTGTCCTCGAAGTTTCTTACATAAAATTCGGACCAAACGGTACAATTTATATATAGGAAATTCTTAATTAAATGATCCTTAATTTTATGAAAAAATTCACAAATCCAATAAAAATATAGTGTTCTATTTAAAATAAGGAAATTGATAGTAGTGGTGAGAAACAAACCGGAGTGCCCTCTTTGGGTCTTTGCTAATACCTATCTGACAGTTATTGTCAAATTGACAGACAGATAACGACCTGCTTTTCTGGCACACAGGTGCCATTACAGCAGGCACACTGCCCGTGCAGTAGTTGTTTTCGGCATCTCCTTCAAATAAAGGAAATTGATATCGACTTCCGGTATAATCAGACGTTATATTAAAACAATAATTTTTAATCTCAGCGCCATCAATTAGCTATGCAATTTTTCAAAATTTTGCCTCTACTAGTTCTCTACATACATATCGATGCAGCTCGTCGTGACATACCGTGAATGCCTAGTTATATACAAAATCAGAAAATATATTTTACAGCATCGTATTATATTGAGATTCATAAATCTTATTGTTTCAATAATTACCGCGGAATAGTTAAATTATTATTCGAATGAAAATCATGCATTTCAAAACAGTTTTCTGTACAACATTTATTTTAAATGAAGTAAATATAGAGTTCCTTTTATTTGTCGGTTATAGTTACTATAAAGTTAATGTTTACATTCGTCGGGATGTGGGTAAGAGAATAGAAAATCCTATTTCCTTAATTTTTCAAAGGTTTCATAAGTTTCAGATTTAACATCAGAACTAGATATGGGAGAAATTCGCTGCCGCGATTTTCGTTCCCATTTCTAGCCCCACCGGGGGTCCAGAACTGAGGCCTGGGGTCACCCTTCGGGTGACAAAAGCATCTAGAATAATATTATTTTTAAGAAAACACATATTAAATTTTGTATCTGGAATGATGATATAATTATACTAAACGATTTTTCTTAATATTTTAATGAATTGTAAGTGTACTCTATTCTTGATGGTAAAACATCATCATTTTTTAAGTGCTGGAAGTAGAATTTCTTTTTCAGTAAACATTTTCATCAATTTTATCAATGGGACCAAAAATATGTTGCTGTCATAATTGTTGCAGCAAATTAATATTGTAGATATTTTTGACTTTAGTAAGCTAAAATGATGAATTTGGCAAAATGAACGAATTAATTCCAATACGGACAATGAAACAGAATAACTAAACGCTAATACTAATAAATAATTGTAATTAAAAAGTAAAAAAAAAAATTGCCTCCAGCGTGACTCGAACCCGCGAAATCAGCATTACCACGTTTTGAATCCTACTACTTTCCCATTGCGCTACCGCGCCTGTTGTCAAAAGCTTACCTTGAGACGGCTAAGTATGTAGGTAAACTGTACGTGTCAACTTGAAAAATTAATTTTTACCGATTTTCTAATTGGAAAAACATTTCGCTTCAGTATTTCGGTAATCAGAAATGTTTGGCAGTTAGTAGGTACTATCCATTCCGTTAGAAATATTTCGCATAGGAAAATAACCTATCTGAAGTTTAATTAATTTGACAGTTTTCGTGGGACGTGCTTGTCTCGTTAGTGCAATCTCACATCGGCAGATAAAATGAGAAAGAAGTTGAGACGGACTTGACTCGAGATTTTCGAAGACGAAATAGACGTAGAAGGACTCGACGTACGGTTTCGAAAAAAATCTCAAAGGATTAGAGAAAGGACGGAACTTTTAGTGAAGTGGTTCTCGAAGCCGTAAAATTAGAAGAAGGGCCTAGGGAGTCCCGCGAAAAGTCGGGATTTCGGCAGGCGTGACGGGGCCATTAGGCGCGAGGACAAACGTCGGTGCTAGCCGTATCTCTCTCGCCGAACGGCGATCGACGGAAATTTTGCAGAGGTTTTTTGAAAAGGCGTTTAAATTGGGAAAACACGTAGGAAACGGGACGAAAATACCCCTACGCATTGGAGAAAGGCCAGGGGCACCTCTGGTCGCCCGCGGGGATCGCTCCGTTATCTCCCCTCGGAGGAGGCTTTGAAACTTTGTGGATTTGGCGACGGAATTTAGAGCGAGACAGAATCGACGCGTTTTAATATATATGGATTATAAAATACACTTGTAGGTAGTGTAGCTGTATAGTTTTAACTATTTATCTTTTCTTCGCAGCAACGATTTGACGTTTTCTTGCTAATTCGAATCTAATACGTTAATAAAATTTTATTAAATCAGAATACAATAAACAGCTGCTAGATAGCAGGAAAAATTTTGTTATTGAGAACTATATTGTAGATATAACAACGTTAAGTATATTTACAACAACAACAACAACAAACAAACAAATAAAGACGCACTCATTCTTGAAGTTATAAATTGCTTTCATAGTACTCAAGGGAATATCAATCACATAACAGTCATGTGGAAACTACTTATGGGAAATACATTTACTTCAATTATAGATGAAACATTATTCAATTATCTTTAATGGCTTAACGTTGTTTTTGTCTGCAAACGAAAAAAATGAGCAAAATGGATGGAAAAGCACTAATGGAACTAATGAGAGTTGAAAGTTGTTTAAATTTTATTCGTATACCTTGTGAACATGTGGATTTATTGGATCATTAGTCAGTAGCTAGTGTTCCAATCAATCCAAATAGTTCACTAGGTATATAAACAAGATTTAAACAACTTTCAAATTCCAGCTTCTGCTAGTAGTCAAATCAATGCCGATATTGAAATACAATTTCCCACAGAAATTCTTAAACATTGTTGCTCTCAAAGTTCATTACTTGAAGTTCATTATAAATTTGGGATGTTGTTTATAATCGGGTATAACATATGTTTTTTAATCCATGAGATTTTCCGAAAATTTCTTTGGGTTAATAAAATACATTCTGAAATTTAGTATAATTTAATGTACTTATAATATCATGTTAAATAAAACCAAGTGCAATAATTATACCATAGCGGCCACATGATTCTTAAAATTAACCGTTTAAATGTGATAAATTTCAAATCGCTTAGAACTCAATCCAAATAATAATACCGTGTAACAGAATGTTTTCCTTCACAAATTCTTTTCATGAACAATTTTCACAGCTCGGGTCTTAATCACCTGAAATTTTACTTTGGTTTATAAAAATAGTGATTGGCTGTTTACTTTGACTACCTAGATAAGGATTATAATGTTCACAATGAGATTTTATGTTGATATCAAACAACAAAATTTATATAGTAAATAGGTTCTCATATATAATAAATAATCATAATAATGATGAAAAAATTGTATTGATGATTCGATTTTAATACGGGGTGTCCCATCGAAAAGTATCACATTTCGCCGCCTTATATCTCGAAAACAAAAAGAGATATCGGGATGCAGTCTGGACAGAACGACTTAAGATTTTTGTAAGTTTTTTTTGGTAGTGTTGCCAAATCTCCAAATATATTAGTAAATTTTTTATGGAATACGCTCCTCTTTGGAATAAAATTACTTGCTTATATTAAATGGAACACCCTGTGTATTTTGCCATAATCAGAAAGCCTAATCACTCCACTTTCCAAAAAAGTATGCATTGTTTACATTATCTTGAGAATTGGAGCCACAAAATTCAGTTTAATGGGAGCACCTCTTATTTGAACAATTTGTTAAGCTGGTCTTCGTTTTCACAGTAGCCATGAAAAACAAAAGTACAATAATAAACTGTATTGTCAGTTGTGTCAAATATTTGAAGTATAGATATAAAAATGTTCACATTAGAAGGATCACACACTTTTGATCATCTACTACTAAGATTGCACAAATGTACAATATTGAAGTAAATGGTGGGCAGTTAAAACAAATTGTTTTCTAACTTATTCAAGTAGTTTTTATTTATACAGTTATTTTGATTATTTTATCTGTTATTTTTATTACTGTCATTGTGATTTGTTGTTATTGTTAACAAAACTCGTTCCTACCGATTATTAAAGAATTATTCTTTTCTCTCTATCTTTTTTCATTTAAAAAGCAAATGCAGTCAAGTTCCACATGAAGTTTGATCAGAGATATTAAAATGATAAACATATAGGGTATTTTATTTAAATTATATTTCAGGTCCAGTCCTCGATATTACATAATTGTTTACATTGTAGTACATGCTTCTTCTACTTCCGAGCACAAGGTTCAAAGAAAATTTCAAAGCTTGCCCTGTCCCGCATTGTCACCGCTCTGTCAGGCCGGTCTGTCATCATTGTGTTTTTTGTGCTCCGAGCAGTCACCACGCTCTTACATATCGTATCGATATAGTAATTAGAAAAGCAACTCTGCTGTAATTTACAGCCGAGGAATTTGACTATCTTATGTAAGTAGACATTTACATTTATTTTTTAGTTGACATCTCTCTGATTTCCTATGTAATCCAAAGAAGGAGATTGCCTTTTAAGGAAGGCAGTCTCTGTTTTATACTAACGTTCTTTTCAGTCCCTGAAATATGGGTAAATCCAAGAACACTCGTAAATTACGACTGTTCTTCTAACTAGGGTGTACTAGTAATAGGTCAACTAGTAGTAGTGAGTCAGAAAATACCAGGAAATTGGTAAAGCGTTTAAAGAGATTAGAGAAAGAACTACTTAGCCGTCGTTCATTGTCATCATCTCGATCACGCAGTCGCACTCGCCACGTGAGGAGACAGCGGCTACGTTCCAACTCTCGTACCTCATCCCGTCACGGCGACAATCTACCGCGCGCACGGTCGACATTACCTGACAGCGTTCGATTGGATCGAGCGAGTGCTGATTCAGGGTTTCCACTTGGAGTGGAAATTCCCTATTCACAGGATGCTGGAAGTGATACTAGGAGTATTACTTCTGAAAGTAATATAGACGCTTGCAGCGTCACAAATAATTTTGAAGCTGACGGCCTGATAATTCACAATGATGTGTCGCTGCCGGAAGATATTCTGGAAATTCTAGGCGAAAATCCAGAAAAGAAATGTTTAAATGAAGTTACACTACATGACCAATTAGTGGTTAGATGGAATTCGTTGTTACAAAATGAACTTAAAAAAGAGGACTGTTTAACTCTTTTAAACAAGTTTGCTATTCCTAGCAATTTAGCAAACTTAGCCCCGCCGAAGCTGAATCTAGAAATTTCTGCGGATTTACAAAAACAAAATTTAACAATAGATGCCTCTCAATGTGAAGTTCAGAACCAATTAGGCAAAGAAATTTGCGCTTTAGGGAAAGGTTTAACAACTAACATTGATAAAGTACCTGCAGACTTTAAAAATAATATGTTATCTAGTCTCTTAGATTCTGGCAGAATCCTGACGAATATTTTCCACCGTATTTCGCATACTAGGAAAAATCTTATCATCCCTCACGTGAAGAATTTGGTGGAAGTGGCAGACAAATGTATTCCATCAGAATATCTGTTTGGGACAGATTTACTGGATGGGCTAAAATCATTAAAGACCATTGAATCTATCAGCAAGGATCTAAAGATCACTGCCAACAAGCCGAAGGCTCCACTATATAGGGGACAAAATAGAGGAGGGGGAGGAGCTCAGATACGGACATATAATCCCTCTTCCAGTCGTCCTTTAAATTCACAGAGACCGGTCCGTCGCTTGAGGGACTTGGTACCGGTCAGAAGCCAAACCTCGAGAATTTACCAATGGGAAAACATGAAGGATTCCCAGTGGAGCAACGGGGAAAAAAGGAAACGGAGGGAGTAAAGGTAAAGGTAAAAGCACGTAAAAGGTAAAGGTAAAGTTTTTATGCTGGTCGCTTAAATACATTTTATGAACAATGGCTATCAGTCACGTCCAATGCAATTGTATTGCGTTGGAAACGAGGTTATTCATTACCTGTTTCTGAGGCACCCTTCCAACCAAGACCGTTTGCACCAACTAAATTTAATAATACCGAACAAAAAACCATTGAAAACGAAATTTCAAACGTAATTAAAATTAGCGCTATTCAAAGATGTTACCCTGCACGTAATCAGTTTGTTTCCAGAATATTTTTGGTCGATAAACCCAACGGCAAGAAGCGATCCATCCTTAAAGAAACTTGAATAAATACGTTTGTGCTCCACATTTCAAAATGGAGGATGCGCGAACGGCGAGCAGATTAATTAAGTACAAATGTCTACGCGACTACTATTGAATTAAAAGACGCATATTATTTACTTCCTATTAAAAAAGATCACAGGCAGTATTTACGGTTTTGCTATAAAAACAAGTTGTACGAATTTACCTGCTTACCGTTTGGCTTGGCATCAGCGCCTTATGCTTTTACCAAACTTTTAAAACCAGTAGTGCAGTCCTTGCGCGCCAGGGGTGCACTCTGTGTCAATTAGCTTGACAACTTCTTGATTTTGGGTTTATCAGAGGAGAAATCTTCCAGAAACACTCTTCTGGCCACTTCACTATTAAAATTTCTTGGGTTCCTAATTAATACTGGGAAGAGCGTGCTATCTCCTGGCACCAAATTTAAACATCTCGGTTTCATTATTGATTCCAGAAATATGACAATGGAATTGCCTTCTGATAAGCGCAAAAAGATTCAGAAATGTATTCTGAAGACTATCGATAGCAAGAGCTGCAAAATTATAAAGTTTGCAAAACTTCTCGGTTTATAACTTTCGCATGCCCAGCGGTCAAATACGGCTGGCTATATACGAAGCTTTTAGAGACAGCTAAATATCGTGCACTGCTTTCACATCACCAAGATTATGTGGCAAATTGTACATTTCACATGACGTCAAAAGAGAATTAAGATGTTGGCTTGAAAAAATTCCAATTTTAAAAAATGACCTCAAAAAGGATTTTTTCAATTTAGGAACTTTTAAGAACGCAAGTTTATCTGGCTGGGGTGTTTATTGTAGGGGAGAAACCACTTTCGGATGGTGGACATCCGGGATATAGACAACCATAGAAACTATTTGGAGTTGCAGGCTATATATTACGGATTAAAATGCTTTGCAAAAAACTTGCTAAACTACAACATCTTAATTCGTACAGATAACACCACGGCCTTATCATAAATAAATAGAATGGGGAGCGTCAAATTTCCTAAATGAAACTCTTTAGCTAGGGAAATTTAGCAATGGTGCGAAGTCAAGAATATTTCAATTTTCGCATTATACATACCTTCCAGTGAAAACTGGCAGGCTGATCGGCCTTCTCGTGCTTTGCATGCTGAGAAGGAATGGTCCCTTAATGCGGATTTTTTCACAAATATAGGAGATCATTTTGACCTTCCCAAAATTGACCTTTTCGCTTCTCTCCATAACGACAAATGTGAAAGATACTTTTCATGGGTCTTAGACCCAGAGGCGGAGAATATAGACGCATTTACGGTTCATTGGGGTAACCTAAACTTTTATGCCTTCCCTCCTTTTTCCCTTATTCTTTGCTCTTTACAAAAAATTGTAAATGACCAAGCAACAGGAATTTTAGTGGTACCATTTTGGGAGTCGCAATCCTGGTATCCACTGTTTTTAAAATTATTAGATAGTACTTTACTTTTTCAGGGCCCTTCTGATAATATGCTGTTTTGTCATTTCAGCAAAAGGAAGCATCCCCTCTCCAACGAGCTTACCCTGGCTGTCGCGAGGCTAGCAGGGAAGCGTTTCGGCGCAATGGTATTGCCGAAAACGCAATAACCACTATGGAAAATTCTTTAAGTGACAATACAATAAAACAATATAACACAACCTTAAAATACTGGTAGGAATACTGTAACCGCACTGGAATTTCAACATTCGAAGGGGAAACAGTACATATAATATCTTTCCTCCAGGATATATTCGACAAAACTCGTAATATTTAAGAATCATTGAATTCCCATAGATCGGCCCTTTCCTTAATAACTTCAAGAAATTTAGGGGATGATTTACGTTTGAAGCGCTTCCTAAAGGGCATTTTTAGACGTCGACCTTCTACGCCAAAGTACAACTGTACGTGGGACCCCCAATTAGTCCTCACATACTTAAAAACTTCTGAGGATAGCAGTCTAAAGCTATTGTCCCAGAAATTAGTTATTCTGAAGGCCTTAGTTACAGGGCAGCGATTGCAAACCATTTCTTTGATAAACCTCCCAAATATACACTTTTCTAGTTCAGGTGCAAAGATTTTTGTCCCGGACTTCGAATCCAAAATCATTACAACCGTGTTTAGACCTTCCATATTTTGCTGACGATCCTTGGATCTGTGTAGCGTCAAATTTGAAAGATTATTTAGACAGGACTGAACCATTGAGGCAAACCCAATCGACTACATTGTTCATATCTTACAAAAAACCGTACACTGCAGTACGAAAACAAACCCTTAGCCGTTGGACGAAGGACATCCTTCAAGCAGCGGGTATCAATTCTGATGTCTTTTTAAACCTTATTCGGTCAGACATGCCTCCACCTCGGCCGCCGCGAGAAAAGGCCTTTCAATGGATGTAGTGAGAAAGTCCCCAGGATGGAGTTCAAAAGCCAATACATTTGCAAGGTTTTATAACAGGCCTTTAATAAACACTGACAGTTTTCTTACTACTGTATTAGACAACACGAATTAGTATAGAATATTATATAAGTCGTTTGTTGCATTTTTCAGTTTATATCACTTATCTCTGTTAACACGAGTATAGTGCACTTAATATCTTTAATATAATATGTTTTTTCGATCAGGTTGTTTTACGGCCCCCCTTTCTTCCTTTGAACATCTACAATGTAAACAATTATGTAATATCGAGGACTGGACCTGAAATATAATTAAGCGATCAAATGAACTTACCTGTGAAGTTCGATCGTAATTATATGAAGGTCCAGTCCGAAGATATTACATCCCGGCCCATATCCCAGTCTGCCGTAAAATTTAGAGGTAGATACTTTAAACAAAATGATGACAGACCGGCCTGACAGAGCGGTGACAATGCGGGACAGGGCAAGCTTTGAAATTTTCTTTGAACCTTGTGCTCGGAAGTAGAAGAAGCATGTACTACAATGTAAACAATTATGTAATATCTTCGGACTGGACCTTCATATAATTACGATCGAACTTCACAGGTAAGTTCATTTGATCGCTTAAATATGTGTACAAAAACTTATAAATAACTTTACAAAGAAGGAAGTATTTTTTTCATTCGTAATAACCCAAATAAGAGTACTTCTAACCAATTTAATTTTGTGGCTCCAATTCTCAAGATAATGTGCACAATGTACACCTTTTTGAAAAGTAGAGTGATTAGACTTTCTGATTATGGCAAAATACACAGGGTGTTCCATTTAATATAAGCAAGTAATTTTATTCGAAAGAGGAGCGTATTCCATAAAAAATTTACTAATATATTGGCAACAGTGCCAAAAAAACTTACTAAAATCCTAAGTCGTTCTGTCCAACCCGCATCCCGATATCTCTATTAGTTTTCGAGATATAAGGCGACGAAATGTGATACTTTTCGATGGGACACCCTGTATCTTATGATTATCTGTTTTATACGAGTATCTACTATATAAATTTTGCTGTTTGATATCAAGATAAGATCTCATTGTAAACATTCTAATCATTATCTAGATAGTCAAAATAAACAGCGGCGATTGTGTTAGTACGAAAATTTTATTTAATTGATAAACATCTCCATATGGCGCAAACTTTGTAGCAGGAAGCAGGACTGTATATTATTTTATAAAGTACATGTAATGAAATTCAGTTATAAGAGTCCGAAAACTAAGAGATTCTTATCACTTGACCGGTTTTTATCTGGACCATTAACAACGAGGAACCAGCAGAGGTTAATTAATTAGGTACTCCATACTTCATAATTCAAACTTCCGATCCTTAAGATGCTCTACAATGTTTTCATATATTACTGGCTCCTAAAGATAAATAGCACATAAATTACATGCTAAGCAAGAAGAGAAACTATGTCAATTTCCAAATGATATAATATACTCTCTAGCAATGTTCCGGTCATTGCCAAATCTCGACTTATAATAATTATACATGAATGCGAGTCAGTTACTCTTTCTTAAATCTAAAATGTTAAAGGTTGACTTTTCTTTATAGTTAATAATAATTATAAAGTTGTCACACGGGGAGTCTCACCATCCATTAAAATATTTCAGAGGCTGTAGATAAAGTAAGTTTTGCTAATGTCTATTAACTTTTTTCAATTCATACCTTCTCAATAGAACGCAATACGTAGTTTATGATGGTTTCAAATCTGTTGAATACCGGGCTACGTCAGGCGTCCCACAGGGATCTATTCTTGGCCCCTTATTATTTATAATTTTCATTAATGATCTCACGGAAGTTCTGGACAAAAATTTCCTCCTTTACACGGATGACTTAAAAATCTACGGCACAATTCATAATCAGAGCGACTGCATTCAACTTCAAAATAACCTTAACCGTGTTAATATATGGTGTGCCGAAAATAAGTTACCATTAAATGTTGGTAAATCTGAGGTTATGTCTTTTTCTAACAGACGGTCCCTCATAACTTTTGATTATAATCTCGACAGTATCAATTTAACACGATCAAAAACTTTCCGTGATCTCGGTGTTGTATTTGATCCTTTAGTGTTCACATTGACACAATTATTTCTGAAGCTAGTAGAGCATATGGATTTATTGTTCGTAATTGCCGTGACTTCACAAGTACCGACGTAATAAAACTACTCTTTTTTAGTTTTATCAGATCTAAGCTTGAGTATGCTTCTCTCGTGTGGTCCCCCCATTGTGGTGTACACATCAATAAGTTAGAGTCAGTACAGCGTCGATTTTTAAAGTTTCTTTCCTTTAAATCCGATGGTGTTTACCCATATATTGGATTCCCACATGATGAGTTGCTCAGTAGACATTCTGTCAGCAAGCTTGAAATTAGACGAAAATATCTCTCCCAGGTCTTTCTTTTCAAGATATTGCATAATTTGACTGATTGTCAAGAATTTTTAAATAATTTATCTTTTGCTGTTCCTACAGTCAGGACACGGGAAAGTTTAACCTTTTATCTACCTGCACCACGTACTAATGCACTTAAATATTCTCCTCTTCATATAATTTGTGATAACTGTAATCTTTCTTCTAATTTACTAGACATATTTAACTGCAGCCTTAATGACTTAAAAGCATTATATTTTGAATGATTATAATTATGGTTACTTTTTGGATTTTCACTCTGTTTTTAATACGTCATCTAATTGTCGGTAACTGTGCTATATATGTATATGTGGTGTGCATTCCTTATATTATAATTGTACTTTTGATGTTTGTTGTTATGTTGTTTCTCTTTGCATACCCTCCTGTTCTGTAGTTGGGTACTTGTACCTGTTGAACAGTGTATGGAAATAATTAAATAAATAAATAAATAACTTCAAATGAAGATAACTTGCATAGTCAATATTTTGGCATATTCTCTTACATATTCCCTTTTCCCAATTTGTGCAGTAAAACATTATTTAGGCACTTGAAGACCTTCCACTTAAAGGATTTTAAAAAGTAATAGTTTGCATACATTCAAGTTCAATCTTGTTTCTGCACTTCAACCAGGAGATGCTGAACAACGTCTACAGGGTGGTTCAAATTGGTCGGTTTTCAAGGGTTACTGTCATAAATAGAGCAAATCTGATAGACGAATATAAGTAAAGTATATATTCATAGTTGGTTTCTTTTGGGATTACACCACCTGTAAAATAACAAAAAGCAGAAAACCAGAAGTATACAAATTAATTATTCAAAGTGTAGTAACAAGGCAAACTTCTAAAGTTTGCCCCAAAAAACCACTGTATTAACGTGTGATAAAATAATATTTGATATATTGACTAAATTTTATCAGTGGTTTCTCAGTTTTATACAAAATTTTATAATATTACATGTCATATTCTAAAATATGTCCAAATAAAATAGTTATAATAAAAAATTAAAAGAAATTAAACACTTAACTAGCTTTCGTCTAGACGTTTCGAGTTGATCCTCAACTCTTCTTCTGTAGACTATTTTTATGTTGAGAACTCTTTATATGAACGAGAAGTAGTTCTTGTCAGATTGACATTTTTAATTTAAATTGTCATCACATGCACTGATCACTATGATATTATTAATTTTCCATTGGTAACATCTTTTTGGAGTAGAGGAAGCCATGTTTGATCTATGAATATTGTTTCCGACGAAATACAATTATCACCATTAAGTTTAATGAAAGCACTTTCTTTTAATTTTCTTTTAACCGATTTTTCTTCCTTTTGTAAAACTTTAGCCTGTGTCCAATCAACTCGGTGACCGTTATCCCATACATGTTTTACTAATGTAGACTTATCAACTTGGTAATCCCTAACATAATTTTTATGTTCGCGGATCCTTATTTGTAATGGTCTAGATGTTTCACCAATATAATATTTACCACATTCACAAGGAATCTGGTAAATACAGTTTTTTGAATTTTGATCATTATTAATTGGTTTTGTTTTAGTAAGTATTGATCTTAAAGTATTTTTCGTTTTAAATGTCGTTCTTATGTTAAAATCATTACCAAGCCTTTTAAGTCTTTCAGAGATTTCTGCAATATAAGGAATTGTAATGGTTGTTATTGGATTTTCTCTATTTATTCTGGGAATATTATTATTTTGTCTATTTTCAATTTTTATAAATGTTTCCTCAACAAAATCATTAGGATAATTATTTTTCTCTAAGATATTCTTAATAACGTTTTTTTCTTTATTGAAAATATCTGAGGTTGATGATATTAATTTTGCTCTGTCATATAAACATTTAACAATACCTCTTTTGATACTTATGTGATGATTAGAAATAAAATTTAGATATCTATTTGTATTGGTCTTTTTTCTATATAAATTAGTTTCAAAATTTAATTGTGATTTTGTTATTAATACGTCTAAAAATGGTAGTTTATTATCATTTTCAATTTCTATTGTAAATTTTATAGTTGTTTCTTTGCTGTTAAGAAAATTTAGAAAATTATTTAAACTATCATGGCTATGGGGCCATATTGAAAATATGTCATCTACATATCTCCACCATACTTTTGGTTTATTAACATAATTTTTAACATAAGTTTCTTCAAAATATTCCATAAAAATATTGCTCATTATCGGAGATAGTGATGATCCCATAGCCATTCCAAAATCTTGTTGAAAAAAATCATTTTGTAGTTGAAAATAGGTAGTTTTTATGAAATATTTTCTTTTTATCCCAAAAGAAACCAACTATGAATCGTCAAAATACACCACAAATAAGTTACAGACATTATCTAAAGTATATATTTTTGGAATGCATTTTTAGCCCTCTTTCCGTTTTTGAAATATAATAAGGGTGTTCCATATAAGAAAACACAAGTTGTGATCATATCAGGAAAACTTGAAATATTATCACATTTATTTTTATGCCATCGCATGTATGTCTAAAAAGTGCCTGTAGAATGTTCAAACCGTTTTAAGAGGTGTTGAATGGCAAACGAGAAAAGAGCACCAGTCGGTTCAGCCAAAAATCCAGAAACGCCCTGTAGTTTGAAAACGGTAAGAGATAGCGATTTGCGCTATTGTTATTTTTTATTAAAAAATAACAATTGCTTTGTTTGTCTTTGATTTGCCCTGTATACAAGTCGATAAAGCTATTTTGAAGGAAATTCTATAGAAAGTAAAACTTGGCCATATAGTATAATTAATGGAAGTAAAAATTATCTACTATTTATATTGTTAAAAGAGCTACAGGGTGCTCAATTCGTTCCAATTAAGATACAAAAATGCTCATATCTTCCGAACCACGTTCTACAAATTCGGAAAATGATCCGAATGCAAATATGAAATAAAAAATATGTAATTCCATTTAAAAAAACATAAGTTTGATATGGCTCCAGTTTATAGAGCATCCTATATGACTATTCATATTTTTAAAATGTGCGTCTTAGGCTCTATGAGATCCTAAAATATATATATTTTTTGTTTATTACGGCATAGAAGTTATGGAACTTTTGCTACACTATTGGCCCACCCTGTATATACACATATGCACATACATATACACATATACACACATTCATATTCACAAAAATAATATAACATTCGCATATATCAGATATTTATCAAATAAAATTACATACTGAAAGCGTACAAAATGCATTACAAAATTATACATAAATCTATATTAATTCAAGAATCAAGACAGTACACAGCTTAGCAAAGTTAAAAAAACGTGATATTTTATTACTATATTTGGCTACATCTGCCAAAATGGCGCATTGATTGTGTAATGATCTGCCTATTTACTACTAAGACTAACCTATTAATACAGCTTGCTTCCCTCTTGCTTCAGACTGTTTAAAAAAAAACAATACAGAGTTAGTAACGCAGAATGAGTTTCTGGAAAAAATTTTAAACTAATTTTGGCCAGTTTCTAATGATCTAGAAATCTTTAGAAACCTGAACAAAGTTTGTATAGGTACTCAAACTATTTTTAATTCCCATAAAACATAAATTAACAGTATGTATAAAGGTGTACCATAAGGAGACGTTCCTACTGTTACCTACTTAGATCACGGACATGTTGAAAGTTACTACAGTTATTTTAATAAAGAAATTCGTGAATAGCAAGTGTACCAGGAACGCTAGAACTAGAGCCAATGTATTTTTTATAAGAGAAAATATGAACTGTGACATTCATATAATATTGAATTTACTTTATTGAAATCTGTAGGTTACGCCAGTTTAAGTTGGCCGCTTTACAGGTCGGTCCTTCGTGAGGCTTTTCGCTCTCTTGTTACTTTTTATACCTATTTGAAACTTGAATCAACTTGAAGTCACACCAGAATTACGTTGAGGTCTCATTTATTTCAAAAGTTAAAGCAAAAATGTTGAATAAATAATTAATGAGAAATATTAAATGATAAGCTTTCTTCTGAACGCGCTGTATCTATTTCGTAATAATTTCCATTTCCAATATGACAATTAGGAGTGGGCGGGGAATAACAATAAGAGTGGAAGTAAGAGAGAGAAACCATAAGTGAGAGAATTAGAGGGAGTGTGAATAATAGTGAATGTGAGAGTCCAAGTGAGAATGAAAGAGAGCGAGAGTGAAAGTGATAACGGAAGTAAGATTAATAATACTCCTTTCAGTTACATTTTTTCACCAAATACCTAAATAAAGTGAGGAAAACATCTCTCTTTTAACTTCCGAACCATTTTTAATATTGTAACAAGAATTGGAGAAGAATCCAAAGTGAAGTAGGTACTACTTCTTGATCTACAAAGCAATGCCGGATTTTCCAAAATGAAAACTCGGCAACACTTTCATATTTTAAATAGTACTAGTAAATGCAAAAAATCAAGATGAATCAAAATATGTAAAAATATACGGGGTGTTCCATTTAACTTTTAAAAGTCGGGGTCACTTCCGGTAAAACCGGAATATATATAAACATACAGTGAATATCCCGGGGCCGTCTTATAACATTTTTACAGGACAGTGAGAAAAAAAATCAAGATTTTAGGCATTACATAGGGTCTAGTAAAATTATATTTTGGAGTAGTAGTGGATTCCTCTTCCAAATATCTTAGGTGAGTAGCACGTCGAAATTATAACCCATATCGCGTTGCACCCAAGAAATTTATATACATGGAACAATTATCAAAGCTGCGCGAGTATTCCAATTTTGAATCCGCCATTTTGATATCTGAAAATTGGTGGGAAATTTAACAGTATTAACCTAGCCTCTTCAATTACATAGCAATAACAAATAAAAATCACAGAAAGCAGCAAGTAAAACGTTTGAGGCTTAGAAAAATTCTAAATAGGTATAAGAAATGTTCAATATTTTATAGTTTAATTACAATTATTTGTGAAAAATAAAATATATCGTCACCAAATTTTCTTGTAAAATTGATGACGGTACAAACGAAATATTTTGTGTACCTACCTATGATGTATCTTTTGTTCACATTATTTATGTAAAATACACCATTAGCCGTTTAGAAAAAAAAATATTTAAAATGCATTATGCATATAAAATTTAACTATCCTTTACCTTACTTTAACTATCCTGGCTTATTTTTTGTATTGTTTATGTTCGCAGTTTTCATAATTTACTCTTATATTAGCTAGGAACTATGATTGTATATCTCTTAAGACTTTCAATTCTTGTTATAAAATCCGAATTTACCTGAAATAATTACGAAAGTCCAATACTCAAATATTGTCACTCAAAGTCTATAAATCAAAGGAACATACAATAAACCAGAATAATAAACACACAAACAGAATGAAACCGAGAGAATCACAATAAAATAAACCAACACGACGCCAAAAATACAAAACGAACACTATTTACCAAATTTATCCATACCACTGTTGCCGTGTTACGAAGATTTGAACCATTGAATTTTTAGATTAGAAAAAAAAAGACACTAGAATTCTAGGGTCTTGGTCAGGTGTACCAATAGAAAATGTAGAAGTTGGGAGCAGTGTGACATCAAAATGGCGGCTCCCACGTTTCCACACAAAATTGGATGTGCAGTCGTCTATAATCGTTCCATGTATATAAATATACATGGAACCCTTGGTTGCAGCCAAATTTAATGGTGATAAAAAAGTTCTGGTGAAATCTGGAGATCGCTACGACCATCCGTGCGTTGGTTATTAAGAAAAATATTTTATTCCATAGGAAAACTATCTATGAATAAATTAATACAATCCTGCCCAGATGATTAATGTCTGGGTTCGCTGGATTTCATATCGTGGGGAGCCATTTTTCATTCGAAATAATTTGGACGGAAATATATATATAGAATTCTTAGGAAATAGGAGTGTTCCAGCTTTCCATGGTTTATATCCTTTTGAAACATTTGACAATGTTTAATTCCAACAGGAATAATACGCCTGAACACTTTAGTGGCATAATACCTAGGTAACTTTAAATTTTGCAGATGGATAAGTAAGAGAGGTGAGATTGAGTAGCTGCCATGATATAATAATCTAATACCACTTAAACCTAAACCTTTAAACTAAGTGCCGGTACTTTCAGTGTTTCGGCTGTTAGATATAATCCATATTTAGACTGTGAACGTTTTAGTCCTAAGTAAATATATGAACTCCAATTCTAAACGCTGGTTAATTTTAACCCGCTGTTAGTATAAACTTATACACGATAAAAGGTATTTTGCCGACACTATATAAATATACAGGGTATCCGCCTAGTACGCAGAAGTCAAATATCTCAGTTAATAAAAGAGTTGCTGTAATAGTGGTCCTAAATGCACTAAAAAATCGCTCAAAAAATATTTTGGGTCACTGAGAAATTGAAGATAGTCAGTTTCAAGGTAGATACTTAATATAAAAATAATATATATTAAATACCTTCTCTTCTACTAATAATATGTTCTATTTTGATATTAGATCAATTTTTTTATTAAATTAAAAATTAAATGCTTTTTGTTGATTATGTAAATACTTTATTCAATTAATAGGTATGATTGTATTTATTTGTTAGAAAGTTTTTGATTTTTGATGATAACTAACGAACGAATGGTTATAGCAACCTCCGATTTACGTTAGAATATATATTTTTTCATCTCCACTAAATACGAGTAGAGGTGCTAGCCAATATGGGTTGCCGTTTAAAAATTTCGGTTTGCTACTCCCCTGGGGGCTTTAGAAGGCAAGGGGGCGTGCACTATCATCGCAATATTTAACTAACAAGACCCTGTGATAATCCTCTAATTTCCAAACTGTTCTCTCTGCCCTGTATAATATTATAAGGTTATCCCAGGACTATTGCCGACACTATATTAAGTGCATCCATACATGGTGTCCACCTAGTACGCCAAAGTCCAGTATCTTAGGTAATAGACGGGTTACGTTAATCTCTTTTTACGCTGTTGCCAAACTTCTCGAGTTACACAAATTAAAAATAATTTTTAGGCCAAGTAGCACCTTCATTTTTTCAACTTATGTTTCTTATTTTTTTCGAATTCTACTCTTAATTTTAGTAGTTGGTTAGTAAAGTTAATACTTTTCGAAATATTCTAATTGTTTTGGAAAAATTATTTTTTCACTATTAAAAACTGATAACAAATATAAAAAAATATATATTAGTAGATGCAAAAAATTATGCCGAATGCAAATATAGGAAATTAGGAAGGGTATGACGTGGTTTCATAAAATATCGATTCACTCCATAACGTTGCGGTTTATCAAAAAAATGAAAGAATAGTTTCTTGTAGAGAAATGGGTGATACATCGAAGAATCGTATTATTTTAAACGTTAGTAAGTGGCGTAATATTTATTTTTTAGAAAAGGGGTCCGAGAGTGCAGGTTGCACGCCACTGGCTATTGTCATTGAGCTGAAACTGTTTGTGGAAGTAAAGATTCATAGTAGTATTTACCAAACAAAATTTGAAAACAATTGGTTTATTACTGTAAGAGATAACTGTACTGTAAATAAAATTTTTTTTTTTCAACTTCCACACCCTGTATCTCAGAAACGGTACGGATTTGGAAATAAGTATATATAGCAATCCTATTATTTTTTCTGGTTCTATATGTTCCCAAATTTTTTCAGCATAATAATGGGACACCCTTTATATATGACAATATATTGATTGTGTTCTAATATGTGACGAGCGGAGAATTAATAAATAAAATAATATTTTGTAATGTTCTCTAAGTATTCCATGCATATTTTACAAATATTTTGATCAATTCCATTTCTATTACATTTAAATCTACCTATCTCACTCGAACTTAATTAAGGTCTAGACATACCCTTCGCAGGAAATTATGACCACAATATTACATCCCCTTTTACAAGAAGTTTCCGAAGTCGTTTCGGTTTTTACGACAGTCGCCTTAGCCTCTGATTGGTTTGCTGAATTTAATACTAAATCGGTACGTTGGCACGTTAGCACGTCTACATAGATATTCTAAACCACGTCTCTAAATCTACCAATCCATTTAAGTTCGTCATCGAGGCGAATTATTCTAGAAACGTTCCTGGATCCTTAGGTCTGATTTTGTGAACTTTTTTATTATCTGTTTCAAATACACATTACAAATTATTAAAGGAAATGATGGGATGTTCATAATATAAAGCCTTTGTAGTTAATACAAGCTTTCAGCACATTTAGACTACTTCATTTACAAAGTACATTTAGGTATAATCGAGGGTATAATAAACCTTTTGAAACTCGAAAACTGAAATTTGCCAAGGTCTTAAATTAAATATCAAAGGCCCCTTAGTTTCTGAGTTACAGGGTGAAATTGATAATTTGCCATTTTTAAGCAACGCATGGTTCCTCAATAACCAGATAACATATTAGGAAAATAAAAACGGATCTGTGCACATTTTTTACGTAGAATCCAGTGGTTTACTTTTTTATAAAAGGGTCAATTTCCGAGATACTTGGTAAACTTATAATTTTTAAACAAAACACCCTGTATATTTTCCGCCAGTTGAATTGCGGCCGCTTTAAACGTTTCAAAAATATATAATACTTCGCACATCATTTGAAAAGTATTTCAATTGCCTTCGCACCAGTTGTTGAAAAATTAATATTGAGTTGCTCGATTTTAATTTTTCAACAACTGGTGTGAAGAGAATTGAAATACCTTTCAAACGATGTGCGATATTGCCTACAATGGTATTTTTAAGAAAAATGTGCAGATAGCGACTCGGCGCCATCTATCAGTTGTCATAATTCCGTTTCCGTATTTTTTATACCATTCATTCTGCATTTTGTCTGTGGTCGATATCTCATCTGGTTCAAAATAAAATAAATTAACTGTAAAATGAAATTAGTCTGTTAATATCATATGATATTCAATATTGCTTCTTATTTAGTTACCTGAAAACTTATACATTATTATTATGTTATAAAGCAAGTGGAGAATATGGGATGATCAAAACTTATATTGATAATCTCTGTAAGTTCTCATCTGTCCACTAGAGACACAGCACCAATTTTTTAATAGACTCCAGTATTAGAATTAAACTAACTTACAAAACTGCTCCAACAGGACATACAAACACATCCAAACATGTGAAGACTTTGAATCTTCAAGCTTCGCTCTTTCTTCAATAAATTTTCAGAATCACTACGTAGATTTTGATTTATAATGACTAAATTAACATTGAGAAAAATGTTTATTACAACCAAAGAAAGGAATTACTCTCAAATAATGTATTTCCTATATATAAAATATGTATCTTGTTACTGTTTATTTAAAAATGTGAAAATAACTGCGCTTATTTTATATAAAGTAAACTATACTCAACTAAATATTTTTAAATATCTAATTAATAAAGTGCAAGATGACCAAGATGACCAATAATTAGCAAATATCACTTAATTTAGCATATCATCTAAACTGTTTTCTAGAAACATATAGCTTTCCATGAGATATTCGCATATTTCTAACATTGTCAATTTAGCGCGAATATATGTCATATCATCAGTTAATTTGAATATCGTTTTCTCAAATTCTTTTGTCATTATTAAAGGTTTCTTCATCAATTTTGAGTTGATTAATTGTAGAATTGAAGCTTTTTATTAACAATTTTATGACTGATATTTGATTTTTTAATATATTCTCGATTGGTAAACGATGTTCATCGTTAACCAATTTGTTTATACTCTTATTGTAATATTCACCATCAGAGGCGTGTTAAATTCCAAATTGATCCTATTTTGTTTAATAGGCCACGTTTCTATCGTTTAATGCCTGCGAATGTCCCTTCATATTTAAATTGTAAGGATTGTGAAATTTTACTGAAGAGACTAATATGTGTTTTAACTGCTGAATGAAATAATAGCATTTGTGGATGTTCTGAGTTAAAAAGGGTTAGTACGCTATATAGAATTTTCTTGTTATTGTCGAGTGCTGTTTTTATTAGTTGTATGTCTTTATAAACAAGTAATGTCCATTTGTTATTTGAAATTTTGATTCTGCTTTCTTCCTGATAATAAATTCCAACTCTGTTGTTGATCGGTTCAAAATGGTACAGATATATCACTGCTGTAAAAAGGTGTAGAAACAAGAGTCACGTGTTCATTGTTTGTTCCTTGTTTTGAAGCACTACTAACACGTTGTTGTGTTGAAATTTCTTCTTTCTCTGATTTTCTTACTTCTTTGGATTTCTTACTTCCTTGGATTTCTTACGTCTTTGCATTTGATGTAGATCCACTACTGCCAGTTAGGTAAAGTCCTTGTTCTAAAAGCGTTTAAATTAAAAGCGTTAAAATCTATCTTACTTTTGACTTCTTTGTATTTCTTATTTCTTTGTAAACTTTTTTAATTTCTTGTTTCTTTGAAACCTTGAAGCTGGGCTCTTCTTTGTCTTCCATCCATAAAGGTGCCCATTCACGTACAGGCAGATTGCAGTCCAGAACTGTGAGCGATCCCGCCTTCAGTTAAAATTTCACAACACACATACAGATCGCCTGCAGGTCTGAGCCTGCAGTTCGCCTAATCTATTGAAAAACTGCGTGTGTGTGTCGGTTTATCTTCAGTCCGAGCCTTCCGGCATAAACTTTCATTACTGTGAAAAATTTGCTTTCAGTTCAGACTTTAAAATGAGTGATTCATTTAATTAGCCATCGTTTGTCACTGGATTTATTGATATTTATAGGCAATTACCTAGTTTGTGGAATGTAAAATCAAAAAATTATTCTAACAGAAAAGAAAAAGCAAAGGGGTACGAAAAGTTAATTGGTTATTATAGAACTATCGACGAAGGCGCTACTATTGATAATGTTAAAAAAAATCAATAATATACGAAGTGCATTCCGCAAGGAGCATAAAAACGTGTTAAAATCAAAACGAAGTGGATCGTCTTCAGATGACATATATGAACCAACCCTTTGGTACTACAAATTATTGTTATGTATGCTATTGTCAGGTCCTCAAGTGAACGTCCAGTTGCTAGAAACCTTAATGTCACTATTAGTCTTTTTTCAGCACTAATTGCTTTTCTCATTACTGTGTTCTTTCTTTGGAGATACGGTTTGACTAATTTTAATAATTTTTTGAAACAGGCCTCGTCCATTCTGAGATAATTTTTTAAATCTTCGCTGCTGGTATTTTTTAACAGTTTTACAAGTTTCATATGCGATAAATTTTCACGATTCAGTAACCATTTTTTTACCCAAAAACGTTTCCGATTTCGCCCATGATAAGTTAACAATAGGATAGCGAGGAACAAAGTAAGTTTCTTTTTTCTTAACAGAAAACCATGTTGATATCTATTTCCTCGACAACAAAACTGATGATCTCGATAAAAACTGTGTGTGTATGCCGAATGTTCAGTCGGCCTGCAGTCCTAGATCTGCCCGGCGATAACCTGCAGGCCATGACGGTTTAGTTGAACTGAGTGTGTGTGGTCAATCGCAGTTCGTCACTGCAGATCAGATATGTCAGTTCATGGACTGCAATCCGCCTGTACGTGAATGGGCACCATAAGGATTAGGATCCACCACTGTTAGTTAGGCATTTCCTTACTCTAACGGTCCACAAATGTATCCTACCTTCTTATTTCTTTGAAAACTTGTTTATTTGAAATCTGGAGCTGGGCTCTTTGCTTAAGGATTAGGATCCACCACTGTTAGTTAGGTACTTCCTTATTCTAACGGTGTACAAATGTATCCTACCGACTGCATCACTTTTTATGTCCGCTTGGATATAATAAAATTTTTAAAACCTTTTTATTTAATTTTTAAAATAGTATATACTATCCTTCACAATTTTATTAAATTAAAATATTACAGCAACGGAGTCTTATTCTGACTAACAATGGGTATAAGCAATATCTATAAACTACGGGTAAGCTGAATATTAACAAATTCAAAGATTTCTTACAATGAATGCTATGCATGCTGACCAATTGTCAGATGGCTACTTAAATAATAAGATAAAATATATTGTATGAAATAAAGTATCATATAACTAATATAAGGCACATTTGTACGAAAGCGTAGAAAGGACATCGTGTGAAATAATTTTATAATTGTCAGTTTGATCTGACATACAGGGTGGGAAAAATTTTAATGTGCAGCATTGGTATCTCGGAAACGGTAAAAGATACAACGTGGCCCAAATTAGGAAATAGTTGCTCAATTTTATGCTGATTCAAAATATGTGAACAAGTTTAATATATTCCGGGCCGTTCGGGAGTTATGCCGGAAAAATAAAAATTTGCCAATTTCTTTTAAGTCAAATAACTTCTCTTGAAATAAATGTAGACTTTTGAAATTTGGTACGTCTACATAGTTTGATGAGGGCTTTCGACTGCCATACTAAAACATGTTCTAGGCCTACTAGTTTTGCCGCAACAATATTCAACTTTTGAAATTCTTATGGGCGCCATATTGGATTTTTACTTTACTAAATACAGAAAGAAATTACAAGCATGGTGATATATCACACTTGATACTTTCTTCAATAAATATGGATAATACACGCGAATAACGATAAATATTATTTATTTACAAATAATAAACAATCATTCATTTGTAGTTAATTGTTACAAAGTGTGTTTTTAGCTTTTTAGAGGAACTAATTATTATAATAAGAAAAACAACTTATTTATACTGCTCGAATTGGCTGCCGTTACTCTGAATACAAAGTAGAGTCCTTACAGACATGTCATCCACTGCACGTCTTACTGTTTCACCATCTATTGAATTTATGTATTCATTAATTCTTTCCAACATTTCATCCTCTGTCCATGGCAGTGGATTATTGTAGATATAATTTTTAACAACTCCCCAGAAATAATAATCTAAGGAGTTTAGACACGGTGATCGCGGTGGCCATAGAATGGGACCATTTGTACCCATCCACGAATTCGGAAAACGTTGATCTATGTACTGGGTTACAATCCTAGCATTGTGTGAAGGGCATCCATTTTGCTGAAATAACTGTAAATTTTGTATATTTTGCAAAGGAAGGTCATCCAGCATTTCCTCCAAATCATTTTGTAAGAAGTGTAAATAATTTCGAGAATTTAATTTATCAATAATACGATAAGGTCCTAATACCTTGTTATCTAAAATTTCACGCCAAATATTTACTACATCCTGGAGACAATGAGCGGAGGTTGCAATTTTGTCACTGGATGCCAAAGGTTAATGAATAATGAGAATGGTTTTTGTAGAAAGATATTATGGAGTGATGAGTCAACGTTTAGTAGGTACTTCATTGTGGGATATTCAATAGAAAAAATGAGCACTATTGCGCACAACGAAATCCTCACCTGATTAGAGAAACGAGACCTCAAATTAGATTTTCAGTAAATATTTGGTGTGGAATTTTAGATAACAAGGTATTAGGGCCTTATCGTATTATTGATAAATTAACTTCTCGAAATTATTTACACTTCTTACAAAATGATTTGGAGGAAATGCTGGATGGATGGATGTTTCAACAAAATGGATGTGCTTCACACAATGCTAGGATTGTAACCCAGTACATAGATCAACGTTTTCCGAATTCGTGAATGGGTACAAATGGTCCCATTCTATGACCACCGCGATCACCGTGTCTAAACCCCTTAGATTATTATTTCTGAGGAGTTGTTAAAAATTATATCTACAATAATCCAGTGCCATTGACAGAGGATGAAATGTTGAAAAGAATTAATGAATACATAAATTCAATAGATGGTGGAACAGTAAGACGTGCAGTGGATGACATGTCTGTAAAGACTCAACTTTGCATTCAGAGTAACGGCAGCCAATTCGAGCAGTATAAATAAGTTGTTTTTCTTATTATAATAATTAGTTCCTCTAAAAAGCTATAAACACACTTTGTAACAATTAACTATAAATTAATGATTGTTTATTATTTATAAATAAATAATATTTATCGTTATTCGCGTGTATTATCTATATTTATTGAAGAAAGTATCAAGTGTGATATATCACCGTGCTTGTAATTTCTTTCTGTATTTAGTGAAGTAAAAATCCAATATGGCGCCCATAAGAAATTCAAAAGTTGAATATTGTTGTGGAAAAACTAGTAGGCCTAGAACATGTTTTAGTATGGCAGTCGAAAGCCCTCATCAAACTATGTAGACGTACCAAATTTCAAAAGTCTACATTTATTTCAAGAGAAGTTATTTGACTTAAAAGAAATTGGCAAATTTTGATTTTTCCGGCATAACTTCCGAACGGCCCGGAATATATTAAACTTGTTCACATATTTTGAATCAGCATAAAATTGAGCAACTTTTTCCTAATTTGAGCCACGTTGTATCTTTTACCGTTTCCGAGATACCAATGCTGCACATTAAAATTTTTCCCACCCTGTATATGTATAATTGACAGTTTAATCTGGCAGTTATGTATGATTGCCAGTTTAAACTGTCAATTATACATAATTGCCAGATTAAACTGACAATTATAAAATTATGTCCTTACTACGCTTTCGTACGTTTGTTGTTAAAGTCCTGGGATAATTCATAATTATAACAGGTATATTATTCAAAATGTAATTGTTGAATTTGTACACCGAATTGGGCATTGTGCAATGGTTTTAATTACTAGTTTGTTACTACTAATTGTACACTAGTACAAGTTACTAGTACACAAACTTTTATTTTCATTTAATTCCTTCTTACTCAATTTGTTTACATTTTTAACGGCTATGACAAATAAAAGTAGGTATAACCTTATATCGCCGAATTCGTCTTTAAAAGGATTAGGTACCTTTCTATTTATACTATGAAAAAAACACTGTAATGAATATAAGAATATTACTCCAAACTTTCCAGAGGACGATGCCTCCAGAGGCTGTTAAATTTGTAGTAGAAATTAAAAGAAGCATAAATAAAAGTCTTTGGCGGAAATAAAAGTTTAGTCCTTACTTTTTACTTCATAGAAGTGTATGCCTAGTGAAACTTGGTTTTCTCTTTATGGTTGTTAAGAGTATTAAGAAGTGTGTCTTCTTAGATCCCAGTGCCCATCTAGAATTCCCTCTTGCCACTTACAATTTTTAAGGCATAATGAGAAGGCATATTGTGATAAAGGTATTCGAATTTTCTCGAAATTTAAAGTCAGTCGGTAGGAAGCCTGTTTCAACAAAAGCATGTGAATTGATTTTACTAGTTCCTAGGGTAAATATAATTTTATATTGAATTCTATAGGAAAAATGTTTTATTTTTTAATTTTAAATATCAAATAAAAATGTGAGTTTGTCTCTATTCCTCCCATGATTGGATATAATTATAATAACAAATAATTATAAATTTATTTCGAACAACTACAACTGCAGCAATTTCAGTATACAGTAAAGCAAGACATGAAAAATTGACACATAAATTAAATAAACCAACATAAATAAGAATCTCCACTAGATATAGATTTTAATGTTATATATTTTTTAATGCCACATATCCAATAAGAATAAATTGAAGGGCTCCTCTTTAAATTGTTTAGCATTTAAATTTTTTATTCGGTAATTCGGTATTTTTATAGTATTAAAAAATGCCATACTTACCACCAAAAATATATGGACTCCCCAAATTACACAAACCTAATTTCCCCCTAAGACCAATGGTATCATGTATTCAATCTCCATCAAAAAACATATCGGACTACCTAAAATCCTATATTTCTAACATAATAAACAAAAATAAACATTACATAAAAGACTCTTGGGATTTCAAAGACAAAATTAAAGATATAACAGTATCAGACGACTACATACTAATATCACTAGATGTGGTATACTTATATACAAACATACCAATAAACCTCACAAAAGACATAGTAAAAAAGAAATGGACCGACATCAAAACATACACAGACTTACCACAACAAAACTTCTTAGAAGGTTTAGATTTATTACGTTTGATTTCTATAAACGCGGGCAATTCCGCGTTTTCCGCAAATTTCCATAAAATGTGTTTTTTGCAAAAACTACACAACTTAGGTGTTCCATTTGAATTAGTGAAGATTTTGGAAATTTTCGTTTGTCATATTTGACTCAATTTTTTTGCACTCTGTATATTGCAGTTCAACTTTTGATCCATCTTTCGAAAGAGCCATCCTCCCTCTAAAATGTCCCAAAAAAAATTGTTTCTAGCTGCTCACACAACCAAAACGTTTCATGTATATAAATGTCACGTCATAATGTGACTATAGTAAGTAACTATAAGTGACTAATTTTAAGAAATAGAATTTCAGATATCTCGAAAACTATTAATATTTTGATAGGGGTGCATTAGACAAACTGTCCTTAGTCTATCACGTAGAATTCGATAAAATCATAAAAAACATAGGTTGCTATTTAAAATAACAAAGTGAGAGCCTGCACAGAATAAACTGAACACCCTGTACATCCGAATTTATTTTTATTTTGTGGAGCTCGAAAAATTAGGCAACGCTGTAGAAAAGAAATTTAAAATATCTCCTTTGCTAACCTAGACGTTTGACTTCCGCGCACTAAGTGAACACCCTGTATATAGTAGTATAGTATTATTATTATATACAGATGGGTTGTTACCTACCAAGTATATTAATAAATTATTTTTGGTTTAGATCACTATATTGCATGTATGAAATATGGCCGTTTTTTGTGAGTTGTATATACGCTTGCAAGAATGAGCAATCAGTGTCTCTGATAATATACAAAATTCGTAATGGTGTCAAGTAAATAATTTTCTTTATTAAGTGGCAAAAAATATGTAGAAATGTATGTTTATTTACAAAATATTGAAATTAGCTTTTACAATGTACAGCCTGTAATTGATGTTAGGTCTGAAGGACACTCCACTTGTTCAAAGGTAACAGAAGGATTAGACACATTTTCCATAAACTCAAAACGGAATTTACATCCACTCTGAAGAACATCGGGAAGTGTAGAGCAGTCTGCTTCAGATCCCACACCACCATACTGTTCACCCCAACCACTGTCAGGACATCCCCACTGAGAAGAACAACCTTGAGTGAATATTCCAACACCTCCTCCAGGAATTGCAATATCAAACTGATTCGATCCTAAGTCTCCACCAGTATTGGTAACTTGTACAAGCATCTGAAAATCATGATAAAAACAGTTTCATGATATGTTATGATATGACAATGATAAAAACATTTTCATGGATTGTTACTTTAGACGAAGAACCATGTTCTTTTTTTAAAAAAGTTATTTTAAGATTTGAAATGTTGCTATTTATAGATATTCTTATTTACTAAGTTCATATTGCTTATTTTGTTTTATTCAAATTAATGTTAATTACAGAAATTCGTACATATTCATGGCACATCGTGGATAAATAACCTTGTCGCCTCGAAAATAACTTTCATTTTAATTTTTCGAATAATAAATAGACCTTGTCAATGCACTGCCAATATTCTACCAAATGAATAAATGTCATGAAGGACCTCTCCATTCCATTTATCGGCCTTCGAGTTCTTCAGGAAGACTAACCGTTACACCGAATTGAGGAAACAAAATTGGCAGACCAACATAGAATAAGATTTCAGGCTGGGCATTAAAGGCACTATAAGCTTATAAACACTTTATTGATCTGTTTAGATATGAAAGAAAAGTATGGTAGAATATTAACGGACAGAAAAGGAAGACGCTTTAGAATGATTGTAATTATTCAATGGTAAATCTGTCGACCCAGAGACAAAGAAGAGTGTATTGGTCACTTGTTACGAAAATATCTCAGTTTGGTGTTATAGATGTGGTACAAATACAGCTTGTAAAGAATCCACGGATAGAGATCATATCTTAGGGATAATTATACAGATAAAATATGTCTAAAGACATTAATTTCTGTGGTAACACTGTATTTATTTATGTATTCATTTTACAACAAATAGCTCACTTCGCTAATACTTTATAAGTGATTAGTTGGAGAAAAAAATAACAAATAAACTTTAAAAATAACACTAATGGTCAGTGCACTTGTTCAGAATAGGAAATACACGAGCGAGTTAACTACAGTTGATATTGCACTCTGATCCCAGAGCACTATAGCTACGTAACTAAAATGTAATTGCACCGTTGCTGCTGACAAAGCTTTCAGAACTTATAAAAGGTAGAAAAGGACCTCCCGACAGCCAGTGTAGTCATAACCACTCAGAGTGCAGTATCAACTGTTGCAGTTAACTCGCTCGTAATATTATATGATTTGAACAAGACTCTTTGAAGAGTCTTTCACAAAAATGAAAGTTTTTAAAAATCATTTGATAAATTTATAATCTAACATATATAAATGTGTTACTGGAATTGAACAGTACAGAACTTCTCCAGAAGCCATATGCGGGTATAGTTCAGCTCTAGCCGCGGTTTTAGGTGGTGTGAAGCTTTCACCGCCTGGCATTCCTACATTAAACATTAAAATACCACATAAGTACGACGAACCCAATTCCAAATCCAAGGCTGTCCAGAAGGGGATTACATATTAAAAAACTCACAGAAACACCCCATAAGTACCCACCGACATCACCAGTGACGGAGCTGAGGACCGAACCCAAACCATAATAAGTTTTGTCACCGATAAATGCTACCATAACACCTCAAGTCGCGTCCAGTAACCAAGTTGGCCCCGGGTATGTTGGAGAAGCTAAAAATGGAGCAATGCTCTGGATGGATGGTCAGCAGGGTTATCTTCAAAAGAAACATAACGTCAAGACTGTAACGGTCAATTTTCCTGAATCTAACCCCATTTGAAACAAACGTTTTTCATCGATGAGGAGAAAAGCAAATCCAGGCGATTGTCGAATCAGTCCATGCAAACACTTTGTCGGTTTTTAATCTTTAAAAACTTTTACTGCGGAAGACAAAATCTCAGAGAGAAGAGTGGCAGTGCAAGGATCTAGACGAGATGTGGAGATTGTTTTAAAAGGCGAAACTCTTGACATTGCACAAACTAGACGAATTTCAACAAGATCTATTGTCCAAGTTCTGAGGTAAATATGCAGCAATAGGCACTCCTGCCCACTGCGCTACCAAGGCTGTCATCAAAATATATAATATAAAATGCAATATAATAGATTTGCATAGCCTCGCACTAATACAATTATTACCAAAAACGAGAAACGCATTCACTTTATTGCAATATTTCACATACCTGTTTGCCTTGGAGTGCATCTTGGAAAGTGAGGAGTACACAAGCACAACACATATTATTATCTACTCCACCACTGAAGGAAGCTGCTACATAACCTAGAGCAAATGAACTGTTGACCACAGTGGGTTGCTGGTTGCTGCACATATAAGCAAGTCCGCCTATGCAGGCTGATTGGACTGAAGGAAGTACCGCAGTTTCTCCATCGCTTGCACAGGTTTGTATAGGTGTACCAGTTTTATCGGGTAAATTTTCAACCCACCCACATGACGGCTTACAGCAGTCCCAGTAGCGAGTTGTGATACCATTTCCACTAACACCAGCTTCAACTCGTTTCACCGAATAAATTTTGGGTGAGGATGCATCAGCTAGAACACATAAAAGGGTATTTACTACTCGTATTTGCAACCCACTATTAACAACCATTCATTCCAATCAGTACAAGTTTTGAATAAATAGATGTTTTAAAAGTTGCTATATTATAAAACTTTTTTGGTGATCCAATAGAAGGTGAACGAATTTTATAGGTACATTTGATAATATTAGATTTTGTTTATACAGTTTATTTCTTTAGTGTTCTTAATTATTTTATTTTTCTGAAATTCAACCATTAAGTGCAGGTGTGGACCTGCACTTAATGTATTTTCTTATTTTGAAAAAGTTTTAATCACCAACGAACATAACAATACAAATTACTCAACTTTGCCCCAATTTAACCTAATTTCTATCTCTAACGGTTTTCAAGATGCCAATGTTATTGCATTCAATTTGAAATATACTGTGTAGAGAAAAAGGAATTTTAATTTTTTTGCGAATGTTAGTCTTTTGTATGAAGTGGAATGATTCTGGTAAAGGATATGAGTGTGGTTCGGGAGGTACACCGTTTCGGTGCATAAAGAACAAAAGAAATTATTATTTCTCAAGGTTCTATAATTTGGCAGCAAGTTAACTGCAGTTTTATGCAGTAAAAATTTTATTATATTTGTAGCAGAATATAAGGGCTGGGCCGGTTTTCTTGACTAGGCCTCACAGGCCCACGCCTAAGGTCGCCACTCTGCGGGGGGGCCACCTTTGCCTTTCATCTTGGTGATTAGTGCCCATAAACTGATAGCAAGCATAGAGATTACAATACAAGACAAGCAATGAGTTTAAGAAATAAATTTAATAGGTACATTGGAGTTCGGGATTTTAACCGTTTTTTCAAATGATGTTCTACAGAGGTACGACAAAATTAGTACCTAAGTTGTTGCAAAAAGTGAATGTTGACTTGCTATTAGTCTGAGAACTTCTTGATTCATTGCTAAAATATTTCCAACATCTTAGAGAAAAGTTCGACTTTTATAAAAAAAAGAGTGTAAAAAACTCAATAAATGTGAAAATTATAAAATTAGAAGAACGAAATCATTACAATTTGACGAGAGCAAAACAGATATGCGTGTAAACACTTTTATGGCAATAATTGATAATTTAACAAATGAGTTGTTAAGTCGGAGAAATGCTAATAAAAAGTTAGAGGAATTTTTTAGTTCCCTGAGTAATCTACCAACCTTGACAAATAATGAAGAAATAACTGAGAAAGCAATAAATTTGAAACCTGTTTATCGTCAGGATATTGAGCCGGAATTTCCCGAGGAATGCATTCATTTTAAGAAATTTTTGAACAATATGCAATGTGAAGTATCAAGCAGTTGATATTTTAAAATTTTTACGCAAGAAAGGAATAATATCAGCCTTTCCAGATGTTGAAGTTTTCTTGAGAATTTTTGCAACTCTAGCAGTGGCTCGCAAATGGCGAACGACCTTATCAGACTTTAAAATAGGTTAAAACATTCTTAAGAAATTCAGTCGGTCAAGAAAAACTGTGTCATTGAAAGTTTTAAATATAAATTGCGACATGTTCGAAGAAATATATTTTGATGAATTAATTCAAGATTTTGCCTCCAAAAAGGCTATAAAATGTTATCTTTTAAAACTGTGTCATTGAAAGTTTTAAATATAAATTGCGACATGTTCGAAGAAATATGTTTTGATGAATTAATTCAAGATTTTGCCTCTAAAAAGGCTAGAAAATGCTATCTTGTGTTCGCCAAGAGGGGCTTTCGAGTACTGTACAGAATCTATTGTTTCATTTTATTATTTGTCTGTTGTTCCTCTTAAGTGATATGATTTATTTCTTATAACCTACGGATTTAAATTTTATCTTATATATTTATTAAAATAGTTTTAACATGCCTCAAGTGATCTCATCTATAGAATACAAAAATGTTCATTTAACAGAATATTTTATTTACTATTTTTATTTACTTAGTTAACGTATATTTCTATTCTAATGAAATATACCTACTGACAGATTGTGTGAAAGCCAACGATTCCTTTATTTCAATTTTATACGTTGTTCCTATTCCATGAGAGGGGAGGGCACAAAATTGAAATAGGCCTAGGGGCAACTTATACCTAAAACCGGCACCAGGGGAGAGTTTACTTTTCTTTAAGGGGCCCCTTAGCATTTAATTTTAGCTGTATTGTACTTATCGAAGCTTATATATAACACATAAGTGACCCTTCAGTTTAATCTCCTAAAATTTATGTTATGAACATTTTTATCTTAAAAAGGTGATGATCTCATATCCAACTATAATGAGCCTCTCAAGTTAATCTTAGTTCTGGTTCATAATGTGTGAATTTATATTACTTAAATAGTTTTAAGTTACTTTCTTAAAAATCTACAACTACATATTTTCGTCTATATTCAAATATTTCTATGATATATGTGATATATATTTCCAACCATAATAATCATGTATGTACAGAGAGATTTAGATTGAATTTCCGGGCTCTGAACGCTCCCTATCACAATTGTTATCAAAACTGGTTTCCGTTTGCTAAAATTACTTTATTTTCTATTGTCAAATTTGACGTTCTATTTATTGGTGTACAACATTTTTTGGCTGGTTATTATTTTGTGGATTTTGCTTTTCCTGGTATATTTTGCATCTTTTTAAAACAGTTATTTTCAGAGCTACAATTAGACAAGGTAGAATAAGTGGTTAATTTAATCGTTATGTTATTTCTCTTTGATTTGTTTTTTTTAATTTTAGGCCAAGAACCTGGTATATTTGCATTAGAACATGATACGTTTCCTTTACGTAGAAGCCTATTTTCGTAGTGGACAAAACAATGAAAATGGTTGAAGTAATTCGATGAACTCTTATCATTTACAGTTTCAAGAAGAATTTCGAAATGATGAATTCGATTATGAAATTTTTCCAGACACAGGAGATTGGTCGAACGCTTCGATAACACTGGAAGTGTTTGTAAAGAAAAATCTCCAGACACAAGGTCTGTTTTCACAGAGGAAACCTTGGGAAATATCGAAAACCGCTTACGAGTAAGTCTAACCAAACCGTTATGTCAGTTATCTGCCCATATTAACAAATATTTATTCTAAAATTTTTATAATTATTTCTATATGATTTATAGGACTATTGTATGGATCATGTCATAGAACAGTAAGAAAGTTGCGTTTTCATCCTCATAAAGTTAGTGTTGTGCAGAACTACGAGTACTTCCATTGGATTTTGAAAAACGTGTAATGCGTTTAATGAAAATCTTAATGGCGACGAGATTCTAGATCTAACATTTTTTCTGACAAAGCATGGTTTATTTAATTGGGTATGTAGAGTCCCAAGAATTATCTCCACATATTTTGCGTGAAACAGCTCTACACCCTATTAAACTTAGTGTTTGAGTAGCTATGTCACGTAGAAGAATAGTTGGACCATATTTTTTCCAAGAAAATATAACTCTCCAGTTATATCGACAACAAATTTAATATTGTTACCATTTTTTGAAAAACCGCATGACGATGAAATCCACCATAGATACTTTCAGAAAAATGGCGCAACAGACTTTAGAGTTGATTTAAGAGTATTTTGTCGAGATAGATTTGGTTTTTTAAAACTTCTGTATTTTCTCAACGATTACACACAATCGACGAACTTCGAGAGACAATTACAAATAAAATTAGGAATATTACACAAGATGATTTTAGACAATATGTTTAATAATTTGAAAAGAAGAATCAATACCTGGTTGAACAATAATGGAACACTTATCGTAAAAATATAAGCATTTTTTAATTATCTATATTGATTTTATGAAACTCTAAGATCAAATGTGTAAAAAAATTTTAAAAATGCGAGATGGTTGTTATTACGTATAGCATGTAACTGTTGCTTAATGCTTTCAATCATGTAGAATGTACACAAATACTGTTGATCTTTTGAAATTGTAAGTTAAAACTTTTAAAAATAAAATCGGTGAAACACTTAGAAGTTGTTATTCAAAATTACAACCACAAAATGAACCATTCCTAACAGAACAGTCATTAATATAATCTGAATTTTCTTGTTTTATTATTATTTGTGGGACATATATCTTTAGACCCTCGTTAACTAGACACAAGGACACTAGAACAACATCCCGAATACAGGGATATTCAAACTATTTTGATACGATCTTAGTTATCTCAATAGCTATGGTTCTATATTCAAATTGTAAATACCACAATTATTTGAAAAATAAATGTTACAATATTGTGAAGTGCTCTAATTTAAACAGACAATATTATTTCTATAGTAAATATAGGAAAATAACCACCAGTCTTGTTTTAATCTATCAAATAATTCTAATACTTGGTAAGTAAGTGATAATTTTAACATAAATTTATATTTTTACAATATCTAATTTTATTTAAATTTTGAACGTCCAGGGAACATGACCGGGATTAAAATCCCACTCATGATTCTAGTATTGGTATCAAAAACAGGTGCTCCGCACAAAGAAAATCATAAAATAGTATTTATAACTTTATTGAATCATAAAATTTAATAATTTCATTAATAATATATCTCTTATTTAACTTCTTGGCTTAATTCCTCTATAAAGAAATATGTAAACAGAAAAAATCAATATGAAGTGGATTGGTCAATCTTTCTATATCTCACGGTACCATATCCCCCTTCAATATATCTACAATTTACAATAATTGTTTTAGAATATTAAATATTAAATCTATAATTATCTCAAAATGATGTAGTATTTACAATTTTTTAATATTTTCAAAATATATTCTACATTATATAATATCAAAATTGTATTAATTCTGTAATTAAGGTTAAAAGATTTATATTATATTAAAATGAATATAAAACAGGAATTTAATGATACATGTAACTTTTTTTCTTCATGTAAGGCGATATTTTGCATTTTGTCAGAAATATGTTAGTATTGATATTTTTTTAGAACTGATACTAATATTTGCATTTTGTGAATACTACTTACATACTTATGGCCAAAGCTATATGTATAAAGAGATGTAGATTGATTGTTCGGCACAATAATGCAGCCTATCCCATATGTAATCAAAATTTATTTCCTTTTGCTAATACTTCCTAATTTTAACTGCGAAGATTAGAATTTTGACATTTTACAGCGGAAATCAAATTTGGTAGGTTTGGAGGTTTCCGTAGAAAATAATTTTCGTAATTCCGTAATAAAATAAAATTTCTGCGGTAAGCATATTTCCGTAATAGACAGCACCATAAAAATAATTCGACCAATGACTTCGTGTCATTTATAGTTCGAAGAAAAATTTGCAAACTACGAAGTCGAGTATGAACATGTTCAGTCTAGTAGTTGAGAAAAGTTTAGAAAATTGACTAGGAGTAAGCTCAACTAAATCATTACTTCAGTTATCCGCTCAAATAAGTAATTATTCCTTGAACATACTTGAAATAATATGAATATAATAATGAAAATAATGATAGATGTTTTATTTGTAGGACTATTTTTTGGTTCATGTCACAGAGCAGTTAGGAAGCTACATCTGCATCCATATAAAATTACTGGTATGCAGGAGTGGCATCCACTCCTGCATACCATACCTAGATTTTGAAAAGCAAGTATAGTGGGTACTGCAACTAGTTTAACGAAAATTTAAATAACGATATTTTGTTTGAAGAAAAGTGATGTTGTAAACAACTACTCCATGACCAATGTGCCCCTACTGGCATTGCATTACTTCGGCCTCTCCTAGGAGTCGCCACATCTTTCATCGAGACCAATCACCAGACACAGACCGGTTTTGCGTTTCATACGCTCATCAGAGTGCCATAGGTAGTGGAGTCGATGAAAAATGTTACGAGGTGATTGCCTAATGGGCAACGTGAATGTTAGTAGTAGTGAGAAACACCCCATAGTGCCCCCTTTGGGTTATCAAAAATAGAAAATGATCAAAGTTAACTTAAAAGTAGGTCGTTATCCGTCTGTCAATTTGACAATAATTGTCAGACAGATAGTAGCAAAGGCCCAAAGAGGGCACTACGGTGTGTTTCTCACCACTACTAACGATATTTTGGACAAACCTTCTGTTTCAGATGAAGCATGATGGTTTCATTTAAGTGGCTATATTAGTTTAAAATTATCGCTCACAAAATACAAAAAAACCCCATACCTATGATGATAGTCCTATAAAATTACTTCACCACCTGTAAAATAATAAAAAGAAAACCGGAAAAATTTTAAAAAATTATCGAAAATTAAATGATTCTTGATTTTCAACTGCAGTGCCTAACTACTGTGTAAATATTGTAATTTTATTTCTATTCCTGGTATGATCTACGAAATGAGTACTGCGCCTAGATAATGTGTTCGAGTTATTTTTATGAATTACAAATTTAAAAATGCCTATAGCATGTAGGTAGCACTAATTAGTAACATCCGACTTACTTTAACAAAATATGCAATCTGTTACCAATATATTTTTATTTTTGAAATTTAGAAATAAATATACCTATATTACACTCTAACTCCTCCAGAATGAAAACATACTGTTTTATGATTTTCACAATTTTTTTATTTATATATTAATTTTTAATATATAAAACCATGACAAATGTTTCGCCAACACAGTGGCTTCTTCAGATGTGAGTACTAAAGTACTGTTACAATGCCAAAAATCTGTATACATATAGGTTGTAAAGTTATAAAATAAAAATAAATATAAAATCTGAAATCTAAACTCTCAGGTAAAATATATCTGGGGAAGCCCTATGTATAAAAATTATTTAAATTAGTACAAATGGATGGAATAACCTATTTTATTTAATAAGTTTGAAATATATTTAATAATGGTGAAGATGTTATTCTCCAATTGATCGCTTAAAATTATATCTGAATTTTGTTGTATACTGATTTCTAATTATTCTAATAGAGTTAGTTTTAATCCTTTATTTTCTACGTGTAAAACATCAACATTTCCGTTAAAACTGTGATTCTCTTATATCAAGTGATTAGCATATGTAGAGTCTGTTTTTGTGTTGTTGAAGCTTCTCCTGCGAAGAAGCCACTGTATTGGCGAAACACTTGTCATGGTTTTATATATTTAAAATTAATATATAAATAAAAAATTTGTGAAAATCATAAAACAGTTTATAGTTTTCATTCGTGAGTTAGACATGGATTTTCATCAAAAAAAGGATCAATCAACTAGATCATGTAAAATTTTAAGGGTCGAACAGACGGGTATTCGTAAAGGTAAAGGTATTAATTACATTCTATGTTGTCAGTTTATAAAGTTATTTCACTTGTGGCTACTAACCAAACATAATTAAAAAAAAACTTAAAGTTAAAATGTTCACAAGTTTTTAAAAAACGTGAACTGAGATGCTTCCTAGGGTAAAATGCCGAGAGCGAAACAAGAGATTAAACATTTAGTTATGCGAGTATAGATACGTCTACCTTTTAAATATTATACGTCTACCCGTTTAATAACTTTCAATATTTTTAAGAAATATCTGACAATATGATTTTCAGTAAGTAGTTGAATGTAACGTAAACATGGTTTGTCTTAATCGATTTTTCTGTCTAGCACTTATAAACGTTTAATCTATAGTTTCAACAATAAAAAGTAGGTAAACAATACTGCTAGTTGCCACTATACTTAATTTAACAACGGACCCGGTACACAAATATCAAACTTAGTTTTACTGTATTTACTAAGTACGCTATAATTCTCATAAGAAGATCAATCAGCTTTTTCCACGTAGTTTCTTTAACCAAAACTTCCACAAGTTCCACAACGTGGAATATTTTTAATAAATTGTACATTTATTTACTTATATCATAACCTACATATATGCGCAACTGTTAGTCAGGCAACTAAAAGTAAAAATTTCCTATTCTGCGCTTATGATTCAAGTAAAGACACCAAGAACAAATCAACGAAACACAAAAAATCATTGAAATCCATCCATCATTATTTTTTACACTATAATTTTGTGTGTTTTATGCTTCTATAATAACCCCATATAAGTGTGCTTACCTGCATAAAATACGGCAAGAATTAATATCAACAACATCATTTTCAGTATTTATCTTTACTTTAAGAGTCTACTACTGATTTCCTTTGGCATTGATGGCATATAAATACTTAAATCCTTATCTTCTACATATTATTATTATGAGTTGATACATATCTAATAATGATTTCCTTGACTTTTTAGACATGATATTTAAGTGTTACATGAGTGTTGGAAAGTCAGAAATTTTAAATGTTTCATTCGAGTATTTGTTATAATCATAATAGATAACATAATACATTTTTTTTTCTCTTGCCACAAATTTGTTACTAATAATAATAGTACTAATATTTGGAATTTGATACGCCATTAACTTGAAACATTAACTGTCGTTATTTAGTCGCTTCGTAACTCTCTACGCTTGTTCCGGGTGGAATCTGAAACATAAGAAGATCTTACTCTTATCCTGGGTCCAGCAGTTAAGTCTTGGCCGCTTGTGTACAGCGGCCGCATCGGGCTCGTAGTAGCTTCCCGGATTAGCGGGTTGCTGTGTGTCCCGACATACGCAAAGAACTTGACTCCGCACCTCCTGATAACTTCTAGGATTGGAAACATAGTCGAGGTCCCGGTATTTATCGGCTGCCACCTGCCGTGGTCCTTAGCGCGATATTTTCGACGGCCTGGATCATCTTCATATACGTCCTTGCAGCAATCGCCCATACTGCGGACGCATGTGTCAACTGGGGTTGAATAACTGTCTTGATCAGGGTTTGCTTATTCCAGGCTGAGCTCGCTGGTGCGGCGCAACATCGGGTATAGCTTGACTCTAACCAGCTTCGCCTTCGCTACGACTTTCTTGATGTGGTGTTACCCCTAGATAAGTGACGTTGTCTCTCCACTCGATGTCGGTTCCGTTCATGTTGACGTGTCCAGCTGGCGATAAAAAAGAATAGCATTGGACTTGTAAGGGTTTATACTTACCTTGCAGTTGTTGCACCAGTCCTCAAGAAGGAACACCCCCTGTTGGAGATACCTCGTTACCATTCTGGCCTTGGGAAACCGTGCAGTGACTGCCGTGTCATCTACGTACAGGGCCAACAAGGTATTGTGCGTCCTAAGCAGGTCCGACGTAAAAATGGTGAACAAGTGAGGTGACAAGACAGAGCATTGGGAGACTTCGGCCTCTAACGGACGATACGTCGATAAGGCACCTTCTACCTTCGTCCTAAGCTCTCTTCCTCGAAGGTACGTCTAGATGAGCTTCACCATCGCGGCAAGGTAGCCCGCGTCGATCATCTTGGCCAGCAGGCCGTCGTATTCTGTCGAACGCTTTGGCGAGATCCAAGAAAATCGCGCCTGTGACCTGTTTTCAGCTGAATCCTTCTATCGTCTTCTACCAACCTCACGACTTGTTGTTCGGTGAAATGTTCTCTCCTGAAAGCTAACTCCTCCGACTGCTCGTTGGGGATAACTCGTAGATCGTCGGAGCATTCTTGCAGTCTGGCCAGGATTATCCTTTCCACCACTTTGCTTATTGCCGGAAATAATCTGATGGGTCTGTAACTTACGGAAAAGGTTAGGTTCTTACCTGGTTTCGGGATGAGCATCACGTCGGCTTTTTTTCACCTGGCAGGGAAATAGCGGAGCCTCAAGATTGCGTTAGTAATATTTACCAATGCTCCTATGCCCTTGCGGGGCAGCTTCAGAAGCATCTCGTTCCCTAATCTGGTCACATCTGTCCGTAGTCTAGCATCTGTGGAATCCTTCGAGCTCGTCGCCTCACATTGTCGACGTAATCCTCGTTCAGCGGCGGCGTTCTCCCTTTACTGCAGTTCTATCCTAGCAGCGAATGCTACAGCCTTTTCCTGTCTCGAATATACGAGCCCGTTTTCGCCGTGGATCGGGTGAATCGTTTGTTGGATGGTTCTCAGAGACATAAACTTCGGTCCTCGGTGTTTAACGACCCTAGGTGTCGTTGCTATCTGGCCTGATGATGCTCGTACAATGAGGTTTGACTCTCCAGTTCAGCTGCGTCTGCCTATCCAGGAGTGCCCCCGTCCTATGAATGCGTCTCTTGGATTGCATCGTTCCCTAATTAACTCCTGCACCTGCAACGGTAGATCAGCTATTGGGTTAGTAAGATATCTCACCTGTGTTTCCGTTGTGCTGGCTCCCATGGCAGCGCGGATACCTTTCTCAAGGATTTCGACGGCGGCTTCGAGTTCCCTCCTAGTGTCGATGACGCGATAGGGTATATAGGTCCTTTGCACTTCTGCTCGAAACTGTTCCCAATCGGTGCTCCTCTTCGTGAAGAATTTCTCGGTGGGTTGCTGTCCTTCCAGGGTAAGAAGGAAGGGGTTATGTGCAGTGGACCCCTCGTGCAGCAACTCCACTTTAGCCACCATCCGTATAGCCTCGAGTAAAGCGATATCCAGCACGTCCATATCCAGATATCCAGCATTCTACGGAGGACGGCTCAGTAGAATGTCGGCTCATCCGGCGGTGCCATTACTTCTATTCCGTCGTGGGTTTCTAGGTAGTTAAGTAGCACTCTTTTGCGAGTGTTCGTCGTCCTGCTGTTCCACATCGGGGACTTGGCGTTGAAATCTCCAACTGCCAGTACTTGCGGCCTATGCGTCAGAGCTGCCTCGATGTCTTGAGCCAAGAGTGGTAGGGTCGGAGTCTGGTAACAGGACACCACGGTAACAGGATTCAGCGATTTCACCGTACCTCTCGGTATGGATCGCGATAGCAGTGGCTTCCATGTTTACTATTTCCGGCGTCGTAATTTCGTGATGATCTATCCCGTTTCTTACGAGCAGCGCTACTCCACCTCTTAATCCCCCTTACGCTACATTTTGTACTTAGCTACCTTGGCCTTCTTGTTTTCTCTCAACTTCGCCTCCTGTAGTGCAATCACGTCTATTTCTAGACGCGACAAGAGTTCTTGGACTTAGTGCTTTCTTGCGCTGAAACCGTCGATGTTCTATAACACAAGTCTGAGAGATTTGGGCCTCGTTAGCAGCAGGACCATTATTTCTCGAGCAGGGCTAGCGCATAACCTAAGAATGTACCCATGGTACTCCACCATTTTTGTATCGGAGCCATCATTTTGGCTGCTTCGTCCAGGTTCATTGGTGGCGAGGTCTTTTCCGCAGTGTTCTTGCCCGCGGATTTCTTTGCCTCTTCTGACTTTTGCGCTGCCTTCTTGATTGCCGCAGGCTTTGGGAAGCGCAGGTAATCCGGGTAGCTGGCCGTGTGCCGTCCTCCGCAGTTGGCGCATTTCGCCGGATTGTCCCTCATCTTGCGACATTACGTGGTCTCGTGGCTCTCACCCTTTTCAATCAGTTGTGCTGTGCGGTGCATCGGCTCTGTCCTTGTCCGAACTTTTGGCATCGATCACACTGCGATGCCCCTTGCTGCTGTCTTTGCTTCTCGACTTTGATTACTAGGTCGCAGCACCTCTTAACGTTCAGCACGGCTGTGGTACTCGGGCAAGTACCAGGGAATTTACAATCCATGTGAAATAAAATCTAGTGTAAGTTTATTTGTTTTTAAACGAAATGTAAAACTGTTTTTAATTGAGAACTGTTTTTATACCTTATCGGACCTTTTATTGTAGTTAGTTGTTTAATTTAGTTTGATCTCTGATATGACTATTGCTATACATTATTTTGTAATGTCTATTTGGTAAAATCAATTGAATTAAGTTGAGGTACTCGAAACCCTGTATATTTCACACGCATTAATCAGACAGTTCATCGTTTGTTGGGCACATCGAAGTGCAATAAACCGTATAATTCTGGGGAATAAATATCTAAATAAAATCCTCAACCGAGAGATTTGCATTGATCTTGGTACCGCCCAATATTTTATGGATGCCCAACAAATGTTGGTAGTACTGAAGTACTATATTAATTTAGCTTTCCGGGAAATAAAAATAAGCCAGAGTCGGAGAGTTTATACATGGGTTACAAGGGACATTCGTATATAATCCAACAAATTAAAATTACTTTACAACATTTCCATGGAAACAAAAAATCCACTTTACCTGCAAAAGTACAAAGCATATAAAAAAATTTACAAAAAAGTCTTATTGGCGGCTAAAAAAGGCACAAAATAAGTCTAAAGTCACTTGGCAGTTAATAAATAATACCATAAATAGGAAAAAACAGACTAATAATAAAGTAAAGGAAATTCTTGTTGATGAAGATCTCATTGTTGATTGTGCTGAAATGGCTGATCACTTTAATAAGCACTTCATTAATATGTCGAAAATAATAAGTGATACGTTTCTCTCTGACACTGACACTAATGAAAAATATCAATTTGGATTGAGTGAAGTGTGTTTGTTATACAGTGTTTCTTGAACCTGTGTCTGAATCTACTATTTTTAATTATATACGTAGCTTAAAAAAATCAAACTCAAGTGGACTTGATCTTATAAGTTCAAATATCCTAAGTCATGTAGTCAATTATGTCGTAAAGCCTTTAACTTATTTAGTAAATAGATCTCTTCAAGCAGGTATATTTCCCAAAATTTTGAAGATAGCACGTAATTCCACTTTATAAAAAGGATGAACCATCTTCTATAGAAAATTACAGGCTAATATCATTGTTGTCGACCGTATCAAAGGTTCTAGAGAGTGACATATTATCATCGGCGCAACATGGCTATAGCAAAAACATGTCTACCAAATCAGCTGTTTTAGAATTTTTGCAAAAGGTATATAACAATCTGAATAATGGTAATAAAACTCTTGGTATTTTCATGGACTTAAGTAAGGCTTTTGATGTGGTTGACCATACTTTACTATTGACTAAATTGTACAAATATGGAATAAGAGGCAATGTTTATGATTGGATAAATTCTTATATTTCTGAAGGTGTCAGTTTGTTGAGATTGGTGGTGAAAGGTCAAGTACCCTTAGTATAAGTTCCGGTGTTCCGCAGGTCTCGGTGCTGGGCCCTTTATTGTTTATTTTATTTATTAATGACTTGCCAAATGCAGTTAATAATGAATCACTTGTAATGTATGCTGATGATAATAGTTATATATGCACAAACTCCTCGCTTCCTGAAACCGTAAATATAGCTCAAGATATGTTAAATAAATTCTCGCAGTGGTTCCATCAAAATAAATTAAAACTAAATGTTGATAAGACCGTTTTTCTTAATTTTACTCCAAGAATCAGTCAAATGCACGAAAGCTATTTATTAAAAGTAAATGGTAAGTCTGGTAATTACGCAGACTGTTGGTACAAAATTTTTGGGAGTATGCCTGCAGAATTCTTTAAGTTGGGAATCTCATATCAATAACTTGTGTAAAAATCTGTCTACAATTAGCTATGCAATTTACAGGTTAAGGGAATTAACAAATGAAACCACTGTACGATCGTATTATTATTCTCAGTTTGTATCTAGAGTATCCTATGGGATTATCTTCTGGGGCACATCCACTCACATCCTACGAGTGTTCCGAATGCAAAAACGGGTTGTAGGAATATATTTCGACAATTAAATGTTTTAACTTTGACAGGTATATATACATATACCTGAAATATTACTTTATGTAATACAGAATATTAATGATTTTAGAGCTAATAATTTTTTTCATAGTTACTATACACGTGGGGGTGACCTGTCGGTGCCAACACATAGTCTATGAACTTATCACAACAACCTATGGAAGTAGTCCGTACTTTATGGGTATTAAGATTTTTAATAAACTGCCACTTGGTCTAAAGAGTATAGTTGATATAAGGAATTTTAAAAGAAGTGTCGTAAAATGTTTAATTCAACGGAGATTTTACAGTATTCAGAAGTATTTTAATCATTGAACTTGCACTTTAATTATTGACCTTGTATATGTGTTTCTTGTGTCCTCTAGTTTACTACTGTTGTAGTTAGGTATTTTCTTATGTATTTCTTATTGTTGATTGTAGTTAAGTCTTTTGGACGAATGCCATGCCATTTCTGTACTTTTTTGTACTACTTGTTGGTTCTAATGGAGAATAAAATTATTATTATTATTATTATTATTATTATTATTATTATTATTATTATTATTATTATTATTATTATTATTAATACATTTTTTAATATAATCATTTTTTTTGTAAAGTATTTCAGTCGCGTTATTAACATTTTTGATAAAAAATAAAACTAGTTTTGGATTATAAGGCTTGAATTTTTATGATTACCTGTTTTTTCAAATAGAGGTAAAACGTCGTAAGGCCAAAATTAAGATACAGATAAGTATGTATGAACTACTGAGAATGGTTATTAAAATGGCTCATTAAGTTAATTAAAATACCATAATAACACCTTGGTACCGTGTGGAAAAATTTATCAAATCTTAAAGTGAATTAGCATTTACACTTGTTGCACATTAGTGAAAATTTTCTTTTAAGGACATACGATTGTTTATCTCTCTGTACAGATATATACAGAGTGTACCACTTAAGCGTATGCGGAGCATAGCGGATAAACCGTAGAAGCACAGTTAAATGTGCATATCAGTTGCCGCAGTGAATTAAAATTGAAAGTTCAAAACATCATGCCCCTTGCCCCGTCGACCCGGGCGGACTGGTAGCAGTTAGCAATCCGCCACCGGCTGTATAGTTACGTTGCCTGTCGTTGAGAGCGCAGGTGCCGCGGCACGCTTTTGATCTGGAAATCGCAAAGGCCCGACAGCCAGTGCGTCAACTGATATCTAATTCATTTAACTGTGGTAGAAGCTAGAAAAAAATTTTTCAAATAAAAGTTATTTTCAATCAAGTGTTCTATGACTTAAAATTATTTTCGATTATACAGGGTGTTTAGTGTAGGCTGGTCGCAACACAACTTCGTTATTTTAAATGGAACACCCTGTATATTATTAGATTTTTAAATTCTACTCAAAATTTTAAATATATTTCATGTAGGATGTCCTATACATATCTTCAACCGTTTTTGAAATATTGACAGGTGAATATTGACATTTTTCAACTTTGACACCCTGTAAAATCTAAACGGTTTGAGATCGAACAAAACGGTTTGCGCATTCCTATCTTAACTTTTCATAAGCTATCGTTTGATACTAATTTCAGATTTTCTAGAAATTAAAAATTTTCGATTAAATTTAATCTCTTGGTTAAATCTGAAATTAGTATCAAACGATAGCTTATGAAAAGTTAAGATAGGAACGTACAAACCGTTTTGTTCGATCTCAAACCGTTTAGATTTTACAGGATGTCAAAGTTGAAAAATGTCAATATTCACCTGTCAATATTTCAAAAACGGTTGAAAATAGGTATAGGACATCCTACATAAAATATATTTAAAATTTTGAGTAGAATTCAAAAATCTAATGATATACAGGGTGTTCCATTTAAAATAACGAAGTTGTGTTGCGCCCAGCCTACACTAAACACCCTGTATAATCGAAAATAATTTTAAGTCATAGAACACTTGATTGAATATAACTTTTATTTGAAACATTTTTTTCTAGCTCCTACGGTTTATCCGCTATGCCCGCATACGCTTAAGTGGTACACCCTGTATATATTCATAATATATATTCAAATGAACAATTTTGTTTTGCTTGGAAAAACTCGCATAGTTTTATTACTTGCCTTAAGTTTAGCTTTGCAGTATAACACTCATAATCAAACAAATGAACATTTCTCGATTTTAAATATTGCACTGTTGGTTGTTTGACTAAATTAGGGCTATTAGCTACTTCTGCAATAGCTATGCATATATTCGTAGGTATATACCTAACTCAGCTAGATTGTCATGATGGTGTAACGTAAATGACATCATGAATTAATTTTAAAATAATAGAAGGAAGTAAATACTATTTAATTTAATAGTAAAAAAACTCCTTAATGTAAGTCGTTAATTGTAAAGCCGACGGTATAGAAAATATGGCAAAGATAGCCAATATAAAATTCCTGTAGGTACTTGAGTACTTGCGTTTTTGTGAACAATCATCTAAATTTAGAAAAATCTCGATATTCTAATAAATAAATTATAAGATTAGTACTGATGTATTAGTACTTTCTAGAGATGCATTAAATGATATCATTATCACAGAAGATATGTTAAAGTGCCTATCCCTCAATTATTTGTGTTATTTGTTTTCGCGATACATTATAGGGGGATTTTCTACTTACATCAAGATTGACACAATGAGTAAGATTACTGTATTCTAATATAATCTACTTTTGAGCCGGTTGGAATATGGTATTTGAATGGCGTAGCAGATAAAATTTTATGTCCGAATAGTAGGATACTACTACATCTGTTCGACAAACACACTCCTTTCATTATGTCACGTATTCGTATTACAAAACCTTATATGCGTCATGGATAACTTAGAATCCCCAGTGATTAATAAAATAACGAAATAGTGCTCTCCAAAATAACAAAAAAAAAATAAAACAATCACTAACCTGAACTATTATAGAGAACTGCACAATAGTATCGTAAATTTCTATCAGGAACGAGAAAACTTCATATTTAAATTTTCATGAAAAAAATTCATCCCCTGAAGATTTTTGGAAAGCAGTAAAAACTTTATATCTAGAACGTACTTATACTGGCAATATTCTGTACATCTCCAGTCTCCCAATGAAGTTAATAATTCCCCAGTACTAATTACTAATAATAAGCTTCTGTATTTAGCTAAGAATAATTGTCAAAATTCTTCAATTTGGTATGGTTCAAACAAATTTAATAACAGTATATCTTTTCAATTTACGTTTGCGTCAGTTTAAAGTCTCTGTGTTCCAACTTTGTTTGCCAGCTATATCTAAACATGTGACCCATATATTGAATTATTCTCTTGAAATTGATTACTTTCTTAATTTGCGGAAACGGTTTATCATTAAATCGGCCCCTAAAAATGAGGGTCCAAACATTTTATCGAATTAAACACAATTACTATAATTTCAATGTTATCCAAGGTGCTAAAAAGATTATTCAAATTCAAATATCTCACTTGCTTCTTCTTTTTCATGTTCAAAAGTCTACTCGCTGAAATTTTCCTCAGCTCACAAGGTTCAAAGAATGCTTTACCCGAGGCTTTACCTAGGAGCGTTAGCCTCATATGAGCGTAGCCATCACATTCACCTAAAATGTGCAGCTAAGTCTCGTCACAGACCCGGCATACCGATCTTTCTGCTATTCTTAAATTATAGAGATGTTTCTTGAGAAGACGGCTGAGACAGCCTGAGAAGAGGTTTACTCATCCCAGGATCTCTACAGTTCTTTTCTGAGAAGAACTTCCACCAGTGCCTTCGCATTAGTCTGTCCTGGTTTAAAACCCAGTAATTCTTATGTTCTAGTTCCACCCATTTTTCCAGAGCTATAATCGACTCCACGCAAGTTGGCACAGGTCCTATAAAAGCTATTTCAGTTCCTGTTCTAGCAAGTTTCTCGGCACATGTAATTCCTTCAATCCGTTTATGTCCTGGCACCCATAACAATCTCACTCTATTGGTATTTGATAATTTGATAGTGATAGATGTAGATGAGTTTACGTATGTAACCTCCTCACATTCTCCGCCAAACACGTAATTATCGCGAAAAGTTCTGCTTGGAATACTGTGGGATAAGTCCCAATACTATAGTTTCTACGTCATTTAAATCTCAGCTCAAACTCCTCCAGTCACTGAGATTCTATATTTGAATCTCGAAAGATTTGCGGAAATTAAACTTTGCAATCATTCTGTCAGATATCCTCTCTAGAATATGCCCTGACATCAATGTAAATCTTTTCTTGAAATGATGCCCCCCTGTTCCAGTAACAGCGACTTCATAAATATCCAAAAGCCACGTGTCGCAAGTATAGGCAACCGCCATTGACCTATTGGTATTGATTAACTAAAAACTCCCTAGACTCAGTACTGTCTTACCGACCCGCTTAGAGATTAAATTAAATAAAAATATTCTCACAGAATCAATTAACATCACAAATGAACTGTTCATAATATTGAATTTGCATGGAATTAAGTGTTATATATGGATAATTGATAACTATGGAAAAAAATTGGACCAAGTCTAACTACCATTTTTGTTAATCAACTGTATTAAAAGGACAGTTACTAAAAAAAACTTCACAACTTCTAATAAGAATATAAACAAAAAGTTATGCTGAATAACTTGTTGCCGTTGCCGTTGCCGCGGCGATAGCTCAGTCTGTTAGGTGCTGGGTGATAGCCTGTGACTAACAGAATGGGTATATTGCGGCGCGAGTTCGAATTTCGCCAGGGGAGAAATGGCACCTCTCCCAGGGAATGGTTGTGTGTCTGCGTTTTTTTTCATGTGGACCCTCCCTCTACACAAGCCTTAGGCTTTCAGTAGGGTGGTTGTCCATTTCTGTGGTGTGTTTTATGTTTATTTTTATAATAGCTTTAACAGTTAGTTATTATTATTATTTTTTTATTAAACATCCAGTGTAAATGAAACACATTGTGACATTTATTTTTTATAAAAACAAAAACCATTACGTTCATGCTATTCTCTGATTTACAGTACCATTTCACTAATAATAAACCCGAAATTATTTAAAAATTAGGTACATTAAAAAAAAGTTACATATTATGTTGATATTTATGTCCTTTACTATCTATACACAAATTTACTCTCCGATGCATATTTTCAACCACATTTTTCATCGATTGGTCAGATATACTGTTAATTTCTCGAATAATCCTCACAAGAGAAACAGTTCATAATATTGAATTTACATGGAATTTAGTGTTACGTATGGAAATTCGTAACTTCTAAAAAATTTGACTAAGTTAATCTCCTAGTGATTAGTGAATTTAATATGTTTTGTTAATCAACTGTGTTAAAAGGACAATACTAAAAGACTTCACAATATTTAATATGAATAAACAAAAATATATGCTCAATAGCTGTAACAGTTATTAAGATTTTTAATTTAATATTCAGAGTAGAGGAAACACATTGTAACATTTATTTTTTATTAGAAACAAGAACCAACATTGAAAAAATCATTACATACTACTGTCTGATTTACAGTACCATTTCACTAACAATAAATTTAGAAATTACATTAAGTTACATATATTGAAAATGATGTACTGCACTAGATATATACAAATTTACTCTTCTATGCATACCTATTTTCACATTTTGCAGCTGCCGGTCAGTTATAGTTATATTGTTAATTTCTCGAATAATCGCTTTTTCTAATTCTTCAATGTTATAAATTGCAATCTTAAAAATGTTATTCTTTAAATGCCCAAACATAAAATAATCTAAAGGAGTTAAGTACGGTGACCTGGCTGGCCACAATTCTCAACTAATCAGTCTATTATCATAAAACTCCTCTAAAAACTAAATTGTTCCTCTTGTGGTATGTGCAGTTGCTCCAACTTGCTGAAAGTAAACTACTTACAACTCATCAGTATGTAATTGTTCTAAAAATGGCTCTAAAATAACTCTAATAGTGAAAGATATCGATATTTTTTACTATTTTGTGTCTCGTAGAAAAATACAGGACCTACTATACGTCTCCCTGATATCGGGTCCCAAACTCGAGCTATTATGGGATGTAAGCTAGGTCCTAAGAATGTGTGAGATTTTCTGCAGCCCATGTCCTATAATTTTGGTTATTTACATAACCTGATAAGTGGAACAATGCTTCATCAGTAAAAAATGTGAAATTTAACAAATTATTATTCGTGTTTTCGAGAAACCATTCACAATAACGTAATCGTCTTCCATAATCACGGGGAAGCAACTCCTGTACAACAGTTACCTTGAAGGGGTGTATATTCCGTCGTTTTTTTTTTAAACTTTATGGCATGTTCCAACTGAAAGACCTACAAAAAGAAAAATTTCATTAATATATAAATACAACTTGATTTTCATTTCAAATAAAGATTTCAAGCTGCTGATTTCAAGTTGCAAAGCAATTTTAAAATAAACTTGAGAAAATTGGGTCAAATATAATACAAAAAATGTACCTGTCTTAGCGGCCAACCTTAACAAAGGCTTTGTTGGACTTTGATTCATTCGTTGCTGTATATCATCGATAACATTTTCTGTGAAAACAGTAGGCCTGCCAGTAGATAGACCTTTGCAAATGCAGTGTTTGGTTTGAAATCTCTTAAGAATTGCACATTTATGGTTTAAGAAGGTCATAGTCAATTTTTTCCTCTGGAAATTGGGTCATAAATTCCTCAATGCAGGAGTGCATGGAATAATAGCTCATTTTTGGAGTGGAACCAGAAATGAGCTACTAAAAAGGCGTCTTGTTCTGGATTAAAATGTATAATGGGTCGAACTGAAATACGAAATTTTTTAGTTAACCTTAAAATTTTGTTTTTACTTGTACTTACGAGAAACTTGAAAAGCGATGTAATTTAGCCTGCAACGAACCGATTGATTTCAAATATGTAGGATATAATATTGAATCAAAAGGAAAGACAGAAATACTAACAGAAAACTACAGCGAAAATAAACGATGACGGGCGCTAATGAACAAAGCACAAATGTCAAATATTGGCATCAATCGCAATGGTTCATTTACAGTAAACACCGACCTTCCTTTCGTCGATGATCAAAGTAATAAACGCACTTTCGTAAATTCAGCTCAATTTTGTGATGGATGACGTAACTGATGGATGTGATGAATTTATGTTGGACATGGATTCCATCAGAACAATTGACAGTTAGGATTAATTTACGAACAGAAGTTAGGTTTAATGATAGATAGAGACATGCGCATAAACGTCCATTTAATGAATCTCTTGTTGAGTAAGAATTACTGTATATTTTGTCTCACCAACCAAAATATCCACTGGAAATTGTTCACCCTTCATTGTGATTAGCAGATCTACTAGGTACTTTGTGCTTATTTTTATGCTTTTTTCAAAATTGCATCCCTTGAACTAAACAAAAAACAACATACTAACCTCAAAATTAATGACATGACAATTCCCCCTCTTTTTTCCATCACAAAATTTGAAATCCATCATAACTATTTAATGATGGAAGTGATGGTTTTCTGATGGGACATTATACAATTTTGTGCTAAATTTACGAACAAGATTGATAGCCCATCATAAAGCAATTGCTGAATTTACGAACGGCTTTTACTGTTTTGTGATGGAAATGATTCCATCTTTTTGAGAAATGATGGATTTACGAAAGTGCGTATACAATCGCTGCTGGTTATCAATGTCAAAATGACAAATAACGCCAACCGCGTGCCATGACAAGGAATCTTGCGTTTTAATGTATTTTTTTTTCACCTTAGCCGTTTTCCAGTTCCACTCCTGGTGCGGTCCAGAACGCTCTACAGAGCTCCTGAACTGTACTTCAGCGTTCCACGTTCAAAAGTTTGATGTACCTGAACAGTACTAATTTTTCATTGCCCTGCCCCCTCAAGCACTAGCAAATTTTCTGGTGTTTCAAACTCTTTTCAAATATTGTAAGATTATGTATGAAAATTGTCATATCAGTTGAGTTGTCAAGTTTTAAGATTTAAACTTAAAAATTATTGTATTTATTGCATTACCCTATTTTTCATTAGGTATATATTATGGAAAATAAAATATTGATCACAGTGGATTAGTGGTATTTTGAAGTCATATATAAAACATCGCTTTAGCTACAAAGAAATGGAAAAGTTCTTATTTATTTGTATATAAGTTTTCTACCACATATTGTAAGTGCAATAAAAAATATGGTCTGTTTGTTTATGGCTTATAAGTTTAGTGAAATATGTTTTTCTAATTTATAAGTATTATTTATTTAATAAATGGTTCTTTAACTTTGTTCAATAAGAATTTTCGACTAATGGTTTTAAACAAAGCTGCGTGGTCACGTCAGAAAGGCCAATCTGATTGATAAGCAAAATTGGTCCAAAAACTGCGACCATGTAGGTCGAATAAACGATAAACGAATTTGAAATTTGAGTGACAAGATATTCAACTCAATACATAACCTCAAAATTAAAAAAGTCATTTCAGTTTTGAACCGTTCCTTTTCAGTACTGTAGGTGTTTGAAACACATAAAGCTCCAAACACCCACAGGAGCAGAGCTGTAAAGCGGCTCTTATGTTTTAGTTCCTTTAAAAGTAACTAGCATTCTGACGCCAACCTGAAGAAAATAAATTTACTATTTTCGGCATATCCTAAATAATATCAGCAATTCTTTAAAATCCCGACCATTAAACTGGTTTAAAGTAAATTAAAAAAATTGCTATTAGAAAAACAAAGAAACATCTATACTATGTAAGTGTTATAGATAATAATTGTAAATATAAAATTTATATTCACAAGTATAGGTACGGATTCTCGTACGATAGATTTTAAATAAATTATCCCCCCACCCTTTCTTTGGTTCTAATTTATGTAGTTATTTATTTTGCTTAATTTCTTATTTATTTAGGTTAAAGTGTAAGGATAGTTTGTAACTAAACTTTCAGCTAATAAAGTCGATTTATTATTATTATTTTTTTTTTTTTAATCCAGTCGACCTGTTTCCCTGGCTCCGATTGTCAGGGTGGGCCGCTGGTGGTAATCAGTACCTACGCCCCAGTCCGTGGGGTGAGTAACTACTGAGTCCGGGAATCGTGTGCCCTAAGTAGACGTAATGAGCCTAGAATGACCGCCTTCTGCATTCTTCCGGCTAGAAGATCTGCCGAATTTCGGGATGCCGGTATGATCTTCAGTTCCGAAAGCAGTGTATCTCTTGCTCCACCGAGGGCTCCTATTATTAGTACCACAAGCTTCACAGTATGTTCTGGATGGAGTCTGCGGAGTTCGAAGAGAAGGTCTCGATATTTCGTCCGTTTCTCCTCCTCTTTCAAGACAACGTTGTTCTCGGCAGGAGCCGAGAACTCGATGACAAACATTGTCTTGAGCTGGTGGTCGAGGAGGACTACATCAGGCTTATTCTGCCTGAGCGTGGGAAATGAATAGTTCCAATAAATTCGGCACTTCTCATTCCCCACAACGGACTCAATATTCCCCGGAGGGTATGGCAGCACTGGTGTTTCGTCTATCTCGTACGAGTGCCGTAGAAAGTAGTAAAGCACTCGTAAAGCCGCATTGTGACTATGGATATAGGCCGAGACTGCATATGCCGAACAAGAGGAGAGCAGATGCATATTATTATTATTATTATTATTATTATTATTATTATTATTATTATTATTATTGTTATTATTATTATTATTATTATTATTATCATTATTATTAATTTAAAGTTGTTTATAATAAAAGTAAATCGGATTAAATCCATATATATTAAAACGCGTCGATTCTGTCTCGCTCTAAATTCCGTCCCCAAATCCACAAAGTTTCAAAGCTATCTCCTCCGAGGGGCAATCTCGGAACGATTCCCGTGGACCACCGGAGGTCGCCCCCGGCCTTTCTCCAGTGCGTAGGGGTACTTTCTTGACGTTTCCTACGCGTTTTCCCAATTTAAAGGCCTTTTCAAAAAACCTCTGCAAAATTTTCGTCGTTCGCCGTTCGGCGAGAGAGATGCGGCTAGCAACGGCGTTTGTCCTCGCACCTAATGGTCCCATCACGCCCTACGAAATACCGACTTTTCGCGGGACCCCCGAGACCTTTTTCTAATTTTTACGGCCTCGAGACCCGCTTCACGCGAAAGTTCCGTCCTTTCTCTAATCCTTTGAGATTTTTTTTCGAGACCGTACGTCTACTCCTTCTACGTCTATTTCGTCTTCGAAAATCTCGAGACGCGTCCGTCTCAACTTCTATCTCATTTTACATGCCGATGTGAGAGTGCTCTAACGAAACAAGCACCTCCCACGAAAACTGTCAAATTAATTAAACTTCAGATAGGTTATTTTCATTATTTTTTTATTATGAAAAATATTGCTAACGGAATCGATAGTACCGACTGCCAAGCACTTCTGATTACTAAAATACTGATGCGAAATTCTTTTCTAATTAGAATAACCTTAAAAATTTATTGTTCAGGTAAACACGTACAGTTTACATATTTAACAGATTTTGCGGCATGAAGTGAGAAGAGAAAATTTAGCGCAATAGTATTGTCGTAGGATTTCAACCCTGATATCGCTAGTTCGAATCACGACGAAGGCGAGTTTTTTTTTCTAATTTTTATCATAATTATTTATTAGTATTATTATAATATGTAGACTTTGACATGAGTGGTTAATTATTCTGTTTCATTGCCCGTAGTTTTTATTCTTTCTGCAGGTAAAGTTTGGAATTAATTCGTTCATTTTGGCGGTCTGTAAAATTCATCATTTTAGCTGAGAAAAGTAAATAACTTCTACAATATTAATTTGTTGCAACAATTATGACAGCAATATATTTTTTAACGCCGCCGTTACACCTTTTCGAAAAGCGGGCGCGGCTTCGACCCGTATAGCGGAGGGACCCAAAACGACTTTTTAAACGGCCCTCGCCAATATTCTCATTTTTGAGTAGGTATACTGTACACGAATTTGAAATTATTTTTTTGCGGTCGAACGTATTTTTCAAGAAAAAAATTATTAAAAGTCATCACGTGTATACCTTCACAAATTAATTTTAACACTAGTTTGATCACTTTGTACCTAACTTAATGTGTCCACAATCCACAATGCTTATAGTTAAATATATAATTGTTAAAAATAATAATATACAAATTTGGTGTACCTAAATTTAGGTAAAAATTATTTTAATTATTTGTATTTATTTGGTATCTTTTGTGCCACCATGTGACGTCACAATTATTAAAAATGACCGATTTAATTAGTTCATATTGATTACTTCAGATAAGGTAAGTAAATGTTTTTTTCTACAACAAATTTATATATTTTTAACAGTTATATGTTATATATTTAATTATAATCATTGTGGACACTTATATCGGGTACAAAGTGATCAAGTTAGTGTTACATGTTAAAATTAATTTCTAAAGAGTACTTACAGAGTATGACTTTTAATTATTTTTTACTACAAAACTACATACCTAAGACTGCAAAAGAAAATCAGATTCGCGTTCAGCATACCCCAAATTGGGGAGTAGCCAAAATTTTAGAAAAATTTGAGTTTTATGCTTAATTAAATAATTATCTTTATTAGTTCATAAAATTTTTTCCTTCAATATAGGTACACCAAATCTGTGTATCTTTAACAGTTACATATTTAATTATAAGCATTGTAGACATATATTGGGTATAAAGTGATCAAGTTACCGTTATAATAAATTATGGAAGAATACAAGTTATGAATTTATTTTTTTTTCTTGAGAAAACAGTTTCACAAAATGTTTACTAAAAAATGATTATACTTTCAGCACTTAAAAAATAATGCTTTACCATCAAGAATAGAGTACCACTACAATTCATCAAAATATTATTTAAAAAAATCGTTTGGTATAATTACATCATCATTCCAGATAAAAAATTTCAGCTTTTTCTCTCTAAATTTATTATTTCATATACAAGGGATTATCTCAAATTTTTTTAATACGTATGTATTTTCTTAAAAATAATATTCTAGAGGCTTTTGTCACCCGAAGGGTGACCCCAGGCCGCAGTCCTGGACCCCCGGTAGGGCTAGAAATGGGAACGAAAATCGCGATAGCGATTTTCTCCCATTTCTAGTAGTACTTTAAAATGAGCCATCGTTTGCTAAATTAGGATAAGGCAAACTCAAGTTACAGCAATCAATTTTTATTGTTGTAGACATACAAGTACATCAATAGGTTTTTTAATGTTTCATTTTATTTTGTATATGTTTGTTTCACAATTACTGTGTTAATATACTGTGTTATTGAATGCACCTGTGTGCATTCAATAACAGAGAAGTAGTTTGATGACTTTTTTTTTTAATAAGTACTTTCTGTTTAAAACAACAAAATACTGTTAATATTCCTATTGTTCAATGTTCTATAAACTATACGTACTTATAAAGGTATGGGCAAAAATATAATAGTATTATTAAATTCCTTCAAAGCTATGACATAATAAACCTGCCAAGTATGTAGTAATAGTACTTTTTATGCTACACTAGGTGAAAATTCTATTTTCGTGGGCCATTAGAGGCGCGAATGAAGCTTAATCAAGCCTTATTCCAAAAAAATCAGAAGATCTTTATAAAAAACAATTGGATAGGTTTCCTCAATGGATGAGACTTAATAATATGGAAATTGGGGAAATGGATACCGAGAAGACTTTACTTGCATATTTCTTTGAACAGGTAAATTAATTACATTGATGTTTATAGCTGTAATTAATAAAAAAATTAATTGTACCTTATTTTATTAGTCAAAGAAGTACAAGTCATCGTCATTATGATGTATGTATTCGAAATTAAAATGTATGTTACGAATCAAAAATGACATTGACATTAGTACATTTTCTAAACTTACTGCGTTTTTGAAGAACCGCTCGGTTGGTTATTTACCGGAAAAATCTCCAGTATATTGAAAGGAACAGTTAATGGATTTTTTAGTCCATGCTTCAGATGACAAATATCTGCTTATGAAGATCTGTTATACTTTTATATCGTTTTTTTATTAGAAGTTAACAAAATTCAAATTTTAGGTAGTTGCTATATTTGTTTATTTGGTGCTTATCGACGTATGGAATTCTATAATTTATATGTTGATGATGTTAAGGAGGAAGGCAGAATATTTAGAATTTCAAATATTTGCGATAGTACAGTTAATTATATTGACATCATTAAGAAGTAGGTATATGAATATAACACCGAAAAACGAGAAAATTCAGAAGTTCTTTCTATTTTACAATGCGGGTAAATGTACCTGTGACCCTATTGGCATAAATACATTCGGCCTGGTTCCCCGAAATATTGCTAAGTATCTAAACATTCTGCTGATCACTTATATGGGTCATTCATCTCGGCGAACATCCGCTACAATTTTAGCAAATAGTGCTGATATTAGAATTATTAAGAGGCATGGGGATTGGAAGAGTGACGCTGTTTCCGAAGGATATGTAGCAGATTCAATAGAAAATAAAAAGAAAATTGCCAAGACGCTGGAATCTTCAAGTCACGTAGAAAACGTGAATAATCAAATTTGTATTTCATCATCTACGAGTGCATGCTCAAGTGTTCTTGAAACTAGTTCAAGAATTTCTATATCTAGAAATTCAAACTGTAGTACTACTATTCATATAAATAAATAATTTGTGTTTTAAGTCTAAATAACTTCCAAATTGGACTTCGTGGCATACATAAAAATGTAAATAAAAATATGTAATAAATTTTTATTTTTTTTATTTATAAACTGAAGTTTAATAATGTAATATCAATATCGAATTTTAACAGCCAGGTAATCCAACTTAAGAAGGTAAAACCTACTATGTACTATCGTGCCATATAGTGGACTTTATGGCACGATTCTTTGTCATTACAGCACGTGTGCTAGAAAGTGGCAGATTATTAACGATTTTGACGACCATAATGACCATAATTAGTTTATAATGCAACAGATTATGGCATGAGTGAATTTTAGCGTATGAACGATAGTAGTGTAGCTGGCGGGGTTCTGTGACACTTCGATGGCATGTCCATCCGAAGGTGTCCAAAGATCGAGGGGGTTCTCTCAAGGTGGCCGAAGAGTTCTTGGAATTGATCTGAAGAAGTGGTCGACAATGACCAGAAGGTATAGTTCGAATTTCTGCCGCGCGCCAGATATAGACGTCGCTGTACGAGATATCTAGATGAAGAGATAAGCGATATGCAGAGAGTGACGTGTCACCTGTATGGGGATGTCTTTTAGTCGAGGTTGGTGACATTTTTTTTTTTACCTTTGCTTTTTTACCTGTTAGTTTAGCCGTGAAATTAGCGAATGCGCTAATTTCACGATGCCATAATCGTGCATTATAAACGAATTTCATACGCCATTTTATAGTCGAACTGTGGTTTTAACAGACCATTTAAGTTTTAAAAACTTAAATTTGTTCTAATTATGAAATTATTATTTGAGCAATCGTAGAATGTATTTACTATCGTGCCATAAGCGTAAAATTGCCGGACTCCGCTATACGTCGTCCGGCAACCCTTTCCCTCGTCCCGAAAACGTGTATTTTTTGTACTAGTTAAACAAATAACTATTCTAGAACATAGATCTGTAGTACCATGTATATATTAATATGGTAGAGCTAAAAATAAATCTTAAAACATTACCTTATATTATAAAAACTGAAACATTACATACTTCATATCAGAATTTATTAAGTTTCCTTGTACTGATAAAATAAATATATTTTTATGTTTACGAGTTAAGTGCCTAAGTAGGTACTTAATGTGCTCCAATTGTTTTTGTGTAGACAAAAACAAATGTACTGGTAATTACCTAAAATACAAGTATCATAAAATAAAATCAGATCAACTAGAGTTGTGAGTGGTCATTAATAACGGCCATTAATGACCGTCATTTTGTCACTGACCGGTCAGGACATACATCGGTTTTGGTCAATAATGACCCTATTTGAATTTTTCGCAATTATCAATGAAAGATGCAGTCTTGGCTTGGCTATACGTACTATACTCAACAGCATAGTACGTATAATTATTTTTTGTGCCATTAGTAAACTGATAATACTGGGACAATTTCCCCAACAAATTATTGAATATTAATCTTGTCAATTTAAACATTTCTAACCCTAATTTCCAAGGTTATTTTAGTTTATGTGTTATTTTCAATGGGTTTACAATAAATTACCTAAATCTTAAATTTCAATCCTTAGAGACAGAATAGCAAATCAAACAATACGATGCATTAAACCTGGCTAACGGAAATATAAAGATTATGTACATTATAAGATTGATTTCGTAGTATGTCCACCATGTATAAGTGTTTACAAAAATTTTGTATTCTGTATATGCATTGACCCTTTGAAAGTGGAAATTACCACCCAAACGCCTAATTTTAGTTTTTGATAATTTTTTTATATCGTGTTGAAAAATACCTTGATTTATCAAAAACGCACACATGACCTCAAATATCTCAAAAACTACGCAAAATTCGACTATAGTTTAAATAGGTAAGTCGGGTTTATTTTTGACAAAGAATCCGAAAATCGACAAAAATACAGGGTGTCTCATTTAAATTTTTAGAGTTGATGTCGTCCCAGCAAAACTGGGACACCCTGTATACATGGAAGTATTATATTTTAAAATAACTCGAAAATCTAAAAAACTTTTGTATTTAACTTTTTTTCACATCTTATAGATTTCCAGATAGTATAATAGTGGGTCGTTTTATGTGGAACACGGTGATCATATTTAATAGTTTCTGTTTTAAATCGTTGATCGAATTTTGCATAGGATCGATTTTATTGTTAATTTTTATTTTTCGCTTTTATGTTTGTATATGATATTTAATTGTTTTTTAATAAGTATTTTTGTCTTTTTCCTTTATATTTGTAAATTTTAAATTATGCTCTGCTACTTATCATGTAATTGGGTTTCAGCTCAGTGGATATTTTATGTAATAAAGAAATAAATAAATAAATATTGAAATGTAGATAAGTCTTGATATTGAACAAAATATTAAATTAATTTATAGAAAATTAAGTTTTATAGGAACTGGGATAAATTGTTTACTTTTTTAAATATAACAATTACTCATATAACCTGTAATAACTGTATGCGGTACCTATGCGGTATCTCTTAAAGACTCCCCCAAACCAACGCGAATTATTCGCAACGGATTCGTGACGGAAAGTCCGCAGCGAAATTCGTGGCGGAATCCGTAGAGAACCTCTCACCAAAGTGAATGTAATCGCATCATATGCGATATTTTTCAGTATCGAAAAGGCTGATTGCTAACTAAAAACAATTACATACTTATCTATCATACACAAAATATGTATACATCATCGGATGAAGAAGAAGCATTTGTGTTGCTTATGCATTGGAAGAAGACAATTTAAGGTAAAATTATTATCAAAGTCTACATATATTCTATATAATTATATGTAGACTTTGTTATTATCATTTAAAAGTAAATGTGTTGATCATATCATCTATCTAACCTTAGGAAGAAAAGAAAATGGGTTCACGATATTAATCAAGAAAGACGACAATATGGGGAATTTCGTACATTGATGAAGCAAATAACGAAACGACGAGAATCGATGTTATATTTTTGTTACTTTTTTCGAATATTTTTGTAATCGTCATGAGAAAGGTTGTATAATATAGGACACTTTCGCACTAATTCAATGATTTTTTCCATTTAATTAATTATTTTCCTATTTAAGACACTGCGAAACTACTACGGATCCAAGAAAAAACGCAGCCAATTGCAAACAAAAACTCCGTACGAAATAAACGTAGACAATTCGCAGTCTAAACGAAAAAAATCGTGTTGGCCTGAACTTGCATATTTAACGCAATGGAAACAATATGATGCGAATCGCAAGCGGTGAGAACTTCCGCAGGTGCTGCGATTATCCGCGTTAGTTTGGGGGACCCTTATCTCGATACATATACCTACACCTAAGTAATAAAAAATATTGATAAAAAAACCATATTTGGGAAGGAGCCAAAAGTTAACAGTATGTATTTTAAAATCCGTAGCAAAAACGTTGAAATTGGAAGTAATTATATTCTGACTGAAATAAGGAACAGTTACTTTATTTTTGAATATAAAAGATATTGTATTAGGTATTAGGTATTAGGTATATTAGGTACCTACTTGTTTTTACCAATTGTTTGAGTATACAACTAGTTGAGTTAGCAAAAAAACATTTGACTAGATCAATTAACATGATTTTATTAATATAGGTTTATTTTGAATTAAATAACAGTATCTGACGAAGCCACCTCCATTGTCCTCCGGAACCACCTTACAATGTCTTGGCAGGTTTTCCAACCTCATTGAGATTATAAATAATCCTTATGATTTGCATATTATTAGATATACAACACTACACAAAAACAATATACAATTACAATTATTACATGCATACACTATGCAATTAAAGGTCATTCACGTTAAGTTTAAAGTGACGTCACATTGTCAAAAAATACGCAGGCAGATGTAACTCTTTTGCGGGCGGTAGTTTGAAAAATGTCTCAGAATCATAACGGTTTTAATTCTGAGAAGAACTGTTTTTAATATAAATAAAGTGAATAATTAGAAACCGTAAATAGAAAATACACGAGCAAAATTAAGCAGAATCAAACACCAAAAACCCAGCAAACAATAGATAGGCAATATCAATAAATAACAACTTGGCAACGCAGAGAAGGGTTGCCAAATATAAAACTCTTTGTCAATGGCAAATCCGATAGTAATTTAATAGTCATTTGTTTATCGAATATTGACAACAATTAATTACTGAAAATGACGTCACTTTAAACTTAACGTGAATGACCTTTAGTTCGTTATATTATTATTTACTGAACGACTAATCACACTTTCTTTGCTTGTAAAGAAACCTATAATGGCCACTCTCCTAGAAGCTGGAGAAGACAGTGTACATGCAAGCACGGTTTCAATTAAATATTTAATTGTGGGAAATAAAAATGTATTCCTTAAAAATAAATATTTGGTACTAGAATTAATCGTTAGATTTAAACCGTTATAGTGGAATTATTAATATCAAATATTTATTGTCAAAAATTTAATACATTTATTTAATTTATACAGAGCACTGAGAGTATATCTACTACTAAATATTTTGTACGTAACTAATTATTTAATTTTTTAAAATAGATACTTTAAAAATGGTTGGAACAGACTATATAGTTCTTACAATTATTATATCAATTCTTTATATATTCTCTTTACAAAGAAATTTAGAAAAATAATTATTTATCTAAAAAAAATATAATATGGAAAAACAAATAATTAATAACTTAAAAAAACTATGACTTATTAGCGGTTTCAAGCAAGATTTTTCCCTCAGTGTACATCTTCTGTTTTATGTAAATCAACCATAATCTTAGAGTAAAATCAATTATATAAAATATACTGAAAAATGTTAGTTATCTTAAGGGTAAATTCACTGTAGACTTGACAGACATGAATGAGAGGTTGGGTAGCCGATGGATGAAGACTTACATATTTCCACTACCGAATTATGTAGATTTCGCAAGTGCACGTAAAGCCGAAGTAAAAAGGCACATGGAAATGAAGTTCCCTCATTGCAAGGGTACCGGATTTGTCTTATAATTACAACAAAATTTCTTTTTAATGTTATAAATTATATATCACCGAAAAGATCAAAAGATAAACCAGATCCCTATAGTAGCAAATTTTTTTTTAATACATGTATTTTAGAGAAAATAATTTTTGAAAATACGCTATTTTAGTACAAGATTGTTTGCCTGGAATTTTAAAAATAAAAGGAATTACAAAAAATTACTACTATAGGGATTTAGATTAAAGTCTTATCTTTCAATACTTTTTTACTAAAATTCGCTATCTTTTATAGTTTTTTTATAATTACACACGAGACGAACGCCGATTTTGGGCTTATTTCGGACTAGTGAATGGACTCTTAATATCGTACGATATTCAATGTTGCCTTCAATGTTGTCCTATCAATAAATATTCAAAATAATTATATGTGTTTAGTTACTATTTAGCTAAAGAAAATATGAGATCCTAATCATCTAATAGTCATCCGAGTTATATTTAAAATGATTATATCTGAAGTACTGATTATACCAGTTTATTATAGATATGCCTAAATTTTAAGTACTCAATTGTTTTGATGACAGGTAGTTCAGCTAATCAGCTGGGTTTGATATAAAACAATTATTGGTTTGCTCGTATTTAACAAATAATATAATAATCTGAATCCTATTTTCCTTCCTATATCCTATGAAATATTTCCTTATTAAAATATGTTTGGGTAAACAATAAAATTTAACATTTAATAAAATTTTATATTAGTTTATATCTTGAAGGGGGTTGGAACCTTTGGTGTAAAGCTAACACTGACGTAGTTTTCCACATAACACCATAACACTATACTGCACTCGACGCGCGTTTTCCCAACCACGTTGGCATCATCTGGAGATGATTAAATCTAAACTGATGATTTTAATCATCTCCAGATGATGCCAACTTGGTTGGCGAAACGCGCGTCGAGTGCAGCATAGTGTTTTGGTGTTATGTGGAAAACTACGTCAGTGTAATTAATTTAAAGTTAAAAAAATTATGTTATAGTTCAACACTAGCACATATTCATAAATATGAACTGTGATAACTTTATTATTATTTCCTGGTAGTTTGGTATTTTAATCTGTTAAATGGTAAATTACTTAATTCACAGATTATAATAATATTTATTTAAACTCCTAATCGTTGATACTTCGACCATCCAGTGGACCATCGGAGCCAACCCATTGACGAGAAAGACGGCAGAGCAGCAGGTCAGAAGCTGTTTAATGATGTATAATATACATCATTAACTTATCATATTTACTGACTTCTTCATTTGAAATCCATAAAAACTGAAGTAAGAAAAATGAGGTAGCTGTTTAAAAAAATAGAGTTTTTGGGTTTTTGTGAAATGAGTTGACAAGCGGATTTTTCAGATACCCTGTTTAACATTATGAATCTGAATTGAAGTTGTGATTCAGTTGTTTTTCTGACGACTTAACTTTGAAAACTTTCAATGTAGCGTAAAACCTTCCAAGTGTCAAAATTTAAAAAAAAAAACCAAATATCTCAAAAACCGTACACTTTAAGTATAGGGAATTTTGAATAAAATGACCCTTAAATTTGTCAAGGAATTAAAAATGCAAAAGATTATGTAGTATTCCATTTAAAATAAGGTAGTAGGTAACGATTTCCGGTATAACCGGAAGTGACAAGAAGTAAAATATATTTCTAAAAAAGTCAGCGCCCTCTATTGGTTCTCCATGTAAAGATCGATTTACCTCATCCTCTTTGTGACATACGCAAAAATGGTTTGGTATTTAACTTTTCGCTACCGGAGGGGGTACATTTGTACCCTAATAACAAAATTTTTTTCAAACTGATTGAGATTTTCACAAATCCTTTCTATTTATCTTTCTTTGTAGTATGAACTAACGTATACAAGCAATATTTTTTAATTATTTGCAATTTATTTTTGAATAATTAACCAAAATGATGTCTGGGGTGCAATTTCTACCCCCTACGACAGCCACGCAGCCGTTGTAGAACATGTGATTCTTAAAGCATAAAGCATGCACATTTTTGTGGCGATCGGACCTTCTTTTGCTCACGACACTAAACTTTGCGCACGACACTACATATGTTTATTGCATTGCAATCCCCTTTCTTCTACTACTTCTACTAAATATACTAGATATTGCTGGAGTAAATGCGTACTAATTATAGACGACAAAAAAAAATCGATGTTAGTTAAAGCTGCTTCTCACAATCGAAAGGAATATCTTCTCAAATTAGGACAGCAACTGACTGCTCCTCACGTAGTAGAAAATTGAAAAACTTAAAAAAATTCCAGAAGCGTATTGTGAACGCGATGTACCTATGAGTTGGTTCCACCAACACCCTTTGGAGAATGAAGGAGTCCGAGATCAGCAGAAATCTTCTGGACCTTCTTCTGGGTGTGTCCTATCTCCATGCAACAAAGACCACAAAAACAGAAAAATCTGTAGCTTGTGTCAAAATCTTTTTTGTATAGAACACCAAATAACTACACCAACTACAAAGTGTTCTAAATCTCAGATTCATGAAGCAAATCTTGAACAATACACAATAATAAATTGTTATTTTATTCTTTTCTTTAAATAACTATAAATTAATAAAATAGTATCAATAATAATAAAAATAACAATAAAATTGTTATTTATTAAATAAATTATTCTTGAAATTAAGAGTTTTCCTTATTTTCATCATTTTCACTCTTATAATGTGCGGTGATTTGGCGTTTATTAAGGTGGGGTACATAATGTACCCCCTCCGTCAATTATAAAATATTTTTACCCTCCGGTAGCGAAAGGTTAATAATAGTATATTATACTATAAGGGACAGAAATGCGTTATTTTGGCAGAGGTGCAATTTGAAGCCCGAGGGCGAAGTCAGAGGGCTACAATGCACCGAGGACAAAATAGCATTTCTCCCGAATGGTATATACTATTTTTTCCACGGTCTCATTAACTTAAAAACACATATTTTGTTATTATGAAGTAAGTAGCACCAGAATTATTGTATTCGGATTTGAGCATTTATTTAGTAGTCGTTGAGTTATTGTCATAACTACAAAATAAACAAACAAAAAGAATTGTCAAATTAAGATGTTAGTTTGGTTTAGTTTACAGTTTGTTTAGTGCACAATGAATAATTGTGAGTCGGAAGAGATTGTGGAGGCTGCAAATATTGCAATAAGCAATTTGTTACCTACGAAGTCAAGATCTTTACACGATATAGCTTACAATCGGTTCAAAACGTGGTGCGCCGAGAAAAATATTCAAGTATACAGCGAGAATTTGTTGGCATACTTCAGTGAAAATGCAAAGAATTACAAGTCTTCCACATTATGGGCGCAATATTCTATGGTTAAGTCATGCTTGATAATTTACGACAACATAGATATAAGCAAATTCCCCAAACTGATCGCATTTTTGAAAAGAACCGGTGACGGATATCAAGCGAAAAAATCGAAAATATTGACAAAGGGTGAAATCGACCGTTTTCTATCAACTGCAGATGACAAAGAATTCTTAATGATTAAGGTAAGATTACTTTTGTTGTTAGGTATTTCAATTATTTAGTATTTTGATTTTTTATAGGTTGTATTAATTCTGGGGATTGCCGTAGCTTGTCGAACTGATGAACTAGTCAATTTAACTGTAGATGATATTGAGGATGTAGGCTCATCCTTGATTGTAAAAATTCCAAACACTAAGACAAAGATTCCACGAACCTTTGTGGTTACCGATGTGGGAAATATGCTTGAATTGTATCGAAAATATCTGTCCCTTCGTTCTCCCCACGTCAAGCATAAGCGCCTTTTTTTGTACTACAAAGCAGGAAAATGTAGTTCGCAGCCAGTTGGCAAGAATACCATCGGAAAAATTCCTAGTGTAGTAGCTTCGTATTTAAAATTACCTGATGCTGCATGTTATACTGGTCACTGCTTACGAAGATCTTCAGCGACATTACTGGCAGATGCTGGTGTGGATATCACGACAATAAAGCGTCATGCTGGTTGGAAATCAACGACAGTCGCTGAGGGTTATGTCGAGAACTCCATTGAAAATAAGACCAAAATTGCTAATCACGTTTTAGTAGATACCACCACTAGTGCAATCACAAAAACTTTAAATGTAAGCGAAAGTAATATTCCTTCTAATATTAATTTTGAAAATTGTACAAATGTTACATTTAATTTAAATGTCAATAAATAATTTCAATGTTACCTCTTTTTTTGCATGAAAAACGTTCTCCATAATGTAAACTCCCTTGGGAGCATTATACTCCCTTGGGAATAATCGACTACTTCTGTTTCAATTTTGATGTCATAGAAACTGATTTCTACTCCCGACCGTGGAAAAAAATAATTAACTAAAATTAATAATTAATTAACGGAGCTCTGTGGCAGAGTGGTTAAAGACGTGGAGTGTTCAATCATTCCACGCATTTGGCGACGGCGACGGTTTGAATCTTATCGCCAGTCAAATTTTTCTATAATTGTTTCTTTATTAAATCTGTGCGCAAAATCTTCTACCGTTTTTATATGCAACTAGTTATACTGTAGTCTACTGTATAAGTGGCTAACAATCTACTCCTACTGGTCACTTTAATTAATAAGGTTTTCCAGGTTTCCGTTTTTCTGGTACTAAATCGTAAGTAGTTAAAGTTATAACATCATAAGTCGTTCCTGAGTGCACTCGCAGCCCGCAAAATAATAATATGGCGCTCTTTCTCCCACACAATGATGAGATGAGGGATAAAAGATATTAGTATTATCATATTATTATAATGTACAAAGAGAGTCAGTAAAAAATCAAGAATATAGAAATATTTAAAGTTAAATAATTTCTTTACAATTTTGAATCGCGTAGAAGGCGATACTTATTTTCACATTTGTTTAGAGTAATTAACTAGTGGGCTAGTAAGGACTGTAAGAGTAGTAAGGACTAGTAAAACTGGAATTTATTTGTACAGACTTAAACATTTTTCATAAAACAAGAGTAATTAAGTTTAATTGTAAGGTAATCAACAAAGTACTCGTAACATAGTTTCATGCACATCTTTACAAGCAATTCTTCACTTATTTTATGTTTAAGTAAAAATAAGGAGTGACTGCGCAATTTCGAAAGTCACTTAAATTTTTAGCACATTATTATGATGTACTTTTACAAACAAGCGATTTCTTTATTATTAATAATAAATCCTTATTATTTATAAATAAGGATTATATAAATATATAATCTATATACTATATATATACTATATATATAGTATATATATATACTATATATATATTTATATATATATATACTATACTATACTATACTATACTATATATACTATAAATAAATAAAAATTTAAATATGATAATGACTTCAGTAGTAAATGAAGTGAAGTATTTCATTTCCTGAGTTGGTGAGGTCCTTTATTATATTTTTTTAATACAAGAAACAAGTTCACTACATAGTGCTGGTTTTCGTCGTTGGTAAGTATCTATAATCTACCAGAAATAAAATATTGTGTTATGCTTTTTCATATCTGTTTAAAGAAAAAAACGTTTGAAAATATTCATTAAAACCTTAATAAATACATTGGATATGTTAATATATAATAATACTTTTTAAATATAAATAATAAATAGTTATAATCCACTTAGAACACGCACTTACAGTGCATTATTGTACTAAATATAAAGAAATGGAACCCATTACTTAAATAAAAAAATTGTTTTTCAAGCGTTCTGTTAATACGTTGACAGTTAGTAGCAGGCGTGTTTTTTATTGATCTTGGATAGGATGACTTTATTTCATTTCATTATTATTTTCATTTCATTTACCTATTATTTTGGCGCGGCGCGAGTGCTTCGTTTTCATTAATGTGTGTGTTCTTACTACTTGACTATTTGATACTTGAGATGAGAAGTTAGAATCTGTACCTACTGTGCTCTACGGTATACATATGTGACCCATATGTATATGGTGCACAAGGTAGGGACGTCAAAACTTAGCTTCGAAAACGAAAACGACGAATTCGTCGGGAGTTTTACAATATTCGAGAAAACGAAGCCACCTATAGTTATATTAATCACGTCCCAGGTTTATAGTGAAAAATAGCTCACAGAATAGAATGAAACGGGTGTAAAACGATTAGTGTCAACAAGCGTACTATTGGGAGGATTTTGATAAACAACAAAGAAAGGGTTAATAAACTAAAACAATCGGGGGTATACGAAATTAACTGCTTGGATTATAATGCCGTGTATGTGGGTCAAACCGGTAGAAGTATTGAAACTATAGAGTAAAAGAACATAAAAAATCCATATTAAATAACAAATTCAGGATTTTCGACGCATTCTATAGAAAACAATCATTTTATAGATCAGAAAAATATAAAGGTACTGCATCGTGAATAGAAAGGAAAGCGCTTAGATCTGTTAGAGCAATTAGAAATTAAAAAATCTTTAATTATAAATCCTTGTACTACGAATGATCAGACAATTATTTTCACGATGTTTCATAAAGAACCATCCGCTTCGAGTATCCACTTTAATAATTATTTAATTTTAGAAAATTAATATTTTAAAAATATAGTTGGAACAAACGCTATAGTTTTTACAGTTGTATCAATTTTTGGTATATTCTCTTTACAAAAAAAATTTCAAAAATAATTATTTATCTATAATAAATAATGTAATATGCAAAAATAAAATAAATAATTTATAATTTCAAAAAACTATAGCTTATTAGTGGCTTTAAGCAAGATGTTTCCCTCAGTGTACTATTGACAGTGTATTATTTACGTAATTTGCAGTGTATTATTTACGTAACGAGCAATTAATTATTCCTCATCTTCTGAATTACAGGTGTCCGATCACCAATAATTTTCTAAAATATGGCGGATGCGCCAGTCGAATTTAATACATTGGGTTCATCTCTGTGATTGGGCATACCTTTCAACTTTATTGATTAATAATAATAGTAAAAAAAACATGAACAATATAAATATTTAGAATTTTATCTTTACGGTCTTGGTCTAAATACTTGCCACTTCATGTAAAAACACCTTGTCTTCCTGGAAGAGGAGAACCACCTGGAATTTCAACTTCCACCGTTAGAACGACGGAGGAGAAGGTACTTGTATCCCGATTAACAGTATCAGGACCAACAAAAAGCTAGCTAGCTACATCACCTTGTTCGCAGTTTCTTGAAGGTACTATTATCTGCGGCACGTTGCCGAAAGTCCACTCCGACCATCATTACTGGAGAGTAATCTATTGGTGAGAATTATATTCTCCAAGGCCAGAAGAATAATTTGTGTAGACCAGATCATTTTATTCTTGGCAGATACACCCTGTACGGTGATTTTGAATGATAACAACAATCAGTTTTAACTTATTTTAATATTTTTTATTTTATTATTTTTAATATTGTTAAATATCATATACAGATTTTTCTCGACAAATTTAATTCTAATATAGGATTGTTTTTATTTTTTGTTTCAATTATTGTCAGAAATAATGTTTACATGTGTAAAATATGTTTAAAATCATGTCCTTAAGTAGGTACCTAAGTGTATGTTCGGTTCTAGTGTGCTCTACATAGTTACAAGAACTCTCTAATAATCATTGCTTATAAGTTGGTAGTTTAGTCAAAATTTTTGGTATAGAGTTGCGAACTTAAAAAAAATACTTGGTAAAATTAGACCGAAATATTCAGTGGACCAGTAAAATTATATACTGGAAGTTACCATCTGCATCTTTAAATGATATAAGAAAGTTTTAGACTTTGTATAAACTTGTCTGTTAATTGAAGCTGTTGTAATTACTTACATAAGTACTTAAATTAGTATCGTCCAAAATTAAATTAGAAGAGAGCCACAAAGTGATTACATTGCCAACTTTTTACGTTTATATGGCAGTTCTAAGAAGTTTTCATTACATTTTGCTGTATAATTCAAAACACGTTGGATAATTTTTATTTATGATGCAATCTTGAAAGCGGTATCTTATTTTGTGGGTAAGGCAATGTCAGCAGAAGATAAATGAACTGCAGCGACTTATAGGAACGAACTTTATTGTTCACAAATTTTATGCATTATTTTTTTTACAACAGACATATTACATGAGTAACTTATGGCCACAATAAGTAAGTATACATAATCAACATGAATGTTAGTGGGCCAAATATAACGTAGGTTGTAAATCACGTATATTACATCCGCATATAATACAACAAAATAGATAGCAATTTAAGATTAACTAGAAATGGGAGAAAATCACTATCGCAATTTTCATTCCCATTTCTAGCCCTACCGGAGGTCCAGGCCTCAAAATCATCTACAATAATATTACTTTTAAGAAAATACATATTAAAGAAATTTGAGATAATCCCTTGTATATGAAATAATAAATTTAGGGACAGAAAACTGAAATTTTGTATCTGGAATGATGATGTAATTATATACTAAACGATTTTTCTTAATAATATTTTGATGAACTGTAAGGGTACTCTATTCTTGATGGTAAAGCATCATTTTTTAAATGCTGAAAGTTGAATTAATTTTTTAGTAAACATTTTTATGAATTTTATCAATGGGACCCTCCGCTACGGTTCGGAGCCCCGCTAGCCCTTCGAAAAGGTGTAACGGCGGTGTTAAAAATATATTGCTGTCATAACTGTTGCAACTAATAATACTAATAAATAATTGGAATTAAAAAGTAAAAAAAAATTGCCGTCAGCGTGATACGAACTCGCGAAATCAGAATTACGATGTTGGATATCCTACGACCATACCACTGCGCTACCCCGTCACTTGTCAGTATTTGACGCTGAGACAGTTAAGTATGTAAACCTTACGTGTTAACCTGAAAAATTAATTTTTACCGATATTCTAATTGGAAAAGCATTTCGCCTCAGTATTTTGGTAATCAGAAGTGTTTGGCAGTTAGTACTATCGATTCCGTTAGCAATATTTCTCATAGGAAAATAACCTATCTGAAGTTTAATTAATTTGACAGTTTTCGTAGGAGGAGCTTGTTGTTAGCTCGATCTCACATCGGCAGAAAAAATGAGAAAGAAGTGAGACCGATGCAACTCGAGATTTTCAAAGACGAAATAGATGTAGAAGGACTCGACGTATTGTCTCGAAAAAAAATCTCAAAGGATTAGAGAAAGTTCGGAATTTTCTCGTGAAGCGGTTCTCGAATCCGTAAAAATTAGAAAACAAGTCGGGAGAGTCCCGCGAAAAGTCGGGATTTTGGCAAGCGTAACGGGGACATTAGGCCCGAGGGCAAACGCCGGTGCTAACCGCATCTCTCTCGCCGAATGGCGATCGACGAAAATTTTGCAGAGGTTTGCCGCTCGGAAGAGATAGCTTAGAAACTTTGTCGATTAGGCGACGGAATTTAGAGCGATACAGAATCGACGCGTTTTAATATTTATGTATTAGGAATATAACAAATTCCAAACAGCTTGATGCTTTTGAGAGTTTGGAAATTGCTAAATGTAAAAATACTATAAATGGTGAGAGAGGGCCAATCCCATATAGGCCGCTTTATTGGTTAGTAAATCTGATCCGTCGCAGCGGTTCACTGATCCATGGTGGTGGTTCAGTATCAGTCCTGATGGTTCACTGAGCTGTCGCGACGGTCCACTGAACCTTAGAAATAGTTTAGGTATAAATAGGGCAACACAATCTTAGCATAGGTTTAGTTTTAATCATCTCCAGATGATGCCAAATACAAATAAAATGATAATTATCAACTTTCATCAGGTTCACAATGATAAAAAAGATTTACTACACCCTATCTAATTGTGATTATACTATTTAGTCACATTTCAAGTCACATAAGGGATGTGCCCCGATTGGCATTGCATTATTGTATTCCATGGAGATCCCGGAGTAATGCAATGCAGGATGCTAAATATGTTATACTATATAGGGTGTTTCATTTAAGATAAGGAGGTTGTCAACTTCCTGTAGAAACGGAAGTAATAAAATGTGTCTATTATTTTAAAACGATAGATAGTACATAACATTATATAGCAGAAACAAACATTTCTGTGATGCATTTAAATTTTTTAAAAGTTACTGTCAACTTGTCATACACACACACTGTATAGTTTTTTGCAAGAACCTTTAATCTCTCTAGCTCATTTTTGTATATAGGTAAAATAGCTTTAATGGTCATATTTTGACTTCAAAACTTATGATTAACCGGTAATATTATTAGGGGCAACCACATATATCAGGGACACTCTGTATATATAGTTCACCCTCAATTAAAATGCTTCAGAACACTATAGAGTTGCTGTAGTACTCAACGGATTATGTGAACTGACAAATATTGAATTTATTATTTAAATATGAATATGTGTTATTATTTGTCAGAATAAACCATTTCAAAGTTAGAGTACGTAGGAAGTTAAACATCAGTGGCAGCCAATTCGCATACAAAATAGAGTGATGGTGAAAATTATTTTAAAACTTTAGCAATTTATATCTGACGTTCGTGAGATTAGGTCGTCTTCTACATTTCTTTCCATTCGAGTGGAACTGGAATGAAGTTATCGATATTCCGAATAAGTATGTAACCCAGTATTCAAACAGAAAGAAAGATGACTATCCCATTTTCTCTGAAAATCTATATCTCACAATCTACAAATAAGAAAATGAATTATTTTTATAAATAAAAACAAAGTGTACTAAGTAACTAAACAGAAGTGTATATGCACCATCAGCACATGGTGTTAATCACTCCTGACGCCAAACGACAGACAGATATCGCAACGACAGACAGCTTCGATCTATTAGATCTCATCAGTCCCGTGCAGGTCTCATAGTGTAGACAACTCATTGTGGTTTGAAGATGATATACAGTACAATTTGCTCTATAATTGTCGAATATAAGTAACGCCATCTATGATGGAAAAGTAGGTACAATGCACTGAGCTGAAGTTTTACGAAGCATATTAATACATAATCTGTAAATTGTTGCATTCATATAGCTTTAAAACTAGTGATACCTATCACTCTATGTTTTATAACATGTTGCCAGGGAATTCTAGAAGTTACGGATTTGGGCAATTGTGACTAACCAAGAAAGTGTTCGTTGGATATAATCGTCAAATTGGAAAGTATTTTGGTGCTTACGTCAAATATGTATTAAATTCATATAAAGTTAGATAGTTTTTATAAACTAGAATTCCAGCCCGAATATCATTTAATCTTTTTCTAGACAAAGTTTTTAAGATCTCCCATTATTTTATGTTTCTATAAGTTACATAAATTTTTCGGAGACGTTATTATATGTCTATAGAGACCATTTGCTCTCTAAATTTATGGTTCGCCGCTAACAGATTCTAAGATGTAAAATTCTAACTAAACTTCGAAAAGTTAAAACTATTCCCATCTTATAAATTACGTTTTATAAGATTTTATAAGTGTAACGCAGGAAAAATAGTAGTAGGAGTTGTAGGAATAGTAATTAATATTTAAAGATTACTAAAGTAATAGAAATAATTAACAAATGTATTGATCATAGATACAGGGTGAGTCAACGAAATGTTTCATTCTCACTTATCTGCCAAAAGATTGGTTTCCATGGAAAATCCAGATGCAGGTCGATCTTTATATGAAGGAGGACACAATTTTTATAGTATTGACAATTATCCAGGGTGTTCCGAAAGGGTTCCATCACTAGGCATTAAACTAGACTAGACTAGAATAAGTATTAAATAATAATTTCGAAATAGCATAATATGCAAGACCTATAGCGCATTCCTTTCAATGTTAGAATGAGCATAGGTTAATTTCGTTAGTTTGGTAAAATGGTAGGGTATGTCTATTATTATTAAGAAATATAGCCTTTAAAAATATGTCTGTAAAAATAGCATTATGATTCAATAATAAAAAACTTAAAAGACCGTGCACAGATCATCTGTTTCTGTTCAGATTCTGCGAAATGTTTTGACGTCTGAACAAAAGACGCATGCATGGACTCAATAATTTGTACCAACCTTGTGAAAACATAGACCCTTAAGAACCTCTATGCCAGAAACTAATGTCACAAAAACTTTCAAATATATTTTCTTCTTTCCGTCATCGCTATCTCCATTGTTGCGTTTTATTATAGTTTGATTTTAAGCAACAAGACACACAGTATTCGCTAGTCATTTTTAAGATAAAAATAAAATAATGGACACCAATATCATTGAATCGATAAAGTTTGCAAATATAATGCACCATTAAATTCTACATACCTAACAAATTTTATAATGGAAATTTAAATAAAAATATTGTAGACCTCCTCGTTTACTGATATGAAGCTATAGCACTGACGAAAATTAAACAAACATTTTAATCAGTGAATTACGCTTTAGATCTGTTGTATCTATTAAAAGTTATTTAAGGTCGAGATGGAACATGCAAATCTTTCTATTGACTGGATTCTATGCCCTGCATGGATTTCCATCGAAAATAGGAGAATTCTCGACGACAAAGAATTCAAAATATCCGCATAAAATAAATATAAACTGGAACTGACATTATTTTTTACGTTTAGTTTATTTTTCGCAATATAACCGATATAAGCACAATTTACAATGATATGCTTTGCTGTCGGTTTCAATTTGTTAAGCTAAATATATATTATATATTAATTCTCAATTGATATAAGACTTTACAAATGTCTACCCTCAAATATTTTTCCTCTGCAGCATATTGCACTAATACAATCAGTATAAAGTTGACGACTAATCTGACTATACAGTATGCCCGATTTTTCATTGTTTAGTTAATAACTTCTGAAATATTGAAGATACAAAAAAGTTAAATAGGAGCCTTATCAAAAGAAAACTAATCTATAAAAGACCGCATATAATTTTCTCCAATATTTTCTCCAATCTGAAAAAAAAATTAAATTGATTAAACGTTAAACGAAAAAAGTTTAGAGACATCTTAAATTATCAGGAATTCATCAACGTTCGTAAATAGATTAAAATACTTATAAAAAAATTTAAAAGCATATAAACGAGCCTGATGTAAGCAATATTAAAAACTTCTGGTCTTTTCTGTCCAACAGGCATAACAGTAAAACTGTTTCCAAATTTATACAGTATCAGGATAAGCTGGTTTCAACGGACTATGAAATTGCAAATATATTTTTAAATATTTTGGATATGTATATTTGGACCCTAGGAACCTTTGAACCTTGAATCTTTTGAACCTTAATATTACCATTGAGAAGATTATAAAAATCAAATAAGTAAATGTAGGTACTCTTTTTGTATTTAAATTTCTATGTATCAAACCTATGTATTCATAATGTTAGCACACTTTCTAATCTTAAGTGTGACCCTGTAATTGGAATGTTTTGAAATAAATAAATAAATTATTGCCGAAAAACTGATTTTTTTGTATTTATAAGCAAATTCTATATTATCTAGTTACTTGTGAAGATGGGGCAATTTCCAGAAACCATTACTTACTTCAAAATACACATAATGTATTGAGCACTTACAATAGACGATCGATGATTACTTTTTAGAAATTCACATTCATCACTATTACCATCTACAATCTGTTATTATCCAGCATTTTAACACTGGAAATGCTTATGTTCGTATTTGGGGATCAAGTTAGGAGTTTTTTTCAAGGCCAAAACTGTCGCGATCGAGTGACAGAATACATATTGGGTACTCGCGGTCCGTAAAATAATAATATGTCGCTCCCTCACCCATACAAGTCTTTGACTTCCGGGCTCATCATTAAGATAAAAATGAGGCCTAGAGATATTATTATTATTATTATTATTATTATATTATATAGTGGAGCAGATGAAACCTATACCATCTTGTAGAGCTTGTTTTGGGGCATATGTGGTGTGATCTACAAATTTTCTTAGTAGGAGATTTTTTTAAATGGCCTGGAGTGAGTCATCCGCACAATTCGAAAACCTGTGTTTCTAAGTAAGTACATACATGGCCATAAAAAACGGTTAGACTTACCGCCCTGAAATTTTAACCACTTATGCACAAAGCTAAGCTCTTCGAATGGTATATATCTAATATTTGAATGATTTCTGTTAATTGCAGTTTACCCTAAGTAAAAATATTACGGTGTTTTTCCTCAAACTCAACGTAAATCTGTTTCAAAACTTGTCATTCATTTAGGAAGATGATTAACAGGAATTAGGTCAAAAAAGATTCCTAATATAGACCGGAAAAATACATCCTAAAAAATAATGGCGCTATGAGAAACGCTTCCAAATGAATAAAAATAATTTGGGATGAATGTGAATTACTACTGCATTTTATTGAGTGACTGGCATAAAATAATAGTTTAATCAAGTTGTCAGGTAATTTAAACTTGAGAAATGTCGCGTCTAAGATGAAATAGTGAATATTTCTTCAATTTAATAGTGATTTATTGCGAATGTGATAGTCATTATAAATGGCATGTGAAACGTTTTCCGTCAGATATACAGATAGACTAAACCTCTCTGTAATACCATGAAGCACTTGAATAATAACTAACTGTAACTTAAAATTAAAAAATATATAATACTTATATTTCTCATGAAATTAAAAAATGCAATAAAAAATGTAGGTAGTATTCGATTTAAAATAAAGAAACTGATCCCGCCTTCCGGTATAACCGGGAGTGACGGGAAGTCAAAAATATTTGTCTGAAACAGTCACTGCTGTCAATAATTAGCCCTCACGCACATTTTCAAAATTTTACCTCTACTATTTCTCCATATACAGATTGATTCAACTCGTCGAGATATACCCTGTATACATTTTTTGTATATCACGATAAACATAACTTCATATAAATATATACCAAATGTAACAAGAAAAGTATATTTATTTATTGAGTCCTATTCGCTAAGTAACTAATAAAAATGGAAAATGGTGCTGTACAATAGATATTGGTGGAAGTAGATAAACATACATGCTAAAGGAAGAAATGGGAAGAGCATTTATTATTCTTATAAAAACAATAGAACAAACAATAATTAAATTTATAACTCAAAATATAACATATGAGTACCTACAATATAAAAAGATTGATAAGGGTAATTCTTAATATTTATTCAGTGGATTCACTTTGATACAGTTACTCCGTTACTCCCTAAAACAAGTTTTGTTGAAGAATTTTTGTTTTTGTTAGCCCTCGCCGGCTAAATAAATATTTGAGAAGCCTGGAGATATTCGTAAATATTTCTCTAAAAGTTTAATTGGTTTCAGTTCAGGGAACTTTTATGAGTTTGGCAGATTTATTGCTTTTTTATTTCTTTTTCCACGAATTCGGAAGTAATAATTTTTTTATCTCGTAAATGCCGATAAAGGATAAATCCATTTCCGATATTAATAATTCTATTTCATCAGTATTCTGATCAATGACCGTCGAGAGCATTATTCGAAGTTTAAAGTTAATATAATTTATTAATGGGTACCTACCTATATTTTTTGGTAACAATGAACTTCAATAACTACGGTATGTAATATACAATGGTTTCATTTCAAAACGAACCACCCTAAGAATCATTTGAATTTGAAGAAATTTAAAAAATACAAAAAATACGTCATTTGGGATATTGAGGGGAAGTTTGATTACACAATTTTTTCGAGACCGTACGTCGAGTCCTTCTACGTCTATTTCGTCTTCCAAAATCTCGAGTTGCCTCCGTCTCAACTTCTTTCTCATTTTATCTGCCGATGTGAGATTGCACTAACGAGACAAGCAGCTCCCACGAAAACTGTCAAATTAATTAAACTTCAGATAAGTTATTTTCCTATGAGAACTATTGCTAACGGAATCGATAGTACCGACTGACAAACACTTCTGATTACCGAAATACTGAAGCGAAATGCTTTTCCAATTAGAAAATCGGTAAAAATTAATTTTTCAGGTTGACACGTACAGTTTACATACTTAAACCTCTCAGGGTCAGCTCTTCAGATGTGGCACGGTGGCGCAATGATCGATGATTCAACACTTTTTATGGGGCGAATTGGATGGTATAGACGTTTAACATATGTGGTTTCAGCAGGACGGTACCACTTCACATACAGCTAATGACACACTCGATCTTTTGCGGGACCGATTTCAAGACAGAATAATTTAACGAAGAGGAAAAATCAATTGGCCGCCTAGGTCTTGTGATGTAATGGCTTTAGACTTCTTCCTCTGGGGGTTCTTGAAGGAAAAAGTTTATGCTGATAATCCTCAAACGATTCAGAACCTTAAGGATAACATTAACGCAGAAATTGCAGAAATATCGCCGCAGTTGTGCGAAAGTAATTTTTTGCTAAAAGAATGATATCCTGCCAAAGATCCAGAGGAGGTCACATGTCCGACATTGTTTTCCATTATGAACTCCCATATTTATATTGTATTTTAAAATAAAAAATACCACAGACTCTAAGTAATTACTGCGTTTAATTCCTACATTAAAAAGCAACCTCAAATTTGACCACTCTTTATTATCTATTACTATAACTATTAATTATATATCAATCGACTTTAGTTCATAACGTTTATTTTCTTAAATATATTTAAAAACTGATATTGAATATGCTCTATATTTTCTATGTGGGAACTATGCAATGTTATTTGCAATGTCAGTAATCCTGTTATTTTACAGCATAAGCGTATAGGCAACACCAAATGCAGCTTTGATTCTTACATCATAAAAAATACAGAAGATTCAAGTTCCCAAGAATCTCTTGTGTAAGGCTATACCTATTTAAAAAAACAGTGCGTTGCTTTTTCCCTCATAGATGGAGCTACCTATGTTCCACGGTTATATCGTAAATATCGCTTATGTCGTTGTATGATACGATATCGAGACGAGAATGAGAGAGTGATGAATTTATACCCAATTCTCAAGTGCAATAAAAATAAACTATCGATGTGTCGAAATGTAGAATCAGAATCCCGGCAGTGTAGTGGTGTAGTCCTATATGTCATCTGTGAGTTTGATGGATACCATCTTCCAGTCACAATGAGTTGTCTTCATTCCACCTGAGATCCAAGATCTCAGTATGCAGGATGTTCCACGTAGACCTTCCATTAGACGTTTCTAGAATACTACGCGTAGTACAATTCTGAAAATTTATATACGGGGGTTTCTCGCAATTTTATATCGATTAAAAATATTGTCGATGACATCACACTTCCGGTTCTAACGGAAGTAGACATCAACTCGTTTATTTCAAATGGAAAGTACTATTTTTTATTTCATTTTTGGATTCTACGTCAAATTTAAAGGTTAAGTTTCATAAAAATACCCTATCCCTAAACCCAATCGTTTCCGAGATATTTCGACTTTTTAAAAAATTTTGGATAAAACATACCTACGCTACTAACCTGTTCTATTTCTTCTAGTTTTTAATCTAGAGTGCTAAAATTTTAGACGAGAAATACTAAAAGGTATCCAAACATCTGTAGTATTCGAAAATTGATCCAAGTTACACAGGGCGTTGTAAAAACACCGACCAATTGTGTCAAATTGAAAGTTCAATAACTCGCTTATTTTAAATACAACACCCTATGTTTTATAATGCTAATGGATGTAGCTTTTAATTCTCATTCGATTGGTATTAGCATTCCCTATACCTAAATTCCACCGATTTGAAGATATTTGGACATTATCGCTGCAACGAAAATAATTCGATAGTCAGCTGCAGGTTGAGTGTGAAACAAAAAATTTAAATGTCACTTGGCGTACTTACTTATTTAGCAATGTTGCAATCATTGGTGTAAAGTCAGTTTGCCGATTTAGTTGTAATATTTTTAATAATAATGGCATACTCCGGTTACACAAACAAAGGCTTTTTAAATTTAAATGTCGTTTAATTATGGGGAGTGTAATCGAATTGTTAGTAGAACATGTCGTATGTTTCCAGAGTCCAGATAAACATAGACCAACTAAGGACATGGTCAGAAGACTATTAGAGAATTGAATACTAAAAAAAGACTATTAAAGAATATTATTTTTTTGTTCTTAATGTTATTGTTACCATTATGTGAATGCTAAATATTGTAGGTATTTATAATAAAGGCATATTGTATTAGTTGTATCAAATTATTTCAAAAAATACAATTTGAGTTCTGTCGAGTTCATTTTGAATGTTCTAATGAGTAATATTAAAGTAGGTAACGTTAATTCAGAACCAATACCTAATTAAAAATTAAATAAGAAATTTAAACTTAGTTAAACCTAATTAAAAAACGTATGCAAAATGCTAATTTGTGCGTATTTAAAAATTCTACATGACTATCTAAATAGTGACAATGACGTTTGATAAAAATTTCTTCACATTAATGTTTTTCCCCAGCCAACCTGCAGCTAACTCTCGGATTATTTTCGTTGCAGCAATAATGTCCAAATATCTTCAAATCGGTGGAATTTAGGTATAGGGAATGCTAATACCAATCGAAAGAGAATTAAAATCTGCATCCATTAGCATTATAAAACATAGGGTGTTGTATTTAAAATAAGCGAGTTATTTAACTTTCAATTTGACACAATTGGTCGGTGTTTTTTCAACGCCCTGTGTAACTTGGATCAACTCTCGAATACTACAGATGTTTGGATACCTTTTAGTATTTCTCGTCTAAAATTTTAGCCCTCTAGATTAAAAACTAGAAGAGATAGAACCGGTTAAGCGTAAGTATGTTTTTTCCAAAATTTTTTATAAAGTCGAAATATCTCAGAAATGATTGGGTTTAGGGATAGGGTATTCTTATGACACTTACCTTTAAATTTGACGTAGAATCAAAAAAATTAAATAAAAAATAGTGCATTCTATTTGAAATAAGCGAGTTGATGTCTAATTCCGTTAGAACCGGAAGTGTGACGTCATCGACAATATTTTTTATCGATAGAAAATTGTGAGAAACCCCCGTATATAAATTTTCAGAATTCTAGTAGGCGCAGTATTCTAGAATCGTCTAATGGAATGTCTACGTGGAACACCCTGTATATAACTATCTCATCTGGCATTTAAAAGTAGTGAAACAGCACCTTTTAACGATTTAGATGGTAATGTAATAATAGGTACCAGTATTAGCAGGTTGCCTTAGGGGCACTTGGGAGGAAATTGAAATGGAGTCAATTGGTTGCATAAGAAAATTTTGTACCCTGGACGTTATACCCACAGATTATTATACTAACTTTTCTCCTACCATTACGTTTTTACTATGAAATATCTAAATTGTTATAAATAAAATAGAAGTCGTTAGATATATATTTCTTGACCGTTATTTGAACCAATTTAGGTTCATAATGATCAAGGATCATTAAATATCTGTTCGATCGTATTCGACTATGGTCGAATACCTTCGGGTCAAAACGGCGCGGCGTAATAAATTATATTTGCTCGTTAATATTTAATAAGTATCGGTTCCAAAACATAAACATTTTACAGATAGCGGATTTATTTAAATATATTCATATGAAATAAATGTCCTTCATTACAATGGCTATATTTCAAACGTATAGGTACAACGCATTGTTGTAATTGTCATTGCCAAAACGCGTTTTGGTAGATATCCAAAGAACCATAATACGCACATTGTGGGCGTTTTATCAGTAGCCATAAAACAAATTTTGCTTTGTGGAATTTTATATATGACAGAACACATTGTGATCAATTTTTGGGCTTAGTGGCCGTTTTCTATCTTGGAGCCCAACAAATACACTTTCTTCCAGGCTAAGTTAATTATGAATGAGTACAGATTGATATCCGTCACCTACATAATGAATGGAATGATATGAACTTGTTTCGGTTTCGATATTCTTTCAACTGCTATTGCTGATTGTTGATATTTTTCTGTTTATCTTTTAGATATGTTTTGGTCAGATATGATGAAAATGCAACAGTTACCCTCTAAACAGATAAATTCGTTAAAAACAATTGCGTAATAGTAGAAATTGAGAACGTTTCACACTCTTAAGTCTATCAATGCAAGAAGCAAAATGCTTACAAAATAATGTCCTTCTATAAAAGATAAATGTACCTATGGTCGTCTAAGGCATTACACGGTAGATATTATAATAGTTTCAACCAAGAACATACAAACAAAGAACTTTCAGGGAAGTTTTCCAAATAGGCCAATTATACTCAGAAGCAAAGGGATTTATATTTACAATACAAGATCAAGTTACAGCCACAAAAACGTATGTTTTAAAAGATATTTCAATCAATAACAATAAGTGGAGAAAATGTCACCAGATTCCTGAAAAAATAGAACGTATCTGGATGTAAACTACTAGCAGGTGTTCAATATACCAATAGACATAGTTCAGTCATTGGCTAAATTACAGAACTTATAATTTAATCGATAATTCAGTTGAAAAAGTTATTCACCAGGCAATACTCCTCTGATATAATCTGCAATCTGAGCCACAAGCGTACTATCAAAAATTCACCACCAACAATAATAGAAAACGAATATTATAAATTATGCTCGGACTTCACTATGCAAACTGATAAAACTTTAGCCAATAATAGACCAGATATTAACACTTCAAGATAGAATAAAAATGATCACCTACCTTATCGATGTGACAACACCCCTCTTGTCTATTTATATTTATCCTCCTCTTACATGAATTTAGGAACAACATTGTATTCTGTGATAATAATTATTGTGTTCTTGTTACTATATTTATGTTTTGTTTTCTATAGGTATCCGTTTGCTGACAATTTTATCACAAATGGATATGTTAGTATGTATAACAGCAAATGTATTAATGGCTTTAAAGAAGCTCCTGGAGTGAAATTTTAATATAAGAAGTAGCTTCAATCGCTCCTTGTATCGTTTAATTTTGGAATGGACTATTCCTCGATTTTGATAATATCCTAAATATTTATATTGTTCATGCTCTTCCAATTCTTGCAATTTTTCGTTATTCAGAATTATTATCTGGTACTTGTTTACTCCACGTTCCACAGTCGTTCTATATGTAATGTTTTACATTTATCAATACCATGGTATTTGATCCATTGTACACGTATACAATTTAATATCGTCCATGTATATTAAATGCTTTATTGTATTATTTATTGTTTGTATTGTTTGTATTGTATTCAAGCTATTGGATAAAGGATTAAGACACTACAGAACAAAGGGCACTGAGAATTAACGTTGTAAACTATTTTTTATTAAATACGAACAAACCAAATGATATGTGTTGAATGCAACTGATTATGTTAATAATATGACATAATTAGTTGCGATATAATATTGTAAGTGTAACTGGCTGTATTCAAAACAACCAGTTACTTATATTACTGCCTAATTTTCCTTCATAAGCAAAGAACACTCCAAAATAAATTTAACAGGATGTGGCATGCTTTAACTTCAACCGTAAATCTTAGATATTTTTATCATCCTGTATATGCATGAAGTAAACACACGTAATATGTTAATAAATCACAACTATAAAACTTAGAAGCAATATGTACTATTGTTTAACACTATACAAAGAGTTATGACTCAATCAACAAGCTGCGTATGGAATTAATAAGTAGATACCTATCTAAGCATCGATATTGCTAAATCTAGAGAACGTACTTAACATTGGATTCTTCAATTTGATAGCTTATGGCGCGACTAATATTTTTTTGGGCATTATGAAACCTACTATTGATTAATAGAGAGGTATCGCATACTTAGTTATTTTTACTTGCTTTCTATTTCATTAGTTTCTAACATGTTCTTCTCTTGTCCTTAATGAAACGCGACTCCACGCTTTAATTGCAAATTATAAATTAATTTCTATCGATAAATCTAATTGCCTTAAAATACAATGAATAAGCGGTTGTTTCACTTAGCCCGAATACAATTATTCACCGAGTGCTTTAAACTAAATATCTGATTATTAATTTATTAAATATGTACATATTTTCTAAAATAATTTATCTATATTTAGGAAATAAATATTTTATTAAAAACTATTACTTTTAAATGCACTTGGGTTTATTATACAGTTTTTGTAATTTAATATATTTAAAAAATTTAGAGAGCAGTGTTCTTTGGTTACCCCTGTCCCACCTTGGTTACGCCCGTGCTTTTAGCCACCTCGGATTTAACCTTTAAAAAATATATTGATATAGACTTTGATATATTTTTATCTGTAATAATAAGGGAGATACCCACAAGACTACAATAATAAATAAATATATTTGGGTCATAAAAAACCCAGAAGAAACTTTATATCTGAGGGGTAAACCTCTGTGGGAGTTGATCTACACGTAAGTGGATTTCATTAAATATGCGATAATATAGTTAATTATTATAAGATATACTAATACCGTGAAGAACCAAATCCTCCCGGCCTCTCCCCTTTCAGCTTCTGAATCATTTGAAATATCGTATGAAAATTTAGAAAGATTGTATTAAGTGATTAATTAGGAATAAAATAATTTAATAAGATCAAATAAACAATTTTATCAAATAACTGACTGTTGCAGAATTAACATGACCAAAAGTGAACAATAAAAGAAAAAATAAAGTTAATAGTGGGAATACAGCTACATACAGGGTGCTTCAAATTCGATGCAATACATGGGGATCTCGGAAACCGTAAGAGGTACGAAGTCGGTTAAATGAAGGCAAAGTTGCGTATTCAGGGGGGCAACATAATGGTGAAAAGAGATCAAGGCTAACTTGATTAGTTTTCGAAATATTTTGAAAAAACCGAAAATTTCTATTTTCGTTTTTGTTTTCTTGCGGGCCTATTTGATGAGGTATTCAAAAATAAAGAGCGTTTTTCTATAGCAACTTTTTGCCCTTTATCGAATGGTGTTAGCAAATTTTCCGCAAAACGTTTCGTTTCCCGGAAACCAACATCAACTTATTTTTTTTAAATACGGACCTGGAATTTTTTTCAATTTTTTGGAATCATTTTTGTAACTTGATAGAATGCCACCATAAAAGGAATCAGATTTAAACGTTTTGTCTAAGAAAAATCCATCATTAGTATTTTTGTTTCGACTTTTATTAATTCTAGATATTGAATAATATTTTTGAGGTTTCATTTTTATTTACGATAAATAAACAAAAGCTAATAATAAAACAACGAATTAACAACTATAAACTTTGATGTAATTGAATAAACAATGAATATAACAACAAAATATGTTAAAACTATAAAAACCCTAAAGCAGATGTTGAAATAATCCTCCGTCATTATTCATGCAGAGGCGTATTCGTCTTTTATGTTTTGAATAGATCTTTCGATTTCCCTTGCAGGTATTGCATTCAAAACACGAATAGTGGCATTTCTCAACTCCTCAATGTTATTCTCCTCAATTGATTCTTATATAAAACATTTTTAGTTCGTCCCCATAAGAAATAATCTAATGGGGATAAATCAGGAGCTCTTGTTGGCCATTCTATAGCACCATGATTTCCAATCCATCTGTTTGGAAATGTTCCATTTAAGTAGTTGCGCACAATTCCTGAATTATGAGGAAATTTAAATAAAATTAAAAAATTGTAGATTGCTGAAAACCATTTTTAAGTACCGATAGTGCTTGACACAACATTGAAATGTGTTTGTCATAGAAACGTTTGCCTAGATAAAACTAAATCTAAGAGGACCAAACGTTTAAATCTGGTTCCTTTTATGGTGGCATTCTATCAAGTTACAAAAATGATTCCAAAAAATTGAAAAAAAATTCCAGGTCCGTATTTAAAAAAATAAAGTTGATGTTGCTTTGCGGGAAACGAAACGTTTTGCGGAAAATTTGCTAGCACCATTCGATAAAAGGCAAAAAGTTGCTATAGAAAAGTGCTCTTTATTTTTGAATACCTCATCAAATAGGCTCGCTAAAAAACAAAAACGAAAATCGAAATTTTCGGTTTTTTCAAAATATTTCGAAAACTAATCAAGTTAGCCTTGATCTCTTTTCACCATTATTTTGCCCCCTTGAATATGCAACTTTGCCTTCGTTTAACCTACTTCGTATCTCTTACCGTTTCCGAGATCCCCATGTATTGCATCGAATTTGAAGCACCCTGTATATCATACACACAAAGGGCGCAGCAACAGAGATCGATGATTAATTTTCAAAATTATAGTCGTCGTTGTAAATAATAATTAATGAATCATGAACTAAACCACCATGAACGTGTTCCACAAAACCGATATACAGGGTGTCCCATCGGTGTGAGGACGGACGATAGCTCCTCACTGGGGCTATATTTTAAAATGCGGTTTTTTCGAGGCAATAGATGTTCTACAGCTGCACATTTTAAAATTATTCTCGTTTATACTGGGTGTTCATGTACGGAGTGTTGCACCAAACTTATATTTTTTTAAATGGAACACCCTGTATATTATGGCATTTTTGGAAAGACATGTTAATGCTGGTCATATTGATATAACATTGTACTAGGTTATTCTCAATCGTTCTGAAGTTACAGGGTGTTAACTGTTAAAAAAGTGGTCTACTTCAGAGGTTTGTATCTGCCGACATATTTGAGATATTGATATCGGGTTTTGTCACAAAGATTGTTTTTTTAGTGCAGATTGTATTTGTGCACAGTAGTAAAAGTTATCTATTTTCTAATATACAGGGTATTTACGTTTTGCGAAACTTAAAAATACTAATTTTTTTCAAATGGAACACCCTGTATATTGTGATTTTATTGAATGTAGAATTTCATAAGCTTTCCTACAATACCATATTTTGAAAACTAAGAGAGGGGTAGGGGTTAAAAGTTTTTATTTTTATTGGAATATGTTTAATATTCTTACACATTATCATCAAAATCATGGTAGCTCTGGAGGAAAATTGATATCTAACAATAGAATTAAACAGATATTTGACACATTGGGTAGTTGACGTTTTGCAAAGAGTATTTTATTAACTTAGTTTTTATTATTTTGGTGTTTGTTAATTTTTTCTCGTTGTTTGTTTATTGTTCTTTGTTTATTATTGTTCTCCGTTTATTTACTTAACATTACGCTTGAAAATGAACTTTAGTCATGAAGAGTTAGTGAACATGGTGTACACTTTGGGAGAGGCAGATAGAAATTGTCTACTGGCCTCCAGAATTTACAGGCAAAAATATACTTTAGTCAGACATCCAAAACCAGAAGCGTTTGAGAATGTGGAAACACGCTTTGAAGAAACTTGTAACGCCAAATACAAGGCAAAATCCTACGAAAACCGTCATACAACCAATGAAGATGCAGAATTACAGGTTCTGTTAGCGATCGAGGAAAACCCGCAGATAAGCACAAGACAAATTGAATATAATCAAGGTATAAGCAAATCCTCAGTTAACAGGATAATTAAGAAACACAAATTTCATCCCTACCATTTATGTCTTCATCGGTCACTTACTGCTCAAGATCAAGAAAACAGAATTAATTTTTGTAATATTTTTTCCAATATGATTGAAGAAATTTCGAACTTTTATAATATTGTTCTGTTTAGTGATGAAGCAACTTTTAATAATATCGGCGTAGTTAATAAACATAATATGCATTATTATGCTCGAGATAACCCACTTTGGGTACGTCAAGTGGATTTTCAGCATCAATGGTCTTTGAATGTGTGGGGAGGAATTATAGGTGATAAAGTTATCGGACCATTCTTCTTTGAAGATCACCTTAATGGAGAACGGTGCTGCAGATTTTTAGAGGATGATTTACGTAATTTAATGGAAGATGTAGATCTTGAAACACGTCGATTAATGTATTTTCAACATGATGGTGCGCCTCCCCATTTTCACCGAGACGTAAGGCAATATTTAAACCATTGGCTAGGAAACCGATGGATTGGTCGAGGAGGTAACATTCCATGGCCAGCGAGGTCGCCTGATATAACACCATTAGACTTCTTTCTCTGGGGTTATACAAAGCAAGAAGTATATCAAGAATTGCCAACTACTGTGGATGACATGAAAAATCGTATAGAAAGAGCTTTTACAAGTATTACCCCCCAGACGTTGATGAGAGTAAAAGAAAATTTTTTAAGACGAATTCAAGTTTGTATTCAGGAAGGAGGAAACATTTTTGAACATGTTTTATAAATTTTAATTAAACTGTGCACCTAATGTTTTCATTTAACGTATTCAATTAAAATAATTTTAATATTACGCACAAATAAAAACTTTTAACCCCTACCCCTCTTAGTTTTCAACTTAACTTATAAAAATATGGTATCGTTGGAAAGCTTATGAAATTCTGCATTCAATAAAATCACAATATACAGGGTGTTCCATTTGAAAAAAATAAGTATTTTTAAGTTTCGCAAAACGTAAATACCCTGTATATTAGAAAATAAATAAGTTTTATTACTGTGCACAAATACAATCTGCACTAAAAAAACAATCTTTGTGACAAAACCCGATATCAATATCTCAAATATGTCGGCAGATACAAACCTCTGAAGTAGACCACTTTTTTAACAGTTAACACCCTGTAACTTCAGAACGGTTGAGAATAACCTAGTACAATATTATATCAATATGACCAGCATTAACATGTCTTTCCAAAAATGCCATAATATACAGGGTGTTCCATTTAAAAAAATATAAGTTTGGTGCAACACTCCGTACATGAACATCCTGTATAAACGAAAATAATTTTAAAATGTGCAGCTGTAGAACATCTATTGCCTCGAAAAAACCGAATTTTAAAATATAGCCCCAGTGAGGAGCTATCGTCCGTCCTCACACCGATGGGACACCCTGTATTTGAATAAATAAGGGTAGTCTGAATATATTCTGAAATAACGTCCTGTATCATAGTGATAATAATGTTTGTGGAATAACATTATGTGAAAATTAAGAAAGACGATTGTTTAAACTTTATAATTTGCGCATCTCCCTTCAAAATGTTTGCCGTTCTGATATACCTATCAATTGACAAACAATTCTGATGCAATATATGATTAATTTTAAGTAATTAGCGTGACTTTTGTGATCATGAGAATACAGTACCTAATTACATATGCAGCTGTCAGTTCATTAACCATTTTGTTGTTTGCCAATTATGTAAAGGTATAAAGTCCTGAAAATAAAACAGGATAGGTTCTGAAAAAATACGACAATTACAGAAAAGAGCAGAATTAAATTAAGAGATATGGAAAGTAACATTTTACTGCTTAAACAATACATATATTTTTGTATAATATACAGGGTGCTTCAAATTCGATGCAATACATGGGGATCTCGGAAACGGTAAGAGATGCGAAGTCGGTTAAATGGAGGCAAAGTTGCGTATTCAGGGGGGCAACATAATGGTGAAAAAAAATCAAGGCTAACTTGATTAGTTTTCGAAATATTTTGAAAAAACCGAAAATTTCGATTTTCGTTTTTATTTTTTTGCGGGCTTATTTGATGAGGCATTCAAAAACTTTTGCAACTTTTTGGCCTTTATCGAATGGTGTTAGCTAATTTTCCGCAAAACGTTTCGTTTCCCGGAAACCAACATCAACTTAATTTTTTTAAATACGGACCTGGAATTTATTTTCAATTTTTTTTTAAGCATTTTTGTAACTTGATAGAATGCCACTATAAAAGGAACCGGATTTAAACTTTTTATCTAAGAAAAATCCATCATTAGTATTTTTTCTAAGAAAAATCCTCTGTATGAATAATTACGGAGGAGGACAGAGGAGTTTTAACATATTTTGTTGTTTTCTTCATTGTTTATTTAATTACATCAAAGTTTATAGTTGTTAATTTGTTGTTTTATTATTACCTTTTGTTTATTTATCGTAAATAAAAATGAAACCTCAAAAATATTAGGTACTCAATATCTAGAATTAACAAAAGTCGAAACAAAAATACTAATGATGGATTTTTCTTAGACAAAACGTTTAAATCTGGTTTCTTTTATGGTGGCATTCTCTCAAGTTACAAAAATCCTTCCAAAAAATCGAAAAAAAATTCCAGGTCCGTATTTAAAAAAATTAAGTTGATGTTGGTTTCCGGGAAGCGAAACGTTTTGCGGAAAATTCCCCAACACCATTTGATAAAGGGCAAAAAGTTGCTATAGAAAAGTGCTCTTTATTTTTGAATACCTTATCAAATAGGGCCGCAAAAAATAAAAACGAAAATCAAAATTTTCGGTTTTTCAAAATATTTCGAAAACTAATCAAGTTAGCCTTGATTTTTTTTCACCATTAGGTTACCCCCCTGAATACGCAACTTTACCTCCATTTAACCGACTTCGCATCTCTTACCGTTTCTGAGATCCCCATGTATTGCATCGAATTTGAAGTACCCTGTATAGGACTGATAACTTTATAATGCCGTCTAAAATCATTAGAAGCTTTTCCATGCGCAGCGGGTATATTAAACTGGGACATATACGTCGGTTGCAGTAATATTATTTAAAAATTAAATTTATCACCTTTCATTTAAATCTAGGTACTTAATACCAAATTACTGAATGGTATATTTTTTTAGTAAAATTTTTAACATGACATATACTTATGAGTTTATACAAAAGTATGTTCTCTATATAGCTATATGCATTATGCTTATCTGCTTCTATAGCGAAGGAAGTTCCGATATTGTTTTTATATGCTGTACTGTAAATTTTTATTTTATGCGAATTTCAGACCATACTTTTTTTTTTCTTCTGATTCTGCTCGTCTTCGAATGGTTCTTATGGTTTTTCACACCTAAGTTTAATTTAAATAAAATTCATGGTTTAAAATTTATTATAAAGTTATTTTGCTGTAGATCTTACAATAATAATAAATTAGACTGCATAAGTAAAAGTATATATCGTTAATGAGGGTTTAATATGGTACCTACGTCTCTTTATTTAAAGATTAAGTACTATGACTACATTACTAATCAGAATATCTACAATTTGATCACCAATAGATATAAAAAACAAAATATTTTGTGGAAAGGAGAGAATATAGTTTTTGAAAATCCATTATGGTATATTCTTAAAGTAGACAAATTGCCGAAGGCGCCAATGTTTCCGTCTAAAGGTGCATTTGAATTAGAGCGACCAGAAGCGAGCGAACGAATTCGTTCGTTCGTCTCTGTTCGCTTTAATATATGCAGAAACAAGGACGAGTTCGTTCGCTCTTGTTTTGTTCTCCATATAAATTTAAGCAAAAGTTTAAGCAAACGAATTCGTCCGTTCGCTTCTGTTCACTCTAATTTAAATGCACCTTTATAATTTACGGTTCTAAGGACTGTCAATTAAATTTCATAGTGTAAGTATATTATCTAACGTCCTGATTTGGACTAGAATACTAAAGATCTTTCTAAATATAAAAACTTTTTTGCTTAGTCACAAACCAATAGTTTCTAGCAACTCACTATTCTTACAGCCTGTTTTCTTTGTTACTATAGAGGTACGCCCATCAACAGCCAGAAATAATACCTACGCTTCGGGTGTTTATCTACTTAACCTATTTTTATATTTAACTGAAACATTTTTTTAATCGCCAAAATAACGAAAACAATGGAGTATTACACGGTAGGGAATCTCCGGATTCTTGCTGTAGGTATACTTATTCATATGTTTATATCTGATGCAGGTATTTAAAGATAATTACTTATATACTTCCTCATGCTAATAACTAAAAGTGCTTCGGATGATTTTTCGAATTGACGGATATAAAACGGTAGGTATATCGGAAAATCCGTGGTTTTACTTTATTTGGAAATTTATGAAAGAAACAGCATGCAGGTAGTAACCCAAACCTATTAATTGTGATTCAGCTTTACATATCAGTAGTTCAACAATAATAGTAAGTATGAAATGAGAAAACTATGGGAAATATTAAAATTGTAAATTAATTTCTAAACGTAAGTATTATTCGTGACGGTAAGGAATTAAAAAGATACTTATATTTGTAAAGCTAATCACAATGATCTGTTTATAAAATTAAATATGTACACGTAGGTATTACTTTTTGTTGAAGCCTAAAGTAAACTATGAAGAAAATTAACAAAATTAAGAGATAGAAACGAATACATCTCTGATAGTGGTAAATGAGTAACAACCGATGAACGCAGATACCAGATATAAACATAAAACAAAAGAATTTTCAGCTGTTGTGTAAACATTAAGTAATTAGTAATAAAAAAAATGTTACATAGCTTTATTACCAGAGGCGTGGGGAATTTTAAGTGACAGACCCTAGATCACGTGGTAGGACATCAGCACCATCCTCACGGTTTGTAATATTGTTTTGTTTAAAAGTTTGTTCTGATTATCGGTATGACCACAATCGGTGAGGATGAAATCTACACTTACTATTGTCGAATGCTTTGTTTCAATATATTCCCTCAAATCGCTATAATTTTTTATAGCAGTATTAAATTTAAACGGTAGACCACAAGAAACAAAAAAAATGTTGAGTTGCTATAGCTTTAATATTTAGCTAATTCGTTATTTTAATTGATTTAGTTTAACTTAATTAAAGGTCAAGAAAACTGCAGCAATTTTGAAATATATGGGCAGAATTATTTGAATCAGAAAATCTAGAAAATAAATCAAACATTTGAAGATCTTTGACATATTATCCCTCATACAATTTCTTCATACCATACAAAACTATTTTCAAAATGGTGTCCAGTCACCGTTTTGGAAAGTTGAGAAATCTTGGGCAATTTTTTTTACGATAATTCATATGAGATGTTAGAAGAAGGTGGTTAACTTTTAGACAGCATTGTATATTATCTCCTCTTATATAAATGTCCGTAACAGTTTAAGAAATACACCAAACCAAACCAAACCGATATTTGTTATTTACTGTTCCTTATCAGAATATTTGTCAAAACATTCTGCGAAATCAGATAAACTTCGAACGATATTAAAAATCAATAAGAAATACAGCTTGATAACAAGATATTCAAACATCTTTAAAAGGTTTTCAATTTTAAGTTATATATAACGGACAAAAGAATACCAAATAAATCAGCATATTGGACCGAAACTCATACTGAATAAGAAAGTAAATTGAAACGGATGTCGTTTCCTTGGAAAATATAAAATCACAGCATATTTCATTTAGAATAGCACTAGAAGGTTATATTATTTATTACTCGTACTCTCACATGTGGTATGTGGTATGTGGTATGTGCTTGTGTCAGATCAGATACAAATACTTAGATACATTAAAAATATATGAAGTTTATGCTATAACTTTCTTTCTACATTATTTTAGTATTGCGAAACCAAGTTTCTTCACATTACCCTCATTTAAGAAAACCAACCTGCTGGCATTTATAATTTAAAAATAACATTAAAGTTTTAGTACAAAGTAAAGTAGTAAAAATAAAATTACTTTTTATAAAAAAAAGCTCCTTCTTGTGTACTTACTTATTTTTCAAGTTACTCTTAAGGCACACTTAGTGCACTAGACGCGCGTTTCGCGAAGATGGCGAAACGCGCGTCGAGTGCAGTATAGTGTTTTGGTGTTATGTGGAAAACTACGTCAGTGATATCTTCACACCAAAGGTTCCAATCCCCTTCAAGACAAAGATTCCAACCCCTTTCAAAATTCTAATAGAGTGTCGCTTAGCCATAAATATTCCAATTTACTCAAAATTGGACCATGATCCAGTTCGTCAAACGCCTTAGCGAAGTCAGTATAAATAAATCAACCTAATTTATCTTATTTAAAACCTCAGCAATAAATTGGATGCTACATACTAGATTGGTAACAGTAGGTAGATCTTCCCTACATAAAACCATACTGTTCAGTTACATACAAAAGCAACGGGGAGGTGATTCTCAATCTCATTCTAATTGTTATTTTTAAACACCGGATATAATAAGTAGGTTATTATAGCCGGAATTGAGACTCCCCCCACCCCTTTTGACCTTGAATGACCTTGAATGACCTTTGTATGACCTTTACATGACCTTTGAATGACCTTGAAGTGACCTTTGGATGGCCTTTGAATGACCTTGAATGACCTTGAAGTGACCTTTGGATAACATTGAAATGACCTTTGCGTGACCTTGAAGTGACCTTCGTTTGACCTCTGTAATTGTCAACACAGGACATGACGTAATCGAATGTTTAGGGAAGGGGTATTCTATATGTATATATAGAGAGGAGATTATAGCAAGGAATCACACTTCGTTCACTGCCAACCTTATAGTCAACGTCTACAATAGTGCAAATTGTGTGTTGTCCTGTATTAATATTTTCAAGTGAGAACAATTGTTGTATTTATTACTATTTAGATATTACAGCTAGTTATCTTTAAACAAGAAATGGCATTACCAAGTGTTGATTTAAACAAAATTAATAGTAACATTAACAGAGACTTTATTGATATTGCTCGACGATCAATTTCCTCGTTAGAAATTGATACCCCTTATTTGATTAAAAAAATGTCATTTGTCAATACACGTTTTGGAAAGTGCGTTTTGGCTATACTGCTCGATAGTAAGAGCAATGTAAGCTTTAAGTGTTATTTACCAAAGAGGGTTATAGAACACATAACAGAGGATGTTATGAATAAAATGAATTCTTCTTGGGAACAGTACACGATAACTTATTTAGGTCAAAGCGAGCCTACATATAAAGATATTAGATCTAAAGCATTGATAAAATTTGGTATTGCCAACTAATTTTATTTAAAAAAATATATCTATTAGTAATAAATATAATTTGTAGATCATATCTTAGTATATTTACCTATTTACACTATTTAGCAGTATCTCATATAAGGTTGCTTTTCTTGTTTTATAAGTCTAAAAGGTAATGAATAATTTGCTATATTATACTATCAGTTTTAACAATAACGTTTATTTTGTAGAAAACTATTAAAATGTGGATGCATTATGCTAGCCAACACTGGACTGAAGCTATCGATATCCAGTCAGCTGTGAAAAGAATGAAGAGTGAGTTGGATTGCTTGGTAATGGATAGACTTCATGCTTGTAATTATGACAGGGATTACTGCTTTTCCGAAGAATTGGTTAAACAATTGCAGGAAGATATTGAAAACTATCGCCTTGGTGCTTCGTTGTGTGATAGTTATTTAAATAACACTTTAACTTTGAATAATTTTTGTGAGAAAATGGTGGAGAAAGGACTAAAATGTTTTCTCAATTCCAATTTGCTCGATTATCTACCGTATGCAATTGTTGTGAAATATAAGTTAGCATCTCAAGAATGTGGTAGTGATGATCAAGATAATGATGATCAAAAGTAATATAATTAATTTTTTTTATAAGTTTTTCATTATTTTTACATTATTATATACATTGTATATTATAGTAATAAATTGTATTGTACTAAATATTTCTCTTATTTTGTTGTAAAACAAAAAAAAAAAACGATGTAGTGTAAATAAAAAAATTTAAATCTTTTATTTCCATTTATTTGTCACATGAGTACAAAAAAAAAAACACTATATAAATATATTAAGTAAATACAAAAAATATATTAAAAATAGATTATACTTATAAAATAAAGTACATTAACATATAAAAATTGGAAGATGTAAAAAAAATGTTCATCAGTTTACTTAAATCCATTATGTACAGACCCATCCAAAGCATTATAAGCCAAATAAGAATCATGAATTATCAATGCATAAACCCGTGTATTCTCAGGAAAATGTTTCTTTCGAGTTTCAAATTCCAGTTTTATGTCTACAGTGGATGACTTCATGGCGTCTTGTTGATGTGAACAGTCGATAACAAATAATGGATTTTTTTGGAATTCACCAATATCCATCATCGGTTCATAATTATCTTTATCGTAGAAGCTGGATTGAAACTTTTCATAAGCATAGTAAGCTGAAGAATACAATTTCTTTCCAAAATCTAAATTCCAGCGTTCATATGGATATACTTCTGAGTTTAAGTATAGTCGGATGTTACTTACATCTGCATGGATGAATTGAGTAACGTCCTTGCTTATATTATCAGAACTGTCAGTACTCTGAAAGCCGATAATAATATATCGAGGTCTTTCTAAACTTGTTGTGGTTTTTATAGGCCATATATCAGTAGCTGTTTTTCTTAGAGTCGGTAATTCATATAAATCCCACATGCGATAGGCCATTTTAACCGTAGCATTTACACCACCTTTCTTAATGCGATTCAGCAACTTCAGTTTTTGTGTATCTTCAGGGATGATGTGCCTTAGCCTCCATTCGATTTTATTAATTTCGAGATCTGCATCAACTTCTCCAATGTAACAATTCTTAAAAGATCGAGCTATTATTAGTATAAGCTCTTGTTTGGTGTTGAGAATGCCCCTTGTATAATCTTCGGCGAAACCCATAAGATACTTTAGAGGCAATTTGCCACTAAAAAAGTGACTGTTGGTATCCAAAACGTCCTGGTTTTTCACTGTTAGTCCCCATCCACAAGATAGTAATGATTTTAAATGTGTTTGTCCCCATGACACCATGGTTTTCATTGTTGTTGTTATACCAGGTTTTCGAATAACAGCTACTTGTTCTCCACCCATTTCATAACGAATTTCATCGAAAAGAAATGCTAACGCATTATTGGATAGGTAACACATTTTAGTGGCATCACTTGGGGTAAATTTACCTTCGATATATATATAACTTTCAGCAATATCGAGAATAAGATCTTGGCAGTGAATAGGAATTCTTATTTCATCCGAATTTCTATAGTACGGTGATCCATATGGTTTGTAAGTGTGCTCATGTAGACTAACAAGTGAATTATCAAAGAAAGGTTCATCAAACACATCCAACTTTGCACTAGTTGACGTCATGATTACAAATATTAAGGTTTCAGCTTTAATCCAATTGACTGAAGAAAGATACGATCTCTAGCAGACAATTTAGATGTTGACCGTTTAACGTTCTTTCGTATAATAAATGGCTTGTCACACTTGTTCAAAACTTTATTACTATTTGTATGTAACAGAGATGGAAAATGTTTTCTTTGATTAAAACAAAAGCCCATTATATCCTGATAGTTTAATATAGCTTTTTTAATTCTAGCTTCACAATAATTTTCTCACCACGAAAGTCTACCAGAATACCATTATCATCTAATATACGTAATGTAATGTTTTCGATAAACTGACGTCCTTCAGTCTTACAGACATATAAATAATATTTTGTGGTTCCTTGGAGAGTTTGAATCCAGGTTCAACATCTATATCAAATTCGTAGAGAGTATGTGCTTCTTCGCCATTCATATAAGCTCCAGAAGTGATATTGCAATCAACACGAATAATTCTAACTTTCATTATGTTAACTGGTAATGTAGATTCAAGTGAATTATTTGCAGAATATACTTTGTTTTCAAATCCTAATATAGTTGCAATAGAATACTTGTGAGTAAAGTCGATCTCATATTTAGATACTATTTCACATTTCAGCGTATTATTGTTGGCTTTTAATGTGAAATATTTATTAATATTGAAGTTGTCATCCTTAACACTGCGTTTTATTATAGATTCCAAAGCACTTTGAATTGCTCCATTGATTTCGTTCAACTCATATGCTCCTGGAGGAATTTGAAAGAAAGTAGTAGGTGATCTATTCTTCAATTTGAATCCAATAATATTATTTTTCTCATCAACATTTAATATTGAATTGTAAGAATAGAATCCATGTAGTCCCAATCCATATCGACAACTTGTATCGAGTTCAATTGGAGGGTAAAAGTTAGCGCTTAACACACTAGATTGTCCTGAGAACGTGAATGTACGAGACATGACTAACACATATAACTTGTTAACACATCGTTTTATTGCTGCTTACAGCAGCAGTTGAGACACATTTCCTGTCTTGAATTTGATGGTACCATATTAAACCTTGCAGAAACTTTATTTTCGGACGCTACAGTAACATCGCGTATATTGCAATAACAACACAAATATTTTCGTGGTGGAGGTCCGTCATTCACATCAATAGATTGGGATGTATTATCGCCACTGTAATGTTCCAAACAATATTGATACTTCATTACATCAATATCGCTTTTTAAATGCTCAGGTAATTTATCCCACACCCATGCGATTTCATTTGAAGCACAGGTGATCATCACTTCTTTAGGAAAATCAGCTAATTGTTCCTTTGTCAATTTTGTAAGAGTCCTATACTTTGAGAAAGCTCGCAACGAATCCGCCGTCTTTTTAATTTTTTCACGTTCTTCTTTTGGAGTCATTGGAAAATTCATTGTTAGTTAGAAATCTTAAACACAAATGTCCACACCACACTGTATTGTAGTTCTGCTGACGGTCGTAGTTGTAATAGATTATCGGCTTTGATTTAATGTAGAAATACTTTAAGAGTTCCCTGGGTGGGGGAAGATCTCCGAAACTATCGTAGTAGTTAATAATATTACCAATTTTCTTGTAGGCTACCCAATGTGTTCCTCTACCATTTATACCGTCTAAATTCAAAATTGCAGATTCAGTATGTAGGGCACCACTCTCAGGAAGATTGTCTCGCATAAATACACCTCGAAAATATGGAATTTTAAAAATATTAGCATAATAACTAGTATCAATGTCGCTGAGAGCTCTTCGAGGTAGAGACTTTAGAAGTTTTTTGGATTGTTCGGTTTCAGATAAAGTCCTAATCCAGTTCGATATGGTTTTAAATACAATCCTTCGCCTTTTTTTCCAAGAGGCATAGATTCAATTTTTTTATTATGACGCACCCCTTCAGCCATGCGCTGATTTGCATTTTTTACATCACTTATTGTTTTATATAGACCTGCAGCACCGCCGGCTAAACTTCCCAGCGCCGATAATCCCGCAAATATAGGAATTAATGGTAAAATTCCACCAACTTTCGGTATAGGTATAATTCGCGGAGTACGAATATTCCTTTTACCCCCTGATGTTTTCACAAATTTTCGTGCTGCTTGTAAAGCAAAATGTGTTGCTTTTTTTGTATCATTAGAAACGAATCGTTTACCGCCAGCTTTACGTATTTCATCTCGTACTTTATGAACAATATTACCACCAAAGCTGACCTTCTTTTTCTTAATATTCTTCTTTTTATTTGCCTTTCTTCTGGGAACTGATTTAGAGTTACATCCCATACCTAAACGACGTTTTGCTTTCATGATATTTGTAACTAACCAGGCGGATGCTTTTTCTCTAAAATTGGCGTCTTTAGATTTAACCCTTTCCCAGGCGCGCTGTTCTAATTCGTAGTCTGCTTTATGGCGTGTTGGTAAATCTTTATGATCTTCGTAAGCAGCGTCGTGAACTTTGCAAGCTTGGTCCAGACCATTAATGCCTGGATCACCTCTGGCAATCCTTTTTTGAAATTTTGTACCCGGTCCACAGTACTGGTAGCCACCGGGTAAATGTAATTCAAAGGGTAGTTTATTTATTAAAGAATTTATAAATCCCCTTCCTGTTCGCGAATTAGACACTTTACGTCTAGACTGACTGACGAACGGCATTAAAATAAACAAAACGTAGTAAAACTTTCTTTATAACACCGATTACTTCGATGGTAACACTAGGAACGCTAGTTATCGATTAAAATATTGAATACACCGTTTATATCTATTTATATCTATTTATATTGTATCCAACCCTCAAACAATGCGGATTGTAAAGCAAAAGCAAACATTTGTAGTGGATAATTTCGATGAACGTGTAGGAAGTGGTGTAAATATCAACAATAGACGCCATGGACCCTTGTTGCCTTCAACAATTCGGGGTTTATTAATCGGTCCTTCGAACTGTGGGAAAACAAATGTTATGATTTCCCTTATTACACAACCCCACGGTTTACGTTTTGCTAATATTTATTTATATTCCAAGTCACTGTACCAACCCAAATATGAATATCTTCAGAAGATTTTAAAACCCATTAATGGATTAGGATTTTACACATTTAATAATAACGTAGAAATTGTGGAACCATCTGAAGCAAAACCGGACTCCGTTTTCATTTTCGACGATATCATATGTGAAAAACAAGATATTATTAGGTCATATTTTAGTATGGACCGACACAAATCCATAGATAGTTTTTATCTGGCTCAAACATATTCCCGAGTACCAAAACAATTGATTAGAGACAATTCGAATTTTATTATAATGTTTAAGCAAGATGAAATGAATTTGCATCATATATTTCAAGATCATGTATCACCGGACGTTACCTTCAAAGAGTTCTTGGATATGTGTGCAAAATGCTGGGAAGATAAATATGGATTTTTAGTAATCGATATAGATAGAGAACTAAAAGATGGTAGATACAGAAAAGGTTTGGACAGTTACATATATCCGTAATGCATGCCAATATATATACATATCAATTGTAAAGGTAGTGATGGTGGGTGCACATCGAAAGAAAATGAAGAGATCAGTAGTTGATAAGGACGAAAATAATGATAGTGAAATAGATTTGAAACGTAAATTAATAGAAGCCACGAACGCTGTTCGCAAAAAATTCAATTACATAAAAAATAAACATGTAGAAAGTCAAATGGCTTTGGAAAAAATATATGAACCGTTAACGAAGCCATTAAAAACTATTTCTGAAACAACGCAGGAAACAAATCGTAAATTTCAAACCACACAGCAGTATTTAACAACACAGCCTAAAAAACCCTCTGCAGTAATCAAAACACCGAAATTCGAATCAGATGAAACAATTAGGGAAAGTAATTCTTATATGGAAACGCCGCCACCATCATCTGTAGGGACACCTTCAAGTTCTACCACGTCTAGTAGTAATTTGCGAAATTTAACTGATGTCGTTTCAACCTACATCAATGGTGTTAAAGCTGGCGAATCTACGTTCGATAACAAGTATGGGGTGCGAGTTGATGTCGATACTGGAAAGTTAGCCATGGGCAACTCCGAAGTGCGATTTCAGGCTGACCTTATATCATTTTGGAAAAATAATAAGAAAATTGGAACATATAAAGGAAATTCTCAGTTATACGATTTACTGTTTTTAAAATTTCCCCCAGATCTAAACCGTGCGGGTTATGGAATCACCGATGAAAATAAAAATATATTTGGAGACATATTGAATATAACGAATGCGGCATATAAAAATTACAATGTAACATTGGGATACAATCCTAGTAAATCAAAAAAGTACGTCGAAATTATAAAACCACTTTTACAACGTGGAATGTCAACTCGATCCAAGAAAGGTGCGGGTCTAATGTCATCTCAGAAAATATATACAGGCAAAAAGGTGGATTACATATACTGGAATAAGCCCAAAGAATTAATCGACCGCTTAAGATTATTGTGGAGTTCTAAAATGGCTGGACATTCAGGTCATGAGAATGAAATAATATCCCTAATTGATGAATTAAGGGAAGAAGGAATCATCTATTAGAGAAATAACTATCGCATTTTATTTCATCAACCATAAATACATATATAAAGCAGATATCAGTTTATTTTGTCAATTGTAATTTGAACGCAATAGAACGATGGGCTCCATTGATAAATTTGGACGCGGAAAAGGACCTCATTGTAAAGGTCATCGTGGTCCGCAAGGCATCGGTTTTAAACTTACTACTGAAAAACAGTATGACATCCAAGGAAAGCAATTAAAAAATATAGGAGATCCTAGAGATGAAAATGATGGTGCAACATTAAACTACGTGAATTTAGTTATGGATGCCTGCAAAAAAGATATCCTTTCCGCTCTACAAAAATCAGCTAATCTTATAACCGATAATTTAGTAAACTACATAAAGAGAGAAAGGAACGAAATCGTGGATGAAATAACAAAAACGTTTCAAAATTTACAACTAAAAATAGATACAACGATAAGCGATATGAAAACTGAAATAGATGAATTAAAAAATACAAGTGAGAGAAACTCGGATGCTCATACTAAGTTGGTGCAAAATATGACTGGTTTCATACTTGATGTAGAAAAAATTGAACAACTTATTGCGAAATACCATCCCCCGAGAGACACAGGAGGATTAGCATGGCCAGGTATTTCATTACGACCAACCGATTCTAAGATCATCACAAGTTGAGTAAAAAATTTTATGCATTATATAAATAAAACAAGGAGCAGCTCATCACAATAAGTCATTTCCAACAGAACGTGGAACATCTAAATGTATATTACTATTATTATTAATAAACTTGAATAATAAAAAAGGTATAATGTTCATTAGTGGCACAAAACGACAAATTGTCAATGAATTACATAAACCAGCACGAAAAAATTTTAGAAGGAGAAGAACCGTAATAAAAGGTTTGGCAGACTTATGGCAGATTGACTTGGCAGAAATGCAGAATTTTGCAAATGAAAATAAAGGTTATCGATATATACTCATAGTAATTGATTGCTATTCTAAATATGTTTGGGCCAAACCGCTAAAGAAAAAAACTGCTATGGAAGTTTCTATTGCGATGAAAGAAATTCTTCAAGAAGCTGTTTATTCCCCAACAAACTTACAGAGCGATCAAGGACTCGAGTTTTACAATCGCCAGTTCTCCACAGTGATGCATGAATATGGCATAAATCATTATTCCACATTCAGTACAAAAAAGGCAGCAATCGTGGAACGTGTAATTAAAACTTTAAAAAATTGGTTATATAAAGAATTCTCGGCCAGAGGCAATTACAAATGGTTTGATATACTTCCTGATATTATAAAGTTGTACAATAATAAAGTCCATCGTACAATAGGGATGAAGCCCATAGATGTAAAATATACAACAAAGTTAAGTGTATATAACCATCCCAAAGTCGCATTAAAATCAAAATTTCATGTTGGTGACATGGTTCGGATTAGCAAATACAAAGGAATATTTGAAAAGGGGTATACAGCCAACTATTCAACGGAACTTTTTAAAATTGTTAAAGTTAATGTAACAAATCCCGTCACATACATGATAGAAGATGTGAGAGGTCAACCTATTAAAGGATGTTTTTATGATTATGAACTTCAGAAGACTAAACACCCCGATGTATACTTAGTGGAAAAGATTTTAAAGAAAAAGGGTAATAAATTGTTTGTCAAATGGCTCGGACTACCACCAGATCAGAATGGTTGGATCAACAAGACTGATATAGTTTAATATATGTATAGTAATTATCTTGCTTTGTAAAATGATATGGTAAAATATATGCTTAATTTAGTATATTTGCAGTTGTATGTAACACTTATAGTTATATTTTTTTTCTATTATCACAATAAAATTACTTTTCAAGTATTATTTTTTTTTTGTTTTTTTATGCATATTGCACAAAAGAGGAGAACTTGGAATAAAAAGAAACACACTTTGGACAGAAAACACACTATATTTAAAAATTAAAATACATTACAAAATAATAAAACATAAAAATATACAACTAAAAATACAATACAAATAATAAAATAAAATATACAATTAAAAAATAAAAATATACAATTAAAAATAGAATGCAAAATTATTTCTTGCTACTCCACTCCTGGCTCTTCTCCTCCTCTCGGCGAGCCATCAGGTGGAGCCATCGCCCTCTTTCCTCATATCTAAATGCTTTCTTGTCACTCTTACATTTGTTGATCACCGGATGGCAGCTCCGGATGACCAACCGGTCCTTGATCGCTTCCCTGGGATTGTATGTGCGTCCTGGGACGCACTCATTATCCCAATTCTCCTCTATCTGAGGTGGCTCTGGTCCTCTCTGTGGTTCAATTGTTATCCCTGGGTATCGCATCCCAGGTTCTACACATTCTCCATCCCAATTTTCTGAGTCGAGGATGTCTGGTTGCGGCGGCTCTGGTCCTATCTGTGGTACAATTGTTGTCGGGTATGGCATCCCAAGTTCTACACATTCTCCATCCCAATTTTCTGAGTCGAGGATGCTTGTCATCTTGCTTGTCAGTCTGAACTGTTGAGCTTAACTGCCAAACAGATTCAAGTTACGGATATATATAGGCAAAAGTCATCCCTCCTCTCGCATTTTGAATGAGAGAGATAATCTGAACCTCCCTTCCACTTACTATTGAATGGTATGTTTTAAAGTTGGCCACTCACCCCTCCTACTTAATATAAGACATCCCCACTCTACCACGAAGACATCATATACCATAAAGTACGTTCTGATGCTCAGTGTGAATGAGGTAGCGTAAATGACATTATACGAATGAAAGAGTACTTGTTTAATAACTATTTTTATTCCCATTCCTAATTATTATTGTACAACTAGTTACATGTTATTAAGACATTGCATGTATATTACCTATATTACATATGTTACATATAATTATTATGTTTGTTTCTCAATTACCTATAATTACTCTGTATGTAATAATTATAATTATATTCTGTACAAATAGTTACCCGTTAATAAAACATTGCATGTACATTACCTATGTTACTTACGTTATATATAATTATTAAGTTTGTTCTTCAATTACATGTAATTATATTGTATGTAATAATTATAATTACTCTCTGTACAAATACAAATTACATTGTATGTAATAATTATAATTATTTTTCTGTACAAATAGTTACACGTTAAACATTTACGTTTCTATTTATTTTAATGATAATATCATACTTTTTTTTTGTATTGAGCTAATGCGACATTACATACATTACAGGTAATGATTAACATTATGCTTGTATTTTCTATATGTCAATTACCGCGTAATTAATGATGAGGTTTCTTCATATACAGTTTATTTACAAATTGCATCGTTTAATCTATCAAAAACTACTTAACACTATTTATTGCAAAGTATACAACAGTCTGTTAGTTTCAATTGATTAAGGGGTAATTGACAAGAGTCGCAGGTATGTAATACAGCATCCTCCAGTCTAATTGTCCTATGTGATTCGATGTATTGGTATCTGGAGGTGGGGGTAACGTTAACGGTAAACCACTCAAAGCATCTATAACATAGGAAATAAAGCCTATCACCTGGCACTACGATGCAAGACACCGTATTGCAATACTGTTTTTGTCCTGTAAAGATATCTATAGCTTCCACATATATCTCACGAGCAAGCCCTTGGTCGGCATCAGCTTCCATACCTTCATCATCTTTCTCTTGGAATACATTCAATCCCGCCTCGACCAATTGTCTTATTTACAAATTCGCTTGAGGAACGTTAGCAGCGTTAAGGGGATCGACCTAAATGACACAAAATATATAGTTTACCTTCAATTAAAATGGAAAATTAAATACTATAATACTTACCTCATCACTCTCTTCATAGCTGTTTTCTTGAAAATTCGTGGTAGCTAACCAGGTAAGGAATTCAATATGAGGTTGCCCTACAGTCATTTTTCTATTACTTAATACTTTACTATTCACAGACCAAATGAAACTGAGTTGAGGTAGGATCCTCCTCCGTTTAAATATAGTGTGTGACATCATCGAGTGGAGGGGGTAACATCGTCATATATACAAGTGTAATTTATGAGGTCACCATCGCATAGAATAATATTGTAACAATTTCTTATAATTTTTTAAGGTGACACGAATTATGAAATTTTTTTTCCGATGCGAACGAATGTTGGTATCAATCGATAGAAAATGTAAAGATGGGTAATTGGAAAGGTCATACATGTATCCGTAATATCGTAATTTAAAAAAGAAATTTTTTCTCATTTTAAATCAACTTGGTTTTTCTGAAATTTTCTCGGATGCTAATAAAAGTGGTATCAATCGATAGGAAATGTCAAGACGAGTAATTTGATACGTTACACGGGGTACTACATATTCTTAGAAGACGAGAAAATGAATTTTAAAAATTTAGGCTAAAAAAAAGGCTAAGCGACTTAGAACCAACCTTATGGGGGCCTGATGTTGGTTTGCCCCGTCAGATGGCGTCTCCCTCGCCGATGACGTAGTTGCCGCGTTGTTATCGGCCGCCTTAATCGACGAGGAAGACGCCATCTTGGTGCTTGGTTCCCCCACAATGGCGTCACACACGATCTCGTCTTCTGTGACGCTGCTCATCGGCGACAATAGCGGCGGCACCACCGTACTTTCTTCATCGCTGCCTTTTCCCGCAACTACCACCGCCCGCTCACTCCGAGTCCCGGTTTTCGTTGAAGTTTTTGGCCGCTTGGCCACCGGCACCAGGGCGATTTCGGTGCCCTGGGGAAGCTGAACTTGTGGCGGCAATTGCGGAATTGCCGGCTGCAACCACTGGCGATGCAAAATCCGCTGGGCCGGCGTCACCAGCGGTTGGGCTTGATGTTCAGCCCTTGCGGTGGTACGCTTTCTAGGACGTTTTAAACCGACCATCGTTAACGTAGATACTTGATAATAAACACAAACACGAAAACGCGAAAAACGAGTGAAGCTAATTTAACCACAATTGCTCAGACTCTTCACGGAGACACACGTCTGTACCCGGCGGAGGCTGGAAGGAAAATAATTTCACAAACGTCTCTAGCGTGGTTCATGGCTTCCACTCCCCCTCTCAACTTGCGCAGTGATTCTACGCAGCTTGGGTTAGATTTGGATTCCCTCCACCTTTGATTATGCGCCCCGTTTGTCAGTGTTACCAACTCACCCTATGTTACCAACCTCATTTTCTATTCATTCCATCTTTCTTTATTACCAGTGTTACCAACTTTCAATTTTATTACTTGCTCCCTTTTACATACTTCAGTCTCTGTACATTCTGTTCTTTCATTCCATTCAAGATTCAATTTATTTTTTTCAACCTTTATTTATTTTTCTATCTTACACTATTCTTACTGCTCTAACATTAATTATATGTATACATTTATTTAATACTATTGTTAACCTAAGGATTGTCTTATCCAGTTTACTTTATTTGTGAGTCTGTCGCGACGGTTACTTATCTCTTCCAGTCGACTAGTCGTGGCTGTGAATAGATGGTTTAAACGAGTGATTTCCTCCTCCAACCCGTTCGCTTCTTGTTGGGTACTTGTAAACTCCCGATCCGCATCCATTTTTTCCTTTAGCAATTTATTTTTTAATGCTATCGCTTGTCTAATTATTGTCATGTCTGTTTCTTGAGAAAACATGTTGAGATTCTCCTCGTCGTCGTCGGGTATGGTGATAGGGTTCTCTGTTGCTGCCGATTGTTCTTGCTCTCTTCTGTTCCCTGTCGGTATAGCAGAGACTTCACCTAGCAAGTGTTTTAGTGTACTTGCTCCTTCTTCTTCCTTCACTTTTGGTTTTTTGGATGATCCATCTTTCTCGGTGGTGCGACGGGACTTTTTTGTGGATCGTCCTTTATCTTTAATTTTTTCACTTGTCGATTTTTCTGATTTTATAAAATCGTCCTCGCTCCATGGTGACATTTGATGGATCATATCCGCTATCACTGCATTGCTTACGTTCTCATGACCCTCTTCATTGATTACTTCGGCCAGAGCTTGGTGTACGATATCCACTGGAATTGAGGCCTCGCCGTGGGATGTCTCCTGACCGTTCAACGATTCTGCTTGCCGCCATACATTTTGATATGGTTCTGTGAAGTAGCCCGGATGCTGTGATGTCGAAGCCGTGGGGTATGTTGCGTTTTGTTGTTGTCCATTACCTGGGTTTGTAAATAATGAATGCAACTGGTTGTCTTGCATATTAACCCCTGGTATTATTATATTGGATAATACTTTAAGTGTTTCTATGTTCTTCTGCGGTGCTCTGCGTGATGTTGAATTATCCTTGGATTGATGCTTTCGACTTCCATGTACTTTTTGATTAACGTTTCTACAATTACCCATTGTATAAAACTTAGTACTTTGACAAACTGTTACTAGCACTGTTACACTCGACGACGACTGAAGGAGTGACAAACTCCTCCGATTCGACTTCAGCTTTTATAGGATCCGACTCGCTCCGCCCACCCTCCCACTGTACTACAGTGAACGAGTATTAGCTCCTCCTATCCTTCTTAACGTTCTATAGGATATGACTTTCTCCCCACCATCCCCACTCTACCACGAAGAGATCATATATACCTTAAAGTACGTTCTGATGCTCAGTGTGGATGAGGTAGCGTGAATGACATTGTACGAATGAAAGAGTACTTGTTTAATAATTATTTTATTCCCATTCCTAATTATTATTGTACAAATAGTTACATGTTAATAAGACATTGCATGTATATTACTTACGTTACATATAATTATTATGTTTGTTTCTCAATTACCTATAATTACTCTGTATGTAATAATTATAATTATTTTCTGTACAAATAGTTACCCGTTAATAAAACATTGCATGTACATTACCTATGTTACTTACGTTATATATAATTATTAAGTTTGTTCTTCAATTACATGTAATTATATTGTATGTAATAATTATAATTACTCTCTGTACAAATACAAATTACATTGTATGTAATAATTATAATTATTTTTCTGTACATATAGTTACGCGTTAATGAGACATTGTGTACATTACCAATGTTACAAGTTTATTCTTCAATTGCCTATAGTCACGTTGTACTTAATAATTATAATTATTTTTTTTTTGTAATCCTTAACGTTCGTTACATTTCTAATTATTGTACAAGTAATCACATGTTAATACGACATTGCTTACATTACATATAATCATTACATTTGTTCTTCGATAGCCTATAATTACATTGTACTTAATAATATAATTATTTTCTATAATCTTAAACATTTACTACGTTTCTAATTATTTTAATGCTACTATCATACTGTTTTTTGTACCGAGCTCATGCGAGATTACATACATATACATCTATACATACATCTATTACATGCGTTTGAATATTATGATATGTTACAGTTACTTTATATAATATTTTTTTATTATAATTACATCTTTTCTTACTTCACTGTACGTCATAATACATACTTTTACATTTAACTTTATTCTAATTACTTATGGTACGAGTAAACACACATATTCGTTTCGTCTCTATGTACAATCATCATATTAATTCTTCTAGCGCGTTTATCAAATATCTCAATCTAATTTGACTATTATCGATATTGCACCCAGCTGTTTGACTTAAAGCGGCTACGAACCATTCAAAATTTTTCTCCGCATCCGTTAAATAATATTGTATATCATTGTGGCCCCACGGTAGGCTTCGTGTTGTATTTGGTATTATGAATCTTTTGTCGTCGAAGTAAGACAATGCCACTTTATTTTTTATTTCTGTGTATATATTGTGTAATTCGCTCCGAAACGAACTCATTTTTCTGAATATGGTACCGCCTTGCTCTACGATTTTCTTATAATCTTCGACTGTTAAATTCTTTTTTATTACTGATTTCTTTACGCCTTTAGCTTTTTTGACTTCAGTATTCACCGACTTTACGTAATAAGCTTTTGCACCTGTTCCATAAAATTCCATTATGGGATCCGAAGGGAATTCATCTTTCATATTTCCCAATACGGATGCCGTTACGGGAATACCGAACTTATTACCTTCTTTATAATTTGACGTATCGAATATGCTCGGATTTGACTTGATAAATTCATAAAAATTATCTGTATAGACTTTTATAATTAACGAATCGGTATCCGTATATAGCAAAGAGGCCTCATCTTTATAGTTTCTCTTTATGGTGTCATAGTAAAAGTCGTACAACACTGTCTTGGATAACTCTAAAATTGAAAACCCCAGATAGAGCGGTTTATTATAATGAGTTCTTGTTCTCCCCATATGTATAGCCACGAAGTCTTCTGAAAATGCTGTACAAGTTTTAAAATTAGGACGAGCGATTAATGTGTTTGCCCCTAAGGATTTCCCCCTCCTTTCCCAATGAGTTATCAGTTTAATATCTCTTCTATTATCCACGTTCTCCATTGTTTTTCCGTACACTGCGTTATTCATTAATTTGTATAAATCCCGTTCGAATTTATTTGTTGCCTTGTTCCTCATTTCGGTATTTAAATCTATGTATACTTTTAACCAACAACTCTGCTCGAATTTTATTATGCGATGTATTTTTTTCAATTTTAAACCGTTTCTTATGGCTTGTTTTAAATTTCTAAAGTGTATTATGTATTTACTTTTATTATTCAAGTTGGGTATCAATTTAGGAATTTTTGATCTTGAACCGGGTGGAATCATACTTTCGGCTAAAAATGGTAAATCTCTATGTGCGTCGTGCAATTCCAGCGGATATTCAATATCAACTTCTAACATATACCCGTAACGATTCTCATCTGGAATATTCATGACGTTGAAATTACCGATTTCTTGATCGTTTAACCATTCGAATCCGCCGGTTGGTAAATACTGTGACATACTATGGCCGTATAGATTTGTTGCATCCAAATATGTTATAAAAGATGAACGTTCTTGTGGGTTATAATTTGGAACAAAAATATTATTTGCGATGTGTTTTCGCTCCGAACACTGACTAATACCGCCACGAATTCCTTTTTTAATAAAATGAATCATTGAAATATCTGTCAGTAATTCTAATTTTACTTGCGTGAGTCTTAACATAGCATCCCAAGCTAATCCCGGGGCAGTAAAATATTGTGCGGGATCCAAATGATATTTATCTAATGAAATGTTTCGAAAGTTTTCAAATACGTCGCATAATATAAGTACGTCTGATTTTAAGTAAGTATCCGAATACTCCCCCAAATTTTGACACTTAAATATATTCCAAGTTTTTTGCGCCCTACGATAATCGGCATCTGATATATGCTCTTCTGATAAATTGTCATAAAATTCTTCTTTCGCGGGTAAATTTTTATTGTTTAGTTTCTCCAATGTCGTTAAGAAACTATAAGGAAAAACGCCCTTTTGCCTAATTAAATTAAATTGTTCGTAATCTGGAAAATGTTTAACCGTTTCTTGAAATTGATTATCGCTGAAGTTTTGCGCTAAATTTTCTAGTGAAGTGGATAAAAATTTAAAACTATCGATAAATCTCATCTTCAAATATTTTTTCTTTACTTTTCCCTCTTTGTCCGTATAATCATGCAAATACAGGTTTTTAGTAAAAGATATGTATTTTTCTTTGCTCTGAGCTATTACTTCTATTCTATCTTTATTAGAACACAACTCTTTAATAAAAAGGTGGGAATCGTAAGAACTCATACTGTGTAATATAATTGGGACAAAATTAGGTAATTTATAATTTAAATTACAAACAGAATGAGCAGCTCCGAACCTTTTCTTGCCCGTCAAATGACAATGGTCTCTGACTTTTACCTCCCCTTCAAGAAACGGTTTTTCACATATACCACAAACGGTTGCATTCGAAAAGTCCTGTTCTTCCTCCGCAGATAAAAGATTCATTGGAACGAACTCGTTCAAATGTTTATTATAGATATCAGTTAAATCCGCCTCGATGCGCTTTATAAATTCTTTACCAGCATTTTCCCCTCTGTATAATACAAATTTAGATAAAGAATCGTCAAATGAACATTTTATTATGTATGCAAATGAGAACGGTTCGTGACTGAACGTTTTGTTACTAAAAGATTTTGTAGGATCGGGTTCACAAGTGTCGTGTGGTTTTAGAACTGATTCGAAATCGGCATAAACTACGAAAGGTACTTTCAATTGCTTTTCGAAATTTTCAAATTTTAATATGTTTTCGGGAACGCTATTTCCAAACTTATCTATACGAAGTTTATTTGAAGGCGTCGTCGTATAAACATGATTGCAATCATTACTTTGATGTTGTAATAACGCTTTTTCACTACTGAAATACATTAAACAACCGTCACAAAAATATTTTCTGTGTTCGTGAAGTGAAACTTGACTGGAAACTAATTTTGAAAAATTTTTTATCCAGCAGTAGTTTTATACATTCCTTTCTACAATGATGGTTCTCTCCACAGTCCTCTGTAATAAGTAACAAATTTACATGATAACGTAATTTCTTTGATGCATAGCGCAGCGGTCCTACTATTTCGTATTTCATTTTATTATCAACAAATTCCTTTTCTAAACCGTAAACGCTAACTGATATATTATTCATCACTTCAAATTTCGTAATATCTTTTAATTTAATTGGAAATTCCATACCCGTCACATTTAAAACTGTAGAATAATGTGGATACGAAGAGACCTCCTGAACTGGTCCTCTAGGTGGATATAGTGCTGAAGTAATGGCCCATGCAAAACAGTTCTGATCATCGTTTCTTATGTTCACTACAGCTTTCTTATTTTCGATAAACTTTGGTAACTTCATGTATGATGATGCGCACAGAGGACTATTTTTATTTATATTTACTTCCACATATAAAACTTCAACGATAGCCCAACCTGAAACATTGAATACATACATGTATAAAACTAATTAATTGTATTTTATGAATTACATACCAGAATCTTTTTCTTCAAATTCAGATGTTTGAGATATCATTTTATCGACAAATTCTTGATAAATATTATTCAGATCTTTGGATTCATCTATAATCTTGTTAGAACTATTGAAAGTCTTAACATCCGTTGTTTCTTGTTTCGGTAATGTGTATTTAGCAAATGTTTCCATATTCATTTTTGCAGATTTGTGGACTTTTACAATTTCTTCCAACAATTTCAATATCTTCTCCTTTACTTCGTCGAAAAACAAATTGTAATCTATATGCTGATTTTGACTATGCACTCGATAACTAATAATTCTACATTTGAAGGCACTGTTAATAATTTGTACGCCATCGCATTTAGGAGTACAAGACATTGATCTATGCTCGAGGGTTCTGCGATGCGAATTTATTTGACTAGCAGGTATATTTTTGTTACAACAAATAATGGTTTGAGTACTTGAGGAATCCATTCTAGCACGTTTAGCACTGGGTCCATCATCACTAGTCATTTTCGATTTGCAAGACATTATCTCATGACGACGTAAATTGTCACTGCGCGTAAACGTTTTACCACAATTACTACACAAATGCATTTTTTGTTGTATTACACGTTCCTCACGAGAATTTACTTCAAAATGATTTCAGCTTGCCCATTCCCTCCTTTTAAATATGGAATTGGGGAGTGGGGGAGGAGTCGTGTCTGTTTACTAAATGACGTCACTCTAAGGTCATCCAAAGGTCAATTCAAGGTTATACAAAGGTCATCCAAAGGTCACTTTAAGGTCATGTAAAGGTCACGTAAAGGTCATTCAAAGGTCATCCAAAGGTCACTTCAAGGTCATTCAAAGGTCATGTAAAGGTCATCCAAAGGTCACGTAAAGGTCGTCCAAAGGTCACGTAAAGGTCATTCAAGGTCAAAAGGGGTGGGGGAGTCTCAATTCCGGCTATAATAACCTACTATAATACATAGAGGTTTACATAAAGCTCCAGCAGAATTTCTAATAATGAGAGCAGGGATACTGTCAGAACCACTTGTCGGATTTGCCTTGATTTCCTTTAAAGAAATCATAACGTAATTTTCGCTAACATCGAATATGTGAAGGAAATTACTCCAGCAGGAATTGTGAAGTGGGTGTTCTGAGAAGATAATAAAACCGCAAGAAAGGAAATGTGCAAACCCATCCACAATATTTTGGTGAGTGTCAACATGAGAATTATAGCGTGATAAACCATGGTGTAAGGAATTCTATCGAATTGCGTTTCAAATTGATATAGTCCCAGGGTCCGTGAAGTTAGCCCCTAACTCCTGGAGTTGGACGGCACTAATCCACAGTCGGTTAGTAAGTGGTTAGTAAGTGTTTGTAAGTCCACTGGTAACATTTGTAAGTAAACGGTAACCGTAATATTTGTTATTAATTTTTAGGGGCTAACTTCTTAGCAGCCCCCAAGTTGTTTATAATTGCAGTTTTTATGTTATCAGCTATTAGTAAGTCATTTGTAAGTATTTGTAAGTTGACTGTCGACATTTGTAAGTCTCTAATAAAAAAGTTATAACCAATTAATAAATGGCGGCTAACTTCTTAGCAGCCCCCAAGTTCTTTCAGAATGTTTTGTTTATCTTACCAGTTGTTAGTAAATCGTTTGTAAGTATTTGTAAGCCGTCTTGCAACATTTGTAAGTCGCTAATAAAAAAGTTATAACCAATCAATTAAATGAGGGCTAACTTCACACCAAGCCCCCAAATTCTTTCAGAAGGTTTTGCTTACCTTACCAGTTGTTAAATCGTTTGTAAGTATTTGTAAGCTGTCTTGCAACATTTGCAAGTCGCTAATAAAAAAGTTATAACCAATCAATTAAATCAGGGCTCACTTCTTAGCAACCCTCAAGGTCTTTCAAAATATTTTGTTTATCTTGCCAGTTGTTAGTAAGTCATTTGTAAATATTTGCAGGTGACTTTCAATATTTGCATGTCACTAATAAAGAAATTATAACCAATTAATTAAACGGTGGCTAACTTCTTAGCAACTCCCAAGTTTTCTGTAAATGTCTTGTTTACATCATTTGCAAGTCCCTAATACAACAGTTACTTATCAAGTAGTTGCGAGATATACCTAACAGATTAAAATATGACAAAATCAAAATCTCGTTAAAAGTATCTAGTTTAGTAGGTACCTATTTATCAAGTTTAATTCAATATATATTTTTTTTTACTATTTCACAAAGGTTACTCAAATATTATTGCGCTGCAGTTATTCAAAATAGATAGGTATGTAATAAATAATGGATCATGAATCCACGCTTATTTTAAAAAAGTGAGGACTTAATAAATTTAGATCTTATAATATTTAAGTATGTTGTCTGTTTTTTAATGTGTGTAGTGTTTTCTAAAAAATTCGGTATACAAGTTACGCGTTTGGCCGTAACGACTCCGTTTTTAAAAATTTTCACAAACTTTATTTTTAGGTAATATTAACTAATTTAAAAGAATTACAGTTTAATTTACAAAACGGAGGACTTTATTATTCGAGCGTCAAACAATAAGTGAAATCATAATACAGGAAATCAAAGCAGTCTAGGATTTTATCTAACATATTATATTACTTGATAGCAGGGCAGCTGTACTCGTAACTCCTCCCAGCCTAAATTGAGCAATAGCCTTTTAGGATATGCGAAATGGTCCTTGTTTCATTTCGGTGGATTCTTCTATCTTGTTTTTTCTTGAAGTCATTTTTATATATAATTGCTTCAGTCTAGGGAATAACATATATATTATAATTATTATAAGCACAAAATATATTATCAAGTTCCAATAGTTGAAGTAATATTTGTTAACATTTTCAGTTTCTAGAAAATCATATTTATGTTGATTGATCTCATTATTTAGTTTATTTATATCATCTAAATTTATGTGCGAGATCTTTATCGGCTTAAAATTTGTGTTAAGTTTCTCAAAAGGTATATTATTGATTTCAGGTAAATAACTATTTAATTGTTTTATTTTTACTTCAGATTCGTGTAATTGAATTTTATAATCATTAATGAAAATTAAACATTGTGGCTCTAATTTAGTAATATAGGTACCATGAATTTGTTTATTTTTTAAATTATTATTGCAATTTATTTTAGCAACATTCTTATGTGGTGAAATTATAATATAACGATTACTTTCTATTTCTTGAATTTTTATATCCTCTAGTGTTATAGTATTTTTGGTACAATTTAAAGTTTGTTCTTTTAGTATGACTTGAAGTTCACAATTATCATTGTCAATGTGTTGTGTTTTAGAAATTTTACAGAAATAATTTTTATCATTTAATAATATACAAGGTTTATCGAAAAGGCTGTACGATTGATCGGAAAGTATAAGGAATTTGAATTTAGGGATAATAATGTCAAATTGATAATCTGAAGACGCAATAGGTAAGGCCCATAAATGGAAGATATTGTAAATTTCATTGTATGTTAAAGGGACTTCTAATATAAAGGTTATAATGTTATTGACAAGATACGCCTTAATTTCGGTGATTTGTTCATACAGTAATACATTTTGTGTATCATACGGTAATTTATTTGGATCTTCGACAAGGTCATTTATTTTTTGAAGTTCATTATGGAAATCTTCAGGGTCGATAATGCTGGGGTGGAATTGTCCCATTTTTGCGAATGTAATAGAAGTTTCCAATTCGTCGAGTATTCTGATTATTTCATTCAAGGCAAGTATCAGCTGATTATGAGTACTGTGAAGTAACGTGATAGCTGACCATTCTGTAGAAAATATATCTTGTTTCTTCATGTGGGCTTCGATTTGCATTATTCTGCTTGTAATTATAATTTCGTTATCTTGAAGTGTATGTACGGTTTTATTAAAAGTTTCTATGGCTCTTTGAATAAAGGAAATTTGATTCTCGCTCGTATGAGATAATTTATGTTGGTTACTTTCTAGTATTCTTATCTTTTCTTCGAAATATTCTCCATCGTCGGCATCTAGATTACCAGTAATAAATTTAAATGTTTTTCCTAGCACATTTAAAAGTCCTCTTTTGTTTCTATGCTTGATAAACAATTGCTTAAATTTTAATTCTAATGTATCTAAGATATTTGTATCTATAGCTAAATAAATCTTATATTCTTTTATATACGTATCGCCGTATTTGGTATTATTATAAGTATCATGTAACTTATTAACTAGACTTCTTATATTAATATAATTTTTATGAAGTTTATCTAAGTTTATTCGTTTAATGAGAGTCCACTTGGTTCTTTGAATTTTCGAAGTTCCTAAATGTTGTGGGTAGAGAGGTGGTTTTCCGTTTAAATCTTCTAATTCTAGTCCTCTGACGATTCCGAGGAATCTGGAATATTAAATGAATGTTTTAGATTGTCTAAATGTACCTTTCGTAATTGATTATTTTTCTTATTGATTAATAAACAAGTCTTATCAAGATGTATGTCTCGAATTACATAGGGACCAAGGAATGGATTAGCTGTCTTTGATCTAGCTTGGGCATTCTTAACGTATACCTTGTCTCCTATTTTAAACTGTTCTAGATTTTCTTCATATCGTCTTAAGTTTTGTTGATGGGTAAGTTCTTTTTCTTTCATAAGGTTTCTTTGAACAACCTCGTATTGGGCTTGTGAGATTTTTTTAAGTTCATCAATATAATTTTCATACTGTTTATATTGTACATCGATAGAGAATGGATTATTGGCATCAGTTTGTCCTAATAATAATTCGAATGGTGTGAATTTCGTAGCTGAATGGATCGTATTATTATAAGCTATTACACATTGTTTTATTCGTGTAGAATTCTTCATGTTTGGGCTAATAAATTTGGTTATTCGGTAATGTTCGATCATTGTTGAATGAAATCTTTCAATTAAACCATTTGATTTTGGATTTTGCGGAGTTGTTATATGATGTTCGATTTTATATAAACGTGTAAGGTCCTTAACCAGTCCATTATCAAATTCGGGTCCTCCATCCGTTATTATTTTTTTCATAACACCATAGTGCATTATATATGTATGAAGGGCATCACATACTTCGATAGCATTTTTGGTTTTTATTTCATAGGCCATTCCCATCTTAGTAAAGGAATCTATTATAGTAAGGAATTTAATTTTATCGATTTCAAAAGTGTCTAAATGTAATAATTCCATTGGTTTCGCAGGGGTTGGTGTTAAATTTATATTTGCTGTAGGTGGTATTCTATCATACTTAGCTATATTGCATGCTTGGCAATCTTTTATATAATCGGCTATCTCTTTGTCCATATTTGGCCAATAAAATGTTCTTTTTAGTAAAGCTGCTGTTGGTAAAATTCCTCTATGATTATTTTTTTCGTGTGTTTCCTTAATTATTTTAATTTTGTCATCTTTATTTATAATATATGCTTTATGTCCAAGACATCGGATTAATTTAGGTCTATTAGTATTGTATAATTCTGTATAGGCTTCGCATAATACAGGGTACAGTTGATCTGAACAAGATATATAGTATTTTTCTTTAGGTACTAAGTATTCTTTCATCCATCCTTGTACTTTATCTTTATCTTTGGGCATATTTATTAGTAGAAATTGTTTTTTGTCGTAGGTGTAGAATTTTGTTGAGGATTCTGTAATATTCGGGATGTCTGTAAACCACAATTGTTTCGGTTTTGTTTCTATAGCATCGTCAATTATTGGTATTGATTCTTGGCTATCTATCTGTGAATGAATTGTTTCGTTATCGCTAGGGGGAAGTGGTATATCTTCTAAATTTATTTCGGTTGGATTTTCTACTACATTTTCTAATAGGTTCTCATCAATATTTTCAATTGCATTTTCGGGTAGATTTTCGGTTAAATTTCTGGCGGTGTTGTCTATTACGTCGTCAAGTAGTCTATCTATTTCACTAGGTGTTGGTGATTGTAAATCTCGGGAAGTTCCAGCGGTGGCGATTATTGAATGATCAATTGGATAAATTTGAATACGTGATAAAGCATCAGCTGTTACATTACATTTTCCTTTTCTATGTATTATTTCATAATCAAATTCTTGTAATTTTAATTTCCATCGAGTCAGTCTCGCATTACATTCTTTTAAATTTGCTAGCCAAAGTAGTGGTTTATGGTCAGTTACAATGGTGATTTTTCTTCCAAAAATATATGGTCGGTAATATTTTAATGAGAATATTATAGATAATAATTCTTTCTCTGTTGTACTCATTTTAGCTTCTGTTTCATTTAGCGTCCTTGAAGCGTAACATATTGGTAAATCTTCGCCTAATTTTCCTTGTGATAAAATCGAACCAATTGCAACGTCAGATGCATCTGTAGTTATAATGAATGGTTTGTCAAAATTGGGATATTGTAGTATGGGAGAATTTATTAATATTTCCTTACATTTTTCAAATGAATTTACGAAATCTTGATTATGTATAATTTTGGCGTTCTTCTTGAGACATTTCGTTAGTGGTTTAGTCAAATCTGCGAAGTTTTGTATAAATTTACGGTAGTAACCAAGGAGTCCTAGGAATCTTTTTATTTCTCTAGTTGTAGTTGGTATTGGAAATTTCTGTATCGCTGCTATTTTATTGGGATTCGGTTTTACTCCACTTGGGGTAATAACGTGTCCAAGGTATTCGGCTTCTTTCTTTAAGAACTCGGACTTATCGAGCTGTACTTTAAGGTTGGAGCTTCTTAGTCGGTCAAATACTTTTTGGAGTCTTTCAATATGTTCATCTAGTGACGTGGAAAAAATTATGATGTCATCAAGATATACAAGACATATGTTATTTTGCAATCCTCTAAGGACATGATCCATGACAGATTGAAAAGTCGCAGGCGCGTTGCGTAATCCAAAGGGCATTCTCTTAAATTCATAGTGTCCATTGTCCACTGTGAAAGCTGTTTTTTCGGCGTCATTTTCGTCCATCTCAATTTGGTAAAAGCCACTGGCAAGGTCTAATGTGGTGAAATATATGCAATTTCCTAGTTTACTTAATAAGTCATCGATGTTTGGTATCGGGTATTTGTTTTCGATAGTCTTTTCGTTCAGTTTCCTATAGTCGATAACAATTCTGTATTTTTGTTTACCACTGGCATCTGCCTTTTTAGGTATTACCCATATAGGTGAATTATAAGGAGATATGGATTCCTGTATAATATTAGTTTTTAACATTTTATCCATTTGGTTCTGGACTTCATCTTTGTATATATGTGGATATCTATAGTTTTTCGTATAAACTGGAAGTTCATCACTTGTTCGAATTTTGTGTTTTATTTGGCTAGTAAATGTAAGGGGTAGATCTTCTTGGTGAAATATATCTTTGTAGTTGTAACATAGATTCTCAATTTTTGTTTTTTCTTCGGAATTTAAATGTGATGTTCTTAAATTGTTTTCCAAATTTTGTATTAAGAGCTGTTCAACATAGTCTAGGTCCATAGGTACATTTTCTTGTAATATTTCGGTATTATTTAGAAATTCTTGTTTAAATGGCTTAATTTCTATTGGTTTTTCTATGTGCAAAATTTGAGTGTCCTCTGTGTTGTTCGTCACAGTTGTTATAATATGATTGTTTTCTATTTTTACTAAAGCTGTGGGTGTTTCCAAACCATTTTTAAAATTTTGGTGAGGCATAATACCTTCTTTCAATTTGGTGTTTTCAACTGGTAATTTGGTAATCATTTCAGTTTTCGGTGGTATAGTAATTTTCGTGGTATTTTTATTTGACATATTTAAGGTGATAGATTTTTTTCCAGTAATCAATTTATTTTTATTAATATTGATTTGAGCTTTTAAATCTTTTAATAAATCTATGCCTATTAATCCTCCAAACTTTGGGTTAAAATCAAAAAGATAAAATTTGTATTCTTTATGAGAATTAAACGTTTTGGGAAATTTTATTTTTATACTTTCTTTATGCGTTGTTAAGCCATGAGCCGTTTGTATTGCAAAGTGGTCAGATTTAATTTTGTTACTAAAATATTTTTGTGCTAATTTTGGTTTGATTAAACTTTTTGTCGATCCAGTATCTATGAGAAAATTAGCTTTTAAATCTTCTATAAATATATAGGGCAATTGTGTTTCGATCAGGGAATAAATTTGTATTATTTCGTAGTTTTTATTGGAGGGTCCTGTGGAAAATTCTGATTTTCTGGTTCAGTAATTGTAGGTTCTGGTTCTGATGGATCAGGGATATAATCTGGTTCAATACATCCATCCAAATAGGAGTTATTTATTTCGTAATATTCGTGGGGCAAATATGATGTGCTTGCTTCGTATTGATCTACAGGGTACTCTTCTTGTAGGTCACCTTCATGATTTATATCACTGTAATGAAGTTCTTCAAATGTAAAGTTGGGCTTTTGCAAATTATTTGGTCGAAAGTGATTATTATTTGGTTGAAATTGATTTCTTCGAATGTAGGTGTTACCTGATGATGTATCCATTGGTATAGGATAACTTTGTTGTCTTCTTTGGGTACCTGAATTATTAGTTGTATTATTCTGTTGTCTAAAAGGTTGTATTGTATTTTGACGATTAGCTGTTTGTTGTTGCCAAAAATTGGGTCTGTTTGGCCATTGATATGTTCTATTTTGTGGATTGAATGCTGGCCTAGGTGGGGTGATAGCTGGTCTAGCGTTATAGGCAGGTGTTGGGTTTCGTCTTGGCATCTGATAATTATTTGGCTGATTTCTATTGATTCCAAATGTATAATTAGAATTTTGTGAATTTTTTCTAATATAATTTAGGTTATTTTCTTCTGATACAATAGTTATTGCTTCTTCTAAAGTTTGAGGGTTTCTGCATCTTACTATTAGACTATAGGGTTCTTTTACACCTTTCATAAACGTTTTGACTGCTAATTGTCGATACATGTTTGTTTTTTCAATTTTCAGTGCTTCGTTTTCTGCTCCTGAATTTATTTTAGATAACAGCAGACTTAATGTGTCTTGGCATTTTTCGCCAAACCTTAAGGATGATTCATTATTATCTTGTTTTAACATAATAAGGTCTCTCAATAGGGAGTCTTCGTCTCTTTGATCTCCAAATGTAAATAAAATTGCTTCTTTTAAATCCGTCCATGCTTTTAGGTCTCTTACAGATATTAATTGGGCTGCTCTTCCTACCAATTTACTTCTTATATGTGCAACCAGGAATGAATTGAAATTTTCGTCACCATCTCTTCTTAAAGAAGTTATAATATTTTCACATGCCAAAATAAAATTTGAGACGAGAATTGGATCGCCATTAAATTGTGGAATGGTGTCCAAATAATCTTTGATAGAGGGTTGTGCCATTCTTAGAGGTGGTATGATTCTTGGTAGATTAATATTTAGTCTTCTTTCGGTAGGGATGTTTCCAAATTGATTAGTTATTTCGTCAATGTCGCTGGTATTTGTCGACATTCAGTATATACTCAATAATTATATAGTGGTTAGTAAAATCACACTTTGTTTTATTTGTTTTTATTTTATGGTGTGACTCAAGTTATATGTTTGATCGCAACGAGGGATATACTTGAATAATCAAGCAATGCTCTATCACGACAATATATAACAATTGTCAGCGGGTCGATTTATTTTTATATTTTAAAATGTGACTCAGGTTATATGTTCAATTGCAACGAGGGATATACATGAATAATCAGGCAATGCTCTATTGCAACAATATATAACAATTGTCAGCGGGAAAGTTTGTTTTACTTTTTAATGTTTAAAATCTTATAACTAGAAAGCGTATTAGTAATTATGTCACAAAGCTGATCATAACCTACTCGATCCAGCCAATCACAACTTTGAAAGACATAAAATTTGAATACTGCAAAGCGTAAAAATAAATTGAGATTTAAGGTTACAAGGTAAATAGGATTGGTATAGGTTTGATTTTTAGGAATAAATGATCAATCGTACTTACAAAATAAAAGTTAAAGTTGTCTTCATTTCTTCTTTTTCTTAAGTATGAACTACTTTTCCTCTCCAGCGCCTGGCGTTGACCTGGGGTACTTTTTCGTTCGTTCAGGGCGGTCCTTCGAAGTTAGTGGTTGAAACCAGCGTCGATTTTCAATTTTCGGAAAATGACTCTTCTCAGAAATCCCACGACTCTGACACCAGTTACGCGTTTGGCCGTAACGACTCCGTTTTTAAAAATTTTCACAAACTTTATTTTTAGGTAATATTAACTAATTTAAAAGAATTACAGTTTAATTTACAAAACGGAGGACTTTATTATTCGAGCGTCAAACAATAAGTGAAATCATAATACAGGAAATCAAAGCAGTCTAGGATTTTATCTAACATATTATATTACTTGATAGCAGGGCAGCTGTACTCGTAACTTACACAGCAGTAGAGCAAAGTTAAGTTAAGCAGAGAATCACGGGGACGGTTTACCTTAACTATTGCTAATGGTATTTATTATAACATCATTTATTAGTATTGTATTTGTATGCTGACTTTTTTCATTTGTAAGTTGTTAATGAAAATGTTATTACTAAATAAATTCATATCAATTCCACAGAGGCTTACCTCTTATTAGTTCTAACTAAAAGTAAAATGTCATATGTCATATGTATAAGTCATATACTTAACGTATCTACAAGGCATTAAAAGCAGTTAGAAATCGCGGACATATTCATTTTAGTTGGGGATTCTTCTTATATTTGTAACTTTCAGTTACCTCACTCAGAGATTATAAGATAATCTCTACTTCACTCAAAACACTTTAAGGTTATGTGGCGACTCCTGCGGAGATGCCTAAGTAATGCATTGCCAGTCGGGGCACATTGGCCGTGGAGTAGTTGTTTTCGGCATCTCCTTCAAATAAATTTAGTTTTCGTTAAATACTATTCACAATGAAATATTAATATATTTTCGTTTCATTATCAAAAAGTTGTCACATAAATGACTGTAATTGTATACATTTTTTATATACAGGGTGTCCACCTAGTGCGCGTAAGTCAATATCTGGGTTAATAAAAGAGATAACTTAATTTTTTTTTCTACAGGGTTGTCTAATATCCCGAGCTGCACAAAATGAAAATATATTTACATATTCAGGGTGTTCAGTTTTTCCTGGACAGGTACCAACTTCATTTTTTTAAATGGAAACCTATACGTGCGCAAATCGGGTATTTTTCATAAAAGTGGGTTTTTTGCAAAAACTACGCAACTTAGGTATAGGGAAAGCTATTATAAAATTGTAGAGTCTACAGAAAGGCATCTAATGAAATCATAAAACACAGGGTGTTTCATTTGAAAAAGTCGAGATTTTTTAAATTTTAAACCATCAGGTTTGGCACGATTTCTGTTGCCCCCTGTATATCGCAGGTCAACTTTTGATACGTTTTTCGAAAAAGCCATCTTCACTCTACAGTTTCTGAAAAAAAATAATTTTTAGCTGTCATACAACCATAATTATGTCAACTATTAGAAGTGACGAAACATAAGAAAAAAAAATAAAAGTCAAATATCTCGAAAACTATCAATATTTCAATAGCAGTGTTATGCACAAAGTCCCACTAATTTCGATTCGTAGAATTCGATAATGCCATAAAAATATAGATTTCCGTTTAAAAAAATGAAGTTGGTACCTGTCCAGGAAAAACTGAACACCCTGAATATGTAAATATATTTTCATTTTGTGCAGCTCGGGATATTAGACAACCCTGTAGAAAAAAAAATTAAGTTATCTCTTTTATTAACCCAGATATTGGACTTACGCGCACTAGGTGGACACCCTGTATACTGTTCTCAAATCAATCTGTAACGGTACCTCTCTGTAATTGCTGACTGTGATGAGTATTACAATCACTAATATTCTAAAATTTATTTGTTGAATAAATATCCTACGTTTCGTCAGAGTTTTCGGACTTTTTCAAGGTTACCTAATAGCTAAAAATAATGGTTTAACAAGTAGTAAATTAGATTAGTGACACAATAAATATCCAAAAAAGTTTTTTCTTAGGTACCTAATATCAATTTTCTATTTTAGTTTTATTGTATTGGGTTGGTTTTATTTTGTTTTTTCATGTTTTTATTGTTTAATAATGCAATGCACATGTGAGTTAGGCAGAGAATGATCCGTATTTGGTGTCCCGTGATTCTCTGCTTAACTTAACTTTCGTACTGCTGTATATACCGAATTTTTTAGAAAACGCTACACGCATTAGAAAACAGACAACATACTTAACTACATAAGATCTAAATGTATTAAGTATGTATTAAGTTATTTTTTTTAAATAAGCGTGGATTCATGGTCCATTATTTATTACATACCTATATATTTTGAACAACTGCAGCGCAGTAATATTTGAGTAACCTTTGTCAAATAGTTAAAAAATATATATTGAATTATACTTGATAAATATGTACCTACTAAACTAGATACTTTTTAACGAGATTTTGATTTTGTCATATTTTAATCTGTTAGGTATATCTCGCAAGATCTGTATCTTACGTTAGTAACATCTTTAGCTTCCAAAATAAAACATTAATTTTCGACAACCACAGTAAATAAAACAAACAGGACAAACAAGTTTCCCCGACAGAATTAATTGATATGTAACTGTTGTATTAGGGACTTGCAAATGATTAGTTGTGATGTAAACAAAACATTTAGAGAAAACTTGCCAAGTTGTTGGAGTTGCTAAGAAGTTAGCCACCGTTTAATTAATTGGTTATAATTTCTTTATTAGTGACATACAAATATTGAAAATCACTTGCAAATATTTACAAACGACTTACTAACAGCTGGCAAGGTAAACAAAATATTTTGAAAAACCTTGAGTGTTGCTAAGAAGTGAGCCCTGATTTAATTGATTGGCTATAACTTTTTTATTAGCGACTTGCAAATGTTGCAAGACAGCTTACAAATACTTACAAACGATTTAACAACTGGTAAGGTAAGCAAAACCTTCTGAAAGAATTTGGGGGCTTGGTGTGAAGTTAGCCCTCATTCATTTGATTGGTTATAACTTTTTTATTAGCGACTTACAAATGTTGCAATACGGCTTACAAATACTTACAAACGATTTACTAACAACTGGTAAGGTAAACAAAACATTCTGAAAGAACTTGGGGGCTGCTAAGAAGTTAGCCGCCATTTATTAATTGGTTATAACTTTTTTATTAGAGACTTACAAATGTCGACAGTCAACTTACAAATACTTACAAAGGACTTACTAATAGCTGATAACATAAAAACTGCAATTATAAACAACTTGGGGGCTGCTAAGAAGTTAGCCGCTAAAAATTAACAAATAAAACGGCTACCCTTTACTTACAAATGTTACCAATGGGCTTACAAATACTTACTAATAACTTACTAACCGACTGTGGATTAGTGCCGTCCAACTCCAGGAGTTGGGGGCTAACTTCACGGACCCCTAAATTCAACCATGGAAACATGTTTAATAAGGTCGAAATATATTTTATCAGAAACTATTTGCATTGCCTCGTTGAAAGATATATTGGAAAGTAGTGACTAATCAGTTGAATAAAATTGACCATAGAATGCATGAAAATTTGAACTTCTTCCACATATCCACATATTTCCAGTTTTCCGTTCCCGAGTTTCTCCCCATCACCATTATCTGTTAAGCTTGCTCCTGGTGGATAAATGTTATGTCCTTTCGATTGACATTACCGTATTTTTTTCGATTAAAGACTCGCCTTACCCAAAAAGGTAATCAATCTTGTCCTTAATATCTCTAGCATAATATTGATCATACGGAATGTTACTGAATCATAATCAAAGACTCTCGTGTGTCTCCCTAACTCACCTCGATGTCTAAAACATATTTTTCTTTATAGATAATTCCTAAATTGTTTCATAATTAATAATTTTACTAATGAGTTTAGAATATACATGTATGATCCAATACATATTTGAATTGATAGACCCAAACAAGCGCGTTACGATATGTACAGGGTGTCCAAAATAAGATCCTCTATCCCCTTATCTCAGAAAGTATAGAAGGTAGAGAAAAAAGTTAAATACGAAAGTTTTTTGTTTTTACCTGTATTTTTCATTTTTATAACTTTCTTGAATACAGGTTGTTCAGTTTCTCTGATTCAGGCATCAACTTTCTTTTTTTAAATGAGACACCCTATATTCAATTACGTTTTTGAACTCTCCTTAAAATTCTAGGTCGACATTGTTAAGAGTACCCTATACGTATCATTTACCGTTACGAAGATATTAGCATTTAAAAAATAAATCTTTTAAAAACACCTGCTCAAAAAATCTCGGCAAAACAAATAAGACATCCAAAAAAAAGGTAAATAGGGGTTATTTCGTAAACAATTAGACTCAGAAATTACTTCTATGAATCGATATTACCTGATTAATATACAGGGTGTTTTTGACAGATGGCTCAAACATGTATATGTTAAAACTCCAGAAAATCGAAAATCTCTTATGGAACACCCTATATATTATTATATTTTTTGATTCTCTATTAAATTTTAACATTACTCTATATAACGTTCCCTATTCTTATTTTGCTTAGTTTTAAAGATATTGATGATAATGTTTGGTGCGCTATTTATAAGAGACACATTTTAGGCCCTGTCTTTCTTGGCCAATATTTAAATTTTCCCAGGTACCTTAGGTAAAATATCAGGAAATAGCATTCATTACAAACTTGCATTTTACCTTTATTGGATGCCGAAGAAGATGCCAATGAGATCATCTATAAGATGGATGGAGTTTCATGCCACAATACTGCTGCAGTTGTAAAGAATTTTATTAAGAACTATTTTGTGGAATGGATAGGGCCAAACGGGAATATCCCATGGCGCCGAGGATCCCAGATTTAACTCCACTTGATAACTTTTTATGGAGTACATTGAAAGCCTGAGTTTATCAAATTCAGAGTAATAATGTTGATGATTTAAAGATTAAAATCAGGATGGAAATTGAAGCGCTCAATCAAAGTGATATATTGCGCTGTAAGAAAACTAGCAGTTATATACACAACATGCATAGCTGAAAATTGAGAACATATAGGACACTTGATTTAATTTATTATTTTTATTGTTATTTGTTGATTATTGTTAGTTATTTGTGGTTCAAGTTACAAACATAGATTTGTTTATATTAGTTAATTAATGAAATAATTTAAAAAAATATTAGTTTTTAATCAAATAATATATTCTTAATCAGTATTAAGGCACACTTACTATAATATACCAAATAATAGTAGATATATTTTTAATAATAGCCGATAATGATTAATAGCTGACATTTTTTCCACATTTTCGTCAATATCTTGAAAACTAAGCAAAATAAGAATAGGGAAAGTTATATAGAGTATGGTTAAAATTTAATAGAGAATCCAAAAATATAATAATACACATTTGGCTGTCTTATTTGTTTTGCCGAGATTTTTTGAGCAGGTGTTTTTTACAGATTTTTTTCTTTAAATGGTAATATCTTCGTAAAGGTAAATGATAGGTATAGGGTACTCTTAACAATGTCGACCTAGAATTTTAATGAGAGTTCAATTCAACGTAATTGAATATAGGGTGTCCCATTTAAAAAAAGAAAGGGATCAGAGAAACTGAACAACCTGTATTCAAGAAAGTTATAAAAATGAAAAATTCAGGTAAAAACAAAAAACTTTCGTATTTAACATTTTTCTCTACCTTTTATACTTTCTGAGATAAGGGGATAGAGGATCTTATTTTGGACACCCTGTACAGTGTGATCCACGTAAAAGTGACCCCTCTCATTGTCGTTATTCCCAACATATTTTTTGTTTCAAAAGCCAAGTCCATGTGATTTTTCTTGTAAAATTTAATTCTGATTTAAGAATTTTAATACTTAAAAAAACCTACCGTATACCAAACTAACATTTTTTAATGGAACACTCTAGATATTGAAAAATTAAAACCTCTTAATCTAATATATAACTATTTGGAATTATCAATATCAATAGGTTTGATATCACAGTAAACAAAATAATAATAATAATAAATTTACATACATATTAGCAGCAAACTAAACTACAAAATTAAGAGAATGAGAAACAAATGTTTAAGCATATTTTCTATTATGAAACTAGTTTTTGTCATACAAATATGGCACCTTTTAATAAAATTATTACGACGAACTCTTTCAAAGACAATTTCACCGATGTTTATAGGCGATTAATATTCTCTATACCCAATGAGGCTGTTACTGACGTAGTTTTCCACGTAACACCAAAACACTATACTGCACTCGACACGCGTTTCAGCAACCGAGTTGGCATCAACTGAAGATGGTTAAAACTGTTGGAGGTAACAGAAGGATATAAATATCGTTGAATTAACAAAAAATATTGCTCGCCTAATAGCAGACTTATTAAAAAATTGGAAAATAACTAATAGTACATTTTCGTAATCACTATCTACCTTTTTCACCTACCTCATCTTTTTCACCTTCTCTATCATCAAATATGGAATGTAGGTACTACGAATGAGCAATAATGGTTGCAAAAATTCAAAGATTAGATGGAGAAAGACATATTTATTCTAAACTGAAGGGGGATGAGATTCTATTGGCGATTCCAAAAGTGAATGCGCCCTCTGCATGAAAATAGTTGAACCTATTAAAAAGATAGTTTTTTATGGCTAATTGCTGATATGATGATAAGTAACATGTATTTCGGTTTGTTTAACGTAATAATTTAGTTGTACTTGTGACTTTTTGTTATTACAAAGTTAAAAACGAAGTGGCTAATGCCTTTATCTTTATATATTTTAAAATGGCATCAAAACAAACTAGCGCAACAGAAACTGCTGTGTTTATAGATGTGATTCCAGAAAAAGTGCTAATAGAAGTGTTTAAGATAGAAGTTTGGCCTTAGTATAAGAAGAAACAGTTCCTCGCTCATTTTGACCTAAAAAGCATGTAAAAATTTAATAACAGGAAACACGTTTATTTGCAATATAACCACTTCGTTGCATCAATACTTTCCTATTATAGTCTTATAAAAACAGTATCTATTTTAAGTTAAAAATAACAATTATAATTGTAAAAAATAATTGACAATTCATCTGAATCTCCCCGACAGTAGGTACTCCAAATTTCCGAACAGAATTTGGTGACCAGTTACTTCCATATGGGACAAAAAATAACAAATACGTCTTTTTACTTATACAAATGTATCAAAAACTCTCCATTCCACTCACTTTCCGCGTCTTATTAAATCCCTTAGTTAACGGTTAAATTAAATAATCACATTAAAAAAAAAGTAATACTGAATGTGTCATTAATATATAATTTATATACCATACTTTAATATGCAGGGACTACAAACAGTATACATGAAGAAAAAGCTTTGTTATTATTTTTTAAAATGACGTACTAAAACAGTTTCACCCTTTCTTATTAATCCTGAGAATTGTTATGTATAAGTGAATTTATATTAATGTTTCTGGGTCAGAAAATAAAACCCATTGATTGTACCAATGTGTAAAGAATGCAGAACGCTACCGCAGCACGTACAGTCTGGTCTTCTTTGGAATACAAATTATATTTAAAATATTATATAAATTCCAATTTAGTTTACGCACGCCTTAGTTGTTTTAATGCCTCCATGATGAAGGTAAGAGTGTGTTTCCTTTCAATAAATTAGTGGTTGTTTTTTTAAATATAAATAGTGATGTGCAAATAAAAACTAAAAAGGATTTGCCTCAATACAAGATGGTGTGAAAAGTCTATTATTACCTTAGTTTCCTATACTATACTACTATAACCATAGTTTCCTAGATTACGTTTTGTTAAATTGAATTGGAATAAGCAAAATAATACTTCATCATCTCATGCTTCATACTATATCATCATCTTTACTTCTAAAAAAAATGTATTTATATAATATATTCATAAAAACAACGTATGAAATAGGGATATTCATTTTAACTCCGTGTTAGAGAATAGCCTATGAACTTTTGAAGTTGACTAGACCGTTATCTCACGAATACACGAAGAATTTCCATTTTTTTTTTTTTATGTAGGTTTTTATAACCGTAATATTTTTTATATAATTTGAGTATCCTTTAAAATAACTCTTGGGCAATGCTATGCTATTCAAAAATGATACATAATAATGATAAAAATAATAATATGAAATGTTTGTAAGTGGTAAATGTCGATAGTTTTACAAAAATAGATATAGTTGTATATATTTACACAAGATATTTAAATAAACAATTTACATTTTGAAATTTTAACGCCCTTTAACTTAAAAATTGGGGCTCTGAGGACATAAGTCTATATGACAGAATATACTTAAAATTGGATAAAAAATATGCTCTTTAATTTTTTTACCCGTCATTATGACGTATATTTATATTAGCTTTTTATATATTTTGATGTGTATAATACGCTACCAGAATATCGGCCTCCATTTATGTTGTAGGTACCCTATATGGTAACCCATTAGTATAGCAAAGTTCCACTACTCCTATGCCGTAATAAACAAAAAAAATATTTTTTAAGATCTCATAGAGCCTAAGATGACACACATTTTAAAAATATGTATAGTCACATAGGGTGTTTTATAAACCGGGGCCATATCGAACTTTTGTTTATTTAAATGGAATGACATTTCTTTTTATTTCATATTTGAATTCGGACCATTTTTCCGAATTCCCCAATATAGGGTGTACTAGTATTGTACAGAATACCTAGTTCAGAAGATATGCGCATTTTTGTATCTTAATCGCAACGAATTGAGCACCCTCTATCTTTTTTATGCAAATAAATACTAGATAACTGTTGGCTTTATTAATTATGCTATATGGTCTGGTATTATTTTCTATAGAATTTCCTTCAAACTAGCTTTACTTGGATACAGGACGAACCAAAACGCGCAAACGCAGTTTTCTCAATTTTTATAAAGAAAACACCCTATATTTTATATCATTTTCATTAAGGTCTCTCACGACTCTTTCTACTCTATGAAACATTCCCTATACCTAATAGCAACGGTTTTTGAGATATTAGAGGTTAATAATTAATTAATTGATTTTTCATTGCATTCTTCTGCACCAAGTATAATATTAAAAAATGTATTTTATTGAAAATCGCTCTCCGCCCCTGATCCCACAAGAGTCGAATATATTTTCCCCTTTTTTACTAAAATCGGCGTAGGCCTTTCCGAGATGCAGTCTCTTAAAAATGACGAAAAGATTTGCTGTCGACTAATTTTGAGAGCAGCTTATTAGGGAAATTCGAGGTTCATAAGAAAAATTTAGAAAAATTAGTAAAAAAAAATTGTGATAATGATATATGGTTCATTTGAACTGCTTTCTTATGTAGTTTAATGGATACTTGCATTAGATAGTTATACTGACTAAACAGTTAGTACACCCCAGTGGCGGCTGGTGAAATTTGGGAATGGGGGGCGCAGGGGAAAAAAATGCGTCGCAGGCGAAAATTTTGCAGTTTTCAAGATCAAACACCTTAAAATTAAATATTACAAATTTGTAGAGCAAAAATATTTGCTTGAGGAAATAGGTTTCGTTAGGCAAATATCCCCTTTTTTTATGCGATTGACAGAAATATGGAAAAATTATTTAAAATAATATTTAAATCGGTTCAAAAACAGTATACATGCCAAAAAAATGGCAGGCGAAACTTCTGTTTTCTGCTAGACCAGAAAAAACACAGATAGATAAAAAAAATAAATAATAAAACCCATTTAAGTACTTAACCAAAACCCATAACAAATCGGTGTGCTTACCTTACAATCTGCAACCACCCGCTCGTCCATCGAAAACTAAACTTAGTAACTTTTAAAATGAAACTCCATTCTTCTTGACTTATCATTTGCAAAATCTTCGATAACTTGTTCGTTAAAATCAGTCATAGTGTTTACTAAATTTTTCTCGATGGAAATCATTGCTAGAGCACATAACCTTTCTTGTGACATCGTGTTTCTTAAAAATATCTTTATTGGCTTAAGTGTTGAAAAGCAGCGTTCACTTTCGACTGTAGTCATAGGAATTGTGCATAATATAGTTAATAGTTCAACGGATTACGAAAACGTCGTAAGTAAATTATTTTTATTTAACATTTGTAATAAAGCAACCGCACCACTATGTTGTATGAAATCATCTCTAGAATACATTATACAGCTCATTTTTTAATTTTGTAATGTTGATCTTTGGAAATGAGGCAGACACTGTTTTAATATGTTCCAGAGGAAAAACTATTCTATAGTTGTTAAATTTCTCCTTTTCAAACAAATTGGCTATAGTTAAAAAATCAGTAAATTGAAATCTCTCACGTACGTTCATTAATATGATGGGGTATTCCCATCTCTAGTACTCTGTACCGTCTGGTCGACGGGGCAGCGTCCATTCAATGACATAATAGAACGCATTAGAAAAGACGCGCTGGAAAAATAGAAGCTGTGTATCCTTTTCTTGCGTATGCAAATAGAAAAGAAAAAAGAACAGGCACACAGCGACCGTGCCCAGGCCAGTCCACAGACGGTGAAGCGTGAATAAGCGGTCTACGCTAGACGGATATGTATGCACCAAATGATTCAATATTCATGATGAAAAATTAATAAAAAAATCCACCAAATTATAATAATTATAAAAGTTTATAAAATATCACAACATTCACAAGTCTTATGTGCTTACGCAAGGGCACGTGCCCTTGTGCCCATTATGACTAGCCGCCACTGGTACACCCCATAGGTACCTACTTCTATACAAAATGAGAATTTAAATATAAAACTTCAAATATCTCAAAAACTGTTGCAATTAGGTATAGGGATTGCTTCGTGGAATAAAAAGAGTCATGAGAGACCTTAATGAAAATTATATAAAATATAGGATGTTTCATTTATAAAAATTGAGGAAGTTGTTGCGATTCGCCCTATATCTATACAACTAAAGCTATTTTTAAGTAAATTTCCTAGAAAGATCTAGATCATATAGCATAATTAACAGAACCAAAATATCTAGTATTTATATTCTTAAAAAAGATATAGGATGCTCAATTCATTGCGATTAACATACATAAATGCTCATATCTTCTGAATTACTTCGTATAATACTGGCGAATTCGGAAAAATGATCCGAATTCAAATATGAAATAAAAAATATCTCATTCCATTTGTAAAGATATGTTTGATATGGCCCCGGTTTATAGAGCACCCTATATGACTATATACATTTTTAAAATATGCATCCTCTTAGCCTCTATGAGATCCTAAAATATGTTTTTTGTTTATTACGGCATAATTACATTTAAAGTTACGGCATTTACAGTATTTAAACTTTGTCACCCTATGGGGCCACCCTGTATGTACACTATGTCTTAAAATGATGGTACAAAATTCATATTAAAAAGTTGAAATTAAAAAAAAAACATTGAAATAGGACAAAAAATTACCACTTTTCTGCAATATTTCCTATTTTTTGAAGCATATATGAAGGAGCTATAACATTACCTAGATTTCTTTTTAAATAGGACGTTCTATCTTTCTTCTATAATCTTGATTTTATGTTACAGATTGTAATCAGCATACTATTACTAGTAGGTGTTGCATTATGTGAAGTACCACCCCCCTATTCTTCGAGAGGGTTCAGACCTAGCCCACCCTTCAACTTACCGGTTCGTCAACCACAAACAACATATGGAGTTCCAAATGCTGCACCATCCAAATTTTCTCAGTTTTCCCCACAAACAGAATCCCGTGTTCCAAATCAGCAAGGAGTAAGACCTGTACCCAGTGTGACTATAAATTTTAGTTCAAAGCAGCAAATACCCAGCACATCATATGGTGTTCCAGAGACAACTAATCCATACAAATCTATTATAAGCGAGCCTCAAGTAACATATGGCGTTCCAAAGCAACAAGGAGTAAGGCCTACATCTAATTTAACTCCAAACTTTAATTCAAAGCACACTATTCCCAGCACATCTTATGCAATTTCTGCGACAAGTGAGCCCTATAGAACTATTTCAAGTGAACCTCAAATCTCATATGGTGTTCCAAATCAACAAGATGCGAGACCTATATCTAATTCAATTCCAAACTTTAATTCTAAGCAAACAATTCCTAGTACATCTTACGGAGTTCCCGTCACAAGTAGTCCCTACAGAACAATTATAAGCGAATCTCAAATTGCAAATGGTCAAATCAAACCCAGTAATCAATACGGATTACCTGGTACTGACACTAAAAACGTAGAAACTTTGGAACAGATCCGACAACTGAATTTATTGCTTCAGTTAAGTCAATCGTCTAAATCAAACCAACAGAACCAAATTGGTATCAATTTATCTCAATCTCAAAGTTCAAATCAAAATGTTCGAATACCTAGCCAGCAATACTTGCCTACCAGAGAAGCATCTAATTTTAGGGGTGATTTACAATCATCGAGTTCACAAGGATATACTGGACAGCCTACCCAGCAATACCTTCCAATAAAGGAACCAACAAATTTTAGAAACGGATTTGCCTTACCACAGTTCAAAGACCAGGAATCATTTGATGTAAAGATTTCTAACACAAATTTGCAGCAACCATCACAACAATACCTTCCAGGACAACCTTCCAATGGTTTTCCTCAACCAGCTATGCCGCAAGGGAAAGGAATATATATTCTAAACAATAGTTTAAGAGGAAATTCAAATAACTATCAACAACCTTATGAACAAATGTCTAATGCAGACGCAAATTTTCAAAACCGAGCAATTAACCTCAATCAGCTTCCTTTAACAAATAGAAATACTAATATAGCATCAACTTCTCAAAATCCTAATCCAAATTCAAATAATTATCAGACTTCACGACCAAATATTGAAGTTGAACAACTAAATGTGAGACAACTGCCAAATTCCAATAAAAATTCCCAATCACAAACGCCCACAAGACAAAATAAAATACAACCAACATTAAGCCCGGTGCTACAAAATCGACAATATGGAGTTTCCAGAATTCGAGGAGCAAACAGAGAACAAATAGATGAAAAGTATTTGCCATCAACCACAAGTAGGCCAACGTCCTTACCTAGAGATAACTCTGCTGAAGATGAGGTGAGTGTTATGTGATACTGGCCCCAAAAATTATACAAATTTCTTATTTTCTCTATATCGAAAGATACACATGTTCATCAAATGACCTTACGTAACTTTTGGTACTTAATCCCTTAAATTTTATGTAAAAGAAAACAATAATAAATTACAGAAATTTAAATAAATGAGAATAGGTTGTTTCTACTGCTTACTAAAACTTTTCAGTTATTTGTTGAAATTTCTATATAATAAACAACTAGGTATAGATATTAAAGGAAAAGTAAAATATAAGATATTAAATAATACATATTTTACTTATTTAAGGGATATTTAATTTTGTTGTTTCCTTCGAATGATATATATCTTCTGGATTGCTGTGCCACGGTTCACGCTTGGTCGCATATGTTTATCCATTCTTAACAGAAAGATGACCACCGATCTATCGTGATCGGTGGCTAATTGGCATTGATACGTCAAGATTGCTTGACGTAGGTTGTTAGGTCATTGATGTGTATCATTAATTTGATAACCTTGAACTTGATCCTATGTCCAATTTTCCAAGAAATACTTTTCAACTGATCGCAACAGAGCCAGTCAACGTTAATGTACTGAAGTCAACCAACCCTGATGTAACAATGAGTATAAAAACCGTCTCGAAGATCATAGTAATCTATTATTAAGTTATTGTTGATTATTTACTTCTTTTTGTATCCTATGGTAATTTAAACACATGTTTAGCTGATACATCATATTGTTACCCCTTCCGGGGTTGTATTTTGTAACAATATGTACGATATATGAAGTAAATGAAACAAAAGCAAATATTATTATTCTTCTGACACCTACGCCTATTTGGTTTTCCGACCTACCACGGCCGTTTGATCATCTGCAAAAATAATTTGGTACTTTAATTTCCACTACTTTTTAATTTTTTTCATTAAACAGTAGTCACCAATTAAATTATTGTTCTTATAAAAACTATAAACTTGAATTGTGTTTACTGTCTTGTTGCAATATTTCTTCGATTCATTTGTATAGATTCCTTTAATATAGTAACATGCATTACAATGTGAGATAGTCATAAGTCATATAAGATATGATTTAAACTGATTTAAACCAAAAGCAAATCCAATGTCAACACAAATTTCAATATAAACTACTTAATGTCTGTTATTCTACTGAAACAACTAATTATGCGACATTTCTCTATAATAAGAAAACCCGCTTGTGATGTAATAGGATTTTAGAAAAATTTTTTCTAAATAGTGAATACATGATTAATATAATTATGCTTAGTTAATCATTATAAGTCTAGTGAAAAGAAGAATGTCCCAAACCCGTAATTTAAGCATATTCTTTATAAAAATTATATGATTGTATTAGAATTATAAAAAACGTGCTTCAAAATAAAAAATCTGAAATATTTAGAATTTTTTTAATTAAATATAATCCATACGCTAATGTGCCATTAAAATACCGCTAGGAAAACCTAAGATACCTTAGGTTTTTCTAGACTGAGTGATTATCAAAGACCCCAATGAATTGAGTGCATACTATGAGTGATTATCAATGAATGCATACACAGCAACATTTATCCATAAATATATTCTCAAATTTACAATTATTGAATAAGTAGTTTGATTGATAGGTACCTAAAATGAATCTTATGAAACGGTGCAATTGACTTCGCTTCTTGAAGTGTGAATCCAAAATTTTTGTTAATTAATTTTAAAGAGAAATATGGTCAAACTTACGAGGCGATAAGGCTTACGTGTACCATATGGCTGCCTTCCAGTCTTTCGTATAAACGCTATCTGAATTCAGAATTGAATGAGGACTTGTACCTTTTCCTATAAACTTCCCCCACTCTCTTGTAACATCTATATTCCCAGTATTGTTATATTTCACCACTTCACTTATACAAGGAGAACAACAGAAATAACTATTATCCATTAGTTATAATTTGCTAAGTAAACTAACTCTCAGTAATTTTCAGCAGCCCACCCAATCAGAAGAGGAAGCAGGTGGTCCAAATATTGCAGTCGCTACAGCGGTATCTGGGACACCCCCAGGTCAAAGTTTTTATTTGTTGCAACCAGATGGCCGCCTACAAAGAGTAATATATCAAAAAACACGCGCTGAAGGCGATCTTGAAAATGAATATACAGCGAATTATCTCTTTCAGAATATCCAAGCGGATCCAGGTTTAGTTTATAACCCGCTCATTACCATAGGAAAACGATAAATTTTTAAATCTCGTTTTACATAAATCTGTTTCAATCAGCATTACCTATTGTTTTAATGTTTTACATTTTGACCAAAAATTAGGTATGTCTAATAAGTACAAGCTTCTTTTCTTAAGACTGCGCAAAAGCCATGTTTTGTGACAACTAGAAATTGTTATTAATTGTGTTAAGTAGTACATACATTGAAAACATTATATAAATGTAAATAAACTATAAAAAAATATATTGTACGTACTTTTTTAACGTATTAGCATAGTAGGTACACTTCTTTTTAGGTAGGCAAAGACGCATATGTAACCACAGCACAGCCTCTAATCTAAAATAAATTTTGTAAATAAGTATAGGTACCTACATAATATTTTACACTTTTTATTTTCTGGAATATCTTATAATGCTTTTGCTGCTTCAACACTCTTTTTTGCAATTGCTTGTATTGTCTTACAGTCAGCTATTTAACTGGACTATACTTAATTGTTGAAATTACTGCATCACTGCATCACGTTTTGAAATTGGCAAATATTGCTACAATTACTGCTACATACTATGTATATGAGGCACCAAATTATTTTATTTAACCATCACAAAAAAACTGTTAAAACGATTTTATTAAAATTTGGTGTGCTGATTTCATATTTGATTTTCGAGGGTGAACTTGATTATTCTTGCTGTCCATTTTTTTTTCTTTCGAGCTAAATATATCAAGTTTAGTATAGGTATTCATACATCCAACATGGTCGTGATTATGTTGCATGTTGTTAGATCGTACTGTTTTAGAGATAAATGGGAAATGTCACCACATCTACCTATCAAATTCAATATTAAAAATTGGTAGTTCATTATGAATACTGACAATAAAATGTAAATAATCAATGGCATTACCTATGAAGAAAATAAAATATTATTTGCATAGCTACCTAGGTACCTACCTTAAAATAATAGTTCTAAATTTATCTAATAGTACCAAATGTATGTACCATTTATCATGTAGGTACCTACCTCGAAACCAAAACAGACACATGTTGATAAGTCAATATTTTTTTGTCGATTTGGGACGTAGATTCTTCTATTAAAATAAGGCCAAGAATTTTAGTTACATACATATATGTTACATCCTGTATAACAATTTTGATTCATCTTAGTATGAAAGTATGAAAAACGTAATAGAAAGGTGGTGGAATACTTTCTTATGCAACCAATTATACACTGCCTTTATTTTCCCCATATATATAATACTACTATATGGAGCCTATGTAATCTTTACCATGTTTCTCAAGTGAAGCCAAATTAGAGTAGTCCAGAATCATATCTATTGTCTCTTTCACTGAGAAAATACCAAATACTCATGCGCAGCAAACCGCGCGAATTTTTCTCCATATACTGTAGAATACAATAAACTAACTTTATTTTATGTTGTATTTTATCTACATATAACGGTTTTTCAATCTTGTTATTGGGATGTTCCCGTATTTATCAAGTTTACCAAAAGAGTGGATGCAGTTTGTATTTGAAAAGAAAATTTTAAAAATACATACTTCGGTACCTATATGCGACTTCATATGGAATATTTCCTTCGCACAAAAGACAAAACCTCGACTGAGTTTTTCGTTTCGGCATTTTGCGATATCTGTGGAATTAAATTAATGAAAATGAGGTACAGTATAATTCATATACCTAATTCACTACATATTTAAATTTACAAAATGTTCTTATATACCTAAACTTGCAGTTGCGACTGTAAAAATACCGTCGAAATAATTTGATGAGCAAATGTCTCTAATCATTAATAAGTCTAATAAGGTATATGAACAAAACTAAAACTACAAGTTACACATAAATAAAACACTTCTAAAACTGCCGGCTCTACGAAAAACACAAATTTATTTTCTGTGAAACACAAAGATACCTGAAATACAAAAGATAAACTGTGACATAACCACACCACAAAACACATATATGACAAAACACATATATGACAAAACACATACAGGGTGTCCCAGTGTGAGCGAACAAAAATTTACCAGTGTGTAGGCCAGACCAAAATAAGAATAAAATTCTTATAAAAAAAAATTCTTCGCTGCACGCCAAACGAGTTCCAGGGGTTATTTTGTAAAAAAAAAAACAATTTTCCGAGATAACTTAAAAACTCGTTTCGTAGATAATATTTGGATGACGTGTACATCTATTAAAGGTCATTAAAACTATTATGGTGTTTGTTTAACTCTAAACTTTAAAATCATTGTATGTATTTTTCTGCATAAAGGAATACAGTCGGTACTTTACACTCAATTTACTCGAAAATGGTTGATTTTAGAGCTGTGCAACAAGAGCACCTTTTTTGTTGAGAATTGATAGCCGATTAAGGAAAACTTAGTTAATTCACGAAAAAGTAGGATATACAAGAGTTATGAAGACAAAACCATAAGGAAGAGTAGACCTAGGCCACCACAAGTGTCAAAGTTAAACAAACACCATATAGTTTTAATGACCTTTAATAGATGTACACGTTACCCAAAAATTACCTAAATCTACGAAACGGTTTTTAAGTTGTTAAAGTTATTTAAGTTAAGTTATTACTGAAAATTGTTGTTTTTTCACAAAATAACACCCTGTAACTCGTTAGGCGAGCATCAGAGAAATTTTTTATAAGAATTTTATTCTTATTTTGGTCTGGCCTACTCACTGGTAAATTTTTGTACGCTCATACTGGGACACCCTGTATATGACAAAACAAAAGCCCGGTCTTTCTTTACTTTCGCGCCACATTGAAATTCTTGGATTGGATTGGACAACACTTGGGCATGTGCACAGGAACATTTGTCCGTGAAAGAGAAAGAAATATATAACTCATATATACAGGGTGATTGATCGAAACCGTCCATTAACAGTATTGGGAATTCTGTTCATAATATTTTTCTGAAAATTTCAGCATCTAGGTAATGAATCATGCTCTTTTCAATGAAAATATTTTCAAGATGGCGGCACTTCCGGAAGTACCGGATATTGATATCAACTTTCTTATTTCAAATGGAATGGTATAGTTTTTTTTGCATTTTTGAATTCCGGATGTAATTTTAGGGGGACTTTGTGTAGCATTCCCTATACCTAAGTGCAGCCGTTTCTGAGTTTTTTCGACTTTTTTGAAAAATTTTCGATTTACATCGTGATGCTGAAAATTATGTACCGCCGCCATTTTTAAAGCAAAAACGCTCAAATTTGGGTTATGGATAGAAAAGACCCTTACATTTATACCGTAGTTTTTAGAATTGGTGTATTATCTACAGGGTGTCCAAAATTTGATTTCCTTTTAGTGCAACTTCAAACCACTAAAACTCGATTTTTTCAAATGCAATGCCCTATTTTTTTTTTTCATATCCAGAAGCAGAATTAAATTCTGCATCGAGCTGCATTAGCATTCCCTATACCTATCTGCAATATTTTTCGAGTTATTTAGGTTTTTGATAGAGCCTAGAGGAAATTATTCCATTTTCTTAATAGCTAGCCATGGAAATGACAAAAAACGTTCTTATTAGTAACTGTCAAACACTCAAATCGTGTATTGCTGTTCTCTTTATCGAAATGGAATATCAAGGGTATTCAAACACGGATATTTTGAATTTATTTTATATTCATGGAGAATGTCACAAAATTATTCAGAGAACCTGCCGTGTATTCAATGAGAGATATCCCCATTTGACTGCAATGACCAGACAGAAATTTAAACGGATAGAATCTAATTTTTTAAAATATGGGAAAGTGAAATCAGCTGGCATTCGACCTAAACCTATTGTAAATGAAGAAAATAGTGAAATTAACGTTCTAACATATTTTAATGTCCATCCACGGGAGTCAATTCGATCGGCAGCTCGAGACTTGGGTTTAACATTCTATGCAGTTCAAACTATTCTAAAAAAGCATAAAATGCACGACTATTCGTTCACTACAGTTCAACAACTCCATCCAGGCGACGATATTAGAAGATTGGAATTTTGCGAACAGATTCTAATTAAAACTCAGGAAGATCCACTGTTTCTGCGAAAAATCATTTGGACAGACGAGGCAAAATTTAGCAGAGAGGGGATAATCAACCGGCGCAATTTACATCACTGGTCCACAAACAACCCCCATTTAAAGCGAGAGGTTCATTTTCAAAACAAATTCAGTGTTAACGTTTTTTGTCTACTTATGAACAATCGATATTCCTTTATAATCTATGATTATAATTTAACTGGCGAAAGGTACCTTGAAATTTTAAGAGGAGTAGTATCGGAATTTTTAGAGAATTTGCCTGTCGGGATTTTAAGAGAGTCTTGGTACCAATTGGATGGAGCGCCTGCCCATTCTACTCGCGAAGTGGAACGAGAGCTTACACAGATTTTCGATGACCGCTGGATTGGCCGCAATGGACCCTGGCGATGGCCTCCAAGATCTCCCGACCTAACACCACTCGACTTTTTTCTGTGGGGCTACATTAAAAACGAAGTGTACAATACTACAGTGCAGACAAGGGAGGAATTAGAAGAACGCATCAGAATAGCATTTCGCCAATTAAATCCTGATCATATTTATAAGGCTTGCACAAAAGAATTTTCTTCAAGAATTCATCGCTGTCTACAGAAAAATGGGGACCACATAGAGCATTTATAAAGTTGTAGATTCTATGTTTTGTTTGAACATGCTTTAGACTACTTTAATTTAACTAGTATTGTAATAGTTTTGTAATAGATTTAGTTCGACATTTAGCATATTTCGTTCTTTGATATGCTAAAGACTATTATGTTCTGTTTATTTAAATATATGTGTAGTTACTGCAGTCAAATGGGGATATCTCTCATTGAATACACGGCAGGTTCTCTGAATAATTTTGTGACATTCTCCATGAATATAAAATAAATTCAAAATATCCGTGTTTGAATACCCTTGATATTCCATTTCGATAAAGAGAACAGCAATACACGATTTGAGTGTTTGACAGTTACTAATAAGAACGTTTTTTGTCATTTCCATGGCTAGCTATTAAGAAAATGGAATAATTTCCTCTAGGCTCTATCAAAAACCTAAATAACTCGAAAAATATTGCAGATAGGTATAGGGAATGCTAATGCAGCTCGATGCAGAATTTAATTCTGCTTCTGGATATGAAAAAAAAATAGGGCATTGCATTTGAAAAAATCGAGTTTTAGTGGTTTGAAGTTGCACTAAAAGGAAATCAAATTTTGGACACCCTGTAGATAATACACCAATTCTAAAAACTACGGTATAAATGTAAGGGTCTTTTCTATCCATAACCCAAATTTGAGCGTTTTTGCTTTAAAAATGGCGGCGGTACATAATTTTCAGCATCACGATGTAAATCGAAAATTTTTCAAAAAAGTCGAAAAAACTCAGAAACGGCTGCACTTAGGTATAGGGAATGCTACACAAAGTCCCCCTAAAATTACATCCGGAATTCAAAAATGCAAAAAAAACTATACCATTCCATTTGAAATAAGAAAGTTGATATCAATATCCGGTACTTCCGGAAGTGCCGCCATCTTGAAAATATTTTCATTGAAAAGAGCATGATTCATTACCTAGATGCTGAAATTTTCAGAAAAATATTATGAACAGAATTCCCAATACTGTTAATGGACGGTTTCGATCAATCACCCTGTATAATACTACTATATTGAGCTATTCGAGCTTTTCTTGAAGCCGGTTTAAGAGATGGAGTTATATATTTCGTTCTCTTTCACGGACAAATGTTCCTGTGCACATGCCCAAGTGTTGTCCAATCCAATCCAAGAATTTCAATGTGGCGCGACAGTAAAGAAAGACCGGGCTTTTGTTTTATCATATACAGGGTGTCCCAGTATGAGCGTACAAAAATTTACCAGTGGGTAGGCCAGACCAAAATAAGATTAAAATTCTTATAAAAAATCTCTCTGATGCTCGCCTAACGAGTTACAGGGTGTTATTTTGTAAAAAAACAACAATTTTCCGTAATAACTTAACTTAAATAACTTTAACAACTTAAAAACCGTTTCGTAGATTTAGGTAATTTTTGGGTAACGTGTACATCTATTAAAGGTCATTATAACTATATGGTGTTTGTTTAACTTTGACACTTGTGGTGGCCTAGGTCTACTCTTCCTTATGGTTTTGTCTTCATAACTCTTGTATATCCTACTTTTTCGTGAATTAACTAAGTTTTCCTTAATCGGCTATCAATTCTGAACAAAAAAGGTGCTCTTGTTACACAGCTCTAAAATCAACCATTTTCGAGTAAATTGAGTGTAAAGTACCGACTGTATTCCTTTATGCAGAAAAATATATGCAATGATTTTAAAGTTTAGAGTTAAACAAACACCATATAGTTTTAATGACCTTTAATAGATGTACACGTCATCCAAATATTACCTAAATCTACGAAACGAGTTTTTAAGTTATCTCGGAAAATTGTTTTTTTTTACAAAATACCCTGGAACTCGTTAGGCGTGCAGCGAAGAATTTTTTTTTATAAGAATTTTATTCTTATTTTGGTCTGGCCTACACACTGGTAAATTTTTGTTCGCTCACACTGGGACACCCTGTATGTGTTTTGTCATATATGCGTTTTGTGGTGTGGTTATGTCACAGTTTATCTTTTGTATTTCAGGTATGTTTGTGTTTCACAGAAAATAAATTTGTGTTTTTCGTAGAGCCGGCAGTTTTAGAAGTGTTTTATTTATGTGTAACTTGTAATTTTAGTTTTGTTCATATACCTATTAGACTTATTAGTGATTAGAGACATTTGCTCATCAAATTATTTCTACGGTATTTTTACAGTCGCAACTGCAAGTTTAGGTATATAAGAACATTTTGTAAATTTAAATATGTAGTGAATTAGGTATATGAATTATACTATACCTCATTTTCATTAATTTCATTCCACAGATATCGCAAAATGCCGAAACGAAAAACTCAGTCGAGGTTTTGTCTTTTGTACGAAGGAAATATTCCATATGAAGTCGCATAGGTACCTGAAGTATGTATTTTTAAAATTTTCTTTTCAAATACAAACTGTATCCACTCTTTTGGTAAACTTGATAAATACGGGAACATCCCAAGAACAAGATTGAAAAACCGTTATATGTAGATAAAATACAATATAAAATAAAGTTAATTTATTGTATTCTACAGTACCTGTATGGAGCAAAATTCCCGCGGTTTGCTGCGCATGAGTATTTGGTATTTTCTCCGTGAAAGAGACAATAGATATGATTCTGGACTACTCTAATTTGGCTTCACTTGAGAAACATGGTAAAGATTACATAGGCTCCATATAGTAGTATTATATATATGATATAACTCCATCTCATGAACCGGCTTCAAGAAAAGCTCGAATAGCTCAATATAGTAGTATTATATATATGATTTTCCCCAAACCGTCAAAAGATGTAGTATGGATGTTGTTTAGGAATTTATCATATTACAAACTTGCTAACGATTCTCCGTTTTCACTATAAATATAAATAGTCTGGTAAAATTACTTACGTAAGTAATTTTATTCCTGTGTTGCGTTCCTTAACAGCTCCTTATGTGGATGTGGCAAGCGGCTAACTATTGCGCCTAAAATAATTTTAGATGGCTCTTTAAACCCGCATTTTTTTGTATCAATGCACATTCAAAATTTAACGGCTTATTTAGAACTAGCATACCTATTGATTTAAAAGATATCAAAAAATATTCAAGAAAAATATTTAGAATGTACAAAGTGTCTAGTACTAGTAAATAAATACTAACATATACAATACACATATAGGTATTGGCCCTTTTCTTTTGCACCTGATTTCGGATTCATGATTTGATATGAGCCAATCACGCTCCTTTATTTTTTAATTCCACGAATACCATTGCAGATATTTTAATCATGATTCAGAAATCACATGCAAAAGAAAATGGCTATTATGTAGGTATACCTATATTATCTTTTATGAACTATTTTATATAAACAAAGGTCATGCATGAAGTATACAGGGAAGGAGCCTGTATTATTGATTTTGTTGCCCGAATTCTGTTCTGTATACCTATTTAAAATGGTTTAAATAAGAGAACAAATCAGCACCCCTAGCAGATTGACTCCGTTAAGATTATTTAGATGGCGGTGCAGGCGGTGAGCAGAAACAGCACCTCCTAGATTGAGTCCATTTACCTAGGCAGCGCTGAGCAAAACCATCAAAACTACATCGATGGTTACTAGGAGGTGGCTACCGCAAATACTAAAGATATAAAAGTGTATAATACATTTGTATAATATACTTTTAAAATACGTATTTTTTGTATTGTATAAAACATTTTATACTGGTATTATAATACCTATAATTTTTATAATATTTATTTATTTATTTATTTTTAAGAAGATGCCGAAAACAACTACTCCACAGGCAATGTGCCCCGACTGGCATTGCATATCTTCAGGATCTCCATAGGAGTCACCACATCTTTCATCGAGACTAACCACCAGGCACTGACCGGTTTCGCGCTTATTATGCGCTCATCATAGTGCCATATGTAGTGGACTCAATGAACGATGTTCCGGCATTAACACAGTGCCTTACATTGAATTTGACAATAACTGTCAGACTGATAGTAGCAAAGATCCAAAGAGCAGGGCTCTATACGTTATGTTTCTCACCATTGCCAACATTCACGATGACCATTTGGGAATCATGTCGCAACATCGTTCATCGATTCCACTGCCTATGGCACTCTGATGAGCGCATAATAAACGCGAAACCGGTCAATGTCTGTGGTTGGTCTCGATGAAAGATGTGGCGACTGCTATGGAGATCTCGAAGTAATGCAATGCCAGTCGGGGCATATTGCCCGTGGAGTAGTGGTTTTCAGCATCTCCTTCAAATAAATAAATAGGTCATCTCCCTCAAAGACAATATAGAGGTCACTGCTATAATGAAGCAGTAGGGGGGAAATGAGAGTTCTGGACCAAAATGTGCACCCCCCACCACTTTCCCCCCCACCACCTCCCTCCACTTTCCCCCACCACCTCCCTCCACTTTCCCCCACCACGCCCCCTCCACTTTCCCCGCCACTGTCCCCTCCACTTCCCCACCACTTTCCCCTTCACTTTCCCCCCTCCACTTTCCCTTCACTTCCCCCACCACATCCCCTCCACTTTTCCCTTCACTTTCCCCCACCACACCCCTCCACTTTGCCCCACCCATACCTCTTTACTCCCCCCGCTCACAAGTCAACAACCGGTCGAGGTGAGCAGGTGTATTTTTAGAATCCGAAGGTGGGGTTATTCCTTTAAAAGAAGAATGTTTACATTACTTTAACCATTGCAACACTCAGCCACAAAATGTGGGATAGATTAAGTGGTTTTTCAAAATGGGTTTACGTGCTGATCAAGAAAGTATTTTTAAGAGAATCAAAACATTTTTTCGCACTACCCATTCGATCTTTCAGTTCAGAAGCATTGGGTAATTTTCCATTGGAATATTTGAGAAAGTTAAGTTGTGATGACATCGGTGCAATATATGAAAAACTTCCGAAGGCATACAAAGACGATGAAGTAATACAAGCGAAGGTGCTACGATGCTATGATCACTGGCCGACCGAAGGAGATATTCCAGACTGCCCCCCACCTTTTAGGATTAAGTGCTACCACTGTATCGTAAACAAACTACCTCCGAAAAGTGCAAGTGTTGTTGAAAGACACTTATTTGGACAAACAAGTTTTAACGGTTTCACAGATGAAGAAATTAAATGTTTTCCACTTTTTTATTTAATGTATAATGTTAAAGGAGAAACTTTAAAGCAAAGATGGGATGAGTTACCGAAAAAATATACAGCTAATCCATCTCTAATATCAAAATTACCCTGTTTGGAGCACAATCTAGAATTAGGATGGAGAGGGGCCGCATCTAAATTTGTTTACAAATATGAATGTTTTATGTGTTTGAAAGGTGAATAAAAATATTAAAAAATTTTACAGCTTTTTATTAAATAAAAAATACATAGGTAATACAGTCACAAATTTATTGTAAATATAAACATTTACATTATTCAGAAGTAGTAGTATCTACATTATTATTCTCATTGTCGGCAACAAACTCTTCGGGTTCTGTACTCCAATCCAACTTGAAGAGTAAATCGTGCGACAAATATTCTTGAATGCGATACAGGTAGTTACCCAATCCAACAGCTATCAATTGGTCCACCAGACAACTTTTACACAATAAACCTTCTAAATACTTGTCACATATACTAGCACCTTCGCCATATTTATCTTCTAGTTTCTTGCATTCTTCCTCAGAATACATCCGACCCATTCCATAAATTGCTTCATGCTGCGCATCAAATTCCAAATTTTGAAATGTCTGCAGCAAATGCCGCATACCACTTTGGAAATCTATTATCTCAGTATCTTTTACATAACACATCCACATGGTTCTAGAAAGGGTATGTTCTTAGTTGCTGCTGAATAAGAAGACTAACTGCTGCCAGTACGAAGATCCTTATTATACGTAGATCCCCACCAATAGACTAGATCCAAAACCGGTATTTCAAGATATTAAAATACCCTATCAACTTAAAACCGGTATTTCTGGATATGAATGAACAAGTTTTAAATTACAAATTTATATCAAAGTTTTGTACATAAAAGTCACTAATTTCATCGAGTTCATCGACTGATTCGAATTGTGCAATTAATTCTTCTAAATTGCTGTTACTAGTGTCAGATGTTGAAAGTATTTTCCTATGCCCCCACGCCAACGTCGTTGTGAGACCCGGTGGAACGTATCTTTTATCGTCGTGATACGATAAGGCGACTTTGTTTTTTAATTCAGTATACATAGTGTGCAAATGAGACCTGAATACATACATTTTTCGACACAGTGACCCACCATTCTCTACTATATGTTTATAATCAACAACACTCAAATTCTTGTTAATAATGTTTTTTGAAATGCCTTTCGCCTTTTTGGTTACACCTTCACTCAATTCAACACAATATGCTTTAGCTCCGGTGCCATAAAACATTTTAATAGGAGTACCCGCATACTCGTCTTTCATTTTACCTACAACAGATTGAGTCCTAGGCATACCGTAAACATTTATGTCTTTATAATTCGATGTATCAAACCAATCAATATTTTTCTTAATATCATCGTAAATGTCATTTGTGTGAATTTCGAGAATTAACGAATCTGTGTCAGTATAGCAAAGAGACGCGTTCTCACCATACGTCTGTTTAATGTAGTCGTAAAAGAAATTATATATAACTGTTTTTGATAAATCTAAAATACAAAAACCCGCGTATAAAGGTTTATTATAATTAATGGATAGATGCCCCATTTGAACGGCTACCAAGTTTTCCGAGAAAACTGATATCGATTTAAAATTTGGCATACCTACAAAACTCTGAGCCCCTTTACTACCGCGAATGTTCTCCCAGTGAGATAAAAGTTTTATGTCAACACGTTTATCCACATTCTCCATAGTTTTCCCATATATGGAGTTTGTGAAAAATTTAATGAGAGTTCCTTCAAACGCAGTTTTTGCTGAATTTCGTAATTTCGTATTTAAGTCTATATAAGGTTTCAACCAGCGCGACTGTGAAAATTCTAAAATTTTATGAATTTTCGTTAATTTTAAGCCATGCGCCAAACACTGCTTTAAGGTTTTGTAATGAATAACGTAGTTGGTTTTATTATACAAAGTTAGAAGAAGCTTTGAATATTTGCTGTTGGGTGGTGTAAAATTCTCTGGACAGAACGGTAAATCATTGTGGACGTCATGTAGGTATTCAGGGTATTCGATGTCAACTTGTAATACGTAGCCTTTTCCACAATCATCGTCTATTATTAAGGGGTTAAAATTGACAATTTCATCGCGATCTAACCACCTAAAATTACCCGTTGGAAGGCTTTGAGACATAGCCCAACCGTAAAGATTTGTCGCATCTAGATAAAGTATGAAAGAATTTGGTTTAGAAGCGTCATAATTACTAACGAGCGTATTATTAGCGATAGCTTTTCTTTTGCTGCATTGACTTATCCCACCACGAATACCCTTCCGAAAAAAGTGGAGCATATCGATGTCGGTAAGCAGCTCTAGAGTAACACCCGTCTTGCGTAACATGGCGTCCCAACTCAGTGAAGGAGCCGTCATATACTGGGCCGGATCGAGGTTATAATGTTTTAGTGAAATTTTACGAAAATTTTCAAAAACATCTGCTAGTAATAGTACGTCAGAAAGGAGATAGATATCAGAATAGTCGCCGAGAGTTTGACACTGAAAGGTGAACCATACATCAAGTGCTCGATTATATTCTTCATCGGAAATACCGTTATCCCGTAAAACATCAAAAAAATCATCCTTGGAAGGTAACTTTTCGTCATCAAGTTTTGACATACTATCTAAGTATGAATACGGGAATATCCCCTTACGACGTATTAACTCAAACTTATGATGATCTGGAAAATATTTTTTTATATCTACGCATTGTTCGGATTCCAGTGTTTGACTTAATTTATCCAAAGATGACGGTAGAAAACGGAATGAATCTACAAATCTCAGTTTAATATATACATCATTTTCGCTTCCGCTATTCTTCTCAACTAAAATATGTTTGGAAAAGGATATATATTTTTCTTTATTTTGTGCAAGAACATCAATTTTCTCCCGATTCAAAGCCAATTTTTTGATAAACAGGTGACTGTCGTAATTTGTTAAATTATGTAACACCACTGGAATAAATTTGGGTATCTTAAAATTTAAATTACAATTGACGTGTGCGGCACCTCTGTAAAATCCAGTCAAATGGCAATGATCACGAACTTTAATGCAAATATCATTAAAAGGTTTATTACAGATGTGACAATCTTTACTAGAGTTAAACTGTTCTTGTTCATAATCAGAGAGTTCCCGCATTGGTTTAACATTTTTTAAATGTTTGTTATATAGTTTAATTGTGACTTGTTCGAGTCTTTGTACAAAAGTTTCAGCAACGTTGACGCCGCGGTAATGCACTAATTCCGATAAGGAGTCATCAAAGTTACATTTCACGTAAAAACAAAATGAATAAGGTTCATGTTCGTACGCCTTTAAAGTGAATGAGGAATCCTCCGACGGTTGCACGTTTTGAATTGGTTTCAAAATACTTTCAAAATCTGCATATATTACAAAAGGTACAGCAAGCTGTTTTTCAAAATTAGTGAACTTTAGTAAATTTTCAGGAAGAGCTTCACCAAATTTGTTCAGTTTAATATCAGTTGTGGGCAATTTTGTATAAATGAAATTGCAGTCATGAGTCTGATGTAAATTTAGATGTTCGGGGTTTCGAAAAAATTGAAGGCAACCATCACATATATGTGTTTGACCGTTGTGACTGGATTTTTGTTTAGACGCTAATCTAGACAAATTTTTAATATAACAGTAATGACTATTTCCACTATCATCAGTAATGAGTAAAAGATTTACGTGTATGTTTTTACGAGATTCCGTAAAATGATACGGTCCTACAATTTCAAAAGTTGTCTTACCAGTTTCGAATCTGCTGCTAATACCAAATACATTAATTGAAATGTTATTCAGTTTTTCAAATTTGGGGATATCTTTGAGCTTAATAGGAAACTCCAAACCTTCAAAATTCAATGCAGTGGAATAATGTGGATAAGAAGACGTCCTAGTTACATGTGCAGAAGCAGGAAATAACGCAGCATTCACAGCCCAGGCGAAGCACTTGTTATCTCGATTGTAAATATTGATTACAGCTTTCTTGCGTTCAATTTCTTTGGGTAATTTTATATATGAGGAACCTCCTAACGGGTTGTATTGATTAATATTAACTTCAAGGAAAACAATTTGCTGTAAAGACCAGCCCGAATCACGTTCTTGAAATTCAGAAGCCTTTACCATTATGGCTTCAATAAACTCTTTATACATTTGAGATAAATCAGAGGAAAACGTTATGATTTGATTTCCCGTGTTGAATGATTTAAGGTCGAATATATCTTTGTCAGGTTTCACGTATGTGGAAAATAATTCAAAGTTAACCTTTAAGGCATTCCACATGCTCAGATGCTTAGAAATAAGTGCAGACACCTTCGGAAAAACTTCAGTAAAAAATTCAATATGATCAATGTGGTGGTGTTTACTTGTGAAACGATAACTGGCTATTCTAAATCTCATCGGGTTTTGAAGTTGTTCGACACCTTCTTCCACTGATGATATAACTATTCTGTGTGAGTTACGTCTCATATGACCCACAAAATGTCGTTTCGGTACACGTTCACCACATACAGGGCAGTCAACTAACGAAGTATTTGCTACAGGTGATACCACTACACTTTGTAGCACCTCATCATTAACAGTGGGCACTACATCACCGATGGGATTTGAAGTACTTGGTAGATCGCCGTCAAGTTTTATTTTCTTTGCAGGTCGAGTCGTAGCCGATGGACAACTGTCTCTAAGATGTCGTGACAAAGCAAATGTGGAGGAAAACTTTTTGTTACACGCTTGACAGTACATCTCTGACGTTACTTTCACAAACTCTAATCAACTAACTGTAAACATAAATATAGCAGGTATTTATACAAGAACTTACATACGTACCTGCTTTTACTATAATAACTCATTCTGCAAAACCAGTTTGACAACCGGTATTGAAAGCAGTTTAACCGGTAGCAGTTTAAACCGGTATTGAAAGCAGTTTAACCGGTATTGAAAGCAGTTTAACCGGTATTGAAAGCAGTTTAAACCGGTATTGAAAGCAGTTTAAACCGGTAGCAGTTTAAACCGGTATTGAAAGCAGTTTAACCGGTATTGAAAGCTGTTTAACCGGTTTGCAGAAAACCGGTCTTGAAACCAGTTTAACCGGTCCAAATAAAAGATATTTGTCTGATTTTCTAAGAGAGGAAGGGCCTGTTATACTGGTTTAACTGGTTAGGCGACAATTCTTTCAAATCACAACCCACCTCTCTGTATAAAAGGATCGATATATCTGTGGGATTATTAGTTATACTAACAATGACTTTCCCAAAGTCTTGGGATAATAAAGTAAAGGTTGCAGCCTTCCCATTTCGACGGGACGATGCAAGGGTATGTCATAATTGTTGGAGAGCATGGCATTCAGAGGAGTTCAACTGTATTACGGGTCTCTGTAGTGGATGTAGAAAATTGAATCCAGGTAATATTAATATGTCAACAGAGAAACAGTGCTCCACCGCAGAAGGTCCAAAGTGTTCCAAGTGCTGGTGTGTGCTACAACAAACAAATTTCGGTGTCTGCAGGGACGTTTGTAGCATATGTTCCAACGAAAATAATTCCATGAAGCAAAGATGTCTTGTTTGCGATGAAGTAGGGGCACATTACTGGAATAATATTTGTCGAGGATGTTTAGAAAAAGTAGAGTTTTTATGTGAACAGACCGGATATACATTTTGCAATGAGAATCATCATTTTCAGTTATGTTGGTGCCTGAAGTCTGATGAACAACTGATTCGAAATAAACCGAATCGAGACCTCCCTATAATGGCTATTATACATAGTACATAGTCACTAGTTAATACATGTATTCGCTTATTAGCGATAAGCAATTTAAAAATATATTATGCTTTTTAGAGATGTTTTGTTTTATTTAAAAAAATATAGCAAGTAAGTTTTAGATTAAAATTAAGGTATCATACCCATATATTAAAGACTATAGACGTTTACTATACATTTGCTTACATTCGTTTGAGTGTAGTGTAAAAATTTTATAAAGGTTTCAAAGATTTTCTGAAACTGAGTTCTTACTAATATGAGAACTATAGGACTTGGTTAAACTTCACCTTTATACTGCAGATAATTTAATTCTGCGTATAAATTTTTAATACAATTAGAGACTATAGATATTCACTATAGATTTGCTCACTTCGTTCACTTTTGAAAGTATTTATCAAATTTACTGATTAATGAAATTTATTAACTGATTATCACTTATATTTTTTATGTATTTAATATTTTTGTTTGTAAGACCTGAAAGATAGAAAAATAAATAATACACAAAATGCATGTGACACATATATTAAAAATATATTTACATTTTTCTTAAAACTAAATTAAAAATATATTTACATTACCTTAAAACTATTTTTTAGAAAACATTTCCACTTTTTCTGGGAAATTATCGACAAAGTGTCCGTACATGTTAATTGCTTGGCTGATATGTCGATAATCGGTGGTCAACCCCTCGAGAATAATATTCAGCTGCCGTTGGTGTTCCCTAACTTCCTCTATATTCTGCAGTACAGCTGCTCGGCGGGCTTCCATCTTATTTGTAAATTGATTACCTTTTTCGGCCAAGCAGCTTCTAAAATCAGCATACCATGTTTCCGACTCCTGCACTAGTCGTTCGTGCTCATGGTCCGCTTTCATTTTTAAGTTAGGGAACACCTCCGGCAGTTCTTCTTCTCGGCTAGGGGTTGACGTAATTGCGGTTCTAAAGTCCGGGACATCATCATCCTGAACGGCTCGACCTGCTGCCAGACCGCTACTTGAAGCTACGGGGCTCATAGCTCTCCTCTTCGTGGGTTGCTGTGCAGATGTTCTCTGTCTCTTCTTTTGGTGTGATGATGGCTGTGGTAAAAGTGTGGCGGTAGATGGTGGGCCCTGTTCCGAGTTTAATGGTTTCAGCGTGGAGAAAGGCCCATCCAACACTATAACGCTCTCCACAGCTTCATTTGCCCGTTGAATATTGTTTGCTGCAGCAAGCCGGGTATCGAATGACGCCTCATCATCCGTCTCTTCATCCAGCACTATAACGCTCTCCACATTTTCATTCGCTCGTTGAATATTGTTTGCTGCAGCAAGCCGGACCTCGAATGACACCTCATCACCCGTCTCTGCACCATCGGAAACTGTTTTATTTACTAATGAAAAATACGATAGTTGACGACTCATTTTACGTTGCTTACGTTACTTATCAGAATAGGTATACAAACTGAAGCCGTGTACTCAACTTGAAGTATTTAAGAGATTCCCACTTCCACCACTTTCGTGTTAGAAACCCGCGTGGGCACCAGTTTCTTTGTTCGAGGCGAGGATGACGCGGTACCTGGTACATCCTGGTACGAACTCGCAAAGTTGTTGTTGTCTAAGATCCTATCATTAAATTACATCGAAGCAGCCGGATTCAGAATTTTAATAAGATCATTTATAATCCTGTCTACATCATTAAATTAATGAGCACTTTATATTCCGAAATTTAATGGGATCATTAAATTACATCGAAGCAGCCGGATTCAGAATTTTAATAAGGTCATTTATAATTCAGTCTACATCATTAAATTAATGAGCACTTTATATTCCGAAATTTAATGGGCTATTTGCATAATTTATAGTTGGTATTATCCACTTGGAAATAATAAGGCAATTTATAATCATGTTAGCGCGATACGTTGAGTCCGGACTGCATTCCATTCCCAGCCTTCGACGTTTAATATATGTTTTCATATATTTCAAAGCCTACGGCGACTTTTAATTTATTTTTAAAGAAAACGTATTTAAACTGAGCTGAAATGTATTATACGACAGTGAAGAAGCAGATACCTATTAAGTCAGTGTAAAGTAATAGAAAAATGTTTTTAGACGAGTGCATCAAAGAAATATTAAAAGAAGAGGTGACTCGCGACAACGTATTCATCTACTTCTGGACATTAGATAAGGTTAATAAAAATGTGTGCACCGACTGCTGGGTAGATAAGCTCCTAGAACACGGAGCTCAACCGACATTAAAACGAGTATATGTAAGTTACGCACTACATACAAAAATAAATGACTACGACCGCCGGCAATATTTTCTTATTACGGCGTTGAAACGTCGGTTGACGTTGTCAAGTGAATGGGTGTCACGATATGAAAATCATGACATTATGATTGACTACCTTCTAGAAAAAATGGGGGATGCGGGCGAGCTCCAGCATCTTCGCGGATTGGAGGAATTTCTTCCCAAGAGGGTAGTGCTGGACATGAAGAACGATGATTTTTTAAAAATTAAAAAGACTTTTTATAATAATTGCCATTTATGTGGACAATATTGCGATTAATGTAATATTGAATTTAGTATATTGTACTTATTTATAAATAAAAACTCTGTGATACATTCATGTGTTTATTTTATGTTTTTAAATATAAAAATTTTGATATAATATACAAAAATTATACTATTTCATTTTTATTTATCCAAGAATTATAAGTATTATGTAAGCCTAACCATTTCACAAATAATTTACTGCCTTTTTTCCTAATAACCTTTTCAACCAGATACACGTTGGGGTGTTTAGTTTTCTGAATTTCTTCGGTGTAGAAAGCACCCTGAATGTCTTGATTGTTTTGATCTTTTAACAGATATGTTGTTGGATTGGTCCTATTAACTTTTCTTATGACAAATACTTCATTGCTCCAATTTGGCGTATATCCTTTGCTAAATGCTTCCCTATATTTACTAATCCGTACGTGATCTCCTACTTTAAACTTTACAGGCTTTGAATCGATGGTTTTTATGCGGCTATAAGCTGTTTGCAAAACCTGCTTAGCATTTCTCTTATTGATTTTCCTAGGAGCCAGTCCGTGCGTACTATGCGGTGTATTATTATACTTATTCACAATATCCTGCAGTGCATGTATCCACTTGTAAGACCCTTGAAGGCTGAATTGTTTCCACATTAAATTTTTTAATGTACGGTTTACTCTTTCTACAATACTTGCTTTTAAATTGGAAAAAGTGCTGTAATGATTAATTTTAAACTTTTCCATCAACTGCTTAAAGTCTTTATTGTAAAATTCTTTACCTAAATCAGTCTGACAGTTTCGAGGTTTATTTTTCATCTGTGTTAAAATTTTAGCCATGGCAGCAGTCACATCTTGCGCTGTTTTTCGTTTAACGGGTTCAACCCAAACAAATTTACTAAATACGTTAATAACAACAAGAATATATCGATATCCGCTGTTAAATTTTGCATAAGGAATCATTTCAACCAAATCTGCCTGAAGTAGATCATTTAATCCTTTAATGATGACATGCCTTCTTCTAAAATTCTTTCTAGCCGCTTTATGTAGTTCACTAACTAACTCCTCTTTAACATTACTCATTTTTTGTTATGGGACACTGCAGCACTAGTTGTACAAACAATGCTTGCTCGATTGTTTCGTGGCTTACAAAAGAGAGTACATCTCCCTTATGGATAGTTTCACCGATTAATTGAACTGCGTAACGTGGCGCTTCTTTATTCAATCTCACGGATGTGACTAATGGCACAATATCGATACTCTCTAGTTTCCCTGTTACCGGAAATATATATTCCGTGGTCAGATTATCTAACTTATACTCCTGTGCACTATCGGATTTTCGTATTCCACGTATAGTTATTATACATTTAGAATGAAGACGAGGAGAGGGACCAGTAAAATATGAAGAGATAGCGGTTATGTTGGGATAAGGATCAGCTCTAGCCCTTAACATGTGACGACCAAATTTATCGATAGTCATGTTTATCTATCGACAGTTTGCGATTAACTGAAGAATCTGTCAGACACTATCTACTTTATAATTTTCATCTCTCTCAATTCTTCAATAATTGAGATTATTTCATTAGTATGACCGTTATTTCCAGCCATTTGAGAAGCCGCTAACAAACGTAGTCTATTGATTATCTCGTTTGGGTCATCGAAATAGACGTAATCTATTTTATTGCTTGATAAATCTAACATACCTCCTGTTGAGCTGTGCTTAAGTGATTTGGTTCTGCGTAATGGTCTACTTGGAGGTGGAGGCTTTGAAAATGCTCTTGGAATGGCGCCGGTAGTCACCTTCAGTATCCCTTTTTCAACCAAGTACGGTTTAATTATCGTTCTATACTTTTCGTTCTGTGAGCCCTGAATTTGCTCTTCAGGGTTATAATGTCTATGGTAAGCATTAGATCGTTTCAAAATATCCATATAATTATCCAAGTCTGTCTGCTGGTATCCTATTGGTTGTTTTTTGAATAGTAATTCATAGAGGCCCGGTGTTCCAGTGTAGGTTACGCCATTCACCTTAACATCGTTACCAACAATTTCTAGATCAGCGCTCCCAATCTTTAGCTTTTCTGAAATAGCATCATGTTTCACACCATACTGTCGATCATTGTCTTTCTCATACCCTCTTACTGATAAATCAATATACTGACGTGGTAAAGGTTCGTAAGCTTCCAAGTATTCCGCATAAACTTGCTGATCGGGTAGATTTTGGAGGTATAGACGGCTTTTTTCCACTTCTTGATCAATTAAGTCGCTACTGTTTTGCTCGTCGGCACCTGAAACATTTGCTGCGGATTCATACTGATAGGTGTCTTCAAGAAAACTCGGCATAGACATGGGTAACGATGGTAGATATTTTTTGTAGGGATCGACTTTAAATCTCTTTGGTGTAGACGTTGGGGTTTCAAATTTGAATTCCGCGGGCTCTTTTTTAATAGATACATCCGATTTTATGTTGGATAACAATTCTTTCAGCGGCTCCGTAATAGGTTTATACTCTTTCTCTAACTTATACTGCGATTCATCTATATCCGATTTTAAGCTTTTGTATTTTTCCCTAATAGATTTTTGTGTTTTAATCAATTTTTTCACCAGCTGTTTATTCATGGCTATTGTGGTACGTAATGATGGATTTTGATTAGTGTAAATTTATTTATAAGAAATATTTTAGGGGTAAATGTATGCATCAAACCCTTTTCTGTACCTTCCATGTCTTAGTGGGCATTCTTTATCTATAACAAGGAATCCATATTCGTCTTTCCAGCATACACCGCATATACCCTTGAATTGTTGAAAGGACATATCTACATTGACGTGATCCTCATATACATGTTTCAAATTTGTCATATCTTGTTTGAAAAGCACAACAAAATTTGAGTTATCTCTAATAAGCTGCTTCGGAATCGACGAATATGTCTGACATAAATAGAAACAGTCTGTATTTTTATGCCGACCGAAACAGAAATAGTCCCTCATAATGCTCTGATTGCAGCACACTACGTCGTCAAAAATAATTATAGAATTTGGTTTAATTTCGCTGGGAGGGAGTACATCAGTACCATCGCTAAATTCATAATATCCAATCTCTTTTATAGGTTCCAACAGTTGTTTCAAGTAGTGGTATTTTGGTTGATATAGAGATTTCGAGTAAAGGTATACATTTTCAAATCTCAAACCATTTGGGTGTTCTAATAAACTTATCATTACATTTGTTTTTCCACACCCTGATGCTCCTACTAGCAACCCTCGCTTTGATGAGCCTGCAAAGAGAGGCCCGTGTTTTTTAAAATCACTTCCCGATGAAACCTCATCATGATTTACAACTGGTAATAAAATTTTCTGTTGCTCGATCCTCATTGTATATTGAAACGTAATCGACTATCGACATCTGCACAACAGCGAAAGTATTTATAAGGAGCATTCGTTGTAGCGCGTCTAGTGTATCTTAACGCTTCATACAAGTATATATAATGCTCTCACACAACCCATCTCCGATTAATCGCAAACAGAAAAGCACAAAGAGAGGATCTGGGTTTGTTAACACTCTTATAAACAAATTGCCATTTGAACTCCATTTACCTGGCTATCAGTACTGCGGTCCCGGCACCAAATTACAAAAGCGACTGGCGCGAGGTGATCCTGGAATCAACGAACTCGATCGACACTGCCTATCGCATGATCTGGAGTATCAAAAAAGCTCTAATCTAAACGATCGTCATAAGGCCGACTATCAATTAGAACAGCGCGCTTGGGAGAGAGTTAAGTCGAAAGACGCTAAATTAGGAGAAAAAGCGGCTGCGTGGTTTGTCACTAACACCATGAAAACTAAAAGAAAATTAGGTATGGGGTTAAAAAGGAAAATGAAATTGAAAAAGGGGAAAGGTGTTCGTACTAGGCGTAACAGAAAACAGAAAAGGAGGATTATTCCGGTACCTAAGAGGGGAGGATTCTTACCGCTTTTAATTCCAATACTGGCTGCATTAGGCGCTCTTGGAGGCGGAGCTGCGGGCATAGCGAAAGCAGTTAACGATGCTAAAGCAAACAAACAACAGTTGGCGGAACAGCAACGACATAACCTCGCCATGGAGGGGGTAGTCGCAGGCAAGGGACTGCGCTCGAAAGGTAGGGGGTTGTATCTGGCTCCGTATAAAAAAAACTCCCAATGACGCTACCACGCCGCGCATTAACAAATTTAGATCTAGAAAAATTTGCCAAGAAATTGCGTATCCCCAATTTCCGAGGTGTGTTTATGAGCGATGGTTTACCAAAGAAAATACGAAAAAATGAATGCGGTATCGTTAATTTGGATATTTCATCTGGACCTGGCACGCATTGGACTGCATACGTAAAGAAAAATAATACTATAATATACTTTGATAGTTTTGGAAATTTAAGGCCTCCTAATACGGTAGCAGAGTATTTCTTCAGCGATGGTAGCTTTAACGTAGTGAAATATAACCACGACAGATTCCAGCAAGACAATTCAATTAATTGCGGTCACCTGTGTTTAAAATTTTTATATAATACTTGTAACTGATAAAAATGCTTTATTATAAATATACTTTTGAATCAAACAACATGTCTTTGACTTTCTCTCTTTCGGGGAGTTCATCAGTATTAAGTTCTGATTTTAACCCACCAATATATTTAGACGATGATGCCGAATATGTTATTGGACTGATCAACTTTGAAACGTTCAATGTCATCCCCAACATCGACGAAACAAATAATACCTTGACCTATGGTAATAGAACATTACGCATTCCAATTGGTGCATATGAAATTGGTGACATTAATAATTACTTACAGACAGTTATTGAACAACCTTCTTATATTAATATTATAGGTAATCCTGTTACATCAACTGTTAAAATTGATACCAATGTGTACATTGATTTTACGCAGGATACCTCCATAGGTCGTCTCTTAGGATTTAACAAGAGAATACTGAAAGCTAAAGAACTAAACGAATCTGATATTCCCGTACAAATCCTTAAAATTAACGCGCTATGCATAGACTGTAACATAGCGATCGGATCGTACGCCAACGGTCAACCCGTCCATATAATCCATCAGTTTTTTCCAACAGTGCCGCCGGGGTATAAAATAGTGGAGGCGCCTCTCAATGTTCTGTATTTCCCTGTAACCGTCAAGACCATCAACAACTTGATCATTAAAATACTCGATCAGGACGGAAACTTGGTTAATTTTCGCGAAGAGGTCATAACAGTTAGACTGCATCTAAAGAAGCTCACTTAACGAAAGAAAATGGTTGTTCGTTATAATATTATGTATCACCCCCAAAGAATGGTGGCTAAACGCAATTATAAAAGGGGGAGCAAGAATAAATTCCCAGTTAGTTCAAAAAGGAACATTCACAAAGTAACACGTGAAAATAAGCTATTTCTGCAATCCCTGGGTTTTAAAGTTTTAGTATAATGGATATTCTCAATGTTAACCAAAAACCTCTCGTTGACAATTCCATTGTCGACTTGGAGTATCATAATTACCAACCTTTTGTAACCGGCAAATTTGATTATAACGATGAAATTAGAATTTCAATTCAAGAACTGGACTTGTATACTTTACCGTGTGAAAGCGTGCTATACCTCGAGGGTAGCTTGACTAAAGACGATGGGACACCAGCTACTAAATTAAAACTTATAAATAACGCTTTTAGTTTCCTATTTAGAGAAATTCGGTATGAGATGAATGGAACTGTTATAGACTCTGTTCGAAATGTCGGACTAACGACTACACTTAAGGGACTTTTATCTTTTAATGAAACTGAAAGCGTTGGGCTTAAAAATGCGGGTTGGTTCCCCAAAGATAGTATATTACCAGACAGCAATAAATTTAACGTATGCATTCCACTTAAAATGTTAATGGGCTTTTTTGAGGATTACAGAAAAGTTATTTTAAATATGAAACAAGAACTGGTTCTGATTCGAAGCAGTAATGATTTAGATGCGGTAACGTCGGTAGATGAAACGGAAAAACCCAAGATAAATATTGATAAAATTTTTTGGAGAGTTCCACATGTGGCTGTTGAGCTAGAGAAGGCACTTTATTTAGGTAATATTATAGACAAAAATATTGAAATACCACTTGCATTTAGAAGTTGGGAACTTATCGAAAATTCTTCTATGAGTGGAACCGATAGATATACTTGGCCCGTTAAAACTAGTACTAAACTAGAAACTCCGCGACATGTAGTAGTCGCTTTTCAAACGGATAAGAAAAGTAAAGTCACTTCTAATATGAGTACTTTTGACCATTGCAATCTTACGAATATTAGGGCGTTTTTAAATTCTGAGAGATATCCTTACCACGACCTTTTCCTTAACTTTAAAGATAATAAATTCGCGACACTATATGAAATGTTCTCCAATTTCCGAAAGTCATATTATGAAATCGGTAATGAACCAATATTTACCCCACAAGAATTCAAATCCCTTTCGCCCATAACTCATATCGATTGTTCTCGTCAAAAACAATCAGTTCAATCAGGGTCGGTTGTTCTGAGAATTGAGATGGAGATGACCGAAAATATACCGAAGGAAACTGTAGCTTATTGCCTCATTTTGCATGACCGGTTATTCCGGTATACTCCTGGCAATAAACTTGTTAGACAGGATTAAGAGGGTACAACATTCGCATAACCGGTTATTCTTGTATGGTTAACGTATTTAAGAACGTCTGCGTCATCTACCACATTAGTATCTGATGATGTTCAAGTACGGAAAGCTGCTGCGAGAACATCAGAAAAAACTTAAAAATTTACGAAGAGCGATAGATTTATACATTTTAAAAGTGTCTGTGCTGAATAAGTTAGCCCGCTTACAAATATGTCATTAATATTGGACGTGCAAGGATTTAGAATCGAAAACAATAAATTCGTAGTGAAAGAACTGGCCGGCTTTGATGGACAACGAATATGTCACTTTGTGTTTAAACCACCATTTTCATTCAACATGCTCCCTTCCAAGTTACAGACGCAAGCACTATGGTTAACAGCAAATCATCACGGTCTTGATTGGGAAGATGGAACAGTGCCGCTACACCTGTTTGGAAAAATTTTACAAGATCTACCCATATACAATATTTACGTAAAAGGTCGAGAAAAAGCCAACTACATAAGGCAGTTTATTGGTACTCCTGTAACTGAACTTCCAGAGCAGCCCGCATTACAGAAGGCTTCTCCGAAATGCTTGTATCATCGTGAAAATAATTATTGTATTTGTGCTCTTTCCACTGTATATTCCTTATACGAAAATTTTATAATGCATTAAATTTTAATAAAACCAAAAAATTTACTAAATATTTGTTTTATTTCACTTAATTATAAACATACATACATTTAACAAAATCTTTGACAATATATTTTATATCTATGGGCGCTGTCCAATATGGGATTAATGACTTTTAATAGCTCCGTTATTTTCCTTTGAAAGTGAGCTCGATCACTAGCAATAGTTTTCCAATATCTCTTCCTAGATAAATTATACGCGAACTGCCAAACCACAAGATTATAGATTTTATTGTCGTTTTCGTTAAATGTAACTTTCTTCACCATTTTTTTGAACTGCTACACTCCACCTTTAAGATTTCTGGATAAATATAAATTAATTCCAACAGCATTGAAACATTTTCACTATTACGGTTTTTCGTTGGTTGAACGAGATTCCAAACATTTTCAAATATATCTCCTGGTTGACCTAGAAGTCCGTTCTTCACAATATCAAAATAGTTGGAAAACTTCAATCTCTCCAGCATATCAAGTCGGTACTCGACTAATGGTATACATTCCCATAATTTGCAAATACTTTCATATCCAAGGTAAATATAAGAATTGTTTTTGAAGATTTTTATTACTCGAGAATATGATAATTGTTCAAACTCTATACGAAATTGATTCTCATCGATTGGTTCCGTCGAAGCGTTGCTGTATAAATAATTTGATACAACGCCTTGATAGGTAAGAAAACATTTCCAGTCTTCTTTGTTAAATATTATAACATCACATTTATTTCCGGATAGCTTCACGTACGGTTCAAATTGAAAGTCATACGCTAGTCCAATAGATACGAATTTAGATTTTGATTTGTTTAAATGAAACCTTCGCTCACCTATCACCACACAATCACTTTTATTTTGGAATGCCTGTGGAAGACTATTTGGTAAATCGATTTTCAAGTCAGGTAAGTTAAATATTCTCGCGCTATAAGACATATTGTTGAAGACCTTCTGAACACGATGATCAGAGATTGACCTTTATAATAACCCACCTTCGGATTCTAAAAATACACCTGCTCACCTCGACCGGTTGTTGACTTGTGAGCGGGGGGAGTAAAGAGGTATGGGTGGGGCAAAGTGGAGGGGTGTGGTGGGGGAAAGTGAAGGGAAAAGTGGAGGGGATGTGGTGGGGGAAGTGAAGGGAAAGTGGAGGGGGGAAAGTGAAGGGGAAAGTGGTGGGGAAGTGGAGGGGACAGTGGCGGGGAAAGTGGAGGGGGCGTGGTGGGGGAAAGTGGAGGGAGGTGGTGGGGGAAAGTGGAGGGAGGTGGTGGGGGGGAAAAGTGGTGGGGGGTGCACATTTTGGTCCAGAACTCTCATTTCCCCCCTACTTGAAGCATACGGAAAAACAGGTTCGTTATCTGTCTGTCAATTTGACAATAATTAACTGTCAGACAGATAGTAGCGAAGACACAAAGAGGGCACTACGGTGCGTTTCTCACCACTATTAATACCATAGACATAAGATTAATACCTATATTATGTTTTATATAAGTAGGTATACGTTTTCACCACAAAATATAAGTTTTCACACAATGGTCGCTAAAAATGCCCTCAAACAAAACCAGAAAAGACAAAAATATCAACTGTAAAACCTATAATGTATATACGTCAACAAGCCAAACATAAAAATCGTATTGATTCCTCTCGTTCCTCCGTTGACGCCGCATAGACTATAGCACTAGTCTAGTACTGTAGCATAGACGACGTTGTCGTCTATGCGAGTCAGTGAAACAAAAAGCAGTGCCAGGCCAGCAGCACATTGTCACCAATGCGAGTCACAGCAACACTTAAAAGAGTGCAAGTGCTACCTACTACTAAACCCATATATATAATACTACTATATGGAGCGTATGTAATCTTTACCATGCTTCACATGTGAAGCCAAATTAGAATAGTCCAGAACTCCAGAATCATATCTATTGTCTATTTCACGGAGAAAATACCAAATACGCATGCGCAGCAAACCGCGGGAATTTTGCTCCATATAGTGTAGAATACAATAAATTAACTTTATTTTATATTGTATTTTATCTACATATAACGGTTTTTCAATCTTGTTATTGGGATCTTCCGTATTTATCAAGTTTACCAAAATAGTGGATGCAGTTTGTATTTGAAAAGAAAATTTTAAAAATACATACTGAAGGTATGCGACTTCATATGGAATATTTCCTTCGCACAAAAGTCAAAACCTCGACTGAGTTTTTCGTTTCGGCATTTTGCGATATCTGTGGAATTAAATTAATGAAAATGAGGTACAATACCTATAATTAATTCATATAATTCACTACATATTTAAATTTACAAAATGTTCTTATGTACCTACACTTGCAGTTGCGACTGTAAAAATACCGTCGAAATAATTTGATGAGCAAAAGTCTGAGGATTAGCAGCTGGACCATCGTATTGAACATATTATGTTCAATAAGTACATCTAGGAAGCTAATATATACAAAAAAAATTCATTGGAATCGCGCTTCCCAAAAATTTTTTAGAAGGGTGTCCTGGTTTCATAATGGGCCACACTATATGACAAAACAAAAGCCCGGTCTTTCTTTACTTTGGTGCCACATTGAAACTCTTGGATTTGATTGGACAACACCTGGGCATGTGCAAAGAAACATTTGTCCGTGAAAGAGAACGAAATATATAACTCTATCTCATAAAGTGGCTTCAAAACAAACTCGATTAGCTCAATACTTAACGATCAAACGAACTTACCTGTGGAGTTCGATCGTAATTATATTCTGAAGGCGCTTCGTCCGGAGAGATTACTGTTTAACTATGTAGTAGTGCTTATTGGTTCTAAGCGACACACAATTGTTTAAAGAAGAAGAAGACATCCTGCGATCATGGATACAACCTACCTTACCAACATCCGGAAATACTTCATTAATTTTAAAGATATCTAATCAGCAAAAAACAATTTTGGTTTAGGTGGGCGGTTTTGCGGGAGTAATCTCTTCGGACGAAGCGCCTTCAGAATATAATTACGATCGAACTCCACAGGTAAGTTCGTTTGATCGTTAATTATATTTCATCGGCGCTTCGTCCTCGAGATTACTATTTAACTATGTAGATTTTTAAAGTAATCCTTAATTGTTTTTTGCTTGGTTGCTAATAATGCTTGTACTGAAACAGCCAAGAACAGAATCAAACACAATATGCTTATTTAGGCACCATACATATATTTGTATTATAAAATAGCTATATTACATAATATATATTATCCATCCTACTCTCCAATATTTAAAATCACCTTAGCAAATAAACTAGTATCAACTAAAGGTCGATTATAAAACCTGTCAAATACTTTCGATTTCTCCGTCCATCCTGCCGTTCTGCGGATTGTTTCTAATGAGACACCATGTCTGTATGCGGCAGATGTTGCTGCATGTCTTGTCGAGTATGCCGAAAATATGGTGGTGTCTATGCCTGCCTTAGTTAATGTTTCCTTAATCCACCTACTTCATGTGGGAGAACTAGCATGCTTGTCAGGGGGCCTTAAAGTAAGAAACAGGAATTCCTCTGTCTCCTCCCTTAGGGATGATGTAAAATGAATATAAGGAGATAAAACCGATGCTACACAAACTTCGGGTCGTTCACGAAAATAAGGGATGTTTAAACAAGGTTGCTGGCAATTTGACCCACTGGTTTTTATAGTGTCAGTTATCAAAATCTGTACACCCTCTTCAGAAATAACCACATTCTTTGTTCGAATTAGTGAGAGTGTCTGCATTCTCTGACTAGTTATAATAGCTAATAATGTAACTAATTTACATGTCAATCTTTTTAGGGAAAGCTGTTCATTTGGCATATATGTGGCCAAGTATACCAAAACTTTTTGAGGATACTTCTGAGTATCGATATTTTAAGTTACGATACTCGATATTTTGTATCGATATTTCTCCTTTCGATATATCAGTGGATCGATCCAATGAATGTAGGTATCGAATAACCTGTATCGAATATTAAATTGAGACGATAATAGTTAATTTTCTTATGTGCCAAACTCAAGAATGTTCACTTTGCTTTTATCTCTCAAGTATTTTAGAGTTCCTATTTTTTTTTAAATTGGGTATTTATGAAATAATAAACTTAATCACTACTTTACGAAAGCACTGTAAGCGTAGCTGCATTTTAAAAGTCAATAAATTATTCACATATTCTACTTTGTTGTTGTTCTTTATTTGCACCACCTGGTAAATAGTATTATGCGAAATACTATTCTAATTCTCTAATTAGATGTTTTTGAGAATAATAATTAACTACTAATTTGTTATTTAAATCAACGTAAAATGTTGAATTGTCGAGCAGAAATTTCAACTCTAAAAAGTCGGATCGGTATTCGATACGATATTACAAATATCGATTCTTCAGATTCGATACGATACAAGAATCGATATTTTTCAATACGATACAAATCGATACGCAGTATCGATACATTTCAGAGTATCGCCCAACACTACACCTGCGAGATATTTGCATTATATAACGGAAATCCATTGTTTATACAGAAGGTCCACCAAGCTTTATATGCACTATTGTATTGTTTCCTTGTGCAAACAGATAACGATTCTAACATTATCTTCAAACTGTCTTCCGTTAAACCCTTCACCCTGTATGCTTGCCGGATAATTTCGTCACCGCCAGGATAAGGCTGTCCGCTAGAGGGTGTAAATCCCTAAAAGGAGAAAACAATAGATCAGAATCTGGTCCTAGTAAAATAGGATCTTCAACTGCCAGTCTCAAAAATAAAGGGTACCATGGCTGGGAAGGCCAATAAGGCACCACCATAATACCTTCTGCCTTATCACTCATTATTTTCTTTAGTACTCTGAGAACTAAAGCAAATGGAGGGAAAGCATAAAAGTAAGTAGACCACTGAACAGTAAAAGCATCAATAGCTATGGACTTTGGATCTCTATACCACGATATATATTTTTCACATTTGCTATTTATATTTGTGGCAAACAAATCTATGTCCGGATTTCCAAATCTCTTTACAATTTTATCAAAAGCCCTGTCAGAAAGTAGCTATTCAGTTTCTAAAGATATTATACGTGAATCGAAATCAGCAAAGTTTGATTTTGATGGTATGTATCAGGCAAACAACCATATATCACGTTCCTCACACCACTGCCATATTTGTTTGGCAAGTTTGTTTAATTTTTTATGTTGAATACTTCCCATGCGGTTGATATAGGATATTGCAGTTGAATTATCAACTCTTATAAGAATATTTTCAAGATTTTAAATTCTTCATAAAGCATTGCAACCCATAAAAGATTGCTAATAATTCCAAAAAATTAATATGCTCACACTTTTCTATATTGTTTCACCAGCCATGAGTTTCTCTCTTCCCTACAATATGCACCCCAACCGCTAAGGGAAGCATCAGTAATTAGTTCTAAATCAAAAGAATCTTGTTTTAACGCAGCAACGGCATGGGAAATATTGCATATCCACCAGTCCAAATCACATCTTATTTCTTGTTGGTTTAAAACCATTATGGCATTGTAATTTTGATTAGATTTTTTTAGTGCCAAAAACTTCTCTCTTTCTAAACTTTTAATGTAAAGCCGACTATACTTTACTGCTGGAATTGCCGATATTAACAGTCCTATGAATTGTGCCAAACCCCTTATTCTACACATGGTTAATGCCTTAAATTTATTTGCTGCTTTATAAATTTTTTGTTTCTTTTCATAAGTTAACTCGATCGTCATCTTTTCACTGTCAAAAATAAAACCTAAATATCTACACCGTCTGTGAGGTGTCAATGAACTTTTCTCAAAATTTATTATAAAACCTAAATATTCCAACATCTTTAGAGCCTGTAACCCGTTCTGTGCACATTGCTGTTTGGATTGATTAAAAATTATTAAATCATCTAAGTATATCGCACATTGCATACGATTTAGACGGAACAAGGTAATTAGGGGTTTCATTAACTTTGTAAACACCTGTGGTATCGGTGCTAAACCGAAAGGAGGACAAGTAAACTCATACAGTACCTCCTTATACCTAAATCTTAAGTATTTTCTAAAATCAGGATGAACAGATAACATAAAATACGCATCCTTTAAGTTTATTGTTATCATGTAACACTTTTCTTCAATTAACTTTGCAACGGTTCTGTAATCTTCCATTTTAAAGTGAAAGGTTTCAATGAACACATTCAGCTGCTTTAAATTTAATATAAAGTGATTTTTGCCATTTGGCTTCTTTACTAAAAAATAAGGGGACAAGAACTGGTCTTTTACGTCTTTACAATTTACAACAGCACCCTTCTTAACTAAGGACTGTATTGCCTCATCCAATTCCCTAACTTCAGCATCCTTTATTTTTGATCTGACTGCAAACTTTTGATGGGGTGTTTGCACAAAGGGTATTTTATAGCCTCTTATCCATTTTATAACATTTGTGCTAGGATTTAAATGATGAAGATGTTCCCACCTGTCAGAAAATGATTGCAACCTTCCAGCAATACTTACCTCATTCAGTACCTCTTGGTTGACTTGATGCTTGTAACTGGACTGTACGGTTTTCTCACTCGAGATTGCCCATACTGCCTCGGGTCTCTCCTCCCAACTGTTTACAGGATTGCTCGATCGCTCAATTTTGTCATCCGCCTTTGTGACGTCATCGAAGATCCATGTAATCGAACTGTCAAAATATATTTTATATATTTCAAATATATATATTTCACATTTGCAAGAGAATTTTCGTATTTGAAAGATTAATATTTATTAAAGTTTGTAATAACAGTATAAATTGTAAGATTTAATAACTAATAAACATATTTCCCAAATTTAACAGGTAAGGATTTTGTAGTGGCGAGATACAGTGAAATTCACTGCAGTGCCCTCTTTGGGTCTTTGCTACTCCATGGATGGTGGCGACATCCATGGAGATATTGATGTAATGCAACGCCAGTCAGGGCATATTGGCCGTGGAGTAGTTGTTTTCGGCATCTTCTTCCAATAGGTAAGGATTGTTGTGAGTGTATCTAATATATTTATTAACAAATTATCTTTGCTGGAAATCTTAACCCAATTTTTGATATTAACTTTACTACTGATGCCTACGTTTTTTTTGCTACAGTGAGCTTAAAATTTATTTTAATTATTTTAGCCTTATTGGCAAATTATATAGGAATTTCAATTTCATTTTGGCTAGATTAGAATAGATTTATATAGGAGTCGACCTCCTGGCCTGGTCCACCGCGACCTAGAAGATCTATTGTGGCCACGGATTTCTTAAAATAAACTGGATCGCTGATTCCTAACTATCATTTTGTCAGTTGTAAGGTGGTCGCCACACTGTGCTAACATTCCATTGGCTAGTTTTCAGCTAATGATGTTGAGGTATTTACAGGGGGAAATTTTGAAAATAGTTTGGTGAGATATGGGCATATGACTAACTAAATATTACTTATATAGATGGATATGGGTATAAAATATGTACACTGTTGTAATAAAAATACTTTAGCAGCGGGTCTAAAAAGTTAACTTAATATAGGGTTATATCAAAAATTAAATTGTATTATTTGTGCATTAGATATGACGAGTAATTGACAGGACTGGACTCAAGAGTTATATTTGTGCAGCAAAGGTACACATAATTTTTTTCTATTTATAGTGCATTTCAAATAATTGGAATCATCTCTTTTTAATTTGACTTGCGAAATGATTTTCGACAAAGTCAAAATTTATGTGCTTGTAAAGACACTCCCTACATGTACAAATCCTCCAATGGTATGTCTGGTAGGTACCAATGTATATTAAATTCATTGACGACACTCTTTATTTCTCCTGTTACAACTTCATTTTTTAAATAAATTTTACATTAGCCGGAATTATAACTGGTTCATAATAGTTACTTGTCTAAACATAATTTAGTAACTAACCCAAAAAACTTTAAAGTAACATGGTTTGTCAACCAAGTATTTGAACCTTGTCTGATTGCAGTATAAAAATTAGTTAGGATCAGTTTAGTATATTGTTTTGAGAAATTCTAATATCGATACCTTTTTGCCAAAATATCGTAAGTCACTCACTAAATTTTACCTTAGGCTACTTACGACAATTGTGCCACTCTGCCTGTTACAGTTCTGTTACTTACGATAAAATGTATGCAGTTATTTAACCGTGAAACATTTAAATACGCTTACATATTTATGGATCTATCTACCTCTGCCAAGATGTGTATTTGCATATTATACTTACGATAGATCCATAGTCATTTTCATGGAAAATGTCACTTACGATAGTTTTGGCAAAAAGGTATCGATATAAGGTAGGTATTTATCGAAGAATTAGACATATGTTTGTAGTTATTTTAATTGTGGCAGGAGCTGCATATATAAAAAGCCACGATGAAAGTAGCTGCACGTCTTATCAGTAAAAACGGCACTAAAAAAATATTTTTTAACTGAATGACATCATACCTACCTTAGTAATGTCAAGTAGTTATTAGTCAAATTTATACTTTACACTGTTAAGATATATTAAATATTGTGAATGAATTGGGATAGGTTAATCAGTTATTTTGTTATAAAATTACATGAAGTTTATAATACACAATATGGTAATAACTGCTTTTCTAGAAAATAACATTAACAACTTCAAAACTCAAAATCATTATGATTATAGTAGGAATTTAATAAAAACACATTTAAAATATAATTTATACACACAATCACATTATAATAGGAGTTTTATCCACACTTATAAAGCATATAAAGTAACCTATTATCCACTACTGAAATAATAAAAAAATATAAACTTAAATCAACCAAATTTAATTTACTTATTAAAATTAACATTAACATTTATATTAATAGACATTTCGTTCTTCGCTTTTTCATATTTCACTTCGTTTCCGTTAATAGGAAGTTTGTAGTTGCTTCTTGCAACAAATTTTGGATGTCTCCTTCTCCTGAGGAATGACTTGAACGAGAAGAACCTTGGATTTTCCTTGCAATACCAAGTTTGTTAGATAGGGAGTCTTCAATATAGCTCTCTGCCACAGCAGGGCTCTTCCACCCACCATGCCGCTTGATGGGTGTAAAGTTGGCACCTTTATTTCCCAATAAAGTTATTGAAGTGCACCCTCATATAGTGGCCGATATAAGCTTCCGCGTTTGCAAAGTTCAGAAACGATGCAACTTTTGATGGAACTTTTGCCAATGTGTTGATTCCAACAGGCTGAGAAGTACATTTTTGATTCTTATAATGTAAAAAGAATCTGTTTTGTGATAAGTTCTTTGGTCTTAGGGAAATACATTTTCTACACATCTCTACGTCGTTGATAGAAAATCCTTCATTTATAATTTTAAACGTTCGTGAAATGCCGGTCTTGGTATCTAGTATCGAAACAACTAGATACGCGCCAGTGTCCTATACATTAGTGATTTTCAAATTCGTCAATTCGTAGCATCGACAAGCACCAGAGACTATTACTATTACTAGCGCAACCTAAAATGATTCAAAGTATTATTAATACATATTGTCTAAAAAGTTAAGAGTTATTACCTTAATCATAATATATTCTTTATCACAAGATTTAGTCAAAAATTCTTCAATTTGCACTCTTTCCAAAACTGCAGCCTTTTTCACCTTGTATCTTTTCGATTGACTCTTCAGATAACAGATATCTACGTTTTTAGACTTTTATCGCAACCTTCAACATTGAATATTGAATACTTCGACCAAATGGATGAAATGATGAAATTGCATGTTTTTTCTTCAGATTAAGAAATAAATAACTTTCACCTTGCACACAGAATGTCATTTATAAACCACAAAACAAAAAGAAAATATAAAAGCAGTGATGTAACTCAACAGTGTTACCATCATTTAGTTCATAAAATACCTAGAAGTTAGCACAGTATGGCGGCCGCCTATCAGTTGTTATTTTTAACTACCCCCACCAGTATGTATTAGCGATCCAGTTTATTTTAAGAAATCCGTGATTGTGGCACTCCCAACCTATAGAGCACTCTGTCCAGCCCTGTCCTGTACATTATATAGTATAGCTGCGAACAGTATACCTACATGTTGCTTATTGTAAAAAAGCAGTTAAGATTATTAATTATATTGTAACGTTTGTCTAACCTCCAAACTGATTAAACCAGCTTGTTCGACAAAACAACACAAATCTTTATTGTCACTAGATACAAACTTCAACTCTTTTTCACAACTGTCAACACAAATTCCTTAGTTTGACGTTTCGACTTAACGCGCTCACGCTTTCGACTGAAAACTCCTCGTCCCCTTGAAATCACGAGTATTTATATATTTTTCAAGCTTCCGGAATATTCGGGAGCCTCTTTTTGGATTCCGGAACATAATGGAACGATTCTATGACTTAAAGGAAAATTCTAGATTAGAAACGTCAACCTAAAGATTTTACAAATGTTAATTTATAAACAATAAGAAATGAATTAACAAAACAGGCAGATTCACTAGCAAGGTAGGTGACCTTCCGTAACACTGCTCCTTTCTCAGAACTGATCGTCTCGGTCAGGTTACTCCATTGTCCGCATGGTGTTCTTGATAAGGCGTCAGTCGATCTATGTGAACAATCTTCATTTTGGATTGAGGATTTCTTTGGATCCTATACACGACATCGTTTAACCTGGTCACAATCGAATAAGGGCCTTCCCAAGATCTCTGTAATTTAGGTGATTTACCCCTAGTCCTCTTTGGGTTGTACAGCCAAACTTTATCATTTTCATGAAACCCACTACTGTTGGCACGTAAGTCGTAACGGGTCTTCATTCTGTCACTTTCTATTCTCAGCTTTTCTCGTACCTCCTCATGTACCAACTTTATTCGATCTTTCAGGTGGCGGAGATAGTCACTGATATTTTCCTGATGTTCTGGTCTATTTGCAATGAGGTCTATCGGTAGACGTAATTCGTTGCCAAAAATCACACTAGCTGGTGTTTTACCAGTGGTTTCGTGAACTGCTCCTCTATATGCTAAGAGAAATGGAGGAAGGCAGGTGTCCCAGTTGGTCTGCTTTTCATTCACGGCTGTTTTGAGGAAATTTTCAATGGTTCGATTAAATCTCTCGACCATTCCATCTGATTGTGGATGAAGAGGTGTTGTTCTAGTTTTCGAGATACCTAGTAGTTGGCAAACATTCTGAAATACCTCAGATTCGAAGTTCCGTCCTTGGTCAGAATGGATTTCCCTCGGAACTCCATAACGGCATATCCAGTTTTCAAATAGGACCTCTGCTACGGTGACTGCTTCCTGATGAGGTATAGGATATATTTCTGGCCACTTGCTGAAGTAGTCCATAGCTACGAAGATATAACGATTGCCAGAGTCACTTCGAGGAAATGGGCCAGCTATGTCAATAGCTATTCTTTCAAATGGAGCACCGACATTGTACTGCTTCATCTGTCCGCGACTTCGAGTCATTGGTCCCTTGCTAGAGGCGCAGGTTTCACAACGCCGGCACCATTCTTCCACATCGGAACGACTCCCAAGCCAGTAGAATCGCTCTCTGACTTTGTTCAAAGTCTTATTGATTCCAAAATGTCCACCACCAACGCCACTATGAACCGCTTGGAGAACTTCTGGAACTCTTGTCCTGGGTAATACAGTCTGGTAGTTCCTTTCTTTGCCGTCCGGACTCTCCCATACTCTTTTTAGTAGGCCATTTTCTACAACTAGGGAGTCCCATAATGCCCAGTAACTTTTCAGAGATGGAGATTTATTAGAAATATCCTGCCAATCAGGTCTATCCATTTTATTTATTTTCCATTGGAAAATTGAGCCAAACTCTGGATCTTCACTCTGTGCTTTAGCAAGGCTTCTACTATCCCAATGTTCTGGGCCTTGGATGCTAATTATTCGGCAATGAAAATCGTCCTGTTCCCTTGCTTCCTGTCGCAAGCAATATCTACAATCAGGAAGGCATGGCCTTCTGGATAAAGCGTCAGCGTTGCGATGGCTCTGTCCTCTTTGGTGTTCAATTTTGAAGTCGTACTCTTGCAAACGTTGAAGCCATCTTGCCACTTGGCCTTCCGGGTTCTTGAATTGCAGGAGCCACTTCAATGAAGCATGTTCGGTTCTCAAAATGAACGGCTGACCATAGAGATACTTGTGAAAATGCTCCACTGTTTTGACAATGGCAAGTAACTCTCTCCTAGTCACACAGTAGTTCATCTCTTGCTTGGAAAGGACTTTGCTAAAGTAGGCAATCACTTTCTCTTGTCCTTCCTCTACTTGCCATAGTACCCCTCCAATTCCAGTATTGCTGGCGTCAGTGTCTACGATGAACTTCTTTCCAGGAATTGGATATGACAGGATCGGGGGAGAACACAGGGCGCCTTTAAGCTTCTGAAAAGCTTCCTGACACTGTTCCGTCCACATAAATGGTTGGCTATTTTCGGTAAGTCGATGCAGAGGTTTGGCGATATCGGCAAAATTTTTCACAAACTTCCGATAGTATGTGCAAAGTCCCAGAAAACTCCTTAATTCATGTTTGTCTCTCGGCACTGGCCATTTCCAAATGGTTTCAGTTTTCTCCGGATCAGTCTTGACTCCATCTGTAGAAATAATGTGTCCTAAATACCTGACTTCTTTTTGGAAGAGCATGCATTTCTTGGGACTTAGTTTCAGTTGGGCTTCTCTTAACTTTTGCAAAACTTCCTGTACATTCTTTAAATGATCTTCAAAGTTTTTGCCAAGTATTATCACATCGTCAAGATAGACTAGACAGGTTTTCCACGTCATTCCACGGAGAATTGTTTCCATCAGTCTTTCAAACGTGGCTGGCGCGTTACAAAGCCCAAACGGCATAACGTTGAATTGCCACAAACCTGTCCCAATGGAAAAAGCTGTCTTTTCTTTCTCGTCCGTATGAAGTTGGACTTGCCAGTAGCCACTTTTCAGGTCTAAAGTAGAAAACCATTGAGATCCAGATAGTGTGTCCAGAGTGTCGTCTATTCTTGGCAACGGATAACTGTCCTTCTTGGTGACATCATTTAATCTTCGGTAGTCAACACAAAATCTAGTAGAGCCGTCTCTCTTCTTCACCAAAACTACTGGAGAGGTCCATGGACTTTGCGATGGTTCAATGACTCCCTGTTGTTGCATCTCGCTCAACAATTTCGATACTTCTTCCTACATCGTTCTCAGTTAGTGAGAATACATCTTGGTACTCTCTTAATAATTCTTCTACTTTATGAACGTCCTCCGATGGCAATGATGACGTGGATCGGTTAACAAGGTTTTACAGAATTTCCGGCAGTACTCGAGGATCACAGCGTGCTGTTGATGATTCTACATTCTTGAAAACCACATCGACTATCTGACAAACTCCCAAGGATTCTCCTTTCTTCACTTCTTGTGGGTAGTCTTTCAGATTTAACATTCTCACCAACACTCGAGTCGTTCTTCTTTTGTGTTAGAGTCTTTCCTAGTAAAATTCCTCTTTTGGAAAGATTGCTCTCCGGTTCTGGTTCCACAATTACTGTTTCTTCAAAAGCCGCCGAACTGTTACAAATTGCCTCAATAGTTACTTCTGATGCCGCGGGTAGAATAATGTCTTCTAATGCTTTAACGGTTTTAATCGGTAGATTTCTCACTTCAGGATGATGCATTAAAATTTCTTCACCTTTGGTCTTTAGTAGTCTCTGAGGAAGATCCAGCATAAAATTATGCTGTCATGATATTCAGACCAAGAATGACGTCATCGGTGATGTCGGCTACAAGGATGTCTTGTTGGAATGTATTTGTTCCTAAGCAGATGTTTGCCACATGGATGCCTTTTACTGGTATGACTTCCCCATTTGCTGTTTCCAAAATGAAGTTTCTGTCTGGCTTTTGAATTCTACAATGGGCTACGATGTTTGGCCTTACTATGGTGTGACTTGAGCCAGTATCAAGGACCATTTCGCATTCCCGGCCGCATATTCGCCCTGGTACTACCAAGCTGTTGCCGTTGTTGTGCAGCCGGGTAACCTTGATCTTCATAGTTGGTGGGGCTTGGTAGTACCTCACCAGCTTTCGCCCCTCAAAGCTGGCTAGTTGGCGTTTCCCTGGTCCTGTTCCGATGTATTTTTAGGGCATCGATTCCTGAGATGCCCTTCGTCCCCGCAATTCCAGCATCGTATGGGTCTACGTCTGCTAAATGTAGCAGAGTCGGTATGATTCCGTTCGGTTTGGAAATTGTTCAATAAATCTTGAAAATTTTTCAGCAATACCTCCACATTTTTGTCATTACTTCGATAGTCGGCTGGCTGATATTTAATTAGCCTTGCTCTGCCTTGACCCCGTCTGGATGCTTGCTGAGCAGCTTCAATTTCTAACGCCTGCGCCAAAGCTTCGGAAATGGTTTTGTTTCTGGCTAACCTCAACGCCTGACTGATTTCAGGGTCTCGCAGTCCATCTATGAAGCTACTTACAGCTAATTTCTCTTGGAACTCTACAGGGGCAGTGGGGTAAGCTAGCTTCACCATCCGGGCTATATCGGCCTCATATTGCTGAATATTTTCTTCAAATCGTTGTCTTCTACCCTTTAATTGAGCCTGGTAAACATGTTGCATGTGGGCTTCACCATACCTTATTTCGAGAACACTTTTCAGCATTTCATAATCGGTTTTAAGATCGTGTTCTTAAGATTTCCATAGCCTCACCTCTTGGAGCTCTTAGAGCGATATCGTTAACTGTAGTTAACGATATCGCCTTTTCACATTTGGACCAGTTATTTGCCATGGCAGCCGCCTCAAATTGCTTTAAGTATGTGCTCCATGGTACCTTTCCATCAAATGTTGGTGGCTTGACCCTCGAAGATGCAGGATTACCTTCAACTTTAATAACTCCTGTCGTGGACAGCTGTGTGAATTTTCGGATGACTTCTTTCTGCATCTCTTCGACTTCACACTTCAACGTACTGTTGACTTTCTGCATTTCGTTGACTCTCTCTTCGACTTCACACCTCAGCGTACTCACACTTTCTTTTACAATTTGGACTTCGTCTTGCATACTATTCCTCAATTGATTTATTTCTTCTTCAACAGTTTCTTCAAAATCTTTGAATTTTTCTTTCATTAGCTCTTCTAACTTTTTATTACTTTCTTCTAAACTGTTCTTTAGTTCTTCTTGGCTGTTCTTCTGTTCTTCTTGGCTGTTCTTCAGTTCTTCTTGGTTATTCTTTATTTCGTTTTTTTAATTCATCTTGACTGTTCTTCAGTTCTTCTTGGTTATTCTTCATTTCGTTTTTTAATTCATCTTGACTGTTCTTCAGTTCTTCTTGGTTATTCTTCATTTCGTTTTTTAATTCATCTTGACTGTTCTTCAGTTCTTCTTGGTTGTTCTTCACTTCAACTTTTAATTCTTCTTGATTATTCTTGATTTCCTTCATCATTTCCATTAATTGTGTCAAGGTCTCATCCATTTTTGTCGATATCGATCTGGTAACTGGCATACACTTACTATTTGATCCCTTTTTTTTTCTTCGAACGTTTCACGTCGTGGAACGTCGCACTTCTGACACCAAATGTAACGTTTGTCTAACCTCCAAACTGATTAAACCAGCTTGTTCGACAAAACAACACAAATCTTTATTGTCACTAGATACAAACTTCAACTCTTTTTTCACAACTGTCAACACAAATTCCTTAGTTTGACGTTTCGACTTAACGCGCTCACGCTTTCGACTAAAAACTCCTCGTCCCCTTGAAATCACGAGTATTTATATATTTTTCAAGCTTCCGGAATATTCGGGAGCCTCTTTTTGGATTCCGGAACATAATGGAACGATTCTATGACTTAAAGGAAAATTCTAGATTAGAAACGTCAACCTAAAGATTTTACAAATGTTAATTTATAAACAATAAGAAATGAATTAACAAAACAGGCAGATTCACTAGCAAGGTAGGTGAGCTTCCGTAACAATATATAAAACTAATCATCCTTAAGTATCTTTTAACTATTAAGAAGATGGTAAAGAAAGCACTAACAAATTTACGTAAATATACACTTGAAACCGCAAAATATATCTTGAACATTAGGTACAGCATAACCCAACATCACACTTTTTCCGTTCATATTTCTCTACAGAATCTCTGCTTCCGAATATGTTCATAATTAAAAAAGTATGCATATGCTTACCTATTTTAATAATATACTCGGATAGTTTGTATCAAAATCTGCATATAATTTCAATTTATTGCTAGACGCAGAATTAAAGAACATAAAGAAACCAAGGAAAATATTATGCAATTACTTATTATAGGTATATACAGAAACTATTACCAAAGAGGATAAACTAACTCCTCTTTGATTTTACCCACAAACACAAACAACAAAGGTATTATATAGGAATAATTAACTATTGATTTGAGAATTAATTCAAATTCTGCTTTCGCGCTTGCAGTTTGACTTTGACAGATTGCTTTATTGGATCTTTGATAACGTCACAATTATGGATTACATTGTAGTATAGGGATCGAGCAATCCTGTAAACAGTTAACAATCCTTGCTCTCCTCCCTCGAGACGGGCCCCTCCAGTTTAAATGCGACTGAACTTTGTGTTCTTGTGATTTGGGCTTAGTGCTGACAGGAGCTGAAGTTCTGTTAACTTTAAGCTCCTTACTGGACTTCTCTATATCCTTAGCTGATTTTAACCTTTCTCCAAGATCTGATCCAAATAACTTTGCATCAATGCAACTGGATCTTGCAATATTCATTGCTGAAGAATTAAGTTGTGGAGTTAAAAAACTCCTTCTCTGAATAGAGAATGAATGGAACAAGTCAGTCAGTAACTTCCCAGAATCACTGAGAACTGGTACAAGAGATTTTGCAAGGTCACTTTGGTCAATTAAAACCATACTAATAGCCTTACCTAAGGCAGTTATTCCTGCACCTAATTGAGTTTGCATAGAAATCTGGTATTTATCTTTTTTAAGAGAAATATCAGACACAGCCTGAGCAATCTCTGGGTTTAATACAGGTGTTGCCAACCCAAGACAATTATTAGGTACAGGGTATCTCGTAATCAGTTCTCCCTTATTCTCCTTCGATATACCCTTACTCAATATGTTTAGCCATCTAGGGGCCAAAGCCTTATGGAATTCTATTTTTTCCACCTGTCTATCTTCTGGGTCTTCTCCCAGGCATTTGATAAGCTCTTCCTCCAAAGCGGGTTCATTCACAATTAAGACACTGTCATTGATTCTAAAAGGTGCATCATTCTCTTTATTGTCTTCGTTAGAAGATACAGAAGGGGTAAAACCTTCTGGGCTATTAAAAGAAATTGCAGGAGGGGGAGGGGTAATACCTCCCTGGCCACGTGGTGTCGAGCCTCTAGAACTACGACCAATTGTCGAACCTCTAGGACTGCGAACCGGTGTCGAGCTTATCTCGGTGAACATAAGGAGCTGCGAACACCCCTTGAACTAGACTGAGCTCTCTGCGATCTGTTCTCCCGCTTAAAAAGTCTCTCCAATACTCTCAACCTCTTTTCCAATTCATACGTCTTACCTCTACCACTGCTAGAACGTCTTCGTGATGGGGATCGTGAGGAGCTTCTTTTCCTCTTGGATTTGCCCATTATACGTACATATACCTAAAAAGGAATTATATTTATTAGAGATTGTTTTACGTACGCGTGTTCGAGTATCACACAAAAAGCATAATGAAGTATTTCCGGATGTTGGTAAGGTAGGTTGTCCTACTCCATATCTCTGGGTTGTATCCATGATCGCAGGATGTCTTCTTCTTCTTCTTTAAACAATTGTGTGTCGCTTAGAACCAATAAGCATTACTACATAGTTAAACAGTAATCTCGAGGACGAAGCGCCGATGAAATATAATGTAGTAGTAGTAGTAATCAATATAGTAGTATTATATATATGACTAAACCCTACTAAACTATATGTACGTTGTAAACGCGCTGAAAATCTGCAAGTACCTATTACGACGTCCGACGTGCTGACTGGCGACGACGACTGCTGTTCCGAGCCGGCACTGTTACTTTTATCATCTCGGAGCAGTTTACTACAACACTCCGACAACAAAGTCGCAGTGCCAAAATCACTAACAGGGAAATCGCAACACATCTCTACTTTTTACTCCATAATTATTATACGCGATTCTTGCTAAGCAATACGCTACCTACTGGCGGCACGCCCAACTAATGCTTGGGTTATTGGTTCAGTTTTGCGTATGTATGTCTATTGTGAATTTTGAAATATCCGTTGTTATATTAGTTAATTGCTTTGATTAGATATGAATCATTATTGTTGTGAGCGTCATTGTTCCTCTTGTACAAAGAAAAACCCCGAAATCAGTTTCATACTTTTCCAAAAGCGGGAAAATCTGGAGCTATCGCGGAAACTATAAGTTGAGCATTACAGAGTTACAGGAGACAAGTATGGATAAAGAAGCTAAAGAACGCAGAGTAGAGAGTGTGCTCTTTACCTTTCTCTAAGGATGGCTAGTTCCATAAAGGTATGTATGCCGTATGTCCAATAAAGAATTTGACATATTTTGAGGTTAAGTTTCATTTTCAGATTTGAACGCTCGAAAAATATTGAAATCTATTTTAATTTTATATCACTACTTACCCCTTTCAAAATAGTTTTACAAGCTTTTTACCTGGTTTAAAGTTCTCGACAACAAATATTTGATGAATAAAATTTCAAACGTCAGTGTCAGTGAACATAGGTTAGTATAGATTTCTGCCATTTTGGCGCTACAATCTTAAAATGAATCGCGTATAGCATTTCCACAGATTCAGATTATAGATAGTTATTCTTTTTTGTTTGTTGCCAACACTGAATGTCAATTAATTTTCTCATAAAGAATCCCTGTCATTATCATATATAACCAGAGACAACTATAGGCGTTTTTTCGTCAGCTAACTACAACATACAATTGTTACCTGTGGTTACCTAAATTGACATTTGGTATGAGTTATACAAATGTCAATTTAGGTAACCACAGGTCAAGGATTGTTAACTGTTTACAGGATTGCTCGATCGCTCAATTTTGTCATCCGCCTTTGTGACGTCATCGAAGATCTATGTAATCGAATTGTCGAAATATACCTATTTTGTGTTTGTTATATTTCACATTTGCAAAAGAATTTTCGTATTTGAATGATTATCAATATTATTATTTATTAAAGTTTGTAATAACAGTATAAAGTGTACCTATTTCTACAAGTTCGAGATCTTTGGATCTTTGATGACGTCACAATTATGGATTACATTGTAGTATAGGGATCGAGCAATCCTGTAAACAGTTAACAATCCTTGCTCTCCTCCCTCGAGACGGGCCCCTCCAGTTTAAATGCGACTGAACTTTGTGTTCTTGTGATTTGGGCTTAGTGCTGACAGGAGCTGAAGTTCTGTTAACTTTAAGCTCCTTACTGGACTTCTCTATATCCTTAGCTGATTTTAACCTTTCTCCAAGATCTGATCCAAATAACTTTGCATCAATGCAACTGGATCTTGCAATATTCATTGCTGAAGAATTAAGTTGTGGAGTTAAAAAACTCCTTCTCTGAATAGAGAATGAATGGAACAAGTCAGTCAGTAACTTCCCAGAATCACTGAGAACTGGTACAAGAGATTTTGCAAGGTCACTTTGGTCAATTAAAACCATACTAATAGCCTTACCTAAGGCAGTTATTCCTGCACCTAATTGAGTTTGCATAGAAATCTGGTATTTATCTTTTTTAAGAGAAATATCAGACACAGCCTGAGCAATCTCTGGGTTTAATACAGGTGTTGCCAACCCAAGACAATTATTAGGTACAGGGTATCTCGTAATCAGTTCTCCCTTATTCTCCTTCGATATACCCTTACTCAATATGTTTAGCCATCTAGGGGCCAAAGCCTTATGGAATTCTATTTTTTCCACCTGTCTATCTTCTGGGTCTTCTCCCAGGCATTTGATAAGCTCTTCCTCCAAAGCGGGTTCATTCACAATTAAGACACTGTCATTGATTCTAAAAGGTGCATCATTCTCTTTATTGTCTTCGTTAGAAGATACAGAAGGGGTAAAACCTTCTGGGCTATTAAAAGAAATTGCAGGAGGGGGAGGGGTAATACCTCCCTGGCCACGTGGTGTCGAGCCTCTAGAACTACGACCAATTGTCGAACCTCTAGGACTGCGAACCGGTGTCGAGCTTATCTCGGTGAACATAAGGAGCTGCGAACACCCCTTGAACTAGACTGAGCTCTCTGCGATCTGTTCTCCCGCTTAAAAAGTCTCTCCAATACTCTCAACCTCTTTTCCAATTCATACGTCTTACCTCTACCACTGCTAGAACGTCTTCGTGATGGGGATCGTGAGGAGCTTCTTTTCCTCTTGGATTTGCCCATTATACGTACATATACCTAAAAAGGAATTATATTTATTAGAGATTGTTTTACGTACGCGTGTTCGAGTATCACACAAAAAGCATAATGAAGTATTTCCGGATGTTGGTAAGGTAGGTTGTCCTACTCCATATCTCTGGGTTGTATCCATGATCGCAGGATGTCTTCTTCTTCTTCTTTAAACAATTGTGTGTCGCTTAGAACCAATAAGCATTACTACATAGTTAAACAGTAATCTCGAGGACGAAGCGCCGATGAAATATAATGTAGTAGTAGTAGTAATCAATATAGTAGTATTATATATATGACTAAACCCTACTAAACTATATGTACGTTGTAAACGCGCTGAAAATCTGCAAGTACCTATTACGACGTCCGACGTGCTGACTGGCGACGACGACTGCTGTTCCGAGCCGGCACTGTTACTTTTATCATCTCGGAGCAGTTTACTACAACACTCCGACAACAAAGTCGCAGTGCCAAAATCACTAACAGGGAAATCGCAACACATCTCTACTTTTTACTCCATAATTATTATACGCGATTCTTGCTAAGCAATACGCTACCTACTGGCGGCACGCCCAACTAATGCTTGGGTTATTGGTTCAGTTTTGCGTATGTATGTCTATTGTGAATTTTGAAATATCCGTTGTTATATTAGTTAATTGCTTTGATTAGATATGAATCATTATTGTTGTGAGCGTCATTGTTCCTCTTGTACAAAGAAAAACCCCGAAATCAGTTTCATACTTTTCCAAAAGCGGGAAAATCTGGAGCTATCGCGGAAACTATAAGTTGAGCATTACAGAGTTACAGGAGACAAGTATGGATAAAGAAGCTAAAGAACGCAGAGTAGAGAGTGTGCTCTTTACCTTTCTCTAAGGATGGCTAGTTCCATAAAGGTATGTATGCCGTATGTCCAATAAAGAATTTGACATATTTTGAGGTTAAGTTTCATTTTCAGATTTGAACGCTCGAAAAATATTGAAATCTATTTTAATTTTATATCACTACTTACCCCTTTCAAAATAGTTTTACAAGCTTTTTACCTGGTTTAAAGTTCTCGACAACAAATATTTGATGAATAAAATTTCAAACGTCAGTGTCAGTGAACATAGGTTAGTATAGATTTCTGCCATTTTGGCGCTACAATCTTAAAATGAATCGCGTATAGCATTTCCACAGATTCAGATTATAGATAGTTATTCTTTTTTGTTTGTTGCCAACACTGAATGTCAATTAATTTTCTCATAAAGAATCCCTGTCATTATCATATATAACCAGAGACAACTATAGGCGTTTTTTCGTCAGCTAACTACAACATACAATTGTTACCTGTGGTTACCTAAATTGACATTTGGTATGAGTTATACAAATGTCAATTTAGGTAACCACAGGTCAAGGATTGTTAACTGTTTACAGGATTGCTCGATCGCTCAATTTTGTCATCCGCCTTTGTGACGTCATCGAAGATCTATGTAATCGAATTGTCGAAATATACCTATTTTGTGTTTGTTATATTTCACATTTGCAAAAGAATTTTCGTATTTGAATGATTATCAATATTATTATTTATTAAAGTTTGTAATAACAGTATAAAGTGTACCTATTTCTACAAGTTCGAGATCTTTGGATCTTTGATGACGTCACAATTATGGATTACATTGTAGTATAGGGATCGAGCAATCCTGTAAACAGTTAACAATCCTTGCTCTCCTCCCTCGAGACGGGCCCCTCCAGTTTAAATGCGACTGAACTTTGTGTTCTTGTGATTTGGGCTTAGTGCTGACAGGAGCTGAAGTTCTGTTAACTTTAAGCTCCTTACTGGACTTCTCTATATCCTTAGCTGATTTTAACCTTTCTCCAAGATCTGATCCAAATAACTTTGCATCAATGCAACTGGATCTTGCAATATTCATTGCTGAAGAATTAAGTTGTGGAGTTAAAAAACTCCTTCTCTGAATAGAGAATGAATGGAACAAGTCAGTCAGTAACTTCCCAGAATCACTGAGAACTGGTACAAGAGATTTTGCAAGGTCACTTTGGTCAATTAAAACCATACTAATAGCCTTACCTAAGGCAGTTATTCCTGCACCTAATTGAGTTTGCATAGAAATCTGGTATTTATCTTTTTTAAGAGAAATATCAGACACAGCCTGAGCAATCTCTGGGTTTAATACAGGTGTTGCCAACCCAAGACAATTATTAGGTACAGGGTATCTCGTAATCAGTTCTCCCTTATTCTCCTTCGATATACCCTTACTCAATATGTTTAGCCATCTAGGGGCCAAAGCCTTATGGAATTCTATTTTTTCCACCTGTCTATCTTCTGGGTCTTCTCCCAGGCATTTGATAAGCTCTTCCTCCAAAGCGGGTTCATTCACAATTAAGACACTGTCATTGATTCTAAAAGGTGCATCATTCTCTTTATTGTCTTCGTTAGAAGATACAGAAGGGGTAAAACCTTCTGGGCTATTAAAAGAAATTGCAGGAGGGGGAGGGGTAATACCTCCCTGGCCACGTGGTGTCGAGCCTCTAGAACTACGACCAATTGTCGAACCTCTAGGACTGCGAACCGGTGTCGAGCTTATCTCGGTGAACATAAGGAGCTGCGAACACCCCTTGAACTAGACTGAGCTCTCTGCGATCTGTTCTCCCGCTTAAAAAGTCTCTCCAATACTCTCAACCTCTTTTCCAATTCATACGTCTTACCTCTACCACTGCTAGAACGTCTTCGTGATGGGGATCGTGAGGAGCTTCTTTTCCTCTTGGATTTGCCCATTATACGTACATATACCTAAAAAGGAATTATATTTATTAGAGATTGTTTTACGTACGCGTGTTCGAGTATCACACAAAAAGCATAATGAAGTATTTCCGGATGTTGGTAAGGTAGGTTGTCCTACTCCATATCTCTGGGTTGTATCCATGATCGCAGGATGTCTTCTTCTTCTTCTTTAAACAATTGTGTGTCGCTTAGAACCAATAAGCATTACTACATAGTTAAACAGTAATCTCGAGGACGAAGCGCCGATGAAATATAATGTAGTAGTAGTAGTAATCAATATAGTAGTATTATATATATGACTAAACCCTACTAAACTATATGTACGTTGTAAACGCGCTGAAAATCTGCAAGTACCTATTACGACGTCCGACGTGCTGACTGGCGACGACGACTGCTGTTCCGAGCCGGCACTGTTACTTTTATCATCTCGGAGCAGTTTACTACAACACTCCGACAACAAAGTCGCAGTGCCAAAATCACTAACAGGGAAATCGCAACACATCTCTACTTTTTACTCCATAATTATTTACATAAAGCTTTACAAGCTTTTTACCTGGTTTAAAGTTCTCGACAACAAATATTTGATGAATAAAATTTCAAACGTCAGTGTCAGTGAACATAGGTTAGTATAGATTTCTGCCATTTTGGCGCTACAATCTTAAAATGAATCGCGTATAGCATTTCCACAGATTCAGATTATAGATAGTTATTCTTTTTTGTTTGTTGCCAACACTGAATGTCAATTAATTTTCTCATAAAGAATCCCTGTCATTATCATATATAACCAGAGACAACTATAGGCGTTTTTTCGTCAGCTAACTACAACATACAATTGTTACCTGTGGTTACCTAAATTGACATTTGGTATGAGTTATACAAATGTCAATTTAGGTAACCACAGGTCAAGGATTGTTAACTGTTTACAGGATTGCTCGATCGCTCAATTTTGTCATCCGCCTTTGTGACGTCATCGAAGATCTATGTAATCGAATTGTCGAAATATACCTATTTTGTGTTTGTTATATTTCACATTTGCAAAAGAATTTTCGTATTTGAATGATTATCAATATTATTATTTATTAAAGTTTGTAATAACAGTATAAAGTGTACCTATTTCTACAAGTTCGAGATCTTTGGATCTTTGATGACGTCACAATTATGGATTACATTGTAGTATAGGGATCGAGCAATCCTGTAAACAGTTAACAATCCTTGACCACAGGTAACAATTGTATGTTGTAGTTAGCTGACGAAAAAACGCCTCATGGTTGTCTCTGATATAACTATTTATCTATGGTGGTCATGTCATTATCTATGATTTAGAAGTTGAGGTTAGAAGGTTTTCTTTAGGCTAAATAAATTTAGATATGTGGTTAAATCAAAAAATCTTTGGTAGTAGGTAGTTTATAAATACAGTGTACAATTGTTAAGTAACAATACCTACACCTATTTTTAGATTTCGTGAACTAGATCTTCCTTTGATTGGCAGTAGCAATTTACAAACCCTAGTAGCATAACAAGTAAGTTTGTTTTTAAATTCTGGTTATTAATTTAGTGGAATTTTGTAAAATATAATTGAAATAAAAAAATTGTACTTAGGTACTCATGTCTATATTGCTGAAATTTTCATTCTTCAAACACAAAAATGTTGACAATTATGGTATAATTGAATTGCCAAAAATAAAAATTGTAATAACATACAGGGTGTCCTATTTCAAATTTTCAAGTTGACGTCATATGACTGGAAATGTGAAGTTCTTATATGCCAGTAACGGATACCGTTTTCAACAGTTTAAAATCTCCAAATGGTTTTCAAAATATTGACTGGCCAAAATTTCGTGTTCCAAATTAATGTTTTTCTTTTTTTTTTAATTGTTATTGGCACTTGTTAGCACTACCGTAACAGTCCTCTGTTATACTTCATACTGGAAAATAATGTATTTACCTACCTATTATGAGTGTACGCATATAATTTTGTTTTTGAAAACAGTTTGAATAAATTGTAACCCTCAAAAATTACACACAATCACTCAATTAAATTTTAATGCATTCACATCAAATAAAGAATTATATAAGTGAAAGGTCTTTTGTACTAATCTGTTACAATAATGTACCCTGAATAGAATAAAAATAAAAGCAGATACTTAAATACTAAAGAGAATGGAAAATTGGGTTTTTTCAATGAAGGTGCCAAAACCTAAGAATAGAATAAAGATCGATTCCTGAATACTAAACAGAATATAATGGAGAATTGTTTTTTAATAAAAGATGGTGTCAAAAACCCAATCAATTTAAAAAATTTAAATAGAGAGGCTATCAAGTATTCCGTATCAAGTGAAAGATGTTTTTGATTTGTTTTTTGTTTGTAAAAGGAAAATTGAGTTATTCATTCTCAAGTTACAAACGTTGCTTGAGTAAACTCACAAATTAATAATAAAATACTGTCAAATCAAGCACTTATTTGCTATTAAATCAATGAGGATTGTCCTTTGCTTGAATAGCCTGCGTGCTTACTATTTCAAAGAAATGTTTGGTATATGTATAGCAGTATTATTTTCACTTACCCAAGTTATTTGGGTTAAATAAAAATTGGATTGCATCCAAAACATTTTTACAATATCTAAGCAAGTAGTCTTGAATCTTTTACTATTTTAATTTGATGGGAGTTGGTAATGACAGTCAAACTGGATAGTATTTGGATACCTACCATATTATTTCCTTATGATTGATGTGCTAGTCATCATTAAAATACGTATTATTTTTAGGTAAAATGTATGGAAGATAATTTTTTATGAATGAGAAATTTTTGCACCAAGATAATTACTGTACATACCTTAAATTTTATGGTAATATGCTTTGGATTCCAAAGAGACGATTTATCAGAAGGTAAGAAGTTATTAGGTACTTACATTTGTCTACTTTTCTTTTTGGGGCAAATTTATTCATTAATACCTAATTAGATTTTATAATGCAAGTCATATTCCCTAACTAATGAGGTTTTCCAGGTTTCCCTCATTCCAGCACTGAATGGTGGTTAGGGCCTACCAACGTAAGTCGTTCCTGAGGCGCAAATGCGGCCCGCGAAATAATAATATGCCGCCCCCTCTCCCACACAAGTCTCAGACTTTCGGGCTAATCCTTGTGATTAGAATGAGGGGTAGAGATATTATTATTATTATTATTATTATTATTATTATTATTATTATTATTATTATTATATATAAGGGAGATCCCCTGGTGTGGGTCAAACTATGTAATATGTATCAGCAAGGTATTTAGTTAATGATTACAATTATCTCGAAAACTATAACATTTAATCTAATAGAATAATTTTTGTTAATGTAATTTACTCGAAAATTTTTTGACGCAACAACAATCCAATTAGATTTCGTCTATTTGTAATCACGTGTGCAAAAGCAACCAATAATAGTCAGATTACACTGATAATTAACTTAATGTCAAAATTTTGTAAATTTCCATGTAAATTTCTTTAATACATTAACGGCTTAGGTGGACCATAGGGGCCGCTATTAAAATAAAAGTTTTGATCTGTAAACTCTGTAAACTTGAATAATCAAATTAGTTTGTACCAACATCGGTATTAGTACGAATTATTGGTTAATTCTTATAATCTAGTTCCGGTTATCTGATTCTTTAATTTAATAGATTATTCAATTATTCAAGTACCAATTTTTGGGTTTGAAAGAATCCAGAAATAACCTGACTGTCTAGCTGGTTGTCCAAGAGAACTGTTTCATTTCTCAGCAATTATTTATCTAAGATTCAACTCTGAGGTAAAGTTGTGACATTCCCCATCAACATAAAATAAAACCAAAATGCCTAGGTGCTTTTGTCATAATATAATTGGATTGCTGAGGTAGCAACATAACAGAATGGTTAACAATTATTAATAATTATATCTGTACTAATGAAAAATATAACTATTTATTATAAAAATTAGAAGACCCTTTAGGTTACTGAGCATTGGTGGACACTTCTGACCATAATCTGAATACCGTCTCTTCTATTGTCAAAATGGGGGCACAAGATAATTTCAAATAAGATAGTGTTAACTATCTATCTAACTAAACCTATTCTAACACTATGTCCCATTTACACCTAAACTATTGTTACGGCTCAGTGAACCGTGATTTACTAAGCAATAAAGCGGGCTGTATGGGATTGGCCCTCTGTCACTATTCATACTATTTTTACAATTTGGCATTTCCAAACTCTCAAAAGCATCCAGCTGCCTGGAATTTGTTACATTCCTAACTTGTCTCAAATTGCTACTATGTATCTTATGGTTATTCTCATACGCATGTTGGGCGACACTAGACTTATCTGTTCTACCATATTTGAGCCATAATATGTTCCTTGAATCTAGTTTGAATTGACCTTGTTTATCCAACATACTTTTGATTGCAGTCTTTTCAGCTAATTTTGTAAATCCTCGACTTTTCCTTAGTTTCTATTTTGTCTTTTGGATTGCCTAATTGTTGTTGTAGTTTATTTCCCGATGAATCCTAGTACCAATGGTACCTATATCTTTAAAAACCTTAACAAAACCATGGGTGAAACGAGGATCGTATGGAATAGATATGAATTTTGAATTTTCTCTTTCATTTTGAAAAGTTGAGGAATTTCGAAGTGTCTTTAAATTTACGTTTCCTAATTATTTTATCAATTAAACTTACAGAATATCCATTACTCACAGCTATATCCCCAATCAATGCCTTTTCTTTTTCAAACCTCTCCTTATTAAGGCGAAACTTAATAGGCTTCCGTAATAGTATCTTTTCTGTATATGTCAAATTCTAACTTTTTTTCACTGTCTCTGATTATTACTACATCTAAGAATGGTAGTTGTCTACATCTAACAATGGTAGTGGCAGAGTTTACAATTTCATATATAAATTTAACTGACACGAAACAACAATTTAAGTTTATTCTTATTCTGTTCAATTTAGAAACAAAGTTGTCAATATCAGTGACTTTTGTATCAAACACTGCAAAGATATCATCCACATATCTAAACTAAACCCTATGGTTTATTTGAGAAAAGAACTTCATCATATGTGCTTGACAAGGTACATTAAGTTTTGATGTAGCTATTGAAAGCTTGAATTCTGCTCTTAACAAAGTTGGAAAACAGATTTTACCAGCAGTTGAAATTATTTTATTACTTAACTGAAAGTTTTCAGTTGTACCCTGAGGTACAACTGTAGGTAATATTAGGAGGATTTAATGCAGTACATGTTGCATTACAATTTTTTTAATACCTACTTTTTATAGTTCATTCAATTAACTGACTATAAGTACTTAATCATTTTTAATTTGAAAAGAAAACAATCTGTTGATAACTGATGATTATTTTCTTCCACAACTACCTATTTTAGATCCGATTTAGAATCAAAAAATGTGTAATTAAATAACTATGATATATTCCTACCCACCTACACCTAGTGACATCTATTAGCTGTTGAACACATTTTGAGTGTTGACTAAATCGAGGTTTTAGTCCTGTGAATTTCTCCGACAATATATATGAAATATCCCCGTTACTGGATATTATGAACTTACTATTACTGGATAGCTATTATTTCTATATGGTATAAAGTGAACAAGATTAATAATTTTTCTGCAAAAATATAATATATCAAAAAATCTCAATTCCACTGATTTGTGTGTCTTATTACATCCCTTAGTCAAAGGTAAGGTATATTAATTAATTAATAATAAATGCTTAATCAAGCCTATGATGTATCCCATATGTTATTTTATAACAAGGGTTGTTAAGTTCATATGCAATCAGGAGCTACGTTTTTAAACAATTTTTGATTGGCTATACAGTTAAACATCGATGTTATTTTAACACCAAATGATACATCATAGGGCCGAATTTCAGTAATATATTTTTAATAGCAGATAATGTTATTCTAATGTTTTTATTATTAATGTATCGTGCCACCTATTGTCAAATGCCGAAGGGAAGTAATTTGCTTGAGTGAAAAACCTAGCCTATTAGTTGTTTTTCAGTATTTAATATTTGCAATATTACAATAAAAACAATGCATGTTTATCATATAATGTATGATCAAGCTCTTTAATGCCACACACACGCATTTATGCCACAATTTATTACATAATACAGTAGGTGTTACCTAATTTATTCAAAAAAATTACCTAGTCGGTTTTGTGGAATGTAGAGACTCTCAGTCCTGTAATAGACGTTGCCAACAAATCAGAAAGTCACTTGCTTGTAAGAAACAATAAGAAAAACCATCATATTATTTGCTAAGTAAAAATCACGAAAACTCAGAGAAGACTTATCATTGCCAACAGATGTTCTCTGTCAAAGTGACATTGTAGTGTACCTATGTACAAAAAAAGATTGTGTAACTTGTATTTTCTAGTAACCCACCTTTTGTGTACAACTATTAATAAAAAGCAATAAAAATATATTGCTTTGAAATATAAATTTTATAACGGTAAGTGTCCACGACCAGGAGATCGATTTAATCTCATTAGATGGATTTTTGTAAAAGTAGTGACACAAAATGCTATTCCTACAAATGTGAGGAATTTGGATCATATGACTAATCTCGTGTTACCCAATATTTATTAGAAACATGGGCAACAGTTATTATGTACATACCCAGTGACTTACGTTATCCAAAATTACTTTTTGTAAAACTGTTAATAGTATATTAGACAGTTTGTAGATTATTAAAAAGTTAAATGAAATATATGTATTGTGTATTGCGTTAGTATGTTAATAAAATAATAGGAAATCACTTGTTATTTATATATATAACACTTATTGTGCTAATGTGGACCACGTTTTTTCCCACAGCCTCTGTATATTTTTAAGCCGTTACAGCATTTCTCATAGGAAAATAATATACATAAGCATTTAGGTTAGGTTAAGTTAGGTTCAAAAGTGAGTGGGCCGAAAACCAGACTCCACTGCGACCATGTGATCTATTGTGGCTCTCACTATTTACTTATATTTCACCCAACAGGTCCAGCCTCTTACTGAAGCTGATCATCTTATTGGGTGAGAACTTATTTAGATCCTCTGGCAGAAGTTGTCTTTTGCCAAATAATGAGTATGTGATCCTGAGCAGGGCAGTATAATATGTTTTTTATTAGTATATTTTTAATGTTATTTTTTGGCTGATTTAACTGTTTATATCTATCTTTATATAGGAATTAAGCCAAAAAGTTAAACAAGAGATAATTTATTATACCAGATATGGTTCAATAAAGTTTTTAATTTTCCCCGTTTTCTATAATCCTAGGTAGGCAAAGCAATAAATTTATTATTTTCAAAATATGTCAAAAATAACTACTTTGCGTGCAATATGCACCCTCAACATTGAATTACAACGTCATATCTTCATATAACCTCAACTTATTGTCTTTCATACATTTTTCGTTTTAATAGTGTTCTACATCTTTTAAATAATGAAATATTAAACAAGCATCTACATTATATTAAAAATAATTGTTTTTGATATAGGTAATACCTTTTGTATTGAATTTTAATGAAAAAATTTATTTTTTACTAACCAAACTGAAATTGTAGCAATCCTCCTTAGGCTAATGTATAATACGTATTTCTGCTTCTGGCGTCTTCAGGCACATGTGTGGCAGGAGGTCTAACATCTAAGAATTGTTAAAAATTAAAAGAAATATATGGCAATTAAACTGATTTTAAAATTAAAATGATTTCAATGTCAACATTGTCAGTTTGTAGGTAACTTCAATGTTTTTTAATAAAATTTTCCTAATTTCCTATAGGTATACCTATCTAATCTATAATCTAATATCTTAATAATGCTTTGAGTCCTATAACTGGTAGTTTTTTATAGTATATTGTTAATATAATTTATTGGCTTATTTAATTGTTTATATCTTTCTTTATATAGGAATTAAGCCAAAAAGTTAACTAAAAGATAAATTATTTTAGTAGGGTCCACGGAGGCTCAAATTGTGATTTTCGTTTGCACTTTCAGATTGAAAGCTAAAACCAATTTTAGATGATTCTCCACCCTTAGAACTATCAAAATCCCGAAGGCGTCAAAAAAAGTCCTGTACGGGGTGGCTGTAGGGGGTGAAATGTGAAAATTACCCTAAAAATGATTTTTGCATATTTGGAACTAGAAAAACAGCTGAATAGTTACACATAAGAACCATTTACCTCAGAACACTGGAAATATAAAAAAAAAATTATTGATTATTCAATAAAGCACGTTGTTAAATGGGAGAGCTTAAGACTTAAAGCGATCTAGTGAAAAGTGTCTAAATATTTTAGTCATGCTCTACATCTAACCTACTGTAACATTTTTATATGTGATCTAATTAAAAAATACCCTTTAATAACATTGTAGAGCAGAGTTTCTCGAGTCTATAGGATATTTCACTTTTTCATTTGGATGATTTGCAATTTTTTTACGAATTTTTATTCGAGCGCGCGCATGAGCCTGACTAAGGTCTAATATCGCTTGCGTTACCTAGAGTTGCAGCTCATTAAGGTCGAATGACGCTTATTTCTCTTTTGTGCAAAGATTAGGTCTGTTCTTGCAGAAGTTTCTGATGGTTGAAAACGGTTTTTTACTTTTTTACATGCGGACAGTGCATTTTTTAATGTCTGTCAGTTTAACGTCTGTGAACAGTTGTGTTCGGAGATTGTTTTTGCCACTTTCTGACCATTCCGGACTGCTTGTATTGCAAGAACAGATCTATTAAAATGAAGTATATAATTGTTGAAATAGTATATGAAAAACTAACAGGTACCACAAATATAATTTTTAAATTTATAGAGATAACTCACCTTATCCTTTCGTATAAAAATAAAAATTTTCTGTGATTGTCAAAAAAAGATAACATATCTCAAATCGTCCACAAAATTTTTCGGATATTAACGTAGTATTACATATTACATATACATATACAACGTTTGTATGACGTTAATACATAGTATTAAATATTACAGTGTGTAAAATTAGTGTGTATAGATAGGTAAATGGAATCCAGAGGAAAATAAAAATTTTCATTTGATAGGAATGTATTTTTCTATCTTAAAATCGCATCCAATACTTGAAGTAATAAATCACAAGTTTTCAATACCACTTATACTACTTATAATATACTTATTGAAAAGACAAGAAAACGTACGGATACACCAATTCACCATTCCCTAAAAATGAACATCAAATTAAGAAAAGACTGAAACTGGAAATCCATTTTAATGTTAGTCCAGGTACAATTTCTGAAAAAAAAGAAAGAAAGCTAATCTAATGCAACTAATACCTTATATTTCAGATATATTTTGGGAATTCTACAAATCCTTACCAACCAACAATGACACATGTCCCGATATTTTCTGATGAAGATGATGATAAATTTGCTTTGATATACATTTTATCTTTTGTTTATTTAAATGAATATTAAATAATATAAAATTAATAAATTGTCTGGGTTTTAAATATTTTTCATTTTTGTTTAAAATAGTTGAAATGCAACTAATGAGAAAAGTACATTTTTAATTAGTCTATTTTAAGTCTATTTAAGTCTATCTATCTAATATAAGTCTATTTTTTACAAAATATTAGAAACATTGAGACATGATATTTAAATATGAATAGGGAAAGTTCTTTTCATCTTATTCGGAAAATTGTAAATACATGTATGTATTTACAGTGCTGATAAAGACTATCGTCGATGGGAGGTAGTTTGTTTATAGGTTTTGAAGAAGCCATAATGCTGCGTAAATGACTTATTCAACTGGTATCTAAAGTTGTATATAACGTGACAGCAAATTGAAGCATATTATGTTGTTTTAATATATCTCCAATTAATTTCAAAGCCCCAATAGTACCTACTTAGCAAATCATGGTACAATAAATACATTTTCCAACATATTTTTCCGAAGGCCGACGAATTGACTTGTAGGTACCTAAATTGCACCTAGGGTGACCAGACGTCCTCTTTTAACCGGACAAGTCCTCTTTTTAAAGTTCAAATTTATATCAGGTATATATATATACACATTTTATGTTAAATATCCTCTTTTTTTATCAGACAAAAAATTATACTAAAAATCTGAAGTAGGTATTTCTAAACAATGCAAGTTACAATAAGCAACTTAATTGGAAATTATAAATTATTTTTTGAAGTTCATCCTAGACCTCTAATTGTAACTCTTTCTCTTTCTGTTAACTTAAATCGAATAAAGAAGGCGATACGAACAAACATGGTTGAAGAAGCCCAGAAAAGCCGATCTTATTTTACAAATTTAAGCCGAATATTACAAAATTACAAAGTAATTGTTTATTTTTATAAATAAAGACCAATAGTTTATAATGTTTAAACCAAATTATGATTCTATTTTGTTAGCAGTTGTGGAGCGATTTATATTAATTTCATGTACTGCTATATATCGTACATTGTTTGTTGTCCCAACTTTTATCCAGATTTCATCATTTCATCGGTTATTTTTAAAAATCACCTGTCCTTTTATCCATACAAAATATCACTTCAACGCCCAATATTCCTAAACAAAAATCAAACAGCCACACAAGAGAGAAATAAGCGATATTCGACGATAATGATCTGCGACTGTGGATAACGCAAGCGATATTCGACCTTAGTCAGGCCCATGCACGCGCTCGAATAAAAATTCGTAAAAAAATTGCAAATCATCCAAATGAAAAAGTGAAATATCCTACAGACTCGGGAAACTCTGCTCTACAATGTTATTAAAGGGTATTTTTTAATTAGATCACATATAAAAATGTTACAATAGGTTAGATGTAGAGCATGACTAAAATATTTAGACACTTTTCACTAGAGCGCTTTAAGTCTTAGGCTCTCCCATTTAACAACGTGCTTTATGGAATAATCAATAATTTTTTTTTTATATTTCCAGTGTTCTGAGGTAAATGGTACTTATGTGTAACTATTCAGCTGTTTTTCTAGTTCCAAATATCCAAAAATCATTTTTAGGGTAATTTTCACATTTCACCCCCTACAGCCACCCCGTACAGGACTTGTTTTGACGCCTTCGGGATTTTGATACTTCTAAGGGTGGGGAATCATCTAAAATTGGTTTTAGCTTTTAATCTGAAAGTGCAAACGAAAATCATTTCTAGAAGACTTTGATAGGCTCGTGGACTCCACTATTTATGAAATTATCAAATATTATGGTTCAATAAAGTTTTAATTTTCCTCGTTACCTATTAATCCTAAGTGTGCAAAGGAATAATTTTATTATTTTTAAGATATGTCCAAAAAACTACTTTGCGTGGAATATGCACCCCCCAATATTGAATTACAATGACATTTCTTCATACAACCTCAATTTAACAATTCTTAAATGTTAAAGCTCCTGCCACACATGTACCTTAAGACGCCGGAAGCATAAATACGTATCGTACATTAGACTAAGGAGGATTGCTACAGTTTAAGTTTTGTCAGAAAAAAATATTTTTTTTTTCATTAAAATTCAATACAAAAGGTATGTGGCCAAAAATAATTATTTTTAATGTAATCTGACTCTCTAATCTACTAATCTTTAATGTAGTTAGATGGTTGTTAATATTTCATTATTTTAAGATGTAGATAATACTATTAAAAAGAAAAAGTATTAAAGACAATAAGTTGAGGTTATAAGAAGATAAGCCATTGTAATTCAACATTGGGGTGTGCATATTGCACGCAAAGTAGTTGTTTTCGACATATCTTGAAAATAATAAAGTTATTGCTTTGCCTACCTAGGATTATAGGTACAGAGGAAAATTAAAAGCTTTACTGAACCATAATATTTAATAATTTCATTAATATATCTCTTAAGTAACTAATATATCTATTAGTTAGATATATACATAATATGTTTTCTGCCGTTTCATCATCTTCTAAGCACAAGTGATACTTAGCATCTTCTGCTAGACCGAATTTGTTAGATAATATTTTAAATGGCAGTGTCCAGTATATCGGCCAATTAAAGTTCGTACATGAGTTAGCAGGGTTCTCCAGGAGTTATTCAGATAAAGAAACGACACCTTGCATTTCTCCCCATTCGGACTCTAAGAAAATGCACCGAGAACGTCACTTCGGTCTTGGTACGTCGTCGAGCATACATATAATTTAACAAATATAACTCTGTAATATTTTATTCAAAAATTAAAAGTTTATAAGTTTGAAAATAATTTTTTAAAAAATCGTTAAACCGGCCACGCGGTTTATCTGGCGCAGTCGGTAGGATAGTACCCAAAATTTTTCGAAAATCAAAAATTTTGTCCGTATCAACGGTTAAGGTGCTACGAACCAAAACGTCCAATTGAGGACCTGTGAACCAGGGGACCATCAATCCATCGAGGATAGCGAGCCAGCAGTCTATCGCAGACATTTAACGGAAAATCAAGAAAGAAAAGGACCAATGAAGTCAGCAATCGCAGCGATATTATTATTGTAAGTAATATTGATCATTCCGCTTTTCCCACAAACCTTCCCTTCCAGAACAAATTTGAAAAACTTTTTCCCAAGCATTTTTGAATTTTTACATTAGCAGTGAAAATTCATCTTTTCAATTATTTTTTTTCCAAGATTTATGAGTATTGCCTGGATCGAGTAGGGCAAGAAAATAAATCCCAACATAACTGGCTTAACACTAACAACTTAGTATAAGTTTAAATAAAATCTTAAAACCACAAGCCCCGCTAACAAAATATTCACAGTCTATAACTGAAGTCGTGCTGTGTAATTACGCAAGTAATTTATATACGGCGTGTCCTAGGTTTTGGTAACCGTGAATATAGAGTTACAATAAAATCAACAATAAAATAAAAGTGATATTACTAACCCATTTATGAGTTTAATCGACCAACTCGCCGATCAACTAGCTAACATACCAACTGTTCGCCAAATTAATTTAACTTCACATAGAGAAGATCAAAGAAACATGGCCTTACCACAAATTAATGTTAGAGATTATCTGGATTTAATCCCACCATTCGATGGGGAACCTTCAAAATTATCTACATTTATTAATGCCTGTGAAAATGTAATACCACTCATGGCACCAGGAAACGAAGCAACAAGAATTACATTCACGATGCTTCATATAAGAAACAAGATAATTGGCAAAGCAGCGACATTAATTTCAGCCAGAACATTTACTACCTTCCCAGAACTAAAACAATTACTAATTAATTTATTTGGTGACCAACGAAATGAAGAATCTCTCCTTGCCGACCTTAACACCTTGAAACAAAGATCTAAAGAGACACCACTACAATTTGCAGACAGATGTATTGATTTACGATGTCTGTTATTATCAAAATTATCGTGCGAAAACACATCAGTAGAAATAAAAACTGTTAAAACACAATTGTACAATAACAGTACATTACGAGCATTTTTAACTGGTACCAATGAACAGTTAAGTCACCTTTTAAGATGTAAAAATCCCACTACAATAGAGGAAGCTGTACAGATGGTTATCGACGAAGAAAACATTAATTACCACCGAGCAAAAATTGTCAACACCCCGCAAGCAAGTTCAGCCAATAACATGAGGACATCCCAATTAAGAGTCAATCAACCACAAATGCGAACAACAAACAATCACTTTCAAAATCATTTTACACATCAGTCGCAACGTTGTAACGTTATATTTTTCGACCCAATTCATTTTTGTCATTACGCGGTAAAGTAATATAGTTATTTGCAGTTGAGCTTAGACTATCTGTATTTCACGCGCGTATATGGGTTTGCCTATTTGCGAAAATTTCAGTACTTGTTTATTTTAATAATTAAAAGGGGGATTTTATAATATAGATTATCGTAGTTGGTAATATTACGAAATTAATTGTTTATTAAGATATTTTGTATAATGCGCAAAGTTTCATCCTTAAACATTAGTGTGAATTTTCAGTGTAATTGGTTTGAATAATAAGTATTTGGCGGGCGAATAGTTTTGTTGGCAGGTCATTTCTGATTGGCCGATGTTTTCTTTAGCTAGCTTTCGCAGATTCTCTGTCGAAAAACGGACACTTTTGGTTTGGTCGTCGAGGTACACTTATGTGTTAGTGAAATTTGAAGGTGGTTTTTCCCTTAAGAATAAAGTACTGTGTGCTTTCCGTATTAGATGGGTTTTGAGGATTTCCACTGAGTTGAGGTTACTTTGAAGTATGGTTGGATGTTGAATTGTTTGTAACGCAACTCTTACTGTTGGTTAAATGGATATATATTTCACTAAACACGCCGCCAAACCCTACTGTTGAAGCCGCATTTCAACCAAGTAAGTACCTAATGAATTCGGTTGTTTTCTTAATTAATATCTTTGGGACATAGATAGTAATTGTAGATATTTCTTTTCAGGGCTTCTTTTATTTTCTGTTCTTTTCTTTTACTTTCGTAACCCTTCGTACTTTTTTTGGTACTTGTCGACTTGTTTTTTTGATGTCATCGCTTGGATGGAATGGTTCCTTTTCACCGTTCTACAAGTAATCGTTCTCTACGTGATTCCCAGTTACAAGAATAGTTAACTCCTTTTTTCCACTTATGGGTGGATAGTTGGATGCGAACCTGATCCTCATTTCACTGGACAGGGTGTGACCTTGAAGCCAAACACCTTAATTGTGCTGAACCATTGAGTTCATGTACCCCTTTATGGGCTGCGGACAGATTTTTAAGACAACTTGGCGACACTCTGGACACGATATTGGAATACTAAGGAACTACCTTCGTTGGAATCACAGGTTTTTCTTGTAGTCATACCACTCATTTTACCGAACGCTTAATAAATCGGGAACTTCAACCATTTTCTTATGTATAGAAATATCTATTTGCGGATCAATGTTGGGATTTAAATAAATATTGGATTTAGGGATTTAGATAAATATTGGGTTTAGGGATAATTAATAATATACATGGTGGGATTTTAAATTAAGTATCAGATGATTTTAGTATATTAAAAATCAATGGGAAAATTTGGGGTTATATCCATTAGTGGGGTAATGTAATCATAAGGGATTTTAATAGTCAAGTAGGGAGAATATTCAGTGGTTTTATAATTATTGGCCAATTTGCCATATTTCTCCTGTCTTAGCAACAATTATAGCCAGGTATATTTTATTGTTTTACAGGTAACCTACCGATTGGTATTATTATTGTATGTAAGCCCTCCGTGATATCACGAATGGTCCAATTTTGCCCTATAATAACCATACTCATGTGTGCAATTTTACATAGCTATACACCAGTATTTACTGTATAAATTTATTACCTAGTCATATATGTTATAATATGCTGAACTAACCTAGGTTCATTGTTGATAAGCTGCCATAACAGACAGTAACCAGCGAATGTTCTTATCTCTTGGGGTTGTATATTTTGTTTTATTTATATCCACTCTACCCCGAATTGCATATAGCTTATTAGTGTGTTATTGTATCAATAAACTATTTGCTCTCAGGATACAAATTTTGCTTGTTAATTTACCTCTACCTCAGATATGCGGATGATAAAGTTACATTTCACAGGTTCATATAAGGAATAATCAAAAGTTAACGGGTTAGATTATTATCGTTTTATGATCGGATTATTTGATTATGCCAGATATATGATTTCCATATATCTGGAATATTAATTACTAAATATAATATTAATTACTAAATCTCAGGTGGGTTTTTATGGTACAGATACAGTTTATCTTGGTTACTTGAAAAGCAAATAAGTGTAAAATATTTGGGTACCCTTGTTGACAATTTAGGGACTCTGCTAACAAGAGTGTAGAGCATATTTGTTAGTGGCGCCCGTATAAATAAATAAGTAAATATTCCGTTTTAATGTTTAGGTGTCGATTCTTTTGAGTGATTCGCGAACCACCCTACTCTCCGACTGTAGCTGAGTTAGTCGTAAGCACACCTTGTAACGGTTCTTTCTGCGACCCAAGTATTAGGTCACCATTAATTTATTTGTTGAACCCATAGTAATCTCGGGAAATAAAATAGGACAAAAGTAACGGTTTCAGATAGGACCCGTGACAGATTGGCACCCAACGTGTTGGGCCCGATGAAAATAAAACCGTAAAAATAAAGTACAGACTCTACAATAACAAAGATAGGTTGGAAATTATTAAAAGTTCTTTAATCTTTTTTGTCATAACCCTGATAAACTGTTTTTAACACGAATTCTTGAATTCTTTTTATGGAACTTGGTTGTAGAATTTTGAAATTGAAAAGAGTTAACTTTTGATGAATTTGAAATCTGAGGTACAGTTTTATCGATTTTCTTTTTTTTTGTCGTATTATAGTAAAGGTATTTGCGATAGGTAGTATATTATTCCGGTTTTTATCTTTTATCTCCCAATAGGTTGACACAAGTACATCGAAGGTATCTGGGGAACGTTATGGTATTGTAGTTACAGGGTGGACAAATAAAATTTATTGTGTCTGCATTGTATGTTAGTAGGTATAAGTAGGTATTTGTATGTAAGATTAAATAATGTTTAAGGATTAAAACTTTATGTACTAGTAAGAATTAACGTAGAATCAGACTCATAGTGGGGCAAAATATTTTATATTTTTTTTTTTTGGATTATTGGAATCTTACGAGTTTTAGGATTGAATTAGTACCTAATTGAATTTTTTAAGTATGGCGCCTCCAATGTATGAAGTTAATCGGCTTGCCGCTGAAGAATTAACTTATGAATTAACTATACGGGGTGTTACCAGTATTGACACTGTACAAAATATGAGGAAAACCTTACGAAATTTGTTGAAATTAGAACGCGAAGGTACAACAATAGATTATCCTGATTACCCTTTTGAATTTGAACAAGACAAAATTGCGTTAACAAATAAAGTAATCGAAATTAGTGAATTGATAGGAAATTTTGATGGTTCTTGCCAAAGTGAATATAAGAAAATTTTTTCTAAGTATGCTTTTGCCTTGGGTAGATTAAATCATTGTGTTACATTCGATGCCGAGTCTAGAACCGCGAAGTCCAAACTACTGGTGGATATTGTGAACTTAAAATCGGATCTAGAGAATAAAGTTAAAGAACACGAACGCACTGTAGCTAATCAAACGCAGGGAGCTTTAGATATTGACTTAATTACTTTACACGATGAGGATAGTGATGCTTCATCAGGGGATGAATCTCATGTAAGGCCAAATTTTGAAAGTACGCGTGTTAACCATGCTTTCAGATTTAAACCTGTACCGGTATCACAGTGGAATTTAAAGTTTTCGGGTAACGATTCTGACTTATCGTTAAGTGCTTTCCGAGGGGTAAACCGCTAACCAAAATGGTGTACACTATTACCCATTATTTGCTGTAAACCTAGTATTACCTGGGTAATACCAAGTATTTTCCGGAATTACCTGTATTACCTATGAATTTCCCTGTATTACCTACTATTACCCCAAATTTCCGAGTATTACCTCTCATTACCCCGCATTTCCTAGTATTACCCCAAATTTCCTAGGATTACCCAGTAAGTATTTACCCAAATAAGTATACGAGGATTTATACAGGTAACTGCTATTTCACCCGCAAAATAGGTGGAGTTTAGTAGAGTAGGCTACACGTAAACGGTGGAGGCTCCAACCAGCAGGCTGGAATGGATATATAAATATTTCGGGAGGAATGAGTCGAGAGTCTGACCTGCGTCGGCAAATGTGTGCGGAGACGATTTTACGTATTGCAGTTCAATTGCAAACAATGGTATACAACCCAATTTACCCAATTTACTATATTTATATAGTATAATAATATATAATTTATCGTTTACTATATTTTGGATATAAAAAATATCAAATAGTGTAAAAGATAATGGGTTTCTGTTGATTTATTTAATATATGTATACTCACTCGTATATTTAAATATAGGTAGACTATAAGTATATTATTGAAAAAATATCTTTGGGAATACCTTAGCAGATCTTATGTAAAACCATAAAAACTGGAAAAAAGGAAAAGGTTTATTGAAAGGAATATCATAGGTGCAGTTTTAAAGTTTGTCCCAAGAAATCTATAAATCAATCCATTCAATAGTTTAAAAAAATTGTTAAAATTAACGCGTGGTCAAAGAGTAGAGATAGTTGTTTGATTTCTTGTTTTGATGGTTTTACAGGTTGCGTATTCCCACAAAAAAATTGCTGAAGCCATAGAACCTCAAATAAGAATTTGGTACATCAAACTAGGTCAAAAAAATAATTATTGTATCAAGACATGAGGAGGCACATGAGAAACTCTTAACTTATTTGCAATAACAAGTTTTACAATATAAGGGGAGAGGAAAATAAAAAACTATACTCTTTTAAATATAAAGTTTGTATTAGGTAATTACCTCGGTAATTACCAATATGAAAACAAGTTTAAGCTAGGTAAGTACCCGCATAAATAAAAATATTATGTACTTTCTATTAAAAATAAAGAGATCATAGATAATTTACACAAAAATCTTATTATGATAGCCATTAATGCAATAATGTGCAATATACTCGGCAATATATCACAGAAAATAAATAAAAATATAAAGTACATAACAAATATGTACCACCTATTAAAAATAAAGAGATCATAGATATAATTTAAACAAAAATCTTATTATGACAGCCATTAATGCAATATATCACAAAAAAATAAATAAAAATATAAAGTAAATAACAAATACGTAAATATATAAATATAATAAGTTGGTTTGTATATAAAAATAATGCTTAATTCTCATTGTATTCTAACTATTAAAAATATAAAATATCCAACAGGATATAGGTACTCAATTAGGTTTAGGTCTCGATTTAGGTATTTTGTTTTTTGAGGAACTTATATTTTTTTGTTATACTTAAAAAATCTCCTCTTTTTAATTTAAAAGGGCCACTTCCTACTAATTGAATTGGTCCAAAAAATATGTATTTTGTATTGATTACAGCAATATCATCAGAACGTGGCCATACGAAATGATCAAGTTCTGCTTTCAGAAATTTCATTTTATACGAATTATTGCTTTCGTGTGTTTCTAGTACCCGCCCTATATACCAGTTTTCTTCGTAAAAGACGGCATAATACATTTCAAGATCAATATGTAAGTTATAATAGGAATTCTTCTCTTCTGAATCAGTACTCGAAAATCGTTCGGTGTCCGTTGAATCGTCCAATGATATAACTTCATCTATAGAATCTTCATCTTCAGATGAAAGAAATATTTCAGGCGTCTTTTTTTTAACTTTCTTTGGGGCTTTCCTTATAGACATTTTGCACCGTGGTCGCTTTTTTTGAGTTTTTGCCTCGTAATTTGGCTTCACAACAAATCTTCTTAATCGGTCAGTGCTAACTTTTCCGTTATTTTCGTCTAGTAACCAACAAAATGAGGATTTTTTAACCACAATTTTATGATTATTTGGGAATATTATCTCGACATATTTTGAATTTGGTTGTATCTCTGAAACTGTATCTGAATAATCTTTTAAGGTCAGATCATGAAATTTATTATCTTGTGTTCTGTGTTCAGCCTGATCCCGCGTGAAATCTTTTTCTAAAAGTAAGTCAACATTGATATCGTCAATATTATTGCTTTGCAATTCATCAATCTCTTTCTCTACTTCCTCGTATTCAACTTGTTGGTTTTTATCGTTAAAATTTAATGGAATATCTACATGTTTCCAATGCTCCCCGTCGGAGGTTATACCTAATTTATACAAATCGTCTATGGCATCTTTTAAAGCCAGTCTTACTGTTTGTTCTATATCTAAAGTGGCGATTTCATTTCCATCTGTTTCTGTCTCTTTCAACCGCCTCTTATCTTCCCTTGGAAAAATGAAAACCCCATTCAAATCAGTAGTTACTGAATTTATAGTTTCAATTCTGTCTATGCGGTACATGAGGTCTTTAATACTGAAATTGATTACAGTAGAATATGTGGAAGTAAGTGACCTGGCTGCGCGAAAGAGTTTTTCGCACGTTTGGCTGCTAAAGTTTGTTAAATTAAACATATCTGGGCTCATTTCTGGAGAATTATTCTGTAATGAACTTTTGAATTTTAATATAAGTTTGAGCAAATTATGGGCATTTAATTCTATGCAAAGATAACAATTATTTGTTAGAAAATTATCTTTGATGGTATATTCTTTATTTTGTTTAATCCAGGCTCTCCATATCCTAAGAAAGAAGACAGAATACCATATTTTATATACTCGACTGGTTAAGTCAAGAGTTCCATTCGAGGTTCCATTTAAAAATGAAGATAAAATATAGTTCATGATTTTCAAATAGGCCACTGTACCTTCACTCTCTGAAATTGATTTTAAATTGGTCATAACTTGGTCTGAACACATTTTTTCTGCAGCAAGGAAATTCATTTTGTCTTCCGCTTTCAGGTCCCATAATGTAAGTAGGTGTTTATCTTTAGTATGAGTATGGACTAATTCGAGAAGGTGCTTCATTGTAACAGTAAAATTACCAATAGGCAATTTTATACCAGGTTTTAAAAATCTTGTCCTCATTTTTGTTAAAATATGCACACCATCCTGTAGGTAACATTCATCGACTTTATTCATATCTATATGGAACCACTCCCATTCTGATGTTTGATTACCTGCATTTGGAAGTAACGAATTAATACGCATTGCTTTTAATAATCTGGTATCGCCATCCGAAGAAAATCCAACTATGGTAATACCGTATTCTTTTGCTATTTTTTTTATATAATCCCATCTGTTAAGAGTATCCTGTGCTGTAAATTTATTGTCAGTTCCAAATAATGATAAGCAATATGACTTCGAATTTTTCGTTAATGGCTGCGCCATTATTATATAAGCATACGTAGCTTTAGTACCGGTTCTGAAGTAATCTTGAATGACGTCTGACGAAGTTGCGATAAATGTATCGGTTTGGGGTATTCCCTTATTCGTAGGTAATACAAAGCCAACTATTTTATTTGATTTGGGATCATATTCGATTTTGCTCGTGATTCTAGTTCCATCTTCGGAAATCCATACCATTTTAGGCAAATTATTTGCTTCCAAAAAATTTGCCAAGCCACTAAAATCAAATACGCCTTCTTCTTTCTGTTTTCGTTTGTTATCTAAAAATCGGTTAATAGTTGATATCGACGGTAAAATATTTTTCAAATTAGCGTGTATTGTTTCATAGACCAATCTGCCCCCAATATAAAAAATATAAACAGCAAACTTCTTTATAGCCTCATCAAAAGTGTTTTTGTTTTCAGATCTTTCTGCATTTTGTAGTGATATATCTAAAAGTTTCTGTAAGAATTTAGTCGTATCGGATATTTTGGGAGCTATCTCTGTATTATTCACGCCAGGAGATAAAAGATTTGTTTTTTCTATTTTCTCAAATATATTCCGAGCTACTTCTGAATTTTCTATCAGTACTTTTGATATTTGGTCGGCTAGCACAAAATAATCCGTGATAAGGGATTGATTTTGATCAAAGCTTTCCCGAGCCCTACGACGCCTTTCCGGTCTTTGATATTTTGTTGATTCCCATTTAGTCTTCCTCTTAAGAGATGTATTTAATTCGTCTTCAACTTGTAATATGCTTTCTTGTTCTAAGAAATCGGATTCTGACCGTACTGTGTCATCTTGGTTAACCTCACTTTCCAACTGCTTTTCGTCTATTCTAGAAACATCAGATTTTATTGTCTTAAGTACGAACTTGTTATTTGACATATCTTTTTCACTTAAAACATTTTCTGGAGTAGTAACAATACTATTGTGAGAACTTGTATTGTGCGAACTTGGATCGGTTTCAATATCTACATGGCTTGTTTCTGCATTAAAATCAGATTCGGCTCTTTCTGCAATAAATGATGCAGAAGAGGTTGATGGAAGGGAAATATCTTGTAAGATTTTAACTTTTGGCTTATAGTGAGCTGAGTTGTGGGTTGACATGTATGATGTTATTAAATTATGCTCTCGATTATGCTTTAGGTCTGTTGTTGATTTAATATGTTTTTGTAGTAGGTGCTTTTGAAAATTGGAACTCACCCAACGTTTTACAGTGAAACCGGGCTTGGATAACTTATATATTGTGGTAGAAACACCACAGAAGCACCGAGCATGACAAATTAAATCGCCCTCTGTATTAATATTGGTTTTCAAAATTATGTCATCAAAATGGGGCGATAAAAAATTCCACATCGACTCATTGCTTTTGCTTTTAGCCCATTTTTTTAAGTTTCTCATGATAACAGCATTTTCATCTGCAACATTCACCTTTGGTTTCAATCTCGGTTTCAATATTACATTTTCATCTGCTGCCGATAACTGGGAATTCGACTGGAAACTTAAACTATCATCTGAAAGATGAGAAGAATCATTTTTTTTCCTTCGATATTTTTCTTTATTTTTTGTCTGTGTAGCTTGCATTGTACAACACTTGCTATGTTCTTTGTTATTACATACTCCTTTGTTGTGTTCTTTAAAGTACTTGGCCAACATTAAAACGATATTTTTATGCCCACTAACAATTTGGAATAATGAAGGATCTCTGGCAAAAGGACCATAATATTTTTGAAAATCCTCTTGAGGTATAATTTTATGCAGAACGTTCTTTGCAAACGTCTCGATTTCTTGAAAACTTGATTCATTTATGTTAGCAATGACACCTCCGTTGTCATACCCGTTGATAATTAAGAGATTTTTTAACGTCGACGGAATTTTTAAATTCAATGAACTTTCTGCATCTAAGAAGCAGTCGTCAATTTCAATTGCATCACCCATCTGAAATAAAATCCAATAAAAATAAGACTACGTTAAACTAGGCCGTTAACTTGAGCTTATCGCCCGTCGCCTTTGTAATGGGAGCAATTTACAACATCTCCTGTTCTGGCAGTAATAGAAGAATGTGTTTTTAGAGGAATATTTAAGAAAAAACCTTTTACCTTACCTGATGTATACACTGCAATCGAGACTGCAATTCTCTGAGCATAATACATGCATGGCGACGGCCGATAGGGTCAATAGGCGGTACAGATATACATACTGATACATTCAGTGTGGTGTTAATATCTCGGTAAATATATCAAGAAAATAAAAACTACTACTACTGTAATTTTCAACTGAAATATGCAGTCTTGAAATACGAAATCTTAGTATTATATCAATACTGAGATGAATCAATTTGATATTGCCACAAAAATTAACAAAATGTTTGCTTTATTAATTATAAGTTTTTATTTGATAATACTCGATAATACCTAGATAGTATTTTGATTTTGTTTTACCTATTTGATAGTTTAAAAGTGTTAGTGTTCAGCTACGATGCAAGCGGCGAGCGGTGAGCAACTGGGCGGCAAGCATCATAGCGGTGCTGCTGATCTTATATAATATACATAAAATTAATTGTATTTTTAAATTAGATGGCTACAATTATTAAAATATAATAATTAATTTCATGTATATATAAAGATCAGTGGCACCGCTGTGACGCCTGCCGCCCAGTCGCTCACCGCTCGCCGCATGCATCGTAGCCGAGGCCTAATACACATACACAACCAGTTTGGTCTATCTAAGCTATAGATTATAAATATTTCTGAGCATTTACATTTACAGACATTTATATTTTACTCATTTCGGTACAACGTGCTTTAATATAATCCTAAATTTAACTTATAATATATTATTTTATTAACAACCAAAATGTCAATAATTTATTTATTACGTATTAGTTCCATACGAGGTTTCGTGGTTACACCCTGTACATATGTGTATGAAATTAATAATTAATGCGCGTACGGTTTCTTTGATTTTCATTTGATATAATATATCTCTATATTTACAATTGAATCTAGTTTGACTACAGCCTCCATAATATATTATTTGTCAGTATATGTTTATAACTGAGTAGGTACTTAAGTAGGTACAATTATATTTTAAAATAGGTACAATATAATAGTAGGTACAAAAATATTTTAAAGCTCGATCTAAAGTAAAGTAAAGCATCTGAATTATGTGTAACACTAGTCAGTTTATAATTGAAATTTTAGTAAAAAATCGTAAAAAAATATTAATAATATTATAAACTCGATTATAATTATCTACTTACCTTTTCACACACAAGTTCACATGCGTCCACTTCCATAAGTTACATATGTAATATTTTTCTTTTCTCATTTATGCATATGCATTGGTGTAGGTACGTACATCACATCTCAAAGGACATTAGATAACTGAAGAAAAGAAACGCTTGTCTGCTAAATTTAACCTTGAACATGCAGCCCTCTACTTGTTTGTTAGTGCATTATTGGCTTGGCGCGGAATGGGTAATACACCTCGGGTAATACTTGATGTATTACCTTGCACTTCCCGTGAATTTCCCGGCACTTCCCATACTTCCCCTGTATTACCTAAGTATTACCCAAACTTCCCCAAAAATGTTGATATTACCTTGTATTACCTCGTATTACCTCGCATTACCCAGGTACTTCCCCATAGGTGTACACCAAATTACCTCAGCGGTTTACCCCTCGGTGCTTTCCTTGAAAGGGTGGAAGAAATGCGTATTTCAAGACATGTTACAGAACAGGATTTATGTGATTCTGCTAATGATTTATTCACAGGAGATGCTCTTATTTGGTATCGTGGTATTAGGAAAAAAGCACGCAACTGGTCGTCTTTAACTTGTTTGCTCAGAGAACAATTTCAGCCTAGGAATTATAATGATCATTTGTTTAGGGAAATTAAGAAACGTACTCAACATCCTAACGAATCAATGGGTATTTATATCGCTTACATGACTAATCTTTTTGAACGGCTTACTATTAGAATTCCGGAACAGTCTCGTCTCAAAATTTTACTCGAAAATATTGCACCATTTTACAAAATCGGATTAGCGCTCAAAATTAGAGAAATAAAATCTATAGATATGCTGCTAGAACTTGGACGCGAATTAGAAGCGAATAGGAATTCTGTCGAGGAGTACATTCCTCCTCCTCAAAAATCAAAACATACTCTGGAAAGGGACTTAGCTTATTTATATGCGCCTGGTACATCTTCGCAGGGAGTAAATTTAATTAATGATAGACCTTTGGTAAAATGTTATAATTGTAATCAGACAGGGCACATTGCGAGAAATTGTGATCAACAACCACGTCGAAGGTGTTTCAAATGTAACAAACCGAACTTTACAGTCCGCACTTGTCCGAATTGTAACCAATCGGGAAACGAATCGGGGAGACGCTAGGAGGTCGTGTAGCTGTTTCCAAATCGAGTTTAACTTCGACCAACTTTCAGGATAACACAAAACCAATTCTAGATTATATTTTATCTCATGCGAAAGGTGATGAGAGACCTTATCTCACAGTTTCAATTTTTGGAGTAGATATGTTAGGACTATTAGATTCTGGCGCGTCACGCACGATTTTAGGCAAGCTAGGTTGGGAAAAATTAAAACATTTAAATTTGTCTGTGCACTCTTCTTCAATCGATTACGTTACTGTTGCTAATGGTGATTGCTGCAACGTCTTAGGTCTTGTTTCAGTACCCATACAACTGAGAAATAAAGTTAAAGTCTTAGATATTCTAATCATTCCTAGTTTACCGCACACCTTGGTGTTGGGTGCAGATTTTTGGAAGCTAATGGAAATTGTACCAAATCTTAGTCAAAATATATGGAAATTTGCTCTCGATGAAATAGATTCTAAAGCTACTTCTCTTTTACCTCGTGAAGGGTTGACGGTGGAACAAAGTATGATTTTAGGGAATTTTATTAAAGATATATTTTCGGATATGCCTGAGAAAATTGGGTGTACGAACGTAGTCTGTCATCGAATTATTACAGATGCCGAACCTATCAAACAAAGATATTACCCAGTTTCTCCTGTCGTGCAAGCCTCTATAGATAGGGAGTTGGCTAAGCTATTAGAGGATGATATCATCGAACCTTCCGATAGTCCGTGGGCTTCACCAATTATTTTAGTTAAAAAGAAAGACAATACTTATAGATTTTGTGTCGACTACCGTAAATTAAATAAAGTGACTGTCAAAGATGCTTATCCTTTGCCAATGATTTCCTCTACGCTGGACAAATTACGAGATGCCAGATATTTGTCAACTTTGGATATTAAATCCGCTTTTCATCAAATTCTTCTACATGAAGACTCTAAACAGTATACCGCTTTCACAGTTCCTAATAGAGGACTTTTCCAATTCAAACGCCTTCCTTTCGGTCTTTCAAATTCTCCTGCAACTTGGCAACGGTGTATCGATAAAATTATCTCCCATGACTTGGAACCAAACGTTTTTGTGTATCTAGACGATATAGTTATTGTCACCCAGGATTTTGATAAACATATATCGATATTAAAGGAGGTATTTTCTAGAATCAGGCTAGCAGGTCTGACAGTTAGTAAAGAGAAATGTATCTTCTGTAAATCCGAACTGAAATATCTCGGGTATGTGATTGATCGAAACGGGTTGCACGTAGATAATGATAAAGTCGCGGCTATTTTAAATATACCACCGCCTACTAAAGTAACAGAAGTTCGTCGAATTGTTGGAATGACTAGTTGGTATCGACGCTTCATACCGAATTTTTCTAGCTTAATTTCTCCTTTGACCAATTTAACGAGGAAAAATGTAAAATTTAAATGGTCGAGCGAATGTGATGAGGCACTACGTCAAATTAAGGAAGCTTTAGTCTCAGCCCCTATATTGAGTTGTCCGAATTATGATTACCCTTTTGTTATTCAGTGTGATGCTTCGGGATACGGTTTAGGTGCAGTTCTTTCACAACCTTGTCCAGATGGTGAACGAGTCGTCGCATATATAAGTCGCTCCTTAAGTAAAAATGAACAACGGTTCACAACCAGCGAATTAGAATGTTTAAGCGCCCTTTGGTCAATTTCTAAGTTTCGCCCTTATATAGAAGGGGTAAAATTTACCCTTATCACGGATCACTACAGTTTATTGTGGCTTTCTAACTTAAAAGATCCGCGAGGACGTTTAAGTCGATGGGCAGTGGCTATGCAACAATACGAATTCGAAATAATCCATCGTAAAGGTAAAGATCATGTGGTACCTGACTGTCTTTCACGGTCAGTTCCGATGATTCATTCTTTGAATCTTTCTGAAGATGGTACTGATAAATGGTACGTTAACCAGTGTAAACGGGTTCAGTCAAAACCTGGAAAATATCCTAGTTGGAGAGTTACCGATGGTCAGTTGTATAAACATGTAGGTTGTAAGTATAAGGATTTATCCGAACAAGGAATAGATTCGTGGCGTAAAGTTGTACCGAAATCTGAACGCAAGAATGTAATTTCGTTGGCTCATGACATTCCAACTTCTGGTCATTTGGGGGTATTCAAAACTTTCAATAAATTAAGTAACTTGTATTATTGGCCTAAAATGCGCTGTGACGTAGCCAAATATATTCGTCAGTGTAAGATATGTACATGTCATAAGCCGGAACAAAAATCTCCTGCAGGATTTATGGTAGGTAGACCTTTTGTGAATAAACCTTGGGAATTAATATCTGTGGATCTAGTGGGTCCTTTGCCTCGATCTAGTAGGGGTTATTCATATATTTTGGTGGTAGTTGATTATTTTTCAAAATTTCCTTTATTTTTTCCGCTTCGAAAGGCAACCGCTGCGCCTATTGTAAATATAATTGAAGATAATGTTTTTATGATCTTTGGAATTCCCTCGTCAATAATCTCTGATAATGGTGTACAGTTCAGATCACGTGAGTACCGAAATTTAATGAAAACGTATAATGTAAAAATTAGGTATACGGCAAATTACCACGCTCAGGCGAATCCGACTGAGAGGGTTAATCGAGTCTTGAAGACTATGCTTTCTTGCTTTGTAGAAGATAATCACCGTTCGTGGGATACGTTGTTAGCAAAAGTAGGTTGCGCTATACGTTCTGCTAAACACGAAGTTACTGATAATTCCCCATATTTTGTCAATTTTGGTCGAGAGATGATACTAGACGGTAATGATGGTAAATTTATTGATCCTTTAGATCCGGAAGTTAAAGTCAATCGGGACGTTACGGAAATCGAAAGACGACGTAAAGGCTTTCAATCACTTCATGTGGATATTGCGAAACGTTTGGCTAAAGCTTCGGTGAAAATGACATCTCAGTATAACTTGAGACGACGTGACATAACTTATGTAGTGGGTCAGGAAGTCTATAAGAAAAATTATGTGTTGTCGGACGCAAGTAAATATTACAACGCCAAATTAGCACCGAAATATACTGGTCCCTTTATAATTTCTAAAAGATTGTCTCCTTGGACTTATGAGTTGAAGGATCACCATGGTAATTCCAGAGGTGTATGGAATGTTAAAGACCTTAAGTCTGCTGTTACCAGAGAGGACTTATAACTTTAAAGATTTTCTACGAAAATCTATTGAGGTGAAGGGGGGATTTGTAACGTTATATTTTTCGACCCAATTCATTTTTGTCATTACGCGGTAAAGTAATATAGTTATTTGCAGTTGAGCTTAGACTATCTGTATTTCACGCGCGTATATGGGTTTGCCTATTTGCGAAAATTTCAGTACTTGTTTATTTTAATAATTAAAAGGGGGATTTTATAATATAGATTATCGTAGTTGGTAATATTACGAAATTAATTGTTTATTAAGATATTTTGTATAATGCGCAAAGTTTCATCCTTAAACATTAGTGTGAATTTTCAGTGTAATTGGTTTGAATAATAAGTATTTGGCGGGCGAATAGTTTTGTTGGCAGGTCATTTCTGATTGGCCGATGTTTTCTTTAGCTAGCTTTCGCAGATTCTCTGTCGAAAAACGGACACTTTTGGTTTGGTCGTCGAGGTACACTTATGTGTTAGTGAAATTTGAAGGTGGTTTTTCCCTTAAGAATAAAGTACTGTGTGCTTTCCGTATTAGATGGGTTTTGAGGATTTCCACTGAGTTGAGGTTACTTTGAAGTATGGTTGGATGTTGAATTGTTTGTAACGCAACTCTTACTGTTGGTTAAATGGATATATATTTCACTAAACACGCCGCCAAACCCTACTGTTGAAGCCGCATTTCAACCAAGTAAGTACCTAATGAATTCGGTTGTTTTCTTAATTAATATCTTTGGGACATAGATAGTAATTGTAGATATTTCTTTTCAGGGCTTCTTTTATTTTCTGTTCTTTTCTTTTACTTTCGTAACCCTTCGTACTTTTTTTGGTACTTGTCGACTTGTTTTTTTGATGTCATCGCTTGGATGGAATGGTTCCTTTTCACCGTTCTACAAGTAATCGTTCTCTACGTGATTCCCAGTTACAAGAATAGTTAACTCCTTTTTTCCACTTATGGGTGGATAGTTGGATGCGAACCTGATCCTCATTTCACTGGACAGGGTGTGACCTTGAAGCCAAACACCTTAATTGTGCTGAACCATTGAGTTCATGTACCCCTTTATGGGCTGCGGACAGATTTTTAAGACAACTTGGCGACACTCTGGACACGATATTGGAATACTAAGGAACTACCTTCGTTGGAATCACAGGTTTTTCTTGTAGTCATACCACTCATTTTACCGAACGCTTAATAAATCGGGAACTTCAACCATTTTCTTATGTATAGAAATATCTATTTGCGGATCAATGTTGGGATTTAAATAAATATTGGATTTAGGGATTTAGATAAATATTGGGTTTAGGGATAATTAATAATATACATGGTGGGATTTTAAATTAAGTATCAGATGATTTTAGTATATTAAAAATCAATGGGAAAATTTGGGGTTATATCCATTAGTGGGGTAATGTAATCATAAGGGATTTTAATAGTCAAGTAGGGAGAATATTCAGTGGTTTTATAATTATTGGCCAATTTGCCATATTTCTCCTGTCTTAGCAACAATTATAGCCAGGTATATTTTATTGTTTTACAGGTAACCTACCGATTGGTATTATTATTGTATGTAAGCCCTCCGTGATATCACGAATGGTCCAATTTTGCCCTATAATAACCATACTCATGTGTGCAATTTTACATAGCTATACACCAGTATTTACTGTATAAATTTATTACCTAGTCATATATGTTATAATATGCTGAACTAACCTAGGTTCATTGTTGATAAGCTGCCATAACAGACAGTAACCAGCGAATGTTCTTATCTCTTGGGGTTGTATATTTTGTTTTATTTATATCCACTCTACCCCGAATTGCATATAGCTTATTAGTGTGTTATTGTATCAATAAACTATTTGCTCTCAGGATACAAATTTTGCTTGTTAATTTACCTCTACCTCAGATATGCGGATGATAAAGTTACATTTCACAGGTTCATATAAGGAATAATCAAAAGTTAACGGGTTAGATTATTATCGTTTTATGATCGGATTATTTGATTATGCCAGATATATGATTTCCATATATCTGGAATATTAATTACTAAATATAATATTAATTACTAAATCTCAGGTGGGTTTTTATGGTACAGATACAGTTTATCTTGGTTACTTGAAAAGCAAATAAGTGTAAAATATTTGGGTACCCTTGTTGACAATTTAGGGACTCTGCTAACAAGAGTGTAGAGCATATTTGTTAGTGGCGCCCGTATAAATAAATAAGTAAATATTCCGTTTTAATGTTTAGGTGTCGATTCTTTTGAGTGATTCGCGAACCACCCTACTCTCCGACTGTAGCTGAGTTAGTCGTAAGCACACCTTGTAACGGTTCTTTCTGCGACCCAAGTATTAGGTCACCATTAATTTATTTGTTGAACCCATAGTAATCTCGGGAAATAAAATAGGACAAAAGTAACGGTTTCAGATAGGACCCGTGACAACGTCCTCCAGTGAATAGGCCCATGTATCAACAACCAAATTGGACACCGAGACCATTCCCAAGCAGGAACCCTAATTTCCCAAATCAGACAAACTCAGGCCAGTTCCGGCAACAACAAAACGTATTTATGCCAAGAAATAAACCTTCTACATATACACCAACACCTATGGAAGTCGACTCTGGAAGAACACGGCTCACTAACAAGACAAGATTCACATCAAATAATAATGTAGTACAACAGAGACAACAACCGAATTTTAAATTCGAAGAACTACATCTCCAAAATTCAGATGAAATTGAGGACAATAACTATTTATCCCCTGAAGACACATATACCGAACAAGAGAGCTACGATGACGAATTTGATTACCAGGATCATTATCAAGAACATGAAGAACAAGAAAACGCAAATTTTTCTACACGAGCCTCGGAGACAACAGACAAACAGAACTAATAGAAGTTCATATGTCAACAAACAATAGATTACCATATATAAAAATCCCAGAAATAAACGCCCGATTTATGATCGACACCGGCTCAACAAAAACATTTATTAACGAAAATCTAGCCCAAAATTATTTCAGCAACTACATAAAAGAAGACCCGTTTTGTATCACAACACCCCACAATACAACAATACATCGCTATAGTGCAGAAATACCTTTATCAGAGATATTCGGAAAAACAGATTTAAAACATAAGCACTACATATTCGATTGTAATCCAAATTATGAAGGATTAATAGGAACAGACCTACTACTAAACCTAGAAGCAACTGTAGATTTTAAAAAGGGACTTTTAATTACCCCACATACAAAAATTCCGCTTTATATTTGTGGAAATTTAATGACACCACAACAAGAAATTGAAACATCTCCCAAGCAGAAAAAATTAATTAAAAAAATATTTAAAGAAATTTCAATTCCGATTCCACCAAGAACTGAAAAATTTATATCCATCCCGGTACATACAACTTTACAACAAGGATTATTGGAATACAGAAAATTTTCAAATAAACTAGAAATACCTGCATCTCTAGTAAAAATCGAAAATAACCATGCCTCAACAACTGTTATTAATAACTCTGACGAAATACAATACTTAAAGATAACAAGTCCATTCTCCGTATTGGAAGTGTTAACGAACGAAGAAATACATCAATCCGAACTTGACCCAGTCAGCTGTGAATTTGATACCTCTACGCTGGACCGTATTCAAAAGCAAAACTTAAAGAATATAAAATTGCAACATTTAAACAAAGAAGAATATTTAGCGATAAGAAACTTGTGTTACGAATACCGAGATATATTTTACACCGATAAATTACCACTGACATTTAATAATCAAATCAAACATCACATTAGGCTAAAAACCGATGCTACACCTATATTTACCAAATCTTACAGATACCCACAAATACACAAACAAGAAGTACAGAAACAGATAAGCTCCATGCTACAACAAAACATTATTAGGCCATCGACATCACCTTGGTCGAGCCCAGTGTGGGTTGTACCTAAGAAAATGGACAATTCTGGTAAGAGAAAATGGAGAGTCGTAATAGACTATAGAAAACTTAATGAACAAACGGTAGATGACAAATATCCCCTACCAAATATCTCGGACATTTTGGATAAATTAGGACGGGCCCAATATTTTACTACACTTGACCTCGCCTCCGGCTTTCACCAGGTACAAATGAACCCCGAAGACATAGAAAAAACGGCCTTCTCCACAGAACAAGGACACTACGAGTATACAAGGATGCCCTTTGGCCTTAAGGGAGCGCCATCGACTTTTCAACGTGTCATGGACAACATCCTGCGCGGCATACAAAATGAAATATGCTCTGTGTATTTAGACGATATAATTGTTTACTCTGCTAGTTTACAAGAACACATTGAACACCTAAGAAAAGTATTCCAACGATTAAGAGAGACTCAGTTTAAAGTACAACTCGATAAATGTGAATTTTTAAAGGACGAAGTTGCATACTTGGGACACATAATAACACCAGATGGAGTCAAGCCAAACCCGGAAAAAATAACAGCAGTACAAAAATATCCTATACCTAAAACAACTAGGGAAATAAAAGGATTTCTAGGACTCGTAGGCTATTATCGCCGATTCATCCCTAACATGGCAAAAATTGTAAAACCTATGACATCCATGCTAAAGAAAAATGTAAAAATTGAACATACCCCGGAATTTATAAAAGCATTCGAAACATGTAAAAAATTATTAACCGAAGCACCGATTCTACAATACCCGGACTTCTCAAAACCATTCATTGTCACAACAGATGCCTCCGGCGAAGCTATAGCAGCTGTGTTATCTCAAGGCATCGTAGGTCAAGATAGGCCAATAGCATATGCTTCTCGAACCTTAAATGACACAGAAAAACGCATGGCAACCACAGAAAGAGAATTATTAGCCGTAGTATGGGCAACAACAAAAATATTTAGACCATATCTATATGGACATAAATTCACCATATATACAGATCATCGCCCGTTAAAATGGTTATTTAATCTAAAGGAACCCACGAACATGAAATTAACCAGATGGAAATTAAAATTAGAAGAGTTCGATTACCAAATCGAATATAAAAAGGGAAAATTAAATACCAATGCTGATGCATTGTCAAGAATTCATATACACCCAATAGATTCGGAATCACTACTCGTTAACGTCGACCCTGAACTAGATGCCCTACTAACAGAGTTTGATAAAGTCAACAATACAACACGCGACCTAATTACACCTACACTTGAGGAAGTACAACAAAATTTAAGACCACCGGACATTCTACCATCACCCGCATCGACAGCACACTCTATAGCCGATGACAACCCAACAAATGGTATACAAATTCTAGATGAACCAATCAATACCAAAAGAAGCCAATTACATATAAAAACTGTATTTTTAAATCCCGCAGAGACAAAGACTATCAAACGAGGACAGAAAACCATAATTGAAGCAGAAGTTCAAAGAGAAACAATAAAAGATGATTTATTCAAGTTAATTAGGGATTTTACAACAAGCAACAAACAATATTTTGTTTACATCGACTACGAGGACACATACAAAAAACTCTGTGAAGTGTATACAAACAAATTTACCAACGACGGCCCAACATTAATAAGATGTACAAAGAAATTAACAGATGTACTAGATAAGGAAGAACAAATATCCTTAATGAAAAATTATCACGAAGGAAATACCAATCACCGTGGAGTAAAAGAAACTATAGCCCATTTAAAGCTAAGGTACTACTGGCCAAATTTCCAAAATGACATAGAAGAATTTATAAAAAATTGTGAAATTTGCAAAAGATGTAAATATGAGAGAACACCTGAACATATTCCAATGATGTTAACAGAAACACCTACTAAGCCATTCCAAATATTACATATGGATACATTTGTAATGGAACAAAAAATATTTTTAACAATTATTGACGCTTTTAGCAAACTAGGACAAGTATTCGAAATTCCTGCAAAAACAGCTGTCCATGTTGCCGATCAATTAATCACATATTTTACCTTCTATGGAACTGCAGAAAAGATAGTAGCAGATAACGGTAAGGAATTTGACAACGATATTGTAAAGGAGCTACTAAAATTACACAAAATTAACATTCACTTTACCACGCCAAGAAACCCACAAAGTAATGGATTAATCGAGAGATTCCATTCTACTATATTAGAACACATAAGAATTCTAAAAGATGTTAACAAGGATCCTATTTCAACCCAAGTAAAATACGCCGTTTTAGCATATAATAGTTCCATCCACTCTGCAACAGGATTAACACCACACGAGCTTACCACAGGACACACGGCTAGTCGCGACCCTTTCGAAATACACTATAACCAGGACATATATAGCAATTATCTGGATGAACATAAAACAAAAATGAAACGTTTATACGAAGATGTTCAACGAAGACTACATGAGTCTAAAGAAACAGTTCACAGACAACGAAATGACAATGTAAAGGACCCCCAAACCACTTACAAGCAAGGACAAACTGTCTATGTAAAAAACGCAACAGCAGTTAGACATAAAACTAAAAACAGATACGAGGGACCATTTATTATCACCAAAATAAACGATGATAATACATGCGAAATTACAAATAATAAGTCTACAAGAAAGACACATTTAAGAAACCTAAAAAGGCCTCTTGTTACAGATTCTTCACCGCCACCCACGGAGGAGATCGAATCCGAAAATTAACTGATAATCCCGGCTTACTACCAATACCTCTAGGAAGCTGTAAAAATATTATTGATAAATGGACACTACTAAAAAGCATCGATCTACAACCATTACTAGATGAATACAACAGATTAAAACAAAACATTAATTATTTGGAAGATGTACTACATATGAATGCAACCATCAAAAAGGAAGTCAAGAACTTTGTTACCATAACAACATTTTTATTCGATGAAATAAAAAGAAAATTCAATCAGTTAATACCACAAACTCGATATAAAAGAGGAATAATTAATGGCCTAGGCTCAATATGGAAAGCAATCACTGGAAACCTAGACAACGAAGATGGTGAAAGAATCCAGAGACATTTAGAACAACTCGAAAAAAATCAGCTGACTCAGAAACAAATACAGGAATCACAAATTACATTAACTACAGAAGCTATAGAAAAATTTGACTCATCAATAAAGAATTTAACATCAAACCAACTTATCTTACACTCAAGAATTTTACAAATAGAACAAGCGGTTAAAGAGGAAAACATTCAATTATATCACACTATACAATTTAATAACATATATACACAAATAAATACTATGGCCCTAAGTATATTGCAAACCCTGGAAACAATCGAAGAAGCCGTTACATTCTCAAAAATCAACATAATGCACCCCTCAATTATGGAACCCGAGGACTTAATGGATAGTATCCAAAAAATTGCAAAACAAGTAAATTTGCCATTTCCTGCCACCAAAGAACAAATTTTAAATTTCGAAACATTAATAAACATTAAGGCTTATCAAATCACGACAAAAATTAATTTCATTCTAGAAGTCCCAATTGTCGAAAATACCCTGTATAATGTATATCACTTATACTCATGTCCAGTACCTTTAAACCAAACCACCTTCCAATTAATAATCCCAAACCATAAATATCTCATTTTGTCCGATCAATATTACAGTTCCAGTAACGAACTATGTACATTTGTAGATACAACTTATTATTGCAATAACATGGATATTATTAATGTAAAAACAGACATACCATGTGAAGTTCAACTTTTATTAGCTAAAAGACCATACTCAAATTGCCAAATTCATTTAATTAAATTAAAAAATGTTAAAGTCCAAACTTTAGAATTTAACCAGTTATTAATCATAAATCCTGACGAAGAACAAATTAAATTTAATTGCAAGAAAATCTCTGAAACCAGGATGCTAGCAGTAGGGACATATATTGTAACAAACTTGGATAATTGTATTACTGAAATTTCAAATCAAAAATTTTTAAATAGGCAAACAGATATTTCAAATAATGTTGTCAATACTTATATACCAACACTGGATTACAAAGTAAACCTCTCTTATCACCATGAAATAAAAAACATTAGCTTACTTCAAACTAATTTGGATGACTTAAAATTCATTAAATATGGTATGGAACAAAATAAACAAAATTTAAATTCAATAAGCACAGCCCCACATTGGTATCACCCCAGTGTTTGGACAATCATACTTTATATTTGTATACTATGTTTTAGTATAATTGTTGGCATCAAGATAAAAAGAAGACGTAAATCGCTATCAATCAACCCTCCGCAGGAACCATTCAGGACTTCAGACACTGCCTAAAGTCCAATCTAAGGGTGGAAGAGTTAGCAGGGTTCTCCAGGAGTTATTCAGATAAAGAAACGACACCTTGCATTTCTCCCCATTCGGACTCTAAGAAAATGCACCGAGAACGTCACTTCGGTCTTGGTACGTCGTCGAGCATACATATAATTTAACAAATATAACTCTGTAATATTTTATTCAAAAATTAAAAGTTTAAAGTTTGAAAATAATTTTTTAAAAAATCGTTAAACCGGCCACGCGGTTTATCTCATGCAACCTACTTATCTCTAAAAGTTTTTTAGTTTTTGTTGTTGAAGAGTTTATTATGAACGCCTTTGAAGGAACTAATCTTCGTAGTTCTTGCCAGCCCAGGTCAAGAGAGTTGCTTTGGCAGTACTTGAAGATATGCCAAGCACCGGTTCTGATCCAACGAATTCAGAAGGAGCACCCTCCCTAGCTAAAGAGTCAGCTGCTTCTGAGCTGTCTAAGATGATTTTTATCGATTTGTGTTTGTTTCAGCCTCTGTACAGTGTATTCGCGTATATTTTGACCCCTACCTACAGGGGTTATTATGAAAGTTATAAAACAAGTTTAAATACAAAAGTTGTTTGGTCTTTCACGTATTATCTTTTACATAGGTCGGAAAAAAAATTGCATGTCATAAACTTGGGAAAACCAATAGAATATAATATTTTTAAATGGGACACCCTGTATAATTTTACACGCTTGGGTAAACATGTTTTTCCTGATTTCAAAAATATATATTTTGTTGACATTTGCACTGACAGTTTTCGAAATATTCGACAGCGAGTACCATAAAAAAATACAAAGAACTAAAAATATTTAACAGTAGAAACCAACAGCAATAAAAAATATTTAACGATTTTCGATGTAACCTCCTTAGTTATTTAAACATTTTCTAATATTTTCATTTTTTAATATTTTTTTATGATTTATTGTAAACATTAAATATTAAAGATTTCGAAAACTGTCAGTACAAATGTCAACAAAATATATATTTTTGAAATCAGAGAAAAAATGTTTTCCCAAGCATCTAAAATTATACAGGGTGTCCCATTTAAAAATATTATGTTCAATTGCTTTCCTCAAATGCACGACCTGCAATTTTTTTTCGACCTAGCCAAAAGATAATACGGGAAAAACCAAACATCTTTTGTATTTAAACTTTTTTCTAACTTTCCTAATAACCCCTGTAGGTAGGGGTCAAAATATACGCGAATACTCTGTACATACATTCTGCCTGAAATATAGTTGCATAACCACCAAGGCATGAGGGTATTTTTACCATTGGGTTGCAACTATACATATATACCGGTTCCAATATCCATGGGTGTTTTGGAGCCATCTGTAAACCAACAACTATCTGCCCTCAATAAGTCAGCTTTATTCCGATCCCATTCATTTCTTCCTGAGAAGAGGATGTTAAAGGGCAGTTCATGATTGGTCGTTGCAGACATAATATCTGAAATCATCTCCAGCATGCTGTAACTTTTCATGCCATCCAGCAGCCTATTGTGTTCCATAATTTCAAACTGCAGCATGTTAATAGCTGCCTGCTTTGGTCTGTATGTTGCCCATCTGGCTTCTATCTCCAAATATATATGAAGAGGGAGAAAAATCACATTAGCATTAAACCTAAATACTCAAATCAAAAGGGGTCTCATAATAAAACTGGTGTCAGTATGTAACTTAGTGGAGTCTGAAATTAATATATCCAGTGTAAAGAATTTGACCAGGGGTGGAATCATAGTAGGATGCAAGGCCAACGATGTTAATGCTAATATCCAAGTAGATGTTGCCTATACTGATTTTCAAAGGCTTTCTATGAGTTGGATCATGCAATCCTAAATAAAGTTGATTCTTTGAAATGTCTGCTACTTCAAAACTCTGTACTGGGTCCACTATTATTTTCATTTTTATTAATGCGTTTAATGACTGTTTTAAAATACAAAGTAACTTGACAAACTTGGCCCAGGGCAGGTCTGGACATTCTCTTTTGACGAGATGTCTAAGGCATCTCTGGAGGGGCTGAACAATCGGCCCTACTTTGGTTTTGGGGCAAGTGCAATTCCGCCCAAAATTCAAAGGGGTAAAGGGGAAAAAACATGCCCGAACAACTAAAAGGTCGGAGGCTAAACCACCAACCTCAATGGGTAAAACCAAAGTCCCTCGACTGTGGGAAAATTGCCCCGAACTACCACCTGTCCCGCTAGGGAAAGGATCAGATACTCATTATTTGGCAAAGGACAACTTCTGCCAGAGAATCTGAATAAGTTCTCACCCAATAAGGTGATAAGCTTCATTAAGAGGCTGGACCTGTTGGGTGAAATATAAGTAGGTGTGAGCCATAATAAATCACATGGTCGCGGTGGAGGGTCTGGTTTTTGGCCCACTCACTTTTGAACCTAACCTAATCTAACTTGACAAACTGCCTTGAATATGGATAAGAGTTTTGTTGTTTCATATCATCGAGAAACTAATTTCTTTGAATTCGATTACCAATTAAATGACTGTTATGTTATCACTCGTCCTGAATGCTTTTATGACTTGGACATAATTTTTGACCATAATTTATCATTTGTAAAACATATTGAAAATGTAGTGCTGTGTGTTTTCTAAAGTTTAGGATTTGTTATTAGAAATACGCACGCAGTCACGATCAACATGTTTTATTAAGACTTTATAACTTCTTTGAATAAACTCGGTTATGCGAATTTAATTCGGTATCCGGGGTATATCAAGTGAAAATGTGCAGATTTTTAAAATTCCTTTTATATGGACTTGATGGTATTTATCCTCCTATAGGTACACCTCAAAATGTCCTTGAAATATTCTACGTTCTGAGCTTAATGAATCGTCGAAAATGGTCTTTATTATTCTTATACAAAATAATATATACAGGGTGTCCACCTAGTGCGCGTAAGTCCAATATCTGGGTTAATAAAAGAGATAACTTAATTTTTTTTCTACAGGGTTGTCTAATATCCCGAGCTGCACAAAATGAAAATATATTTACATATTCAGGGTGTTCAGTTTTTCCTGGACAGGTATCAACTTCGTTTTTCTAAATGGAAATATATATTTTTTATTGCTTTTTCGAACTAAACCCTTGATTTTAGTAGGACTTTCATCAGCCTTCCCTATACCTAACTTAAACTGTTTTTGAAATATTGACGGGTGAATATTGACATTTTTGCAACTTTGACACCCTGTAAAATCTAAACGGTTTGAGATCAAGCAAAACGGTTTGCACATTCCTATCTTAACTTTTCATAAGCTATCGTTTGGTACTAATTTCAGAATTATCCAAAAATTTAAAATTTTCTGAAAATTTTGAAAATTTTTAATTCCTGGATAAATTTGAAATTAATACCAAACGATAGCTTATGAAAAGTTAAGATAGGAATGTGCAAACCGTTTTGCTTGATCTCAAACTGTTTAGATTTTACAGGGTGTCAAAGTTGCAAAAATGTCAATATTCACCCGTCAATATTTCAAAAACAGTTTAAGTTAGGTATAGGGAAGGCTGATGAAAGTCCTACTAAAATCAAGGGTTTACTTCGAAAAAGCAATAAAAAATATATATTTCCATTTAGAAAAACGAAGTTGGTACCTGTTCAGGAAAAACTGAACACCCTGAATATGTAAATATATTTTCATTTTGTGCAGCTCGGGATATTAGACAACACTGTAGAAAAAAAAATTAAGTTATCTCTTTTATTAACCCATAGATATTGGACTTACGCGCACTAGGTGGACACCCTGTATAATATTTATGTTTGTTCAGAGATTATGTCATACATAGGCATACATGTGCCAAAAATTGAGGCTAGAGTGAGTAGCATATTTTCAGAGATATTATTATTATTATTATTATTATTATAAATACATAAATAACTTTAGAACTTAGAAATCATTGTACTGGGTATAATATAAATATGGTTAAATATTTTTTAAATACATTTTTGAAACTTAATATCGTATGTAGCTATTTTAATAAATATCACTTCACAACACATTATATAAGATTTTTTTCCATTTCCTATTTTAGTGAATGTGGTATCAACTTTTGATTTTCAGATGAAACTGTATATTTTATGTTTGGGACCTTACTTATTTTGAAATCAATTATACTAATACTAAGTAATTTTTTCCTAAAATTACCATATTATTGTTACACCCAAATATTGAATTCGATTGGATGAATCCGGTTGAAACACACACAAAATGACTAATATCTAATACAAATGTTAATTTTCTGTATTTTTTAAGTTAAACAAGTCTGGGTATACTTTCAGATCCGAATTTTTAGGGATATATTCTTATGTTTAAATGTTTAGTCAAAAAATAAAAAATTAAACTTAAGAGTTGTATATTTTTATAGTAATTTTTAAAATTGGTATGTATATAATAAAGTTTTTGTTTTCCTTGTTTTAACCTAACTTTCTTTGCATATCTACTTATACAGTGTTATTCAGAACTTATCCATAATAAAATTTGGGGATGTTCAACATACATGTAAAAATGTGGTAGTGCAAAAAAAAATTTGGCGGATTCTGAAAACTATTTAAAAATTTTTCATTGCACGCCGCTGGATGCTGGTCCACTATAATGGAGTGAGCTTGGGACTGACAATGCAAACTGGCTAGCACGAAAAAACTTCGGAAGTTCTGAGAGTATACCGACACCCGGCGCAAAAAAGATTTGCAGCGTTTTTACTTTAAAATAAACTTAAAGATAGATAGATGTGACCAAAGTGACGTGTCTTTAAAATGAATAAAATTTTGTTACACTAATTGAATTGCGCTACTTGATTACTAGGTATTAGAAACATGAAATTTATAAAAAAATTTGCACATACCTTGTTACAAAAGCTGTTCGAAATAATATTCCTCAACTTGTAAACATTTTGGGCACGCCTTATCCAATTTTGCCGCTCTAAACCGAATGTTCCTCCTGGTTGCTGATCTTGTATACGCAAATTATTAAGTAAATTGAGGTTTTTCAGCATTTTGCTGCAACAACCACTCACAAAACCTAACTCGTAATTGATAATCCACTGGTAACAGTCCATTAACTCAGCATTACTGTACACATGAGCCATTTTGAAAATTTTACAGTTTAACACTCCCACGATAAATAAAACACCGGCACACAGAGAGTACACACATAGACTGATGACTGAATAGACAATAGAGATATTATCCCCACTCCAACTCTATTCGCCCAGGCGTTCTAGGTACAAAAACGTGTTTACTTTTTTTACCACATTCTTAAGAATGTGGTATATCAGATTGTCGTTGAAGTACAGTTGCCCATCTACGTAGTCCTTTATAATGGTATAACTTTAAACATTGTTTACGGGAAATCCTAAGACTTTTATTATAAATTTTTTTCGTGATATCGATTTCTTATTTAAGGATGCACATATCCTCAAAGTTTTAGAGATAAGTTCTGAATAACCCTGTATAGAAAGTAAATAACCTTATAAACATTTATTTGTCTATTTCCATAATTACGATAAAAAAATTAGCGAGGTATTTATTTTAAACTAAATGAGTTCCTTTCCGTTTTTATGAAATTTCTGAATGAAAATTCTGTTTTTGAAAAAGCTTAAGCTTTATCCTCTCACTGACCAAATCTGAATTGCCCCAATCCTTCTTTGCCTAATCTACAACACATATCTGCTTGAGGCATCCTTAGGTACATGTGTCTGGAAAAGTTCATGATTACTTAAAATTGCAATTTATATAAACATAAAACAGTTTATTTTATTACCAAAAGTATTATGTCAATGTTTATCCAAACCCATTAAGGAATATTACTAAATGTTATTTTTTTTATCCGCTCAGTCATCCACAATATGATCTCATGATCATCGGTTATGGCACCTTACAGTTGTATAATTTGTACATAAAAATATATTTTTAATTTTTACAGTTTGTGTTTTAGATTGGTATTTAATTGACTAACTTGTAATATAATAACGGAATATTATAATAATCTAAGAAGTTTCTGAGTTTGAAGGAGTAACTAATGATTTGTACTATGGCAATAAAATTCCAAAATGTGCTGATTAATTTGCTAGCTGGAGCAGTAATTCCATCATCCTTGCTTATTTTGTATATGTGCGATATGTAAGTATTTCTCATAAAAATCATCTAAATTAATTTCAAGATCTAAGATGACAGTAATTGAATATGATTATTTGGTTTAAACATTATTTTTGTATATAATTGTGTATGTATTGTGTATAAAAAATACTCATTTATTTTTCTGCTTTTATTTTCAAATTCATTTAGATACTGATACTAAACAATATTAAATGAATTTATCAAAGTGCAATATGTTTAAATTTTATTTCTTTGTATGTATTTGAAAAAGTTTCCAACGTTAGTACTATTAAAAAAGTTAGTAGGTACTAATTAAGTTCCACAATTATTGCGTATTTTAGTTAAGCCGGAAATCAATGTTAACTACCTTAAAAGGTGTTTGTTGACTTTACGAACTGTTTATACGCACACATACACATATATAATATCAAGAATTTAATATTTTAGATTCAAGCTGCGAGCTTGAATGCGTTATTGTACGTACCAGTATAATTTTTAATAATTAGCACATAGGTATAAGCAAGAACTAAGAGACCCTGACTACTCGATAACTCGATATTCTATTCCTCCATTCATAAATTATAAAAAAATATTTCTCCGTCTGTCCGACTTTTAAATTAACTGTACCGAAGCATACATAAGAATATATTGTAGACTTTGACTGTACTAGTGACAGTAAGATTTGGAAGTTGTGCGTCACGCTCATTTTTTCAATCTTTACCTATACATACTAAGTATATTATTTATATTAGACACCTATGTGCCGACGGATATTTAGGAAATTAATTAAAAATATATTGATAGTGAAGTGATTTTTTTAGAAAGTCCGGGTAGGTAGTTCCGCTTATTTTGCAATTATTGATTAACTATTTAATTGTTTTTTTAACCTTATCTAACTAATCTGTATAAGTCTGATTATAAAAAAATCTCGAAAAAAATAAATTTATAAAATATAAATTGTGCTGCATCAAAAGCTGAACAAGAAACGACTGCGATCGAAAAGAGGATTGATCCAATTTAATCTAAATAATTCCTCTCCCACATATGTCTGACTTCCGGGCTCATCATTATGATGAGAATATAGAGTATAGAGTAATATTTTTATCATGAGAATGAGGAATACACATTATTATTATTATTATTATTATTATAATTCTGACTTTCCAAAATTAGCACTTAGAAGTGTTTCTACATCATCACACTTTCTACATTTCTAAGTTTTTCATCACAGGGACGTCTTATTCTCAATAAAATTATCATATAACCATTTAAAACCATGCCGTGCTTCCAGTTTAACTTCATTTAAGAGTCAGTGTAGGTTTGACAGGCATGAATACGGGGTCGGGTTGAGAGGTTGGGTAGCCGAAGGACGGAGACTTACATATTCCCACTACCGAATTATTAAGATTTCGGAGGTGCACGTAAAGCCGAAGTAAAAAGGCACATGGAAATAAAGTTAACCTTTATTGCAACGGTACCGGATTTGTCTTATAATTGCAACAAAATTTCTTTTTAGTGTTATAAATTATAATATATCTCCGGAAAGATCAAAAGATAAACTAGATCCTTATAGTAGCAAATTTTTGAAAGTACGTTATTTTAGTACACGATTGTTTGGCTGGAGTTTTAAAAATAAAAAGAATTACCAAAAATCACTACTATAGGGATTTAGATTAAAGTCTTATCTTTCAATACTTTTTTACTAAAAGTCGCTATCTTTTATAGTTTTTTTATAATTAGACACGAGTCGAACGCCGATTTTGGCCTTATTTCGGACTGGTGAATGGACCCTTAAGCACATTTGAAAATTGTCATCCTGTAAGATTTTTTCTGAGGCCCCATAAATATTTCGTCTTTTAATTTTGCCGTACTTATTTTGAGAAATTTACCTCTTCAAGATACATAAATCCAGTGGAATGTTTTTTCTCAAGGGTCTTAACAACTTTTTTCATTAATCCGGGGTGAAGGTGTGGAAAAAATATTTTGTTGAATCAACTAGTGGAACTATTTTTGCCAGGTTCATAATGTATGGTATTCCCAATTGCGTTTGACGTAATGTAGTTTGTAAGACCATCAATATTCCGATTACCTTTAAATTACCGCAAATAAATGTTCCATTGTTGTACAGGGTTTATATTTTAGCCACCCACCTAGATGTTCTCCCTTTAATCTGACGAAAAAAATTAAATACAAAAGTTGTATAAAATCAAGTGTAGTTTATTCTAGAATGTAAAATCTTTATACCGGGTGTCAAAGGATCTATTAGACAAGCCATAACTTCTAGAGTATTGGATGTATCAAAATGAGATTTGGTATAAGTAAATAATAGAGGAACAGGAAAGTTTTTGCATATTTTTCACGTTTAGGTTACTTCCGGTTTCACCGGAATGGCTTCAATTTTGAATTTTTAAATGGAACACCCTGTATATTTTACATATTTGAGTTTCTGAGACAATTTTGGACTAGAAAATGACATTAAAACTTTTAAAGTATAATACTTGTATACGAATTTATTAAAAACTTCACTGAAGTAAATGTATTTTATGAGCTTATTTTTAATCCAATCACAATGAATTTAGTATCGTTGGATTTGCAAAAAAAATCCCTTTTTGAAAAGTGCTTGTCTAAAAAGTGTTGCCATTTGAAAAAAAAAAATAGTTAGATATAAAAAAGTAATTTTGCCAACTTGTCTCATTCCTATCTACCATACTAATCACTAAAACTTTGCGATTACATTTTTCTGACATCATCTAAGGCCTTCAGATTAGTTTGCGCTCAATCATGGTCACCTAGATGCAATATTAAAAATGGCTCTAAAAAAATCAAGTAGGCGAAAAAACTTTTTAAAATGTCATTTTCTAGTCCAAAATTGTCTCAGAAATTCAAATATGTAAAAATATACAGGGTGTTCCATTTAAAAATTCAAAATTGAATTCATTTCCGGTGAAACCGGAAGTAACCTAAACGTGAAAAATATGCAAAAACTTTCCTCTTCCTCTACCATTTACCTATACCAAATCTCATTTTGATACATCCAATACTCTAGAAGTTATGGCTTGTCTAATAGATCCGTTGACACCCGGTATAGGGTGTTTCGAAAACACGTGACATGCCAAACTTGCATTTTTTTAATGGAATACCCTGTATATTATTAAGTTTTTCGATTCCACGCAAAATTCTACGACTTTTCATATACCACACCGTATACTGGAAAGCAAATAAAAATATTCCTATATCATAGGCAATTTAGTATTTTAATTTAAAAAATATAAGTTTGCTTCATACTTTCATACTTCTAAAAAATTCCAACCATTTGATTCTACAGGAATCTCTTTAATAATTATTATTATGAACTTTTACAAAGAATTGTGTTCTCGGATCTGAAGCGACGTTTTGCCTAAATAAGCATGTGAATCTGCCTTAAGAAGTGCCCAGCACTGATAATCTAGCTGTATTAGTTTTCTTTATGGATATCTAGTCTATGACTTCCCTACAGTTACACCCTCTTTCTAAAATTTCTTTCAAGATTAGTTTTCAAAAATTTTGAAAGGCGAAAAGCCACTACGACAAGGGTTAATAATAATTTTATAGAAAATGCCCGAGTAAATACAGTGAGTAACGTGTTTAAAATATTCCTCGGTTTATCTACACAGTAGCAGTAAACGTCTGTTTCTCGAGAATTCTTAATATTTAAAATTACTATGTGATAGTTCATAGAGTATTTTCATCAGAACTACTAAAATATCGATCTAATTGACTAGTCATTCTTTCATATCAACAAAACAGTATGCATGCATGGAGAACCAAATCGTGCCATTCCCTGATTAGGTACGTTATCACCTATTGCTACGTAACTAAAGTGAACATTCTGGAATTTTCATAACAGGTATAGATACACAGTGTGTGAATAATATACATCATTCCAACAACTACTTACTGGCAACAGTAACCCTATAGTTAGCATTGAATCAAGGAATTTATATTATAAAATTCCTTGCTTTGAATACATTAAAAAAGGGCAAGGGTTTATAATGCGGTTCTAGACAATAAACCGCTAATATTGTTTTTGAAATTGAACGCATCTACAGGGGTAACAATAAGGATATAATTGGCTACAAGGGTGAAATAATTATGGCAGTTGAAAATAATTCTTACGCAACATTTTTTACAAATAAGATAGAGGATAGACTATTCCTTTGTTGTAACCCACTGAATGCAGTTATATAACATGTGTCCATTGTTTACATCTTTCTTTATATAAGAATTAAGGCAAAAAATTAACCAAGAGATAAATTTTATGAAATTATCAAATATTATAGTTCAATAAAGTTTTTTATATCCTCGTTACCTATTATCCTAGATATGCAAAGGAATAACCTTATTGTTTTAAGATATGTCTGAAACAACTACTTTGCGCGCAACATGCACCGATCAACATTGAATTACAACGGCATATCTTCATATAACCTCAACTTATTGTCTTTCATACATTTTTCTTTTTAATAATGTTATCTACATTTTTTAAATAATGAATATTAAACATGTATCTACATTACGATAAAAATAATTATTTTTTATTACGTAGGTACCTTTTGTATTGAATTTTAATGATTTTTTTTTATTGTTGACTGATAAAACTGAAATTGTAGTGATCCTCCTTAGCCTAATGTACGATACGTATTTCTGCTTCAAACATCTTCAGACACATGTGTGGCAGGAGGTTTAACATCTAAGAATTGTTAAAAAATTAGAAAAATTATATGACAATTGAACTGATTAAATAAAAATTATTTGCATATCAAAATTGTCAGTTTGTAGATAACTTAATGTTTTTTAATAAAATTTTCCCTAGTTAAACATGAAATTTTGTAGGCACGTGACGTACATATTTAAATATAAATTATTTAAAATTATACCAATCTATAAAACAAAAAAATACCAATATTTAACAATTAAATTAAACTGTTAAGTATATTATTTACACCTAATCCCTAATCATTATTTCAATCATTTAATTTTCTCACCATATTGATAATTAATCTGATGTTTGTTAATGCTTGTTATTGATATGTTTTATGGTATAGGTAGCTTATATTATAAAATAAATAAGTATGAAATGAAGTGAAAATAGTCACTTTTACATATTTTTATATAAACAAATATACCTATATTTCTACAGGTTTCACTTTAGAAGGTTGCCTTGATACTACACTTTCAATCTTTATTTTGAGTAGGTACTTCTGGTTTCATGTGTCCTATTATTTTACATTTGATGTAATCCCAAAAGAAAATACAATGAATACCTACTACGATACAGACTATATTTTTCAAAAATAATAACTATAAAAGATAAAAAGATAGATAGATAGAAGAAAAGAAAAGATGAAAAATAAAGGCACGTTCTAACTTATCAGTTTGACTATTTATTTAGTTATTTAGCGAAACTTAAATGAGCTTGAGAAAGTTTATATAGTAAGACTGATCAAGTGATTTTTTGCTTTCAAAATACATAGAAACATATTCTACTTGTTTATGTCCACTGATAATTCTGTCAAGCTGAATACAAACTGACGAGTGATAAACGAAGCGTTTCATTTAATAGCATTCATTTATTTTTTAAATTTCCCCTAAATTCACTTTTACGACTTCTGTACGGAATAAAATGGTATTTTTCACTTGAAGGATGGTCATGTCGACTTACTTTATTCTAGTTATCAGGTCTACCATTAGGTACCTATTCCATTTATAACTGCATTCATACAGTGAGAATACCTGCTATAACAAATATTGTTCTTTTTGAAGCATAACAACAAAACAACCACCACCTACCTACCTCAGCATAGTAAAATGCGAACTTGATGAATTATGACCGATCCTGGAAATTTTCAACCGTTGTATTTGATTAAGAGTTTATGTCATAAGTTTTCTCATTGAATTTTTGGAAAACACTTACATACATTTTAAATGTTTTATCTTTCTAGAAACTTTCCACTATCCGTTCTATGAAAAACAACTTGTCCTGAAAGTGTGATATTATGTCATCTCTTGATCTATGCAGCTTCTGGCGAATATTGTCAGAATCACCAACATACGGCATAACAAAATAGAATTTACTAATGTAAAGTTAGTGTCGACAGTTTCTATTATGTTTTGTTCCTGCCAAGTGAATTCGCAGAGACGTATAAGAGCAATATAATTTTCTAAAAATGTTCAGAAAGCTTTGTACAAACCTATTGAGTTTGTAAATAATCTTGAAATTTCTGTTTTTTTTTAATATAGTACAGCGCCATAAATGTGAATAAATGGAATTGATGACATATTTACTAGATTCCTAAATTTAGGATTTTTTACACCAATAAATATAGCGAGCATAACCTGCTTGATGCTTTGTATTAGAACGCCAAACAGTTTACTACTCTTTATAAGTAAGTCTGCTTTTTAATTCATGTTCTTACCTGTTTGTTCAACAAAATTTCCATGAAAAAATCTTGAAATTTCAGTTTTCTTTTTAATATAGTACAGCGCCATAAATCTGAATAAATGGAATTGAAGCTAATCATACATTAAATTAATATTGAAGCTAGCCATACATTGCTGAAGTGTAGTTATAGTATACATTCAGCGCCATTTCTAAATTTCAATTGTAATGCTCATCTGTATTCATTTTCACAGCGGCGAAATAGCAATTATTCGAAACTGTAAACTATGTTATAGTCAAAGTCTGTACCTAATCATTTAAAATTCACAGAGATAAAGCTAATATAAATCAGATGTGATAAAAATGTGATTTTTCTTATAGAAACAATATTTTAATATATAAATATGAAACAAACTGCAATCCTGTAAGTATGCATCACACATTTCAGGAGAAATGCGAGAAAAGACAAATAAGTACCCCTACCCCTAAATACTGTTTATCCAGCCACAGTGTAGAATGTAGATTGTTGTACAGTATCTAGTGTGTTTGGTTATCATAATTTTGTACGGTAAGTTATTACGAGTCGATGCAGACCAGTGATTGTGTAATGTAATAATGTAAAGCAAACGCTGTATTATTATTTTGGCTATTAGTTAGTTCTGCATCGGTCTAGCATTAGCATTCGCCATGAAGCAAAATGTACCGGACGTGAAGAGTAGAAAAAGTTGTTTTAAATTTAAGTACAATCTTATAGTGGATAGTAACATAAAACGGAAAAAGTGTTCTAATCCGCTCCTCTCAAGGTATTTAAAATATATTTTATATTTCTATAACAAACTTTGTTTCTGCTAAAGATCGTAATCAGATCAATACTTAATAAAAATCTTCCGGTTTCCCGTATCTACAAGGTATATATTTTTGATACATCTGATTTATTTACATGATATATTTTATCTTTAAATATGTATATATTTTTAACAGTTTGTTTTTATACATTTTCCCAGAATTTTACCTAAATTAGTCATCTACTTAATTAATCAATATGTACCATTTGCTTTTTTGTACGCATTTGTAGTAAAAAATGAAAAATAGAAAGTTATTTTATAAAGCCATCACATTTTTTGATTTTATGATTTCGGCACGACCTATGTTACGATCTGAAATACAACAATTACTAAACAGGCACTAGACGCACTTTAACATCATGTAGAAGTCATTAAAATAATTTATTAACTAATCTACTACAATTTTTAGTAATGCATATTTTTTTGTTAGTATTTATTGGCTTATTTATCTGTTTACATATACATATACATTTACTTAGAAATTAAACTAAGCAAATAAACTAATTATTTCATTATGTTAATATTTAATTTTGTTCAATTAAATTAAACAAGGAGATATATTATTATTTAAATTATCCAAATTGGTCCTATGATTCAATGAAATTTATAGGTATTTTTCTTGTTGGTTATAACCTAGCTACACAAAATAATAACCTTATTATTTAACAGAATTATAATTATATCTCTTAGGTTCTTTTTATCTAATTCCTGTAAGTAAAAGCATCGATAAAGTTATTATTAGTTGGTAGGTAGTCAATGGTAAAAGTATAAGCTAATACATATTTAAAATTATGGCATTGAACTACCGGGCTACTGCACTATTACAAAAAAAGAATACTATTTACATTACTTTATAATTACTGATCTTACCAATATAGCGAGATGTATTGAATTAACCCTTTTCCATTATTTATACAAAATATGTTGCTGGGCATACGGACTTCAATTCTTTCATAGTAGCAAAGTCTACATTATTCTATATGTAGACTTTATACATATATTCTATATATAAACTTTGATAGTAGTCTACTTGAAATAATTAAAACCGGATGGAGTAACACATAATATAGGGATATTATTTTAATTTCGGCCGTTGGTATCTCAAAATTGAGAGACAAAAAATTAGAAAAAAGTTACCCAACTTATTGCTGATTAAGAGTACCTATATAAATAGATGTTATATACCAGGTGTCTCATGAGCATGGGGACAAACTGTAGCACCCTTCGCTACAGTTTGATGTTGAAAAAATGAAAACTTGTTGATTAAAATTATTTAGTGTCATACAGAGTGTCGCACTATACCTCGTTATTTCCTATGTAACGCCTTGTACATTTTGACATTTTTTGAAACTATAAAATTCTGAGTTGAAAACATATAGCATATCAATCCTATGTTTCAATTAATCAGTTTCAGCTGTTCAATATGAGAGGTATTATATTTGAAGGCGATGCCGAAAACAACTACTCCGCGGACAATGTGCCCCGACTGGCGTTGCATTACTGCGGCGTCTCCATGGAAATCGCCACGCCACATCCTTCATCGAGTCCAACCACCATTGACATGCATTTGACAATAACTGCCAGACGGATAGTAGCAAAAACCCAAAGGGGACGCTACGGTGTATTTCTCACCACTACTAACATTCATGATGCCCCTTAGGCAATCATGCCGCAACATCGTTCATGGATTCCACTACCTATGTCACTCTGACGTGCGCATAATAAGCGCGAAACCGGTCAGTGTCTGGTGATTGGTCTCGATGAAGAATGTGGCGACATCCGACATCCATGGAGATGCCAGAATAATGCGATGCCATTTGGGGCACATTGCCCGTGGAGTAGTTGTTTTCGGCATCTCCTTCAAATAAATAAGTAGGATTGTCTCCCTCAAAGACTATAGAGGTCATCGCTGTAATGGCACCTGCGGAAAAACAGGTCGCTATCTGTCTGTCCATTTCACAATAATTGTCAGGCGGATAGTAGCAAAGACCCAAAGAGGGCACTACGGTATGTTTCTCACTACTACTAACATAGGTATTTAATATTTTATAAAAATTTTGACAGGTGGAAAGGTTTCCAAAAATGTATCGATCTTGGAATATTCATTGTTGTGTGTAGTGAGGCCTTAGTTGTATTATATTTGCAGACAAAATAATTTAAAAGACAATATACTCAGAGTTCCATTTTGGACGTTACATTTTATCTATTTCAAACAGTCACAACTTTTTATTTGAAAGGGAACAGCCCGTGTATTTTTATTCCAAATTATGCATCCTCTTTATTAAAATAGGACTTATAGAATTTCTTCTGCATATATGTGCATGTAATATTTCCACTACTTGTAATAAAATGTTGTAGCTGTTTGAAATTGATAGAATGTAACGTCAGAAATGAAACATACTGTTTTTAAATTATTTTACCTATGAAAAATAATACAATTACTCGCTACACACAAAAATTTAAATGCTGATCTCAAATTCCAAGAATACTTCAGTTTTTAGAACCCCTTGAATCTATCAAAATTTTTATGAAATGTCGAGAATCTCTGAAATGGCTGGGTTGTGGTATAGGGCTTGCTACATGTTTTCAAGTCACAATACTCTTCGAAAAAGCAAAAGTATACAAGGTATTCAATAACAAATAACGAAGTAAGGTGCGACCATTCTGAGATCTACGTTCATGCAAAAAACCAAACTTTATTGAACTATATTTAGTGAAAAAACTGATTCTTTATTGGACTAGTGCAATAAAAAATTTATTACACTCATCTGTCGTTCTGTTACAGCGTTTTGTGATCATGACAAACATAACGTTCAAATAGACGCCATACTTAGTCCATTTTCTGTGAGATTGTATTACGTTTTAAACAATTGGATATTTTATCTTATTTACAATCATATTATATTTTTCTGTCATTTTTCTGAAAGACGCTATAGTCCGACCCTACGGTCATGAGACACCCGGTATATCCAATAAATTTTCTTGAATTACCTACCTATACACTTTTAAAACGTGAATCATACAGTTTTTAGTAGTAAGTACCTACTTAAGTATACTTTTTTATTACTTATTTGCTTATTTATAGTCTTTACATACTTATTTATTCAGCCACAAAAATAGACTAAGAAATATATTATCATTATCTCAATGAAATTAGGTATTTAAATATTATGGATCAATGAATTTTTAATTTTCCTTGCTACCTGCTGTAACCCAGGTATGCAAAATGCAAAGGAATAACCTCATTTCATTATTTAATAGAGTGTGTGGTAAACAAGTATTGTGCATGGTAGGTATATGCCCCACTTTGAATTACGATATACCCTCATTTTAACCTCAATTTATTGCTTTTCTTTATAATTCTATTTATCATTTTAAATATGAAAATATTATTTATACGCTTTTGTATTGATTTTTTTAATGAAAAATCAGTTTTCTATTCACTATATTCGTTACTAATAAATCTAAAATTGTACCGCAGATCTCCTATAAATTAAGTTACAGTACAGTTAAAGTATTTGTTAATTAATGACAATTATGATTATTAATAATTATTACAAATAATATTTTAAGCATAACATGACAAAAGAATAAAATGTATCGTTCATACTTTTCTTAGCTGTGCGAAAATTATATTTAATTATGAAAAATCCAAACAAAAATCAAATAACATACAAAATGAAATTATATTTTGCTCAACTTGGAAACACTAGAAGCTCCTAGAGAGCGGAGAGATCTCAGTGCAACATAAAGATGTCTACATGGTATTGGTAACCTTTTCACTGTCAACACAGATTTATTTTTGAAGGATCATTATTTTAAATTTAGTAGGGAAAATATAGCACACCAAAACGAGGCAATAGGATATTATAATATAATTCCTTACTAACCAGCATTTGGTTACTCTATACAGCCAGTGTTGGATCTGCGCCATCTGCGAACTCTTTTAAGGGACGTTTAAACTATCATACAATACGAACTAATTTTCATTTTTTCATTATTTCTCCTCTTAGCATTCCACAGGCTTCCTTGAGTCAAACAAAGTCAATTTTTGTGATTTCTTAAAAAGTACCACATATTCAGAAATTCTAAAACGATTTTTATATTCCAATAACATTAATGACGATGAATCTCTTACTAGAATCAGAGACTTATACATCTACATAAGTCTCTGCTTTGACTTATGTTTGTAAAATGTCTTTAACTTAGTTGTGATGCGTTTTCGTGATTCATTGTAGTCTTTTTTGGGATTACACCACCTGTAAAATAACAAAAAACGGGAAACCAGAAGTATTCAAATTAAATATTCAAAGTTTAGTATCAAGACAAACTTCTAAAGTTTGAACTAAATTTCATAAGTGGTTTTTCAGTTTTGTACCACGTTTTAAGTTGACCCTCAACTTGCCGTCAGTGAAAGTAAAAATTAAGAAATACAAAGTTTCTGCTGACGACGAGTTGAGGACCAACTTGAAACTTTTTAAAAAAAGCTAGTTTAGTGTTTAATTTCTTTAAAATTTTATTATAATTATTTTATTTAGACATAATTCAAAATATGATTTGTAATATTATAGAATTTTGTATAAAACCGAAAAACCAGTGATGAAATTTAGTTAATTTATCAAATATTTATTTTATTGCATATTATACAGTGGTTTTTTGGGGCCAACTTTAGAAGTTTTCCTTGATACTACACTTTGAATATTTAATTCGAATTTTTTTTTTTTTATTTTACAGGTGGTGTATCCCAAAAAAGACTACAATGAATACTTTAGATGTGTGCAAGATATTAAATATCTAAATATAATTTTACAATGAACATAGCTTTCGTTGTAATTAACTTCAAGCTTACCCTAGTTGTAATCTAAAGCTACGTGTCCATTTGAGAGTGTTACTAGCGCGAGAACCTCTCGGAGTAGTTCTCGTAAGTGGATACGCGTCTGCGAGTAACTATCGGGGAGTATTCATTTTACTATCAAATAGGTTACTCGCAGCATTTTGCTCTCAAGTGTATACATATTATTTTTAGTATCGGACAGATACTTCTGAAATACGAACACGTTTCGTATTGTGATAGTTCTCACCATAATTATTTAAAATGGCAGCTATTCGTAAAGAGTGGTCAAAAGACGAGATTTGTAATTTAATAAGTATATACGAGGAAAATACAGTTTTATGGGATACCAATGCTACTGAGTATAGAAATAGGGATACAAAAAATAAAATATTACTGGAGATTGCAGCGAAGTTCGAGTGCACATCCGACGAAATTCAACGAAAGCTTCACAATTTAAGAAACCAGGAAGAGACAGTAAGCATTTTAAATAAACAGATTTTCGATCAGTATGGATTTCAGATGTCACAAGAACTGAAGAAGACAAAAAACACAAAAAGTGGAAGCGGAGCAGTGGAAGTGGATCTTCAATTTTAAGTTCTCTTATTAGTGTAGAACATGCTCCAAATTCACACTTTCTCTGAATCCATGGCTTGATCCAACATTTTTTCTTTCTTTGTTGCTTTCTCTTTAACGGTGTATATGTGCAACAACAATTGCTCGAAGTTTTGTACATTCATAATTGATTATCTATCTGCACCTCATTATTTTTTTCTTTCACACTACACACAGAAAGGAAATTGATGAAACAGAAATCTCAAATGGATATCCTCCTGACAGATATCTCTGAGAGTAGGCACTCGGCGAGTGTTTCGTTATCTAGCTGACAGTAAAAATTCCTCAAATTGCTCTCAAATGGATAGGTACCCTCTTAACAGTACCTAACTATCGAGAGTCACTCGCGCTAGTTGCTCTCAAATGGACACGTACCTTAATAAAGAACAATCTAAATGGACGAGAGTTTATTTTAGCATAGAAAATAGATAATAGATCGAAAGAATATTGTTAATCGTTACTTGATCATTAGTCAAGGTATTGACCACATTCCAAACATACGAATGAATTCAATATTTTTATATACTATAACAACAATTTGATTATAATTAATCGTAAAGTAGTACAAAAAGTTATTGCTTCACTGAATGTTGCTGTTGTTATGTGGTTATATAGTTTAAGATCACGCCACAATTTTTTATGACTAACAGGTTACAGCACTCTTACATTGTAATAACTAATTAGTTTTTTGTGGAATCTTTCTTGGAAGTATTATGTAGTATTATGCACAGTATGATATTGTTGTGGCAGTGGCGGCCACATTTTTGTAGAATTCCAACGACAGCACGGCACAAATGCTCAAGTGAAAATACAAATATTTTATTCAAAAAGTTGTAGGTACCACGGTGCAACACCATGTGCGTATATTCTGAGTTAAACTAAAGATTAGACTGCGTGTCTGTTATTGTTTCTCATACAAGCGAATTATATATATTTTTTATCGGATAATATGTGTTTGACCAATATAAGTAGATATATTATCCGTATCTGATTAAACGGATATGTACATTTTTATCCCACTAAGAAGGATGAGGACCCCTGAAGACCTGTAGTTCTATACAAATGTAGATAATGTTGACGGGTATATTTGCATTTTGTATCTAGTTTTTTGCACATAATGTTTATATAAGGAAAGGTGGAACTGAGGGCCTATAATTTCGACGGACATTACTGTGGGAGTATGAAGCAATTAACACAGTTAAATATTATTTAAACATAGGTACTTACGCTTGTTTGGTTTTGTCAAAAATGATATCCAGATATGCAATATTTGCATACGAATAAGCTTTCAACGAAATAAGAGACGTAAATAAATTTATATTTAACTAGATTATTATTGCGAGCCTAACATATATTTTTTAAGTATTTTAAATTTATTTCTAGAGATTGCAGTATATCATGTCGTTTAGATAGGACTAGTAGTGAATTTCTTTGTATGAAGAAGTATCAACAGGCTGTATGCTGTAAAACTGATAATATATTCTTTTAGCGATACATGCATCAGTGAGATTTTGTCAGTACCTATAATATATTAAGAGCCCCATTCACGTTGAGATCTATATCGTACATGAATTTATACATGTGTCTGAGATCTGTATCAAGTAGTAGTTTACACATACACATTGAGATCGCATGAAATGTATCCTCTTGATCCATCAAACCCTACACTTATCAAGCAATTCTTATGTTGCCGATACTCGAAGATGCGTATTGAGTATTCTTTCGACTTTGAATCCCACAAACATGAGTATAAATAACATAACATTCTTCTAAAATATCTCGATCTGCATACATGATTACAGCTCGGATGACAGTTTTGGTTAGCGCGCTACAAAGAGAGACGAGAGACCGTCACATACTCGTTGAAACCAGTAAAAATTTACGTCACTTGCACGATACGTGCATCGCCGTTTCACTACAACGATACAGACAATGATACCAACTGATACTCATACATCGATACCACAACAGTCAAACACACGTAGAGATTTGTCTCGCGATACTGATGCTCTCAACATATATTAGTACAGATCTCAACGTGAATGGGCCTCTTTAATTATGATAGGTTGAAACATCACAGACGGAACTGGATTCAGCAATACCGCGTAACTGATACTGATACAGGTTTTAAGAAGTATTGTACTGTATCGACACTAATTCATCAATATTACATTAATTCGTTAGTTTATTTGGTGTTATGTTTTTTTTTTCTATCAAAAAGCCACTTTGCCCTAAATTGCTGCACCAAATACAATGAAGAAGAAATGAGCTATGTTAGAACTTCATGGACCTTATAATAGATGTAGAAAATGTAGTATTTGTATGTATTCATTATATCGCAATGTAGGTTTTATACTAATGTTAATGCATAGGTACGAATACGATTTGCGCTAAGACAGTGAAACTGGGTTTGGCAGAAAATGGAGACGTTGTTCGGAGCTACAGTATAAGATAATTTGCACCGTGTTCGAGCAACAATAGATGGTGTTGGTTCGAGACAAATACCTAAATAGACAACATTAAATGCTCTATTCGTTGCAATATTTCTCAAGGGTCCCCGTATTCCGCCGAAATTGATCAGTATCGGTGATCACTGTAACCATACCAAAAAGTTGAAGAGTCAACTTTTTTGTAAAATCTTGAAAATGAACTACTCGCGTCCTCACGAAGCGTTACCTTTTTACATGTTGTCCTTTAATATTTCAAAAAATTGTCCTTTGACCCTCATTTCTTCCATGCAGCTTGTTTATTTAACCTACAAACGTGACTTTCTTCATTGTTCTTTATATGTTGATGTTTTAATTGATGCCTCCCTATTCTTTCGTTTTTCTAAAAAGGTGTTTATTGGCGTTTTCACATTTTTTTAAATGAATTTCTTGTTTGCGATTTACGTAATAAGGCATGATCTGAATCACTATTATAACACGGTACTATATCAAGAACAGCAGAAGCACATACACATTACAACGGTCTCGCGTTTTAAAGTAGAGACTTCGGACACTGTTGATGAATGTATTGCTCGTAATGTTATTAGTTAATAATTCCTGTCCACTTTCCCAGTGAACAAATAGTTGCTGTTGGCTATTAGTTTATGTTGCCTAGGATGTGGGAAATAAAAGAGAAAGAGGGAAGTAGTCAAAGAAGTGAAAGAAATAGTATTCCCATATACATATATCCCCATTTTGAAATATTTATTAACATTTTATTTTTTAAATAATTCAAACCCCACTTATAAACTAATTAAATTAACGTCTTCAGCAGTCCACGTCGCCGCTTTGCGATTCATAGCGATACATGATGCGATGATACTTGTGAGGCGTGTATCATGATACCGACAAAGTCGGTCCTCAATACCACTCGCAATGTGATTTGGCTTTTAGACATGTGTATCGCCTCATGCCTTGCGGTATATCGCGTAGTGTATTGCTCGTTTTAGTAGTCTACTATTTCTGAGATCTGAATCGCTACATACTAAAGTATCATCATGAATGAACATTATCAATATCATCGTGTGCTAACTGTTTTTTAGACTGCCTTATATAAAAACACGAAGCATTGTAAACGACAATGAATATTTTAAATAAGTTATTAATTTTCCAAAGCAAACATAATACAAAGAATCAATCAATCAAAGTTAGGTACTTATAGCAAATAAAGTAGGTAGGTACTTCATACAATTTTTTGGTATTGAAATGTACCTACTTCCCTACCACAATAATATAATTTCAAATTAACAAGGTATGCATTGTGAAAGAAATCGTTGAATCGGTAAAGAGTTATATATAATAATGCTATTCATTTTGTTATAACTGTGTTTGTCTAAAAACTAAACTAAAATGTAATTTTTGTTTCAGAGTAACATTCGCCACATTCAAAGTATTTACAGTCATATTTGTTGTGATATTCGTTATATTCCCATTAATATTTAAGTATTCCTATAAACTCCAGAGTGCAGTTGTATTTTTAAATTTCCGTAAGTATATTTAAAAATTTTACATAGGAACATATTGAATTAATATTACTCACTGGGTGTCTCAAAAATTGTGCCTGTTTCAAAATAAATATATACAATAGGTATACCAAATCAACATTAAAAAAACTATTCATAAGTTATTCACTAGAGATCACCGCTGCATTGCGAATATTATTTTTAGCGAAGTAGCTGCTAAATATCATCTACTATGATAAAGATATCAAGATGTGAAGATATCAAGCTAAATATCTTAACAGACTTAAGTATATTGCAAACATCATTTAATTTGTTAGGTTCGCTAGGAATGAGGTAGATATGCAAAGTACCAAAAGGCAGAAGAAGTATGGCCTTAATACTACCTGTAATAAATCTGAGCTAACAAAATATATAACAACATTTTCCTGGATGTGGTATAAGATATTTATAGTTGAATTAAAGAACATGCACTATATACATTATTGACTGACTTAAAAGGTTCATGACTCTGTAGAGAAATACAGTAGTGCCCACCATAATACAAACAATAATTCCTTTTTGTATCATGAGTGCCCACAATGATGAAACTCTGAGGATAATGGCCCATCTTTCCCCTGCATCTTAAATTCTATGGTTTGCAAGATCCGAGATGTACTCAAAGAGTAAATATGTAACCCTAGAAAATAATGTGAACAATAAAGCGGTTTGATTTTTTTATTATTTAATTACGCGGATTTAGGTAAATACTTATCTTATTAATTTCGGAATATAAGTATATAATGTTTTTTGAAAGATATGCTGTAATTGAAGTACCAACGGTGTAGGTAAATTAATTTAGATAAATATTTAGAATATTTTTTGCACTTTCTCAGTTGCTATTTTAGAATTGTAATTTTGAGACACCTTGTAAATACTTACTATAAAGAAATTGTATGTCAGCAACATAATGAATAACATTTACTTAGTTCATCGTGTACATTTATTAATTTACATTAATTACCTATTTTCCATAATAAGTATGTTAAAGGAGTATTTTAAATTTGCTTTAGTTGAGTAATATTTTTCATAATAAGCTATTGACTACTAATACAAAACAAAATCTAATTACCACATGTCCACTAAACATTACCATATAATTTGTTTATTACAAATTTACAAATTTACAAGGCTGTACTCTCAAAATTTCCATTCCAGATTGAAATTACACATTTATCAGAAATATGATATTTACACAGTGTATTTTGTGTATAAAAAGTTGCTACTGTCTCGCTATAAGATTTATTTTGTATTTTAGTTCATGTACCAGTAAATGCTGACTATGAGCACCCGCAGAAGTATGGCCTTGAAAACACTCGAAACTTTTATTTGTTAACAGATGACAATATAACATTAGGTGTATGGCAAATACTTCCTGATAAATTAAATCCTACGGCAAATCAAACTGCGGATCAGTATTATGAGGATGTTCTGGGAAATGGAGAGAATGTCATTATATATCACCATGGAAATGCTGGAACCAGATTGACTGGACACAGAGTAGAATTGTATAAATCACTCAGGAAACATTTTCATGTGATTGCTTTTGATTATCGAAGTAAGTAATTAAAATTATTATTTAGTTAATTAAATACAGTACCTGGACTGCTTTTTTCAAATAAAAAATTGACGCCATCGTGACACTTTCGGTTATACCTATTGGAAGTTTCGGTCCAATTTGTTATGTTAAATGGGGTAGGCCCTATATATTTTTTAGATTATTGGATTATTTTCATCTTTTAAGGAGAATATTATTCAGGCTTCTCCATGTCTCACTAAAATGCTATTAGATATACATATTTCGATACCTATTTTTCAAAAAAAAAATAGTTTTTCGTTACCCACCCTGTATAAACAGGGTGATAAAACTTGTATGTTAAATTTGCTAAATTTCAAACCCTTAAAGGTTGATTTTATGTATATTTTGCAAATTGTAATGCAAAGTATTTATTCTCTATAGATCCATGTAACATATGCTTACTATCTCTTACACTTTTTTTGACGACTTTATTGGAACCAACAAATATCTTTCAACTTTTTGCAAGGGTGGCTATGGAATTGTTACCAGAAGTACAAAACAAACAACTCTAAGGCCGGTCGTACATATATGCGACATTTGTTTGGAACACGTCTGCGACATGTCGTTTCATTTTAAAGCACTTGATTATTAACCGAGATTCGTACATCTGACAGACTTGTCGCAAACAAGCTCTATCTTGTCGATGACAATTTTCATACAACAGTGCATGCTCCAATTTCAAGCGTCATTTGTCGTTTATCTTGCGGTGCATGCAGTACTTCCTAGCAAATATAAAGGACGATCCGGCTTTTAATATTAAATTTGTTAATATAGTGGCAAAATATGAAGTGTTATATGATTACAACCAGGAAAATTATTCAAATCAACAATTTCTCTTCTGGTGAAATAGCTTCACGAAATTTTGAATTCTGTTTCTTGATTTTTGATCCAACTTTATCAAGAATTACCTTAAAGCTCGTCTGTGTTATTCTATAAAATGATAAAAATTTTGCCGGATCCTCCATTATTTCTTTTGATTGAGTAGTCTATTTGAATATACTGCGATGTATATGCTGAGCTGAATATGGATGTATCCAAAATCTTCGCTTACTTTTATTTATTTTTCTTATTCGTACTAATGCCACTAGCAGTAATGCATCCTCATCCGACGACATGATTCACTCAAATGGACGAGCTCTGTAATTTCTTTACGACATTTGTCTGATGAGATGTGTCCACTACATGTCTTATCAAAAATGTTGCAGACATGTCGCGTATATCTTCACAGGATTCAGAGCAACCTGGAAAAACCTGGGAACCTGGAAATATTAAGGATTTTTTTTTGTATGCAAAAAGTTATGGAAAAAGCCTTGGAATTTAAAAAAAATCGTGGTTGGTCAGAGAATTTTACTTTGCGACCTGGAAAAATGTATTTGAATTAGTAGAATTAAATCGTACGTATGAAAAGAAATAAGAAAATTATTTTCTGAAAGCATTAATTAAATACGTATTTTATTTTTAACACAACTACATTCCTCAAACTTGCTTTAAATGATGTCACACACGTGGATGATTCTGATTGGCAAACCATAATAATAGAACATTATTGTAGAACTGTAGACAATTCTTAGCTAACCACTCTTTAATTGCGAGTTGCTGCGATCTTATTACTGAAATAAGGGTATGATGACATTGTTAAATGGTTATTCACCAAAAATTGCAGTATGAATCCGTGATTCCTTGAACTTGAATAACTGCTTTCCATGAATTGACATTTGTAACTTGAAAATGTTTTCTTTTTTGAAAATAAAATGATGTCCTGTGGAAAACAATAATGCTGAATTAATCGAAAATTTAATATTGATGCAAATAATTTCGTTTCCATAAATGAAGTGTTAGAGGCTGAAATATTTAGAAAATTTGTTTATTTGTACCTAATGAAACAAATAATTTTTATAATGGAACCTAGAAAAAAATAAAAAAATATTTTTAGAATCTAGAAAAAATTGATAAAAGTCATGGAAAACCTGAAAAATTCATGGAATTTTTGAGACCCTATAAACTCCGAACCTTAGTTACACCATAGTTAGTGAGCTCACTCAAAGGGCCCTAAGAAGCATAGAAGAATGATGTATAGGACAAGGACTGAGAGTTAACCCCTCTAAGGTCGACCTAGTCATCTTTACTAAGAAAAGGAAGTTGGATGGTTTTAAAGCACCAACCATTTTCAATAGGACCATTCAGCGTACAAAGATGGTCAATTTCTGGGAGTTATCCTAGGTGAAAAGCTGTCGTGGGTACCCCACATAGACAGACAAATACAGAGAGCCACCGCGTCCTTCTGGACATGTAAGAGGCTCTTTGGAAAAATGTGGGGGCTTAATCCGAGAGCCACCTTATGGCTCTACACCTCGGTTATTAGACCCTCCTTTTTATATGCGTCGATTGTATGATGGCCAGCCGTCCGGCGGGCTACCATCAAGCAACGGCTAAATCAACTACAACGCCTGGCGTGTGTAAGCACGACAGGAGCGATACCCACGGCTCCCACAGAGGCTCTGGAGGCTCTCCTGTCTCTCCCTAAACTGCATATAGTGGTCGAGAGGGCCTCTTATAGGGTCAAGCAGTGGGAGCGGTGACTAGGTAAAAGCCACGATGATGGACACACAAGTATTATGGGGGAACTTGTAGGAGGAGACAGTCTGCTGGACGCACCCAGTGACAGGATATCTCCCACTTATGTGTTTCTCAAACCTTACATAGTAGAGATACCGGACAGGGACGCTTGGCTCGAAAACCCTGATGCTCAGGTCTCGAATGGGCTCATCTGGTTTACGGATGGGTCTAAGACAGATCAGGGCTCGGGGGCGGGAGTCCGGGGCATGCGCCCGAGGGCGAGACTATCCTTTCCCTTGGGAAAGTATGCCACGGTCTTTCAGGCGGAAGTGTTTGCTATCTCTGCATGTGTTCAGGAAAATCTCAAAAGGAGATATTCCAATCAGCATATCCAGATATGCACCGACAGTCAGGCGGCTCTACGTGCCCTGATCTCCTACAGGATCACCTCCAGGGCGGTCCTAGAGTGTATTAATGGTCTGGCCCAATTGGGACAGAACAACCAGGTAAAATTGAACTGGGTACCGGGTCATCACAACATAACAGGAAATGAGGAGGCTGATGCACTGGGTAAAAGAGGCTCAAGTATACAGTTTACAGGGCCCGAACCAGTGCTGGGGCTTCCGCCTAGTTATGTAGCAAGGTCTATTGGTAACTGGATCAAGGATAGATCAGAGGAAGAATGGTCAAACGGGACTGGGCTGCGACAAGCCAGGCTCTTAATTCAAGGGCCTTGGTCAAACGCAACTCGATCAATACTTGCGCTAAGTCGTAACAGCATAAAGATTGTCACAGGACTGCTGACGGGTCACGGACATCTTAACAAGCACCTTAACACTTAGTGTTAAGGCCTTAGTGACACTAGAAGGTGCAGGTTTTGCGGACACGATGACGAGGACTCCATTCACATCATCTGGGTGCAGCATTTCTCCTGCCCCAGGATATTAGAGAGCTTCCTTTGGAACGGGTGTTGGCCTATGCGCATAGCACGGGTCTCTTCCAATAGCTCCCGACTAGCGGCAGGCACAATGGTTCGAAAGACCTAAGTGCTGCGGGTAACCGCGCCGCCTACCAACAACAACAACAACAACTCCGAACCTTGCTTAAGTTATTTATTGGTAGCTCAGATTTCATAGTTTAAAATAAAAGACATTTAGTTAATTTTACCTTTAAATACCTCGGACACTATTATTGAAACAATAATTGTATTCAAGGCATTAAAAAACAACTTTAGTTTAAAGTACCTACCTTTAAATTGTATTATGAGACCAGACCTTAGTCTTACTGCAGTGGCAATTTAATTAAGTGTTTAGAAAAAAATAGAAAATAATATGTTTTTGAATTTAAAGTGGGAACGCACGGAGACCTATACTATAATATATATTATAGCTTCCTGGTGAGATATAATATAATATTATAGTAGGAGACATGCAGACGAGAAGATATTGTAATATAGTTGTTGCAAGTTGCGACTGCACTTGCAAAATGGCGGTTTTTCACAATGTTCTGTTTGATACATTTGACAGCTCATCAGAAGATGATTTTGATGCAGAAATTGATGCGACTATAGTTATTCTAGCTATGATACATAAAAGAAAAAAAAAGGTTTTGGTAAACAAACCATATAAAATTTAGAAAAGAACGTGGTGAATTTGCACTTTTTAATGAGCTGAATGATGATCTCAAAATTATTATGGAATGAACAAACACTCCTATAAAATTCCTCCAAACTGCATCTTTCAGTTCATTATTTTTATATACTTCTTCATCAACTTTCCAGACACGTGTATTTTCTCACGCGTTTGATAAAATGTTCCATTTTTAATTACATAAACATAAAGTGAATAATGAAAAGACCGAGAATTCAACAAAACGAATCAGAATTAAGCAAGGTAAACTGACAAATTAAAAACTAACCTCACTTTGTGTATAATGTGTAAAGTATGGATACCTGCGGGCAACGAGACGAAAGAGCGATGTAAATATATGAGTGAAATATCGCTCAGGCCAGCGATATTAGGCTATGTAAAAATATATCGCTCGGATATAGCTATATATTATAATTCAGTACATTTTGTCCCAATCATTAGAATGTTGAGCTATATTTTTGTAATATATGAGATATAATATCTATTATAGTAGAGCCCTCCGTGTGTTCCCACTTTTTTTATTTATTCACAGAAAGTGCAACAGAATTAAGCAGAACTGGTAGAATTTTAAATAAGAGTCACCTAAACCAATTTGTCACTAATGAATATAAAGAAGTTAAGAAGAATTCTAAAAAATCACACTGATTATAGATTTCTGAAAAGAGATTAGAAATATATTCAGAATTATTGAATATGACCTAACTACATACTAAAATAAATTAAAAAAGAACATAAAAATATCTATGGAGTCTTAAGTGTTCAACACCACCGCCATTAACTGTTCTGGAGAGATTACCATCAGTGATAGTTTTTGCTATTTATGCTGCAGGCAGTGCATTAAAGGTTCTTTGTATTCGATCCAAGTCAATCCTCCCTTGAATCAACGAGTCTGAAATAAATTCTTTGATTAACTGTTGATTACTCCTAACACACACATCCAATGGTATAGAGGTTGGGGGAGTCCCTGCTACCCAATTCCACGGTCCTAGACATCTCATCTGCCTATTTTCAAACATTTTAGTTGGTTGTTGGTGGATTTGAGTGGCAGAGTGGGGTGGAGCCCCATCTAAAGGATGCCAACACTTCCTTAGTTAGTCTAAAGGTATATTATCTAAAAAATATTCCACAATCATTAGTAAAATATTGAGGTATCTGTCTGCATTTAAATTTTGTTCTTAAGTATAGAAAACCATTGATTATTTTTAACTAGACAAAAAACACGAACACTAAATTTATTTTGAAAGTTTGTCTCCCAGATGATATGAGGATTCTCAGAAGTGTTATGTTTACAAGAAATACCTTCTTTTGAAACTGTTTACCCATCTGCCTAAATAACATTTCGTAGGAATTGTGGATCTTGGTTTCCCACTAACAGCATTTCACAAATTTGCACGTTGCACGATGTCGCCCGGTTATAGTACAGAAACAAGTTTAAAGTTTTATTGATACATACTACTAGATTTCAGTATTCTTTAGACAGATGCTCTTGAAACGCCTAAATCATATTCTGCGGCATGAATTGATTCTTCTGGATAAGCATTAAAATAGGGAAAAACATTTATTATATTATCTTGATTGATATGCAATTATTGGCTTCGACAAAATTCTTTCTACAGTAATTTGACCCTATTCAACTTGATTTTTAAGTAAGTCTTATAAATTTATAAGAATTATATATTAAGAATTCATATAAAAACACACCTGAGTGATGTACCTTCTATGCTCTAAATCAGTTATCTGGAACATGCTAAGGAGCTGTTGTTGAGGAAAGCCCCGAGGTGAGTAAACTCCCACTTCATTTAGGTGTACGAATTTTAAAATCTTCTCTGATTGTCTACTCAATGACATCTTTATATAGACCATAAATCGGATTCCAAATAATGGAAGTATATTCTAATTTTAAACTTAGAAATGTTTTAAACAATATCATAGTATAGATCTTTCTTTATATAAGAATTAAGCCAAAAAGTTAACTAAGAGATAATAATAATAATAATAATAATAATAATAATAATAATAATAATAATAATAATGCCTTTATTGCCCAACAGATAAAATCCATTTACAGGACAAATTATAATATATAAATTACAGAGGAAAAAAAAAGAAAAATAAATAAAAGATAGCAAAATAAACAAACAGAAATAATAGATAGTGATACATAGTAATAAGTTACATAAACTATAATAATTTAATCATTGAAATGCTGGTATGCTAATCTTATAAGATCAGATAATGAACAACAAAAAATATCACAAAACTGACTTAAAGAATTAAAATTATTACACATAATATGTATCGGTGATCTTAATAACAAGTTAGAATTAGGCGTCTTACAACTGAAAGTTACATTTTGCCTTGAATTCAACCTGGGTACATAGAAGTTGATAGCAGAAAGCAGAGAGTCACAGTCAATATTATTGTGAAGCAGTTTAAATAAAAATATTAAGGATGAGCATTTTCTCCTTGCCTCAAGACTTGTTCTTAAAAACCTGTTGGTTAAAAGGTCATAAGAAATCCCTCTCTCAGGGTAGACACCATCCTCCTTAAACGCTAGATATTTCAAAAACCTTCTCTGAACACGTTCTAACATTGACTTCTGATTATTGTACAAAGGATACCAAACTAAAGCACCGTATTCAAGTCTTGAACGCACATAAGCAAAATATAGAATTTTTAATGAGTTGGTATTAGTAAAATCCTTACAGTTTCTGATAATGAAACCATAAAATTTTAAAGCTTCATTTGTTATGAGCGCTAAATGCTCATTAAAATTACACTTTGAGTCAAACATTATACCCAAATCCCTAAAAGAGTCGCACCTGGCCAAAGGAAGATTGTCTATGTTATAATTGAATTCACAATAAGTTTGTTTCCTGGTAAAACTGACTACCTTACACTTTGAAGGATTCAGGTGCAACCTGTTTATTAAACACCAATGCTGGATATTATCAAGTTCCAACTGCATATTTAAACAATCATCTAAAGTAGATATAGCCGAAAATATCTTTAAGTCATCTGCATATAGAAGCTTGTAACAAGTTATAGTATCAGTCAAATCATTTATTAAAAAATTATTAATATAATTATTAAATATTATGGTTCAATAAAGTTTTATATTTCCTCGTTAGGTACCTACAATCCTAGGTATGCAAAGGAATAACCTTATTATTTTTAAGATATGTCGCAAACAACTACTTTGAGTCCAGTGTGCACCACCTTACATTGAATTACAGTAGCATATCTTGACATAACCTCAATTTATTTTCTTTAATACATCTTTCTTTTTAACAGTGTTATCTACATTTTTTAAATAATACAATATTAAACAAGCATCTCTAGAAGAGCTTCTCTAGTTTTGTCTAACCGAAAATATAATTAACACATTGAAAAGACAGAAAATATTGGTCGCGTTCATCAGGACACAGCGCTACTGGAGTGATCAACAAATTTCTGCTGAACGCCTGTATTGTCAAGTGATCAGTTTGGAGCTCTCCTGGAGCGGACACCATTCTTTCAATCAAAATAAAACAATTCAATTTAAATAAGAATTCGCTACGGTACCGAATATTGATGCATCAACTGCCATCAGCCATCGTTTCTGTCAAAAAATAAAAAGGCTTTTAGGTCTAGTTATATATTTTTTGCTTTTAGGTTTAAAATACATTTTTTTAAACGTGTTAAGGGTGTTAAGCATTACCAAAGCACAATTACCAAATAACAAATTATCTGTAATTTTACATTTTTGTTGCATTTGAACAAATATTGACAATTAACATTTCATTGCGTGTACATGTTAAAGTGCCGTTCAGCAGAATCACCCACCAATGGATCACTTTTAAAAATCGATACCTGATTGACAATGTCCTGATGAACGCAGCCAATGTTAAACAAGACACGTATCACTCTTGTTGTCATTAACGAATCTGTCTGTTTCAAATTTGTCAAATGTGACTTGATTTATTTTTTAAAATTTTTGATTCCATCTATAGCTATCTTATGGTATCTACGAGTACTAACTATGGATCTTGAAAACCTACGAAAGTCGCAAATATCTCAAAATGCTATAATCTCAACCCCTACAATACCTACCTATATCATATTAAAGAGCAGCTTAATTTTGTATAACTCTAAAGAGATATAAGGTGTTCCATTTAAAATTAAAAGCTTTTCATGTTTTCAAATTTCTAAAATGTAACATGGAAAATGCTTCTTTATAATTTCTTATAATAATTATGAAAGGAATACCTTTATGTCCATTTCTTGTGCCAAAACCAAATGATTTTATCTTATAAGCAAAAAGTTCACTTTTAAAAATTAAGTGACAAATATCTCTGGAAACGGTTAAGTTTAAGTACTGTGCGTTTCACGAAGTTGTATCCCGGATTGGAATGTTAGTATATATCTGCAACGTATGGAGCGTCGTCATGTTATTAGTTAAATTCAATGCATTGGCACATCTTGGTTACGGACCGCTACAAATTGAGGTGGTGTGATTTAAGTGCGCGTGCTAGTCTCGCACAGGATTTGCCAGCGAATCCTGACAACCCGAACATTCCAATCCGGGATACCACTTCGTGAAACGCACAGTACATGGGTGTAGGTATACTATATCGTTCGACTTAGGTCTTTCATGAAATGTGAACAGATACAGGGCTTATTTACAAAAATTGATCTCTACTTCTCCACTATTAAACAAAGCACTCTGTACATGTCAAGCCAATTTTAAAAAGATATCGTGTAACATTTATATTTTATATTTTTTGTATTTGGCATAACAAAAGAGTTATCGTACTTTGTCATAATTGGCCCATCTTGCGTAATAAGGGCTGAACCAAATTTAATTACCAGTACAGATATCTCAGAAACTATTGAATTCTGTTTCGTTCCCATTTTATTTAAAAAAAAAACATTAAAACCTTTGAAAACTTTTTTAGTTGTAATCTGATTGAAATAATTCTTGAATGTTTCACTCGGTTTTTTAAGGGATTTCTAATGGCATAGTTATTGTTTGTAGTGGCGAGATACAGTGAAATACACTGCAGTGCCCTCTTTGGGTCTTTGCTACTACCTGTCTGACAATTATTGTCTAATTGACAGACAGATAACGATCTGCAGAAAGCAGATGCCATTACAGCGACCTCTATTGTCTTTGAGGAAGACAATCCTACTTAATTATTGGAAGGAGATGCCGAAAACAACTACTCCATGGGCAATATGCCCCGACTGGCGTTGCATTACATCAACATCTCCATGGATGTCGCCACATCCTTCATCCTTCAGATGCTGTAATGGCATCTGCTTCCTGCAGATCGTTATCTGTCTGTCAATTAGACAATAATTGTCAGACAGGTAGTAGCAAAGACCCAAAGAGGGCACTGCAGTGTATTTTTTCACTGTATCTCGCCACTACAAACATTCACATATGCCCCTTAGGCAATCAATGTCGCCAGATCATTCATCGATTCCGATACCTATGGCAATCTGATGAGATCATAACAAGATCGAAACCGGTCATTGTCTGGTATTTGGTCTTGATGAAGGATGTGGCGACATCCATGGAGATGTTGATGTAATGCAACGCCAGTCGGGGCATATTGCCCGTGGAGTAGTTGTTTTCGGCATCTCCTTCCAATAATTAAGTAGGATTGTCTTCCTCAAAGACAATAGAGGTCGCTGTAATGGCATCTGCTTTCTGCAGATCGTTATCTGTCTGTCAATTAGACAATAATTGTCAGACAGGTAGTAGCAAAGACCCAAAGAGGGCACTGCAGTGTATTTCACTGTATCTCGCCACTACAAACATTCACATATGCCCCTTAGGCAATCAATGTCGCCAGATCATTCATCGATTCCGATACCTATGGCAATCCGATGAGATCATAACAAGATCGAAACCGGTCATTGTCTGGTATTTGGTCTTTATGAAGGATGTGGCGACATCCATGGAGATGTTGATGTAATGCAACGCCAGTCTGGGCATATTGCCCGTGGAGTAGTTGTTTTCGGCATGTCCTTCCAATGGCATAGTTATTGTTTTTGCTCATAAATGTCATAATGGATTTTATCATTTTCAAGCTTAAAGATTTTTTTTATCAATTTAATGTGTTCCATATCTCAAAAGTGCCTAATAGGCTTGTGACCCAAAACATTTCCGAATATAACGTTCCTTAGCAGACCATGAAAATGGAATAATGGTACAAAAAATAACTGTTAGAGTAGTATCATTAAAAAAATATTGAAAATTAACATTTCCAATTATTTGTAGATTTTAAATGTAAAATAAATTTATAAAGTTAATTTTTCAATATTTTTTTAATATACACATATACATAAGTTAAAATTAATTTTGAAATATCTTTTCTATCATAATCAATTTTCATGGCCCCTGCTTAGAAATATAATATATACAGAAACAATATTTTAATTAGTCAGAAAATTTTGCTTAGTTCAAAAATGATAAAATCCAGTATGGTGCTTATAGGAAGAAATAAAAGGTACTGTTATTTCCTCATAAAACATCTAAAAATAAAACTAATTATACAATCCTTTGCCAAAGCCCTTACAAAATCAGCAAAACTGTTCAAGAATCTTTTTAATTGGACTAAATATAAATAATCTACAGCTCATTTTTAAAACCGATTTTAATTTTTTTTTCTCTAAATAAAATGGAAATGAAACAAAATTAAATTGTTTTCTCAGTTTTGTCTTGAATTCTACACTACTTTCCCCATTTAAGCTTTTTAGTAGTAGTAGTAGTAGTAGTAGTAGTAGTAGTAGTAGCAGCTCTTAGTTTCAGAGATCTCTCTAGTGGTAATAAAATTTCGTTCAGCCTGAATGTCTGTTTATAGATTGGATATTGTTTAGGTTATGGTGATTCTTCAAATGTAATTCCCTCTGAATCGAATATTGTTAAAGATTGCATGTTTGTCTATAAATGGATAGCTAACAGAACAAGAGCCGATATTTTTATTTGGGGACATTCATTAGGCACTAGTCTTGCCACACAGTCTGTAGTACTTTTGCAGAACCAAGGATACAAACCCACTGGACTAATTTTAGAGGCTCCGTTTAATAATATGCGTGAAGAAATTAGTGAATTTCCTCTAGCTCGGGTAAGTTTTGATCATTTGAAGATAAGATTATAATAAGCAGTCAGCATTCAATTAATGCATATAACATTATAATGTATTTTATGAATTCTAATTTTACTTTAGTGAAATACAAATAATTGTCACAAATTAAGTTAATTTTAAAAGTGGTTTACAAATTATTTCTTAATTATAAGCTCCCTTATTGTTTTTATTGTTATGTGTATAAATTGTCTTAAACAATTTTAATTATTATTAAACTATGAACATTGCTTTATATTATATAAATATATCTCATGTAGATAGTATATCAAATATTTTCATACAAATGTGTGGCATTCGTAGAAATAACACCATAACGCTCAAATATTGATAAAATGGTTTAGGTAACTAGTTAATTTTAAAAGCAATTTTCTAAAACCACTAAAATTGAAATATATATAGAAAATTTTCTGTTTCAACATCTTCTGTAGTAGGTACCTACATATTTTTGGGGATACGTACATAGGGTTTCTAGTTGTAAAGAATACTAAATTTTGCAATTCAAATATTATTTTGGCGCTGCTCGGCTATATTGAGCCACAGCAAATTCTAGGTGCTTAGTAGTGTTGCTTTTTTACCTACATCCGAAAACAAGTAGGTAATCATAGAAGAAAGTGATCGAGAAAACATCATATTGTTTATCCTTCTCATTAAGCTACTTTTTAAATCATTACCGATTTTGTAAATTATATGTAATGAAATTTAACTGAATTAAATGCAATACGTTTAACTTTTTTATATCTAGATAGTGTGAAGCAAAGAAAATGCCTAAAACATACAGATCTTGATCTTTTCACTTTTCTACTATTTACCTTTTGTAATTAGCATTAACATTGTCATTCACATTAACCTAATTTTTATAATAAGCAAGGGACGCATACACTCACACACCTCTGTGTACTGATTTTTTTTTTATGCAAAGACAAATAATGCATAAAAGGGAAGTAGTACAAATAACAAGTTCTTCTGGAGGGTGGGTGTTGGCAAATATCAACTAGTTTTTATTTTTCAGTGATGAACATGAACTCACACTGTTGAATTCTAGTAGCGGGATATAAAAATTATGAAAATCATTGTTCACGACGGAATTTTAAAAAACTTAGAATATGTACCTATGGTTAAAAGGTATACCCTATAAATATGTAGGTACTTTCCATCAGTATTAACAATTTCAATAATGAATGCACCCTGTGCATGGAAATATTTGAACCTATTTATTTAAAAGATAATTTTTGGAGCCTTATTGCTGATACAGTGATAAATATCACGTATTTGGGTTTGTTTAACGTAATAATTTAATGGTTCTTGTGACTTTTTGGTAATGCAAAGTTAAAAATGACATGGTTAGTATTTATCCATCTTTATTTTTACATTTACAATGGCATTCAAAACCAGCACAACACAACGCTGTGTTTATGGATGTCATTCCACAAAATGTGTTAATAGAAGTGTTCAAAAGATAGAAGTTTGGCCCTGCGCATAAGAAACAATTCCTCACTCGTTTCTCCAAAAAGCATATACCTAACAATTAATTGATTAACAGGGAACACGTTTATTTATACAACATAATCATTTTGTTGTAGTGTGTCTATACTTTTCTATTATAGTCTAATAAAAAAAGAATACGTTTTAATTTAAACATAACAATTATTCAACAAAAAAACACAAGCACTTATATAGTATCACCATACACTTTTTCTACCTTTTGTCACACTTATTTTAGTCCAAAATGTGAGTAAACAAAAACTACCTGTTTCAAACCCAAAAAATCATGCATGCAAAGAAGCATGCACTTATGGGACATAGACTCCTTTTACCACTCTTTTTACCTTTTATTTCACCCTAATTAACACATGAAGTCACTATATTTATGGCAGTTGCCAGTTGAATGCTAATTGCTAAATGATGTGATATGAAAAGCTAAATTTTACTCGTGTTCCTCCATATTTGTTTACAATTTGCAGAGCGCCCTCATCGATAATTGGAATATAATAATTTCATTTGAATTATGAAAATTATGTTATTATGAATTATTTGAAAGTAACTGAAAATGATAAGATATGTAATATATAAATCTCTGTCTAAAAGATGTGTTTGAATACTTACTTGTACTTACTTTGTTGTATATTTTTGAATTTAATTAATTAAAATCTTGATATCTCTTTTCTAGATGTTTAAATATTTGCCATGGTTTACATACACAGTCGTAAAACCAATGCAGGAAAATGGATTTACATTTCAAACAGATCAATTTATTTGTAATGTGGATGCTCCTATAATTATTTTGCATGCTAAAGATGACCATGTTGTTCCTTATAAACTAGGATATAAGGTAAACATACAAAAAGTTTAATTAAGTTTTCTATAAAAAGTGTAGTAGAAAGCTTTGCTTTGAAACATAAACACCAACTATTAGTAGTGGTGAGAAATACACCGTAGTGCCCTCTTCGGGTCTGTGCTGTCTTACTTTCATTCTGATGAGTCACAAAATAAGCGTGAAACCGGTCAGTGTCTGGTATTTGGTCTCGATGAACGATGTGGCAACTCCTATGGAGATGCCGATGTAATGCAATGCCAACCGGGGCATATTCCCCGTGGAGTAGTTGTTTTCGGCATCTCCTTCAAATATATAAAAACAAAAACCAACTGTTTTTCATAAAACACCCAAAAAACACTACACTTTTCCCAACTTATGTGACTAAATTAAAGACTAATAGCTAAATCAATCGGCCTCAGATAATATTACTTTTTATGCAAAACTTAGCTAGTTAGTTTAATATTTTTAACAAATTTCTAAAGAAATGTTAACAAGTTTAATTGGAATGACTCATCTACTACCCCCCCCCCTCCCCCCCACCTTCATGGAGAGGTGTATCCTTATGTTATATTAAAATTATGTTTCATTAGAAGTCCAAATTTATTGTATAAAGATTTATCATATTATCTTTATACCTATGAGCATACCTTTACGATTGCCCATTACTTTGTATGGCCTTTTCTGCTATGGTTTCGTCCACTTTTCCACAAGTACCACAGTAATATTCACATGCTACCAATACATTTGATGTAATATATGAGACAGAGACAAAGGATTAAATAATTGTTTTTATGGTTTGTGACTTATTTGTGAGGAGATTACTTTTTCTTATTCTCAGAGGAATGAAAATATAGGAGATTTCAATTTTAACACGTCCAAATCCAAAAACGTCTTTTATATCTAAATACTATATCCATTTGTCAGTAAATTGTTTCATAAAAATATTGGTTTTCGTTATCACTTTCGTCCTATTAAGAAGCTAAATTTCCATACCCATCAGTATCGAAAACTTTAAAATATATTAGAAGATTCCCCTCTCATTTTATAAAATTGGGTTACTAAATGAAATTGATGTGCTTCACCTAAGAACAATTTTAAAAGATAAATGTTTATCTGTAAATGAATATAAGAATAATTATAGTTAATTTGTTTAGTAAAAAAAGGTCTATGTATTTTTTTTTAATCGGTTTTTGATTTTATAGCCTAATTTTTCATTAATAATATAATTTTTAGCTGTATCAACGTGCCTTAAAGTGTAGAAAAGACACCCAGGGCAAATTATTATTTATTAAGTTTGATGAAAGACATAATTATGACCATAAGTATATATGTAGAGCTCCAGAACTTCATGACATTATTAGGTAAGTGTTATTAATAAACACTAATTATTTCCAATGTCTAATATTTGTATTGCAGTAATTTTGTATCTGAAGCAATTACAGAATGTAGAGAGAAGAAACTACTGACTCCCTAGATATTAACAGTAAATAACCCAGGCATTAGGAGGGTTCCTATGAGGGGTTTTAGTAACCAATGATGACATTTAGATAATATTTATTTATTTATAGAAAGGCTCATTTCGCTAGACATTAATCATGACTTTTACAGCCATGACTTTGGATGCTGTTAAAACTAAACATTGCCTTGTATCCTAAGTTTTCAATTTGTTTGTGACTTGAGAATCACGAATTAAAAAAATATATTGTAAGTGATATTTATAAGGCAGTATCACACATCATACATGGTGAAAACTATATTGTTATATTATCACAATAATCTTTACATTATTTTGTTTGTTTGTAGTAGTATAGGGTCAGCTAATAACCCACCAGGTAATATTGTTATTAACGAGCTAATACTGTGATTGCAAAATTTCACATAAATTTGGCAGGATTGTTTGCGTAGTGTATCTGGATATTTATGTAATATTCGTGTAAGTCAATATCCGCATGTCTGGGCTAACTTTCAGCGAAATAAAACACACATGAATCCATTTGATCTATTTCATACCATCACAAGAATGTATCCACTGGAATTAACGGGAAATTTCTATCTATAAATATAATTTCATATGGATTCATAACCCATTTACTGCACTCGACACCATATTGTAAGGGAACTGAATATCATGATATTGTGTGAAAGTATCTGCAAAAATATGTTGGTGCACGGCAGCTACTAAATCCATGAGTTTTAATGACATGTGAAACGAGCCTTAAGTAATGTAAGAAAAGGTAATATTTTTTTAGCTATCATAATTTGATCATTCTGTGATTTAATGTGTATTACCCAAAAATACGCATGTTTTTTGTTTAAACTAAATATAATGAAATGCTCAATAAATGTATCATAGGTTTTTTGCATTTTTTTTCTCAACCTATTTTATTTTGAATTTATGGATATGTCAAGGAATGGATAGATCAAGCAAAGGCTACTTTGTATTGCTGTCTAATAGACGACTTAGCATGATGAGAATGACAGCAGTAAAAAACAAATAGGACGATTCCTGGAATAAACTGGCAAAGGTATCAATTTTTCATAGCCATGGTAGGTATTGTAATGTAATAGGGGTATTTTTGTTAATAATAAAAGTGTATTGAGTTACAGTAACATCTGTTAACATCTGTTTAACATCTGATTGTCCAGTACGTGAACGCAACCTGTTCCAAATGTAAACAAAATTTATTTCCGTTTGCTAATATTTCTTTCTTTTCAACTGTCAAGATTAGAATTTTAATTTTAACAGTGTTTGACGTTTTAGTCAGCAGCAGTTGACATTTTTAGTTTGGGCCCATTTTATATATTTTAATTTAACTGTTTAAGAATATATTTTGAGTTAGAAAAAGACAAGTTCTTTAAATACATAAGTAACTTTGTGTTTAAGTAGGATATATTTATTACAAATTTTTAAGCTAAATCGAAGAAAAATAATAACTTTGTAGTTCCAAGAATTTCCAAATAACGAGATCAAGTACCAGTTGCTTGCAAAACATGTTTGCAGGACCGTTAAGCACTTTCATAACACTAGCACTATTTCTAAGGGTAAATCCAAGAAGACTGTTAATTGGAAATTCTAGAAAGTCAACTACAAACAAGCAAGTCCTATTAAATCAGTCAGTTATCAGCTAAAATAGGTAGTGCTTCCTTGAAAAGTAATTATTTACAATTATAAATGTACGATCTATTAGTCTATGCTATGGTTGGTGTGAAGGAAACACCATTTTCATCTATATAATGTTACTTTTGAGCAGGAGTTAACCTATTATCGACTAGATTTTGTAAAACAATACTGCAGCTGGTTTAAGGGTCCATTCTCTATAGATTTGACAGGCATGAATGCGGGGTCGAATTGAGAGGATGAGTAGCCGATGGGTGAAGACTTACATATTTCCACTATCAAATTATTAAGATTTCGGAGGTGCACGTAAAGCCAATGTAAAAAGGCACACGGAAATAAAGTTAGCCCTCATTGCAAGGGTACCGGATTTGTCTTATAATTGCAACAATTTCTTTTTAGTATTATAAATTATATATCACCGGAAAGATCAAAAGATAAACTAGATCCCTATAGTAGCAAATTTTTGTTTAATACATGTATTTTAGAGAAAATAATTTTTGAAAATATGCTATTTTAGTACAAGATTGTTTGCCTGGAATTTTAAAAATAAAAAGAAATACCAAAAATTACTACTATAGGGACTTAGATTAAAGTCTTATCTTTCAATACTTTTTTACTAAAAGTCGCTATCTTTTATAGTTTTATTATAATTAGACACGAGACGAACGCGGATTTAGGGCTTATTTCGACCTAGTGAATGGACTCTCAATAAATATGTAAATAATGGTGATAACTTGGATCTAACCTTTTTGTACAATATTCTTAACTAAGAAAGAAACACTAGGCTTAGATGTCATATTATATTAGTGTTATTATTTTTTTTTAATGCTAATAAAATATATGTAAGTATCTTATCATTTGTTTTCTTCAGCCTAGTAACAACAACATACTTACAAAATATGTAAACTATTACTAGTGTATTTTTATTTATCACAGTTACAGATACCCATATAGGTATTACATTCTAAAGTTGATTGATTGTTAAGTAATGTTACATAAAATAGATTTTATGATAAAAATTCAGCTGATGTTTATCAGCATAACAACATAACATAACATTTAGTATTTGGAATATTTTTCTAAACTATCCAATGTAATATCATTAACAATTGCCCTTACTTGTATTTTTCTGTTCGACACATGCAAACTACATAGTTTTAACAATGAAAGATACGTGGGTAAACTAAATTGTAACCATTTACTAAACTTGTAATTTAACAACGTACTTGGTATATCTTATAAATTAATATGCAGACTAATATCAAGTTATTTTTTTCCTACATTTGCAGAAATATAGCTTTCATGTTTCCAGTGTTTTCCATGGAACTTGCAAGTTCCAACATCAATTCGCTCAATCCTCCACATACAGTTGTTTTTAACTATAAGTTCCATAATCCACAGTTTGAATAAGTAATAAGTAGCAATAGAATATCAAATATTAATAACTACCAACATTTTCAACGAATCTTATATTTCACAAAATCCACATTATTAGCAACTTGTTAGTCAAACAATGAATAATCAAAATTGCCTAGCTTGTGGTCTTGATTCTAGTGGAAATGCCATCAATATGAAGCAGTATGAACAATCATTCTGGATATCAGTATTATTTAGTAAGTACTATTATTTTATATTACCTCCAAATCCAAATAAATAGGAAAGAAAAAGTCAACAGCATGTGTTATCATCATGGTGATTATTATTTTTCAGGAGTTTTATGTTGCTTTGCATGTTGTGTTCTCCAGGATCATCTTTCGGTTTTTTACTCTATTATAATTTAGTTTTACGCATATCAGTTATTTCAGTATTTAATAGGTTTTTTATAATCACTCAATATATATTTTTAAAATAATACCCTAACATAAATACCTAATAATAAATGTAAATTATATTTGCTGAGTAATAATATAAAGTACCTACTTACCCAGTTGTTTACAAACACACTTACAGAGTTAACCAAATTATAAAAATGTTATATAAAAAAATTTTAATAATCATAATTCCTTCACCCTTGTTCAACTTCATATTTCATGCTACCATATTGTTTTTTACTATTTACATCCACGCACTGACCGTTTCAAAGATTTTTATAATTTAGTTCTATTTTCATTAAATTGTGTTTCCAAGTTGTACCTACTTAGCGCTCCTTGTTAATTACAAAAATACATTCAACATTTAAATTCTATAACAATGGGTAATTTGTCTCAATTATGTTTGTATTGTTTCAATATTGCAAAACCATATTTCTCGTTTTTAATTTGTAATGATATATTGGTGCTCCTTATGGTTTGAAAACTCTCAAATGAAATACATTTTAACTATACGTAATTCATTTTAAGATCGTAGCGCCAAAATGCCAGAAACCTATACTAACCTATGTTCACTGACACTGACGTTTGAAATTTTATTCATCAAATATTTGTTGTTGAGATAAACCAGGTAAAAAGCTTGTAAAACTATTTTGAAAGGGGTAAGTAGTGATATAAAATTAAAATAGATTTCAATATTTTTCGAGCGTTCAATCTGAAAATGAAACTTAACCTCAAAATATGTCAAATTCTTTATTGGGCATGCGGCATACATACCTTTATGGAAATAATCATCCTTAGAGAAAGGTAAAGAGCACACTCTCTACTCTGCGTTCTTTAGCTTCTTTATTCATACTTGTCTCCTGTAACTCTGTAATGTCCAACTTATAGTTTCCGCGATAGCTCCAGATTTTCCCGCTTTTGGAAAAGTATGAAACTGATCTCGGGGTTTTTCATTGTCCAAGAGGAATAATGATGATCACAACAATAATGATTCATATCTAATCAAGGCAATTAAGTAATATAACAACAGAAATTTCAAAATTCACAATAGAAATGCATACGCAAAACTGAACCAAATAAACATACATTAGTTATGCGTGCCGCCTGTAGGTAGCGTATTCCTTAGCAACAATCGCGTATAACAATATTAGGTTAGGAAAAGCTGCTACGCTAGGAAAAGCTATTAATATTGCTATTAACTATAGCAATATTAGGGCCAAAGCAAGGTATTGGCATGCATATAAGAAAAGAGGAGATTTACTGGCGTTTGAGGAGTTACTTTTTGAGATCCAATGCACGATCCAACTTTTCAGATCCAAAGTTAAAAATGATGTCAAAAAATCCTTTCATTAAAAATGCTGAAGCTTCCATTAAAGTTAATCTCAGTAAATTTTGGGCTTTTGTTAGTAAGTAAGAAGGGGGTCAACTAATATATCAAATCATATGGTTTACGACGGCCATCAGCTCGATTATCCAAATGACATTATTAATGTATTTGCTGATTTGTTTTCTAAATCCTACTCACCAATGCCATCAGCTAGTCATATGAATTTTTTGGGGCATAATAGCGTCAGTAACTCGATTAATTTACGTGAATTTAATGAAACCGACATCCTTTCGACATTAAAGAGAATTAAACCGAAAATGACTACTGGTCGCGATGGTGTGCCTGCTTTTGTGATAAAAGACTGTGCGCAGGTTCTTTCTTATCCATTAAAAATACTATTTAACATGTGTCTTACTGATTGCCGTTTACCTAATATGTGGAAGCTTTCAACGGTGTGCCCAATTTTCAAAAAAGGTGATAAATTTGATATCAGCAATTTTCGCCCTATTTCTATTATCTGTAATTTCTGCAAAGTATTAGAAATTATGTTCCACGATTTTATTTACAGTAACGTTTCCAACAACCGAGTCGCTCTCTGTTATGCACGCCTCACTTTACATATAGTGAGAAAGAGAGCACCTGCAACAAACTCAACGCTGGAGACTTTCAGCAGAGAAATAAAATTAAATTCTGTCATATCTGAATTCACAAAAATGTCTTCTTTATGTTCATATCACCATTCTAGTTGTTATATAAGGTTGTGCGTATATGTCCATAATATGTGTCCATGTGTTTATATAATAATAATATCTCTACCTCTCATTCTAATCACAAGGATTAGCCGGAAAGTCTGAACTTGTGTGGGAGAGGGGGCGGCATATTATTTCGCGGGTCGCATTTGCGCCTCAGGAACGACTTACGTTGGTAGGCCCTAACCACCATTCAGCGCTGAAATGAGGGAAACCTGGAAAACCTCATTAGTTAGGGGGACAAGTCAAACATCAACTGATTTTAATCTCTCACATTAACACCAAGTTGACATATTTCCTATCCTAGGCCATCGCCAGGATGATTGCCAAGCCAACCCTGCGAATAAGCCTTGATCTACGAGTAAACAATTTAATGAAAAATTGTTTGGTGGAATGGGAATTAGAACCCACGACCTCTGGGTTGAGAGATCGAGACGCTAAGCCCTGAGCCACCGGCTCGCCCAATGTTCCCTTTGATCTTTTTTTAAAAAATCTATTTTGGATGGAGCAAATTTCTTTCATCCTACCTTGCCTGCAGATTGGTTGCTATACCCACTTCTCTATATAAGCCTTAACGATTCGATCTCAGCCAAACCTGGGTGACATCTAATCTATTAGGTACCAGCGGTGGCCGGCATCCCGAGTGATGTGATGCGCAGAGATGTGTTAGCGCGTGCCTTCTCTCTTCTCTTTGTGAGAATCAGTATGTGACCGACGTAACCTTCTATGCCCCGTACTCTAGACACATACCCTCTCTCTTATTTTCACGAAGAGAAAAGAGAAGACTCGGGATGTCGGCCGCCGCTGTTAGGTACGTCTGGATCCAAAAAACAATAGTGTAGACCCTGAGCTACAAACTCATTATAAATACATACAAGTCCTATTTAAAATAATGTATTTTAAATTACCCACAGAATCTCCTATTGGTCCACTAATTTTATGTAATCCACTTGGTCATTTTTTTTTCACATGCAAATTGTCTTGCTTTTATTACTAAGTCATCGTCATCAGGATTAGCACCACTGATTCTTAGGGCTTTCTAATAATTCATTTATATTATACATACATCCTGGCATCATTGTATTACTATGTTTAAGTAGAGTTGATGTATCACAGACCCTACTAGTTTCATAAATCAAATATGACTGTAAAAAATACCAATTTGTCAGTATTAATAAGTGCTTTAAAGATTGTATCTGTTAATTTTTCACTGGCAGTGCCTAGTATTTATTGATTTTAATTATTTTTATACAGCAGGGCCAGTTTAATAATCAGATGATAAAAACAGAATAATTCAAACACCTTATTCAATAGGGGAAAAAGAACTATTATAAAACTGATATAATTTATATTTTCTAACTTAAAGTAGAACATAAATAAAAAAGGATTACCCTTACAACTAACAATTAATATACACAAAAAGTATTTACAACGAAATTTCTTCTGGATCACTAAACGCCCCTATCCTTTTATGAACATCAACGGATCGTACAGCGAAATAATACTTATTCTTATCAGCAAATTGAGTTAATGTGCAAGCCATAGGTAGTGCTAGAGCTTTAACGTCCCCTACTTTCCGCCACATATCTGTACTTGGCGGGGCACTCGTCTCCTGATAGGCAAAAAGTTGGTAGCTGGCTATTGCTTCATAGATGTCCAAGTTATAGGGCATTCGCCACTGTAAAATTATACCAGTATCCGTTTTCCTTATACTTAAGTGGGGTTTTGGTAATAATGGCTTTAAAGAGGCATTAACAGCTGTCGGAGAAGGACTAGGTAAAGGAGCTGGGTGTTTTCTAGATGCCGTAACAGTCTTTAGTTGAACGGTATTTGAAGTCTTTGAGGGCAAAACTGATACGGCAGAACCATTTATTGTTGATGCTGAAAAAAAAAATACATTTAGTAAGTATAGTGTTTGGCTCAGGTTAAATATATGAAACTGATATTTAACTGCATTTATATATTTCAAAGAGAATATATGATATGCTCCTCCAAAAAAGAATGTATGCATTTAAATATTTCTTTGCAAATATCGTTTTTGGAAGGAATTGCACATTGTGGGATTTTAAAAATTTAATATTGTATAAATGTTACCAAAATTTTGACCAAATATCAAAAGTATTTCACTGACCTTGAGCATTTTATTCAATATAAAATGAAATGTATTTCAACCGAATTTGGTACAAGATAGTTCCAAGTATTAGCAATGTGATTTATTTTTCAAGATAAAAATGTGATCAGCGGCATAGTAAAAATAATTAAGTAGTGATCTCAAGTCAAGTGACCTTTGTACATAAGCATAATCACAGATTAATCAACTTTTACAGATGAACCGATAGATATACGTACACAAAAATTCAGCATCACATTGTTTTTAATTTCAGTCAAGAAATAAAATAAACCATTTTTTCAACAACTTTTCATCATTGGAAGCTAGCTCAGACTATAAAGAAACAATTCGAACCCTTTCGTCCATCTTCACAGTCAAGAAATAAAATAATTTACGATTGATGCCAACGTATCAAAATAATTATTTTTATGACTAATAAATATTTTTGTCAGTGGTATAATTTATTGATCAGCCCAGGTTAACGAATTGTCAACTTTGGTACCTAGAAATATTGTGGATATAATACGAGTTACGAATCTTATACCACAGAACTTTACATCATTTTTTTGCAAACATTTTACGAATTCTATACATACTTTTTTGGCGATTCAACAAATTGTTTTCTCAGCGGAATATTGACGCACATTATATTCTGCAATACATTACACTTTAATGGTTTCTGAAATCTCTGTAGTGATAATTAAATTTGGCGCAGCTTGTATATGTGTATATATACAGGGTGGTTAAATAGTGCTTGGGTGGAGCATAGTTTCGTTCCTATTAGCAATAAGCAATTATACTTTGGTATAGTCAGAGCATAAGGCCCATTTTTTGAAAATGGGCCTTATATATATATTCACAAAAAATATATTTTTTTAATCTCTCTGTTTACAGTAGTGTAAACAGAATCTAACTGTATCTACACATATGAGCAAAAGTTAGATATTTCATGACAGGGTCCGGGGTGTTCGCCAAACATTAACAAATATGATTTTTAGAGGATCAAAACTAAGTGAAGGGGTTACAAAATATGAAATTGCATAAATTGACGATTTTTTTTTTCACTGAACATCAAAACTTCCCCACTTCTTTTGACATGTTTTGAATAATGAATAAATAATTTATCACATGAGGGACCCCTGTCCGGATGCCTCTCCTTATAAACTCAACTTTTTGGAAAAGTGTTTCTGTGACACTCTGTCTAATATTAAAATCATATCTGTTAATAATTCATTTTTTGTGTAAAATTAACATGAAAAATACCACTAAGACTCTAACATTATAAACAAGCACATTTGTTTTCACAGCCCCCTCAATATACGAGAGTTGTATACCGAGTACCACAAGAATGCATTCTGATTACTAAAGCGGCTATTTTTTGCATTCACACCAGACTAGTGCAGATATTAAAGGAAAACACCTTTAATTTAACCATGGCTTTCATATGTTGTTGATCGTGACTAGTCATTTTTTCTCTTTGAAAGTTGTCAACGTTGATCGTGACTCTTATTTTCTATCTTTAGTAGTTTGATCATGATTCGCTATACAAAATCAACATGACTGACGTGCATTTCATGTATAGACTTGCCAATGGGAATTAGGTGGTTGTACAATGAACAATTTCCCAACCATCATGTTTCTGTTAGAAAAACCTTCCAAATTATTCATCAACATAACCCCCGACCGATCAGCCTTTGGCTTTGGATTTGAAGGTTGTCTAATTTACGAGGTGTTTTAATAGTGTTCAATAAAACTGCGTGAACATGCACATTTAAACAGAATGGAGGGTCAGGAATGGCCAATAACAATGGTAGATGTGAAAGAATATGTGCTGAATATGAAATACCTGAATAAAGAAATATTCAGGTATTTGTATTAGAAAAATAGCAAAAAATGCTTTGAATGTATCTAATAGGAGTTTGTGGAAAATTTTGAAGCAGTAGTTGTTGTACCCATACCACATTCAGCATGTTCAGGTTATTCCTACTAATTTTCATCTACCCATTGCCTTTTGTCTGTGGGTTCTGCAAACATTGGTTCAAATTCCTCAACTACTGTCACTAATTTTTTTTATCAGTAAAGCAATTTCTCAAGAAATGCAATACGGAATTTTCAGAATAGACTGATGGGGCTGTATGAATAAAACCAACATGAGGTTCTTGAAGATCGTTTTGAACATCAGTTTTCATTCAATGTTTGTATTAGAATTCTCGTTAGAATGCCCATAAATTGAACTGCCAATGCCAATGCAACATATCAAGATCGCAGGATTGGTTGAGGTGAATCTGTTTGTGGTGGTATGAGGTGGATCAAGTTCGGTCATGGTGGTATTACCCCTCAACATCGCCCGAATTGTATTCAAGGAAAACAAGCAAATTGATAACTGTTGAATGACCAGGCATAAAGCTATGTTCTTCTGGAATAAAAGTGACTTGCATACATTACTCAATTGATCAGTAACTGAAGAACACCAAAAGCTATACTACACTCGACGCGCGTTTCGCCAACTTATGTGGAAAACTATGTCAGTATTATCTCCACACCAAAGGTTTCAACCCCATTCAAGAGTAACTAAAGAGTCAAACAATTTTGCCATACAATAAGCTTTACATATGCTTCTGTAGTTTTCAATAACTTCTTTATTTTCATATTTGAAAATGCGCATAATAGAATTTTTTTCCTAATAGTTGTTCCACAAAAGATCTCTCTCTTTAAAAAAATAAGCAGCCACCCCATCCGGGCCACATGAAATTTGTATTCCATTGCATTTATGGCCTCAAAAATAATCAATTCAATTATGCATGATGAAAAATCTGTAATATTATCATAATTGAAACTTAATTGGGATCAGCATCAGTATATGCATATGCTGTACTATTCTGCAAACAGATTAATAGTTCAAAATTTTTACTGATACGAATCACTTGGATCCGAAAACCAAATCATGTGGATTTTGTTGTGGCCGTATCTATTGTAAATTGTTTGTTTTTGGCAAATTTACTTTCCTGACAAGTGATAACTGTAGAATTAAAATTCTGACTGACAGTTAACATTCTGTTGAACGTCCCAGGGAACGTCCCCGGAATGATTCACCTGAAGGACAATATTTCCAATACATAATTTGAAATGACTGCCAAGATTCATAATCTAAAGGAGTGGTATAGAGCTTGGGTTTCATATGGCATGAATGAAGTTAGGACTTTATTTGTTTTGTTGAAATGCACACATTTATATTTTAATGATATAAATGAGATTAATAAATAATAAATAATTAATAAATTTAATAAGATTAAATTATTCATCAACAATAGTCATGTCAACATTTGATGGGATGTGGGATTTAGATCTGAGATCCAGTGGAATAGAATATTCCATTTACATTCCTATTATTCGAGGGTCGTTCACAAAGTAAGTTTCCCGATTTTCATATTCTGAGCGGGAGCAGCCGAGGGGCAAGCGACTGTGCGTGTTCTTTGCAGGGGGTAGAGGCGATGTATGTATGAGGCACATGTTATTCCAGCTGTGTTCACTCTTTGTTTCTTGTGACCCTGAGTCAACAAACGAGGCAACCTTCTAGCACACACTTTTGAATATTCAAGTTTTTTAGTAACAACTTTTTAAAGTAAAGTGTGGTCAATTTGGTGTTTGGGAGAAGTTTTCCCAAGAATTTCATCGAATATGACTCGCTTATCACCTTCAATAGTTTTGGGGACTGCATCAACGATATTAGCTGAGCGTGATGTTGAAGGTTTCCCACTTCATTGTTCATGATGAAGATTTTGACACCCTTCAATAAACATTTCTCGCCACCTAGGAACCATTTGAACACTCATAGTTCTATCCCCATGGAGAAAAGCCCTCGATGAACATAGGCCGTAGAATAATAGGTACTTCCATAGTTGTTTGTAGTGTATTGATCGGTAAGAGCTAGATATTATAGATATATAAAACATCCTATTTGAGAAGGTTGAAGAATTATATCAGATCTTGTGTCGGATACTTAAACACTTCATACACAAGTGTCCTATTTTGTATTATGTTCATTACGTATATCGCTAGTCTCTCGATATATATGATCTCTATTCAATATGATTTAATTTAATTTAATTCAACAATACAATAAAAATGTCACTAAATGACTAATCGGTTATTTATTAAAAAAAAATTTGACACGTTCGCGACGAGGGTGTAATTTTATAGCGATATACCCAGGACGAAAATTTGTTTGTGAGATTTTTGTTAATTTGTATTTTTTTTGTATAAATAAAGTATTTTTGGACAGTAAGAGTGAGTTTTATTTACATTTTGACAACATTTTAGATGTGTACCACCGGTGGTTCATGACGCGTCCAATGAATATTTTTGCGTTGTTGGCGTTGGTACCACAGGTGGCCACCAGAAAAAATCGATTGAGGTTTGTAAACAGCATAACAGGATATTTTTTCGTTCAGATTTATGGATAAATAACAAATAAAATGACGCCTAGAACGAAAAACATTTTGAAATTGGCAGCAGCGCAGTACACCGCTCGTCTTTCACCAGAAGATGAAACTTACCAACGTCCAGCTGATCCAGATACATCTGAAAATAATGAATGTCTTACTGCATATGATAACTCTTGTTCCATGAGCAACTTACAGCTGATCAATATTACTAAGCAAGAACCTGACATACCGAAGGTGGCCGGAGCTCAGCACACCATGGACCCTCTTTCCCCAGAAGCACAGCCAGAAGTTAGAGTTGACCAACATCCGGTTGATCCACATCTATCTGAAGTTGATGTACTTCTTAAACTTTTTTACTCAACTTCTTTATATATTGACTGCCAGCCATTGACATCTCGTGCAAAATCACCAGTGCTACGTCAGACTTCCCGTACTAGAAAACCTCGAGTAATCTTGACAAACATACACGTTTGGTCATCAGATGAATCAGACCCATTTGCCCACTCAGGTTCATTGTGTATTGCTTCTGATGATGAATTGGAAAATAACGAGTCTGAGGCACATTCTGATGCAGAGGATGAAAATGGACAAGAAGAACAAGAAACTACCCAGGTTTTAGACGATGTTCTTGATACAGCACACACTGATAGAGTCATTCAGGAGACATGGGGCCATTGTACTGATTTACCAATCCGTTTCCAATACTCAGCACAAAATACTGGGATACAAGTAAATAACTTAGATTTGAGTAATCCCTATAAAATATTTAGACAATTTTTGACCGACGAAATATTGGATATAATAGTTATAGAAACCAACAGATATGCCTTGCAGTATATCAGTTCTCTTCAACTTCGTCCAAGGTCTTTACTAAAAAAATGGACAGTTACGAATCGTGACAAAATAAAGAAGTTAATTGCTATTCTCATGATTATGGGCATAGTACACTTACCAAAAATGCGATTATACTGATCCAGTAGTGAAAAATTTGGGAATGTCTTTGTTAAGAAAATGTTTACATTTTTCAAATAATGAAGATCCGCTAGCTACTAGTGATAAGATTATTCAAAATTAGAAATGCACTAGAACTTATCTGCAAATTATTCCAAAGCACCCTAATGCCTGGCAAAAACCTAGTTATAGACGAAAGTATGGTGCCTTGGAGAGGAAGATTGGTTTTCTGACAGTACCTCCCTGCAAAGTCACATAATTACGGGATCAAATTATATAAAATATGTACACCAGATGCTTTTACATACGACTTGCGTGTATATGCTGGCCAGAACGAGGTAAATGAAAATCAAAGCAACCATGTCCACAGCTACGATGTATGTTTACAGTTGATGGACAAACTTCTTGGTAAAGGGCGCACGTTATTTATAGATAATTTTTATACCAGCGTTCAACTCTCTAAGGATCTTCTGGACAAAAAGACATTTGTGTGCAGTACGCTAAGAACAAATCGTAAGAGAAAAATCCAAAGTCGGTTACTTTGAAAAAACTAAAGAAAGGGGAAATATACGGTGAACAAAACGAAGATGGAGTCATAAAATGGAAGTTATAAAATGGATTGATAAGTGCTAATGATATCTACAGTACCATCGCACAGTGATAAGCTTATACCTACCAACAGGACATAAAAATAGGAAAGGAGAAGAAGTACTAAAACCATCAGCAGTAATAGATTATAAGAAAGCAAAGAAAGGTGTTGACATGTTGTACCAAATGTCTTCCTATTATACTTCAGTAAGGAAGACAATCAAATAGTATCGTAAGGTATTTCGCGAAGTTTCCCTTGGGACCGCTGTGGTAAACACTTGGTCATTGCACAAAAATGTCGGAAACCCAAGGAAAAAATTTGATATGTTACAAACCACAGAAATTATTATAATGGGACTTATAGGGACTAACGAAGAAGTAACTGATGATAATACCTCATCTCAAGATGATACTGCCGAACCACCCACAAAAAAAATTTTAAAAAGTGCGCTTAGAATGATGAAGTATGAAGGCTTAGTCAGAAACACAAGAAAACGTTGTACTAGCTGTTACCAGAAAATAAAAAATTATCGCGGGCTCAAGGAAACAAAACTAAAGACCAAAAGGGTTAATACGTATTGTGAAGATTGTCCCTCAAAGCCAACGTATTGTTTAGATTGTTTTAACGAAAATCATAAATAAAAAAATGTAAAGACAAATTCTTCTTATCTCTAGTGATTACTTTCCATTTTGAGCTGATAAGTTTTTTTTTGTTAAGTATTTTGTTAGTTTTAAGACTCAAGTTCTTTTAGTATATATTCATGTACATTTATTTTTGTTTTGTCATGTTTTGAAATGATTAAAATAAAATAAAACACATATTTTTATGGTTTTGTATTTGTTTCCTATCTCTTAAAGATTACACCTATCTCAGTGGACGAGTGCCCCATCGGTGGTACACAGAGCATATACTATCCCTATTTTGTTAGTTTTAAGACTCATGTTCTTCTAGTATATATTCATGTTCATTTATTTTTGTTTTGTCATGTTTTTAAATGCTTGAAATAAAATAAAACACATATTTTATGGTTTTGTATTTGTTTCCTATCTCTTAAAGATTACACCTATCTCAGTGGATGAGTGCGCCATCGGTGGTACACAGAGCAACATGTACTATCCCTATAGCCGTTACTCTAATATTAAAAGCCTATCTCTGACGCATCGAGTTTTATGTGCGGATAAACTTATATTGATTGGTGGCCACGCGTGGCATTCATCGTCTGTAAGACAAACTCGTTGGTGGACAACGGTGGTGCCCATCGTCACGAACGTGTTTTAAATTGAAGGGATAGACTCATTTTGTAAAAACATTATCGGCTGAATCAAATATTGAATAATTACCTTCCCATATTCAATTACATGAGTATGAGAGGATGACAAACCAATGTCATACTGCAAAAGGTACTAGCCAATAGAATTTCTGCATTTATACTAACATACTATACTACTAGTACACTACTACATGACATAATCAGTGAAATTATATCATACTCACTGAATCAAAAGATTAATACTATTATGCGATATTGATTATTACAGCACCGGCCGATTTATTTAATCACTCAGTTTTGAGGCTAATTACTTAAATTAGTACTACTAATATTCAGTCAGTTTCAAAATATCTCAATTTTACTACGTCAAATTATATAATTAATATTAAATAGGGAAAATACATATCTTTCTCAACGAATAGTGCTATAGGTAAAATTTTGTACTTCTACAAAAATGTATCGTTTCATTTTCTACCGGGATATCAAAAATTATCTTGGTCAAGGGTGATTGTGGAATGTAAAACGTGTGTCTTACTTTAAATTTGAAATAATTATGTCACTGTCACACTGACATCATCAATAACCTACAAATTTCATACCTATTTATTTCAGTTGTAAAACAATAATGAACTACAAATTATGAAATAACGGTTTTAGTAACAAGAAAAACTAAATTACAGTAATTGTTGGAAATGTTCCCCGTTTTGTTCGATGCACAAGTTGACGCACCTACTCATGCTGTGAAAAGCTTTTTGCAGCATTTCTGGCTTTTTCAGTTATGGTTGCACATTGCTGAACAATTCTTTGTTGCAGTTCTTGCAAATTATTTACCGGAGTTGCGAAAATCTTGTTTTTTAAGTAAGGAAATATAAAATAGTCCATAATTGTCAAACAAGGTGATCTCGGAGGAAACTCAACTTCTGTATGCAAACTTATCAGCCGGTCATCAAAAAACTCGCGGAGGAAAGCAATATTTTCTCGTGTAGTATGTGCTGTTGCACCGTTATGCTGGAAATAAACGTACCGAAGTTCCTCATCGTTTAACTGTTGCACAAATTCAGCCAAAAAGTTGTGTCTGTACCTTTCTGCGTTGACGGTGAAATCGAAAAAAATTGGCCCAATTATTCTTCTGCGAGAAACTGCCATCTAAACACCAATTTTTTGAGCATGTAGTGACGATTCGGTAAAAACATGAGGGTTATCATTGCTCCACATTCGCATATTTTGAGAATTGATGTATCCCGAAAGGTGGAACCACGCTTCGTCAGAAAAAAAAGTTAAGTCCAGAAGATCGTCATTCATTAAATTATTGACAAACCAATGGCAGTAAGCAAGGCGTCTGGGGTGGTCTGCGGGCAGAAAAGCTTGATCTGCTTGCATCTTATATGGATGCATATTCAAGTCTTTCTTTAAAATCTTATGACATGTTCCATAAGAAAGTCCAATTTCCTGAGAAAGACGTTCAAAGGTTTTGCAGGTTCCTCTTCCATATGTTGACGAACGTCATTGACAACTTCTTCTGTACGAACTCTTGGTCTACCAGCACCTTTTTTATGAGTCACACAACCAGTTTCACGAAACACTTCAACACAATTTGTAAGGCACGCATAAAAATTGTCCGGTAATATTGCCATGTTTGGGAAGTGCTCTCGAAAATTGTCCAAACACAAACGTTGACTGTATTGCCAATTTCCATTAACTAGCGCACCCGTTCGAAAATAGGCTTCAATCATGAAAATTTTGTGCTGTGTGGTAAAAGACATGATTCAAAAACTGGATTAGAAAATTTCAGCACAATGACTTGACAGATTCTGACACAACAAAACATATTCAAAAATTTAAAGTAAGACACACGTTTTACATTCCACAACCACCCTTGACCAAGATAATTCTTGATATCCCGGTACTTGTTGCACAAATTAATATTACTATTTAGCAGCATTTATTATAATGCCCATGCTTCAACCTATGCACACTATCTATATATATATATATATATATATATATATATATGTTTATATGGCTTTTGCACAAAACATTTCAACAACACACAATATTTCATATTCCTTTTTATATTTCAGGATTTTATCAGTTGTATTTTCTCGTTTCAGTGTTTGACACTACCTTTAAAGCCTCTTAAATAACATGACATAGAATCTTCCTATAGATATAATAACCTGGACTCAAATAGAGTTCTTTTAGAATGACACATTCTAAACTGCACAAAATATAATTGTATTGTCTAAAGGCTATATGGACATACTTACAGATAGTGTTGGTATAGATATTTCTTAATATTGATTTTACATTAGAAGCATAGACATTATATCACAAACGTCATTAAATTATTAAAACTTTATTATAAAAAAAATTTTAATTGAAAATTTGTATTCGAGGATACATTCCTTTTATACTCTACCTATAGAAGCTCTAGCTCTTGTTCTATTCATTTAGAAATATATTTCTATACTGAGTGGCTAAAAGTTAGTGTCCTATTAGATTATTTCAGAGACCACTTGGATTTATATTTGGAAAGTTTGAATAGAGCATACCCATATATGCTTTCTCCAGTAATGTAGGTACTTCTATTGATACTTTTAGTGCCATCGATATTAGACAATAGTAAAAAACTTAAAAACACTTAACACTTACTCAGTACTCCATTAGTGGGCTGGAAGTTCAGAAGAACAGCTTTTTGGGTTCCTCCAGCTGTTGAAGTAACAACTGAACCTGGTTGAACTACATACATAAACTGAGTTGTACCAGAATTGGATGTCACTACACTGGCAGGTATTGCTATGCTACCATTTTTTACTTGAGTTGGTGTCAATCTAACTCCCTGAGGCAATGTCGCAACAGTTCTTGTTGAGGTTCCGACCTTAGCTCCAACACTAGTACTTTTTACTTGACCTATGGCAACAGTCTTGCTCTGATTGGAATTAATTTTATTAGGAACTGTTTTGGCAGGAATTATATTAATAGTTTTGCCTTGAGATAAAGGTATTGTTTTATTAAGAATCTTCACTGAATTCCCCACTACACCTTTTGAAGCTTTATCATCTTCATCTGTTAAATCAATGACACTGGAATTAGCAGGTTTCTGAGGCTCTGCAGGTTTAGGCCGAATTGGAGTACGTTTGGTAACTGTATTAGCAGGTGTCACCTGACGACTTTGTAGGGCTTGTGATAATAATGGAGCTGCCGTTGGGGTTTTACGAGGAGATGCAGCAACCTGTAACAAAAATTCCTTATATTATAATTTATCCAATTCAAAATCATAAGTATCATATATTTCCTCGGGTAAAGCATTTTGCTATTTTAAATTGATAGATTTTCAATTTTTCAAAAGCCACCTAATTCATATATTGTGTAATTAAAAATATTTTTTCAGAAATTGCCAGACAATGTTTACTTTCTTGGCGCAATTTCAGGTCCCAAAAGACCCTATTTCAGTATTTCAATCTGTTGCTAAGCAACCATCAAAAAACAGTAGTAAATTTTCCGTACCATGATTGTCAAGGAAAGGATTTCATTAGAAATTATATTATAATGAAACAATGTAAGTCATTAATAAAAATTTCAAGATTTATATTGATTACGATTTCAGAAAAAATAGTACGTGTACCTCGTAGTAAAAGCACATTCCCGGACTTCAATGCTTGCTGGTCATAGCTGAAACACCTCGACCATTATTTACGTTGTCATCCGAGAATGTATTGTTTTTACAAAGCACTAAATTCACAATGTAGGTAATATTAATTAATAATAATAATAAAAATTTATTGAGTTACTTACTTGTCTAACTACAGCAGTATTGGCAGGAGTTATAGTTCTAGGGCGAGCATTAGTATTATTATTAGTAGGTGTTCTTGGGGTTGTAGGCAATACCACTTTTCTTCTATTATTAACTTCAGTAGATGTACTATTTAATTTCACTTGTAAACCCACAGATCTTGTTATTTTTAGAGGTACAAGTGGTTTCTTGGTGCCATTTTGAGATTTAAGCTCATTCATAAGTTTCTTATTTACAATATCTAAGTCTCTCGCTTGCTTCGTCAATTGTTGCAAATCTTTCCGTAAGTTTTCTATAATTTGTTCTTGTTTTTTTATTGTTTGATGCAATTCACCAACATCAGTTTTATGGATAATAGCTTCACAAATCTTCTGTAAACAAAACTGTTCCAGATCCGATCTTGTTAATTTGTTTTCTAGTTTTTTATTTTGCATATATTTCTCAAAACTTATAAGTGTCTTTACTTTATTGTTTTTATAAGCTGAGATCTTTTCTTCTGTTTTAGACCGCTCAGATAATTTAATTTTTTTATTTGATCCATCTGCAATATCTGCTTCACTTAATGATCTTTTACCACTAGATTTTGTAGACTTTTCTTTAGGGGAATCTGAAAATGGAAGTTTTTATAGGTTGTTTTCATATTTGAATGGGTAATAGTCTAACAATTAGAATACAAATAAATTTGATAAATTAGGTACCTACAGCATTACTTAACTAATTTGTTTCTGTTACTTCTACAAAATAAATTGCTGAACAAGTTCAATTTGATAGGATTTAGAAATATACCGACGAACATGTTGGAAAATGAACAGTTCCATATTATGAAATAAGCATAGATAAATACATAAGGTAGGTAGATAGTTACGTAATAGACAGGTGCCTATGAAGACACTTATCTATCACTTAAATCACAGTTTGCATTATTTCCTAAAGCTATTTTATTAATATGAGGAATATGCAAAATTGGTTTGGAAACATATAAGGAATACCATATTGAGTTTGTATGTTAGGGGTTATAGAAATTTCAAAACTAAGACGACTAAACATAAATTACCTCTAAACAGCATTTTTGATAAATTTTAAACGAAAGTAACAGTAATTAGATCAAAAGTTCCAGGTGTACAAAACCAAAATATTCATATTACTTATAAGTTTTCAGATTATTCAAACTCTGACCTATGACCTCATAAGTAGGTAGGTACCTACCTACTTATTTTACAAAAATCAAGACTTTGAATATGATTTTCCTCTTAATCTTAACCTTAACATGATACATAACCTCATTTACTTGACATTTCTCTTCTGGTTTAGAATACGCGTATTGTTTTTGCAAATATTTAACTAATTGGTCAAAACCAATAGTTATAAAATCAGCTAATTATTTAAATACCTACTGAAAACTTCTGAAAGTTTGTTACTTTAATATTTTAAACATAAAAAAATATTAAAATGAAAACAAAACCACTTAAGTCTCCAAACAAATAAAAATGTGATTAATGACTAAAATTGTAATTGAACTACCATTTAAACTCTGCAAAATTTTATCAATTGATTGTCCCATGTCAAAGAAGAAAATATAAACAATGTGAATTAAAAACTACTGGTAGGTCAACACTGGTGCAGATGTGTAAGACAACTAGAATCACTGTAACATGATTGTTTTAATTATCATACTTACTAAGTACCTACCTAGATAAATGTAGGTACAATGTCCTGTCATTGTTAAAAATTCAAAATAGAAAGTGAGGCTCCTTGAATAAATATGAAATAAATATCTAGGTAGGTACCTGCTTAGTTTTTAGCACATTAAAATCAGTTGTGTAGGTATTTTTCAGTAGAAACTTAATCATTAAAAATAAAGAGAGTACCTACAAGTAGGTACAAAGTCAATTACTTAAATGAATTCAACAATATTTAGGTACCTTGATTTTCCTCAGCCATTGTATCATTATTAATATCCTTCAATTCAATGTTTTCTTCTTCAATTTGATTTTGTTCACTACTTAATTCAACATCATCACCCTTTTGTATTAATGCACTAGTACTCTCATTTTCAGAGTCTCTTATTTCAGAATTACCTTTAATATCACTATCACTTGTACTTTCACTTATAATATTATCTTGATCTTGATCACATAAGTTACTACTTCCATCTTCAAAATCCATATTGTCATCTTTATCATTGACAAGCAAACTATCATCTTGTTCTACTTCACTTTCATCAAGTTCATTTTCAGCCTTGTCGCTACCTTCATCTTGATCATCATTATCGTTATCAGATTTATCACTGGTTTGAGCATCATTAGCATTTTCTGCAATGGCTGATGCATTATCTTCATCTGCATCTCTGATAATAGAAATATCCAACAAATCTTCACATTCCAAATTTTGGCTTTTACTGGAATCATTTGAATTTTCACATTTATCTGGCTCAACATCATTTTGTGCTATAATATCATCCACTGCAGCAGATTCCTCCTGGTCCATTGATTCAGTGGCAGACTCTAACAGTTGTTTTTCTGCAACTTTGTCATTATTTTCTTGACCACTGCTATGATGTTCAGTTACTTTACCAGTTGTACACTGATTAGAATTATCAGCTAAACTATCATCCATGGAAGGACCCTCATTTAAAATATCTTCACTAGTTTCCTCAAGTTTATCTTCTTTAGCAACTCCCTTTTCTTCTCCGTCATCTACCTCCATACCTTCCAAACAATAATCTGTTTTTAAATCATTTTCTTTTTTGTCTAAATGTACATTTTCCATACAATTATCTGTTTTTAGATCAGTTTCTGCTCTAATATCAATATCTACTTGTGCAGCTTCCACACAGCTATTTAGTTGCACATCTTTTTCTATTTTATTATCTTCTTGTATACCTTCCAAGCAGTAATCTGGTTTTGAATCTTTTTTTTCTCTATTGTCTTCTTGCACAGCTTCAGGTTCCACACAGTTATCTATTTTTAGATCAGTACTCGTACTAACTTTTGATTCCATATTTAATAAATCCGGATTAAATTTACTCGTACATTCATTATTTTCTACTAGATTATTTATTCTTTCTTGGTCTTTAACAACTGGTGTTTCTATATCATGCAATTTCTTGGCAAATGTATTTAATTCAGAAAAATCGTCATCAGTATTGTTAGCAATTGATTTTGCAATTTTCACAATATCATTAGACACTACTTCATCACTTAATTGTGTGTCATCTTTGGAAGCCAAATCCATTTTACCATCACTCATAAGGTCATGGACCTGTATATCTTGGGAGGCATCATCATTTTCAGTTTTTTTATTGTCTATATCTTTTTCATTAACCATGCCTACATCCGTGTTAATTATTTTCTCATCTTCTAAAGCCATCTTTTCTTTTTCTGTAATATTTACAATGGTATCTTTATTTTCCTCATAAGCAGTTGCTACTTCTTCATTAATTTTAGGTTCTTTTTCATCTAACAAAGAATCAATATAGTTGTCTATTATTTCTGATGTCTTTAAAACAGCACTGTTAGTGTCATTTTTATTTTCAGGATTATTACTTGATTCTTCTTTTGGGCTTCTTTGGTCTTTCACTTCATTACTACAAGAAATATCTTTATTATTAATACTGTCATCAAGTTTCTTCTCTAACAAATTATCGATTTCATTCAATATGCTGTCCTCTATTTTTGGATCCATATCAGGGGTTCCGTTTGTTTCAAATTTATTTAAAATATCGTCCTCAGTTTCACCATTATTCATTTCTCTGCTTGTTTCATTCATCAAGGTTTCCTTATCTAAAAAAAAAAGAAAAAAATTAATTGTGAACAATCACACACGATTCAAAAAATGTTAACATACTATTGGTCTCAAGATCTTCATCACAATCAAGCATTGGAAGATGAAAACTCTCTTCATCAGAATCTTTTTCTTCTTCTTGAGAAGGCTTAAAAGTGTCAAATATATGTAAAGTATTTGAGATACTCGATAGTCCCGATGGCTGTGATTCACACTGTTCAACAGTGGCCATTATATCTGCAAGAAAAATATCATTAAATTTAAATAGGTAGTTAGCTATGAAAAATATACAAAATATATATAAAAATATACGATATTAGGTATGGTAATCTGGACTACCTTCAGCATATTATTTACATGGGAAAATCTGCAACTATGTTTTGTCTAATATTAAAAAAAGAAACAGGGTTCAAACGTGTTAACAAATTAAAATTTAATCGTGAAAGAGCAAAAAGTGAAGGTACCTAAAATCATTCTGAAACTTTCGTCATAATTGCCCAACTGATCAATATTTAGAGTAGCTGGTTTTAATAAATACAAGGGTTCTATTGTACCAATTTTCAAAATGTAGAAGTAAATGTACATATATAATATTTTTGTGGGTACCTATCTGTGTTATGCACCTACAACTATATTCTTAAGGGAAAAAATGTTGAAGTAATATTTTTTATGAAAAAAAAATGTCAGCACTCCGTAAAGGCTTAGCAATCAAATTTATCATTTAATGACATCTTCTAATACATTATGTGTACAGAGTAATCAAAGTGGGTCAAAAATGTATCCAAAATTTATTTGGATCCAAAATTGTGTACAAAATATTTTATATTCTTTCCAAGTTCTATTAAGATTTCTCCTCCTATTTCTCTAATTTCTCTTAATTGTTGCTTCCTATAAATTCTAAATTTAATTAAATTTGTTCAATTCCTTGTAGGTACCTACCTATCTAAATGTTTCTCAACTTTTCACGAATTATTTCCAACTCCACTCAATTACTTGACAGTAATTTTGTATGTAGATGTAGGTATAAGTGAGTAGGACATTAAAATTTCGACAAAAAGTTCTTTGTCATTCAACCCTCTCTACTTGACGCCTTATTAGAAATAATTATAAAATATCCCTACAAGTTTTATATTTGTCTTAGCATTTGACTTGTATGTTCTTAAATCCATCAATTTGAAATTTGTAGTATAGTCTATAATATAATGTCAATTGAAACTGTAAAAAAAATTCCGACAAAAGAAACACCTGCACCTCGACGGCGGCTTCTTTGTTTACGCACGGGTGTCGTTTGTCGGAATACCTATTTTATGCAATTTCAATTGAGATTATAAAGACTATAACACAACTGTTAAAAATTTTTGCCCAACTATATGTTCTATTTGACTCATTTTGTATTATAAAAACAGAAATAAATGAAAATTCAGCGATTCTACACCGCGTTCAGCGCCAGAAGACAACCAGAAGTAGGTACCTATGTAAGTGAATACGCCAATAAACCCTGTAAGAAGTTGGCTTTATAATAAGAATAGCTAGCGTGCCTTAACAAAGCAAATTAATAGGCTCACCGCTCACCGCATCCATCGGTATCTATGGTCGTTAATTAATCAAGTTAGTCAAACAGTCATAAACCTGCGTTTAATACAGTGACTCTCGCTTACTTATACGACGCACCTCGTATACTGTATTTTGGTTCAACGAAAAGAATATACTTTATAAACATTATCGATGAGGTTCACTACCATTATTATCCTATCCGCGCAAGATAATACACCTATCAACTATAATATCCTTTAGGAGACAAAATCGATTATTGCTATAATAGAGCAATAATAGTTTACTACACTTCGCACTACATACATTTCCACTAACTACTAACCACAACCACAGAATATCTATAAGACTACTAACATTACGACATTACCCATCTAAACCTAACCTACTACCTACCTACCTACCTAGTCTAGTAGTACTTTACTACCCAATGTAGGCTGGGCTGGCGGGCTGGCCGATTCCAAGCGTCTAAACCCGATGCGAACGAATCCTCGAATGCTTGAAAAGTTGAACTGTTGAACACCAACCCACAGAACACACCAAACGCCTAATAAGTATAAGAATAACTAAAAGATGACAATAAGGAAAGGAGAAACGAAACTAATCTATCTAATCCCCAGCACAGACCCAATGTCTTGCGTGGTCCAGTTCCAGTCGACGTTAGAAATGAAGCAAGAAGCAGGAAACAAGACTCGCGTCTACGGAGACCGAGATACTTTGGCAGATTGGCTTCTTGACATATAATGACGCATGCGCATTCTTCGCGCGTGGGTTATATTGACAATTTAGAAGTTTAATTTATTTTGTAGGTAGGTATATCCAAAGTCTACATAAGAATATATCTAGACTTATTTGGTATATCGGTTATTCCGAAAAAAGTTCTCTTTTATCCTTATTCTCGGGATAATGTTTTCAAAACTCGGATGGTTGTTTACATAACATATTAAGACTAAAATATTTTTTTGGGATTTCTAAAATTAACTTTTTTGCCATTTCATTAATTATATTTTTTTTCGATTTGATATAGTTAGGCACTTCCAGCCCAAAAACCTCTCCCTGTTTTTTAGCCAAATGATGCATTCGATATTATAGTGTTTTTGTTTAAATAAATAGTTATGCTCAAGTAATAATAATTATTGCCAAAAAGTGGCTACTTACCCCGACAACTTTTTTATTTTTTCTTCAATAAACAAATGGAATTACAATATCTTCGGAAGTATTCGGATTTTTAATTTTTAATGCGGCATTTTAATTAGTACCAAATTGCGCTATTTTGCCTCTATTTAACCATCTCGCTCTACCCATTATAGTTTTCAAGATCCCTATTTGATCCTCATTTGTTTTTATACCCATTCACAAACACCCCGGTATCGAGTATATTAAGAGTTATTATGGAAGTATAGGAATTATGTTAAGAATGGTACCCCGAATAGGAGAATTCAAGTGTGGACTCGCGGTAGCTCAGTTGAAAGAAAGGTCCTAATAAAGGTCGAAATAAATTGAAGAAATACTTTAATATCATGCATTACTCCACATTTTACACAAGTTGGCAATTTATGTATGTAAGTACATAATTATAATTTAATAAAAAAAATATACTTACTAGGATGAAATTTTTTAACATGAGCCCTTAAATTTGCTTTTTTCGAGAACAGTGTTCCCATACAAATGTTACGAGTGAGACAATCCATTTTAAACAATAAACAACTGTCTATATAAGCTCACTAAAGTCGAATCACAAAAATATATCATTAATTGAATAAGTAGGTATATTGAATAATCAACCACAATCCAATCAAGAAGATTTTTCTAACATATTAACAAATAACAAAGCAAATAAGTTAAGGTTAAGATTTCGAAGGCGGGCGAAGAGCGAACGTGCAACACACAAATCAACTGTCAAGAAGCCAATCTGCCAAAGTATCTCGGTCTCCGTAGACGCGAGTGGGAAACAAGTAGGTAAGCATTCGAGCAGTGTTGCCATTATCACAATGTATAACGTACACTCTTGCCGTTAAAGAGGGATGTAATATAGGCGCGCAAACTAACCGAGAAACCGAGATTTTTTGTAGATATTTTTGAACAGAAAAGATGAATTTTGTTCATTCTTGCCCTTATAAGAGGTAGTTGCTTGCTATCAAGTAGTAATTTACCTAAAATCTAAAGGCATAGCTACAGAGGAATCCTCTATATCAAGTACCTACACAAATTTGATCTAGAAGTGCAACTAAAAAGTAGCTTTATATACCTCGGTAACTTTAACTGAGGGAAAATTGCTTCAATTGAGCCAATCACAATAGTCTTGGAGCCCAATTTTAACAAACTGAAAATATTTCGTCCTATCGAGCTAAACAAAAATAAGAATCATAAAAAATAAATATCAAATGTAGGTAATTGTTAATATTGTTGATTGTAAGTCATATCTTCCTCTGGAACTAGACGAAGCTCGACCAATCAATTTGACCATATGACAAAAAGTTCTAGTTTTACAGCCTTCCAAATTAAAGGTACCTACGATAAATTGCAAATTACAATATTACCATACGTGTTCTATTAAGGGAACTCAAAATTATGATACAGTAACGTTATTACCGAACGTTTGGCAATACTGCATTGGAGTGTGGGGGGGGGGGTAGGGAGAAAGGAAATGGTAATGGCGTCAACTATAGTGATATGCGCAGGCGCTTACCCATGTATTCCTAAAACCGTTTCCAACCGGCAACCGGGTTGCGTTCTGTTCTGTTCCTGTTCTGATTTAGGGGGCAAAAGCGCCCGTACGGACCAAGATCAAGAATGTTTACAACAAAATATTACGAGATGCACGATAGCACGACTAGGACATTCATTCGCGAAAGTACATTTCAGTCGTTAGACAATTTAAAATAGACATAAGAAAAAGTTAGTTACCTTATCTCTAAGAGTACGGTAAAGTTTACCCGACATGCGTAAGAAATCGTTTTGTGTTAAGGGGTTCAATACCAAATTGAACAAGTCACTTCCTGAAATTCACCACATATCTCCTAATTGGATTCAGTTAGGAGTTGGTATGGGTACTTATATTTGATCCTGGCCCTTATTCTATTCCAAATAGCGCATATAGTTGCTTCACATATTTTTATTTATTTATAGCTATAGGTACATATACAACAAACAAGCCCATTATTGAGGTGAGGAAACTTTTAATTTATTAGTGAAAGCGAGATTTTTTTGTCTTGATATACAGTATTTTTTTGTGGGTACATCGACAGAGGTGTATAAGTGTCCACACCATTACCACATGAGTGTCCAATCATCCTAAACACAAAACCATAGACAGCTGTTTCGACCTATTAGGCTTCCTCAGTTACGTACAGATCTTGGCAATTGATAGTGCCTTGGAGATGGCACATATAGGTACACTGAAAAATTTCTGCTGGTAAAAGAGCAATGAGTCTAGATATCCTCAGGGATTTGTATCTTTTGGTCGGCCAAAATTTACTTGATCTTCAATCTATTATATCAAAATTGATTTCATGTAAAAACTTAAAATTTTTTCTTAAACTGTATTGAAAAATAAATATACCTGTAATAATAACAATTATTAGTTGGTTATTTCTATAGCTGTTGGTATATATAGTGTTCTATAGCTGCCAGTATAGTGTTTATTTTATTTGATGACCAATTCCCAAGAGAACAAACTAATAATTGTGACTACAAACGAAACTATAACCATAACATGAAAATTAAACTAGGATTTTAAACTAGGCGTAGATAAATATTATCTAGGTATGTATCTATTTAAGTAGATAGATAGGTAAAGATAGGTACCGAGTCAATAAAACGTTTGATTTTCGTAAGAACCTTTCTAATGTGGTTGTTACAAGTAAAGCCAAAGTCAGTAAACCGTGAAAGCCTCACACGATATGTATGACTAATATTAGAGAGCTTAGAGAGGTAGGGTATTCGAGATCACATCGCGTTGCATTACTTTTACGTTAACTGTACATTTGCATGGCTTGCTTTTGCATGGTATTTTCCCCATCCATAATACATTCTAAAGGCTCTTTCCATTTTTCATTCTTTTTCTCCTTTTTTTATTCTTCACTCTGGTTTCTCTCCTTTTAGATTCCACATTAATTAAGAATAAGTCTACGCTCTTTAAAATATAAAGCAAAATATTGATAATCACTAGTATCATTAGGGGGGGTTATGTACCTAGTTTCAGAGAGTTTTTGTCGCTGACAATAATGATTATTATTAGACCCAGGGTACTTTTAGTCCCGGTTAAGGTTAGGTTAATTAATTTGAACTATATGAATGTGACTATATCTCTTTGATATACACTTTTATATCGTCTAGTATAGTCACTCTCATGTATAGGTACATTTTGTGAAGGAGAACAAAAATTTCCATACAAAATATGAAACATATTTTGTAGAAAAAATCAAGAATTTTAAACTAGCGCACTTTGAGAGAAAAACAAGTAGCATCAGTTTAAATAGAACACCCTGTACATATTTACAATAGTCACTAAAGACGTGACGGACAACCATGTCGATTAAGATACATACACACGTACCTTCTCGACACGCTGCATCAGTCTGTACCTAATTATAATAACTAAGTCGTCAAAAGGCCATTTAAGTAAATGAGTTTTTTATTCAAACATTTTCAGCTGCTAATTTAATAATATGATACTTAATACTTATTGGGTGGATATTTATGAAAACAAATCAGTTGATAGAAATGGACAAGTCATTGATAGAATATGGAACCGTTCGACGGGTGAAGTGTGCAGGGATACTGATCCCTGCACACCCGTATGAAGGTCTTAACTAAAATTTAATTAAATTAGGTCTTTTAGGAATATTGGAATGTCCAGTAATGTAGTTGGATGTTGTCGACATGTATGTGCGCATGCTCCTTTGACTAGTTTTTTAAAATACAGCAATTGCATTGCACCTCATGTATAGACCTTGAATTTATAGTTTATATACTATGCGTAGCGAGCGGCACAAAATGTATGTCACACTCATTGTATCATTGTCTCGAATAAAGATTAGGTACACAGTGAAAAATAAACGTTATGATATTATTCTCTAGTTATTCTCTACGATTTTGGCCACAGACTAAGAATATACCTAATTGACAGATTCCAGTGGTCTTGATAGTGTCAATTGTGAGGTGAGCAAAGATGCCGAGGAAAATCAGCTTATGCCGAATTTCCGGTCTATTCGACACATAATATTCCGTGTAGCCGGATACTAGACCATTTGGCCGAATATCATTATTCAGTACATTTTAGTAGTTAATGTACTCGTACTTTGTAACGTTTGTAGTGTTTGTACTAAAACAATTTTCTTATTAACATATTTTTATTTTAAGTAAGATCAAAGATTCATATAAATAAAAGGATAAGATTTAATAATAGGTACGTAAAAAAATGTAAATAAATATCAGTCCTCAAGTTCCTCCAAAATGTCAATTATTGCGCTTTGCTTCAAATTTCAATGAGTGATGAATACAAGAAACACAAATTGCATTTTTCTTGTTTTAACATTATTTTCTTGTAAGCAAACCAATGAGCTTATATAAAGGTATTTTCCGTAGAAATACGTAGGTACTGCCTTAAAGGGTTTTATTAAAAAATTGAAAATATAATATACAATAATATCTATACTATATAAAACCATATTTATTACTTAAAAAATAATTGCAGAGTATGATATTCTTTTTTCAGACGAATTCGCGTAATCGAATAATCGAAATTTAATTGGGTTCAAAACGGTGTCTGTATGACTTGCGTATTAAAATGTCGGAATTATTGAGCCAAATATTATGTATCGGAGTATCGGCGATAAGTTGTTGATTTGATTATAATAGTGAAAACTGCTTATCGGTCATTTATTATATTCGAACGTATAGCCAAAACAAATTTATGGGGTGGGCTTTGGAAAATTAAAGTAGTGAAAAAACTTCATACAACTAAAAAACTACTAGTGTTTGTCCTCAGTAGTGGAGTTCAAATTCTAACCCCTCACCTTTGGTTACGCCACTGATCATATTTATTTGCACTACGCATCTCTGGTTGTTCAAACATTTTCGTTACCAGCACAATTATTTTTATTATTATTATTACTTACATTTCTTCTTTTACTCTCTATTCTTCAAATTATAGTGCACTATATCCTACCAACTAATATCTAGAGTGTGTTAACTAAGAAACAAAAAGATCACGGGGTGAACATATACGTGTTCCATATAGGTAGTAATACAAGTAATACAGCCCGAAAATAGTAGGTGCCTATTTACGAGACACGATATTCGATATGCCGCTTAATTTACACAATTTAATTTACCAAATACAGAAAAATATAATTTTTAGGAACAGCCTTTGGTATCCAAACTAATTATTAAAACTATAGTTTTCTAAGATCGCACCTGATTACAGATTAACAACTCTCTATACATTCACGTTCCGGAATTTGAATATATGTAGTTACAGTTCATCGAACGAATTTTGGAAACGAACGACCAATATATAAATGATTCCTTTATCGGTGTCTAATGCCCGGTTTCACAATAACTGGGTACCGTTACTTAACCGATAGTTAACTAACTATAAGTTTAGTATGTACATAGTTATAGATAAAACGTTAAAGAAATTCTCAATCTAAATTTATACTTAAATAAGTATATGAAATTGATACCAATGACATATTATTCAAAATTCAGTAAATTGATTATTACCTTCAAATTTTAAAAATGATTAGTTAAATGTAAAAACCATCCCACTTTAATTAAAAAAAAAATAGTGGATAGCTAAAGGTATACAATATTGATTGATGTTTAGAATTTGTTTGTATTTTTAATGTACTAAATATTTATCATATACCTTATAGTATAGTTATTTATCATAAAAATCCTGGTCATCGGAAACTGGTATGATTACATACCTACTCGTATTCAATATTTAAATACCTTTTAAATTCAATTTTTATAGTGTTGAAAATTGAAAGCGTCTGTCATACGTCAAATTAAAATTACTTATGCTTTAGCTCTTCGTTGCCACAGATATTTTTGTTACAATTATTCCATTTATATTCATACTTAAGAATGATCTTACAATTAACAATAACTAAAATCATAATACTTACAAAATATGGAGTCTTTTAACCTGTTGCAACAAGTATCTATCTAATATTTACTGTATACCCACAAAATGTCACCGTACAAAACAAAAGTATTTTGATTATTGTTCATATGTAACTTGACAAAATACAATATATTATATTGACGTCTCTTGCTCTACAACTTCTACAACCAACACCTCCTATTATAGTAGAGGTCGTATTACTATAACATACTTGCATATTTTCATGTCGGGTATCTTGTTCCATTTATATGTACGAGTACCTATATATCTGCCAACTATTTGAGATATTAAATTAATATGAGGTTTTCGGCAATCTCCTTAATACCCGTTTTCTTTTTGTGCATCAATTCATTCCGTCACACTTACAGTATCCGTACCAGAAGGTATAAGACAACTTTGTTACTTTAAATAGGACACCCTGTATATTTCTGTATATTAACAAATCATATTTAATATGTACCTTTTATAGTGAAGTGATATGTCATTTACAATGTTTACTGATTTTATAATCTATAAAATAAATAATAATATATATTTGTTTTTTTGAGGCAAACTTTAAGGTGCGTACAGATAAGCAACAGAACACCGTAACGCAACACCGCCGCGCATCATATCTTGTTACGCGACGATGATACGCTGCCTTATGTTTTGAGGTCCAACAGAACAATGCCGCGCGTAAATTTTTCGCAAGATGGGCATTTCGGCTGTATTCTATATAATAATTATGCATTATTTTGTATAAATATCTGTTTGTCAGTAAATATTGATTAAATTAAGAGTAATTTCCTCCGTCCAATCCATATTATCCATACAGAACCGTTAATTGAAGAAGACTGACTTAATTCAAACCATTAAACGTAGGGATGTTCTCACGCAGGTCCAAATATACATAATGGTAATGGAGCAACGTCGGCGCGTATTATTCCTTTGATGCGACATCAAAACATCGACAACTGATGACGCTGCGATGTTACGGTATTGCGTTGTTACCCTGTTGCCCTGTTGCGGAGTGCCCTACCGACTTGATACATGGCGGCGTTACGGTGCTCTGTTACATATTTGTACGCATTTTTATAAGTTTGCCTAATTCTACACTTTCAATCGTTATACCTATTGACTACCTACTTCTGGCTTTCAGTTTTTTATTATTTTACAGGTGGTGTAATACCAAAAGAAACTACAATGAATTCATAACCTATAAGTTTTATAATGGTTTTATGTTACTGAAACAAGTACCAACTGCTAGCTGTAATTACTACACCCTGATAATACTATTAATTATATGAATCACAACGGTAAAATTGTCCTTACATTATATTATTACTGTTATTATCTACAAATAAAATAAATAATAAGAATTAAGAATTGTAATACTAAGTACTGCGGAAAAGCATTCCATTGCAAAACCAGTGCCAGTTAATAATACCAGTGAGCCAATAATACGAGTTTAAACTGTTTAAAGCCGGCAGTACACTCTCGGCGAAGCGACGCGAGGACAACCAAGTGCGAGAGTGTAATTGCAGCGCTCGTCTCGCCTCGACCCGTCTCGTCTCGCCTCGTTGACGCTCCAGTTGGTGTCGGTGTCGGTTTTTCGGCCGCGAGCGTTGAGTGAGCTAATTAAAAGTGAAATCAAAATAAATATCTACAAAAAATATCTAATAATTTAGTACCCATTATAGGCAAATACGTAAGACATTTAGTTTACAATTATTATCCTAAGCCTAATTGACGAAAATATTCTATTTTAGACACCGTTGTCTTTGTAGATACAGATGAAATTCAAAGTGAAACTAAATATTTCAATTATTTTGAATATCCTAGTAGAAACTTAGAAGAAACTTGTAACTAAACAAATGACAATTATCACACTATGCCTTTTGAAGAAAAATAAAAATTGAGGAACGACGGTGAAACGCTTCAAAATTATTATAATTACATTAAAAATTTTACCGTAATTTTTTATATGTTACTAGTGTAAATAGATACTACTTGACACCGTTATAATAATTTTTTTTCCAAAAAACCCGTACACATCTAGTTTTTATGAAAAATATTACGTTATAAACGTTGTACTCCCGCTGCCTAAAATTTTAATTTATTACGTGCCTCATACCTACGAATCTTTGGAAAAAACATAATAATCGAGTAGGTATATAACAAAATCTTATTAATAGTAGTACCACTAGTACCTAACCAATTTCTAGAGAATATTTTAAGACATTAATTAACTGCTAATAATACATAATATATATATTTATCTACCTACCTTTTTCAATAAACTGTTTGGGAATTGCATTTTTAGTTAACAATTTTCTCTTATTGTTTGTTATAATACAGTCCTGAGAAAAATGCACCTCACAAATTAACTTATATTTTAAGTCGGGAATATCCATCAAGGCAATATTTACATTACCGCAATTTTTTTGCCACTCCTGGGCACGTTTACCGTCGGTAATTGGAAATTTAAAAAAACTGATTCCTTTATTTCGCCTTTTATTATTTAAACAGTTTTTATACACACAGTTGTGATTAGCTGTTGTCATGATTACCACAAAATTGTTATAATAGATTATAAAAAAACAACTAGGTAGGTAGACTTTAAATAGAACTACAGATCACGCAAAACCATTTGCCAAGAAAATCGTACACAGACGAGCGCTCGATGTTACGTCTACAACGGTTCGAAGCAAACTGAGAAATCTCGGGCCCAATTCTGCGGCAACGCCATCCCAATCTCGAGCCCAGCATAGTGCACGTTTATTTGTACACGGCTGCGTCTCTTTATAATTTGCTCACTCAACGCCGCGAGTCAAAGGACAAAAGCCGCGAGGCCGAAGTGCCGAAGGTACCCAGCATAGAAAAAAGACATTATGTATATCCTTTTTCTATGGTACCCAGTACACCTCGTTGCTCTGTAGATATAACTATTTATTTATGGAAAATGCACAATAAGTTGCAACAGCCATATTCAAAAAATGTTAACCGCATCCATTTCTATTCGTTGACGTTGACTTACAGTACACAGTAACTGTGCAAACAGAGAGTGTACTAGATGACACTCGAGCTTCCTCGCCTTGTAAATGTCTCGCCGAGATATTCGACGAGAGGTCTCGGCGAGAGTGTACTGCCGGCTTAACAGTATGCCTTCCACGTGTATTCTACCTACTATTTTTTCAACATAATCTAGTTATATCATTGAGTATATGCAGTTTATCAACTATTCAATTCAATTAATATAAGTAGTTTTGGCGTTGAACCGTATTCATAAATAGTTTTAAAACGATTAATCTATTACGTTACACAAATTGACAGTCGCGAAAATGTTAGGTTTTGAAACTTTAACATAACCACATTTTTTACTTTTAAAACTTTTGAGATTGAATGGTGAGCATCAATAATAAGTATATTAAAAATTAAGTACCGAATTGAACTGAAACCATATTTAACTTGTAAAGTAGCAGCAAAAATATACACAGCAGATAATTCTAACCAAAAAGCATAGAAGGCAAAATAGCTACAATAATTCCCCCACCACCTACACAATTTTAAAACAAGATTGGAAGGCGTTTTGAAACCAAACGAATATGTTTCAAAACATTCATCTCATGACGTCACTATTTCGTCGCGAAAATACGAAAGTTTTGAAACAATCTGCGCCAAAAAACGCCTATTATTGTCTTTAGACGTTAGAAATGTGTCATTTTCATATGACGTTGGCGTTTCACAAATTAATCTGCTTATATTTGTAATTCACATTTGCATGACCATGACTTTACTTTTGTTCCTTTTATTTTTTTATCTAAATTCAGTGAGGGAAAATCTAATGTGGCATTGAAAAAAGTTTGTTTAAATTTTGCGAGATGAACCTACAACATAATAGTGTTAAAGTGAGTAGAAAATAGTTTTGAAAGTTTTTGTAGACAGTAAAATTTCTGATATAGAGGTCTTTTTAGGGGCCATTATGTTTGCAAACGATTCGTACGACTTATTGCATCCATGTCTAGGTCTCTTGTTCGTTCAGAAATTATTCCAAAAGGTTTGTGAAGGATCCCTTTAAGTTTTGTTAGTCTCGAATGGTAATATAATGATATTTTTACAGACAAATGTTTAAATACTATACAGGGTGTCTCACGGTTACCACCCATTAGAATATTTCAAACACTACCTCGATTTGAATTTTGAAAATTTGAGCTAGATATAGGGTTTTCGGGCATGTCCTCCTCTAATAAAATAATGGCGCCCACGTAGCACTTAAGGTTATACCGGAAGTTGCCATCAACTTGCTTATTTTAAATGGAACACATTATATATTGCAATTTTGGATTCTTCGTAAAATTTTAGGTGTACTTTCATCAAGTTTCCCTCTTCCTAAAATTAACCGTTTTCGGGATGCAATGCATTTAATTTTGAAAATTCAAATCGAAGTACCTAGTCTCTGAAATATTCTAATGGGACCCCTGTGAGACACCCTATATTTTATGACAATAATTTCCACCATTTTCAAACCGCGCGTTCCTCTTGTAACATACCCTTTTAGATATAATGTCTCTTATTATTAGACATCCCCTTTTTTTAATCTAGGAGATACACCCATTAACCCCTACATCAGTATATTCATGCGAACTCTTTAACAAAAATCTGTAAAAATATACAGTATTCTATTTGAGATAAAAAAAGTTGATGTCTACTTCTAGTCGGAACGAAAGCAATAAAATATGATGTTATTTTCGACCGTCGGATAGCCAAAACAAAAATTTCAATTAGTTTTAAGGTTACATTTACTGTTAACTCTTCCCGTCTTTACAAACCCTGTAAATTCCGTACAGTAGTTATAACAAAACTACTTTATATTCCCGAGAACGAACTTTCCTTATAGACACCATAATTTATCGAATATCGTAGGATCAGGTCAAAATGAATCGTTTCGGTGATATTTCCGAAGAAAAAATCTATGAAAATGTGATTATAGTTGGAAACTCCCGAAGCGTTGCAGAAAATAGTATATTATTCAACAAGCGGTAATGTACGTAATAACTCACGCAAATGAAGTTTACAGCTCGAGCCGCAGGCGAGTGCTGTAATTCATCAAGTGAGTTAATACTATTATCGCAAGTTGAATACTATACTTTCCTTCCTCCCCTCAATAATAATAATAATAATAATAATAATAATAATAATAATAAAAATAAGAATAATAATAATAATAATAATAATAATAATAATAATAATAATAATAATAATAATAATAATAATAATAATAAGATTGGACAGGAGGTGTTCATTGGACCGTTCTATTTCACCGACAGAAGTCACATAGTAATTTATAATAATTCACAAGTGAGTTATCATAACTCACGCTATTTGTTTATGGGTACCATTAATTGTTCAAAAGCAATTCATTAATGAATATACAGGGTTATTCAGAACCCATATAAAAAACTTTGAGGATATGTGCATCCTTAAATAAGAAATCGATATCACCAAAAAAATTGTAATAAAAGTAATTAGGATTTCCCGTAAACAATGTTTAAAGTTATACCATTATAAAGGACTACGTAGCTGGGCAACTGTACTTCAACGAGATCGGATATACCACATTCCAACAAAAAACAGTAAACAAGTTTTTTGTACCTGGAACGTCTATCTATCTTATTTAGAAGTTTATTTTAAAGTAAAAACGCTGCAAATCTTTTTTGTGCCGGGCGCGCCGGTTTCTTTCGTGCTAACTAGTTTGCATTGTCAGTCCCAAGGTCACTCCATTACAGTGGACCAGTATCCAGCGGCGTGCAATGAAAAATGTTTAAATAGTTTTTAGACCCCGCCAAAAAAATTTTTTTTTGCACTATCACATTTCTACATGTATGTTGAACATCCCCAAATTTTATTTTCGATAGGTTCTGAATAACCCTGTATAATCTAATAAGAGTAGATAAAGATATTTTTTTGTCGTATGAGTTTGCCTGGAAAGGTACACAACATCGGTAAAAAAACTGGTAGAATAGAATACACCACAATACAACACACAAGGATGCGATAAAAAGTGTGCAATTCCAAATGGTTAATTAAAAACAATTCAAACATGAGTTTATGTCTTGTAAGGCTGTTTTTAAAGCTGAAAGCAAAACGAGGGAGCATAACCTGTCAACGATATTCTTTGACAGTTAATCCATATTCCATATATATTAAACCGCGTCGATTCTGTCTCGCTCTAAATTCCGTCGCCAAATCCACAAAGTTTCAAAGCTATCTTCTACGAGGGGGGGATCGCGGACCGATCCCTGCGGGCGACCGGAGGTCGCCCTTGGCCTTTCTCCAATGCGTAGGGGTATTTGCGTCCCGTTTCCTAATTTTCCCAATTTAAGCGTTTTCCCAATTTAAGCGCCTTTTTAAAAAACCTCTGCAAAATTTTCGCCGATCGCCGTTCAGCCAGAGATACGGCTAGCACCGGTGTTTGTCCTGGCGCCTAATGGCCCCGTCACGCCTGGCGAAATCCCGACTTTTCGCTGGACTCCCTACACCCTTTTTCTAATTTTACGGCATCGAGAACCGCTTCACGCGAAAGTTCCATCCTTTCTCTAATCCTTTGAGATTTTTTTTCGTGACCGTATGTCGAGTCCTTCTACGTCTATTTCGTCTTAAAAAATCTCGAGTCGCGTCCGTCTCAACTTCTTTCTCATTTTATATGCCGATGTGAGATTGCACTAACGAGACAAGCACCTCCCACGAAAACTGTCAAATTAATTAAACTTCAGACATTATTTTCCTAGGAGAAATATTACTAACGGAATCGATAGTACTGACTGCCAAACACTTCTGATTACCAAAATACTGAAGCGAAATGCTTTTCCAATTAGAATATCGGTAAAAATTAATTTTTCAGGTTGACACGTACAGTTTACATACTTAAATGTCTCAAGGTCAACTTTTGACAATTGGCGGTTTTATCGCAATGGGATAGTCGTAAGATTTCAAACGTCGTAATGCTGATTTCGCGAGTTCGAGTCACGCTGGAGGCAATTTTTTTTACTTTTAATTCCAATTATTTTTTAATATCAGTGTTTAGTTGTTTTGTTTCATTGTCCGTAGTTTTTATTCTTTCTGTAGGTAAAATTACGAATTAATCATTTTAGTTTACAAAAGTAAATATCTACAATATTAATTTGCTGCAACAATTATGACAGCAATTTGGTCCCATTGATAAATTGATAAAAATGTTTACTGAAAAATAAAGTCTACTTTCAGCACTTAAATGTTTTACCATCAAGAATAGAGTACCCTCCCATTTCTAGTTGAAAATTAAGTTGGAAATAGTTCTGACAGTCTTGTAAGACCAAACCAAATCTCTGCATGGACTAAACATGAAGCACTACAAGTGAGACTCAAAAGCGACAAGACAATAACACACCATTCATTAAGGGTTACGGTTGTTTTTAAAAAGGCCAAAAGCGGCGCGTTGGAACAAAGTTTAACCAACACCGCCGGCCACTCGAATGCAAAATCCCTTTCTAGTTATCTACAGATGAAGAACACTACAGGGAAATAATTGAAAAATATTGAATAGCCTCTACCAGCAGCCCTTAACATCTTATTCTGCAGAAAAGCATCAATATGTTTCAAATAATCACCATAACTGTCAGTTTTATTACTCAATAAATAAATGAGTTAGTTTAGTTTAACGATAATAATTATTAGCCGTGTTATTAGAAAGGGTTTAGTAAATTTTATATTTTTATTTTCTAATTGCTTGTCTTCTTATTCGAGAAATAATCTTGCACATAATTTTTCCGTCAAACCAATAGTTTCAGCATACTATTGTAAGTCATGGAAAAACCCATATCGATACCATTACGAGTAGTAGCTCTATCTCGACCTCTACTAGGCATCATTTATATGATTATATGAACTTACGACCCTTTTGAAGATTATTTCCTTCCCCGTCTCTAATAGATGAGGTGTGAACTAGTTGCTGGTAGCCGATCGATGCTTAATTTTTAGGAATCGACATTATTACCACGACCAATCTATTATGTTTCAGCATTTTTGAGAGGAGTTCTATATAAATATGCTTAGGCATTTGTAACGAAAACTGCTCGGAAAACTGTGGAAATTTGAATTAGGTGAATCTACTAGATGGATCTACTAGAAAGATTTTCCTTAGTGTTATTCTGTAAGAATATGTAGTCGAACAGAAAAAATAATACATCTGCAAATCGTATATCGAGTCTTGCATGGTATAGGTAATTCTCGCCTAAAATAGATGCCAATATCAAAGTATGGACTGTGTGTACTGATATCGATTTCGAAATCTGAGGTTAATGACTTTCGTGAAAGAGCAGACTTCAATTACGATATTTTCATCGTCATTTTTCACGTGAAAATCTATGTAGATACCTACTAATTTATTTTTAACGCTTGTTATTTATACCAGTACTGTAAGTAGGTACCTATTATAAAAATCAAAACCCACTGAAATTTGACTTATACAATGCTTCGAATTTTCTATTTATGTATTTCTATTAATGTATCGAGTTAATGTCATCGTCGGCAGATGTATTTCCCATCTCAATGGTTCTTCTTACTGGTCATTTATATTAATATTCTGTCGTTCAACGAGAAAGCAAAAATGCAAAAGGTACATCGAAATTTGTTGCAAATTCAGACGTGAAAATACTCTTCAAGACTCCATAAAATATAAATTGTTCTACAGAAGTTGCATGTTTCTTGTATCTGTCAATGCAAATATTTATCTAAGGTAAGATTCTACAATACCCTGTATATTCTTCTATCATCTGCTACTTCGAAATTTGTTTTGTTATCTTAAAATTGAGTTTTGGCTTGCGCTGTTTGTTCGATATACATCTGTTTAAACAGCACGTTTACGATTTCTCGAGTTGTTTAAAACGCCCTGTACAAGTAGTGGACTATGTACCTTTATAGAAATCTTAGTTATACGAGGTCTCCGGTCTACTTGATATTAACTGAGATTGTAAGTAGATATCTAGTCATAATTGCTATGACTACGACTAGTAGTCAGTAGTCAGCAAGTACACAAATCCACACAAAATGAGAATAACTGAGATGTGAGATAAAAATAATTCTACAGCCAGGGTCCAATTGCATAATATTTTTAGTATATTAGTAACCAATTAATATTAACTTATAATGTATTAGGCCTACATAATGGACTATTTATTTTACTTATTCACAAAATATATGTAGGTGCCGCTAAAAATAACTCTTCTACACGACCAATTGGTGATAGTATAAAAAATACCTACTTAGGTACCTACCCAAAATCTTTTCAGTCATTACGCAATCATTCCTATCTGATTATGGAAGGGAATTAATTTGGAAAACAAATTCTAATCAGCATTGGATAAAAAATCCATATGTAGATTTGTATTTTATAAAAAATCTAAATAGATATAAAATACTACACAACGAAAGTTAAAGATATGAGTATTAAATGAAACAAGTAGATCCGCATCATTTCTCACAAAATACCGGATGTGATGTAATGGATAAATATATGGATATACCTACCCGTTACCGTTCTGTTAAAGATAAAGGTTGAACAAGCGCAGGCGCAAAATGTATTCTTTAACCCAGGAAATAAAACGGGGCAATGAACTCCTTACAATTACTACCTGTCGTTTCTTCATTCAATTTCTTCCGAAACAGAGGCTTTAATCTAATTTTTACTTCCCTGTTCATTTAGAAACCTGATAAATACAACCAACTGACATAAAAAATGTATTTCTGTAAACAGTCTATCTACACCAAATTTGAAAATATTTCTTTCTTGCTATTATCCTCTCGGCTTTTCAAAACTGGGACAAAAATAATATTTTCTAATAAACCAAATCGGTCCCCATCGATAAATAAATATAGCCGTTGAACACCTAGGTATAGGTAGATAGATAGGCATATCAATCAATAACAATGGCCATACCAAATAATTGGTAGATACCTAATCACAGTTTGTAGGAATAATAGTTACTTTTCTAAGGCTCTTAGGGCTCAATGAGGAAACAAATGTGCATGTTAAGTTAGTATTTGGTATCTATCTATGTACCTACATTGGCATTTCTGTCATAAACCAAACATACCTTATGAAAACTTACAATAATAGACCTAGGTACGTATCCAAATAGAAAGGCCAAAATATAGGTACCTAATTCGTTTATATTTACGAAGGATGTGTAAAGTTGATTTTTTACATTACTCAATTAGATACAAATATGGAAAATATGATGCCCCACATGGACTGGTTGAATGGTTTTACGTAATAAGAGTAGAATGCAATGTTTCGAAATGTGAACTGCTCTGACGCGCAAATATTTTAATATTGCTAAGTGGACGAGTTCAAAACTTCAACTGGCTTGGATATAGGGGAGTCCGCGTGCGAACAAGGCGTCAAATGTTAGCTGTTCGCTCACTGTAGAAAGTAATTGACTGAATTAGTACTAGTAGCTAGGTAGTTTTTGTAAAAATTACAAGTTGTTTCACCAATCATAATATTTAGTAAGATTACATGTAGGTACCTACCTACCTATGACGGGATAAATTTCATCTTAGAAATAGGTTCCTTCCTACATTTGGCATACCTACCTACCTATCCAGGCAATAGAGTCAGTGTACCTACACCTACTATCTAGATAGGTATTTACTAGTTCTTATAGTATGTAGCTACCCAAGGATTCATGTAGTTCAAAATCTTAGTAGATACCTACCTACCTACCCACCCACCAAGCCGATACCATTCTAGAGAACAAAGCGTCAAATGTTGGCTTTTCTCCTGTTTGGCTTCTGACTAAAGATTCTCGGACGACTTCGACCTTGAATCCATTGGACATTAAATGCTACTAAGAATGTATTTAGGTCCCTAAGTACTTATTATCCAATTATTAGATAGTAGCATTATTCAACCAACACTCAACATCATAAATTAGAAAAATGTACCTAGGTAGGTATTCTATATTTAAAAGGGTCAAAAGTTAATTTGTAAACTTATATAAAATACAGACTTTTGTCTCTCCATTTTTATTCCAATAAAAATATCCTGTAATATTCAACGTACATGAAGCTGTCCAACATGAAATAAATTCGAAATTTTTACAAATAATGGCGGTACAATATTTTGCAAGTGAAGATTTATCAATCAATTTACAGCGTGATGTTCTGACGTCAGAAGTTAGATTGCAGATTGCATGTCACTCCGCCAAATAGAAATCTTGATTCTATAGCTAACTGTGCATTTCGCATCATCTATGGTTGTTGCAAATTTATCAAGGTTATAAAAACCTATTGCATAAGAAGATTAAGATATAATTCTATCTTTTATGCTTGCAGCCGACAGAAGTCCTTTGGAACAATTTTTTCTCAAAAATGTATTACCCTTATTGTTCTGGATGAACTAATAATGAGATAATGCAACGGGAAAACTACTCGAAATGTAATACAGTGGTTCAGAAACCCACATTTAAGCAACGTCTCCATTAAATTATCAATTCAATTAAATTGAATCCCTCAGTCAACGCTATTAAGTAGAGCTGCAGTCCGAATATATTTAAATTTTTGTATACTAAAAAAAAATCTACAGGATTAAGGTTGTTGTATACCATAAATTCAAATGTTCATCATAAAGTTAAAATAACTAAAGTTTCAACTACTAGTTATCCTACTGGCCGATATAAGTTTTAGGGTTTTAGGTATTCTGATTTGTGTCCGCTTCTAGGTCCTCATCTAGCGCATAATTTTCTTGATCCACACGTCACTTGCCACTTTATCTTTATTGACGATATAGATCCATTTCTACATAGATATAAAACCATATTTGGGATGGTGGCATATATTTCAATTTAATTTGCCAAGACATATGGGTAATGGTACAAGTAGTTTTAACTTCTGTAGTAATTGTGGTATATAAAGCTTTCGAGATTTTTAAATGTTCTTCTTTTTCTCATCTGTTTCTGCCATAGGTATTTCCAATATTTTGACTAGTTTTTTTTTTTCATATAATATTTTAGAAGAAAATATTAGAAGTCAAGAAAATAAAACAATATCGTGGTACACCAAATTATATTATAACTAATTACAGTAATTGCCACACCCCGTACAGTATTTTCTAGAACGAGATCCATTGCCTATTGCATTTCTATTGTTATATTCCATTTAATTGTCACTATAATCCAACACGAGAAAAAAAGGAGCCCAAACGAGTGTAGCCTTTTTTTTGGTAAATCATTGAGAGGCATTTTGGTAATTCATTCAGGCACGGCAATATTTGAAACACTGTATTCAAAATCTATGTAATAACCGTATCACTGGCATTATTTTTAGCAATTCTTTTTCTTTCTTATAACGAAACTTCGAAGTATTTCAGTGTTTTTCACATCACTCACTATTAAGTTTTTGACTTTACTTTTTAAGATACCGTGTTTAACTGTTAGACCAAGGAATGAGGATGCGGTCCGGAATTTGTTTCCGGGAGATGACGGAAGGATAAAGAATGCTCATTTTAACTCATTTAGGAGATAAAATTACTTTGAAAAGTTAATATATTCTAATATATATTCTATATATTCTCTATATAGAATTTTATAAATCTGGTATTATCATATTTTTATCATTGTCAAGGTCGGAAGTAAATTTGTAACCTTATGGCTTATGGATAGTATGTACCGACATACAAAAAGTTATCCAAAAAAAGTCTATCTACATCAAGCTATCCAAACCAAAATAAAACAGGAACTTTGCCGTAATTTTCTGCAATTTTATATTTCATATTCAAACTCAGTCCGAACAATTATGGCATTATCGCATGGTCGTTATCGACCATCTCTGCTTTCCTGAGGAGATTCTACTTCATGAGTGAAATATTTCCCATAAGAAGCGGTTTTCCAACCGAAGTGGCGGAAGAAAGCTCAGAAGAAAGTTTGGATAATTTTATTATGATTGTAACATACTTATCCAAAAATTTCCACGTCGCGTCGTGTCCTAATAAGGGACAAGCGTGAGTTAGTCTTCTGCATTTCAATCCACGACAGAAAAAGATGTTAAATATTACTATCTTCTACATATAGTAAAGGAGGAATAAATAAAATAAATTGCTAAATACATTAGCACATCGCATCGGAAAAATCGCTTATGAGGTATGCCGTTTTGACTAGTTTCCGTTTTTATATTAATACTTCTTGAAATACGAACAACATGAAAACCTGATTGAAGCAATAGCAAAATTGAAACTCTATCACTTGACGCTCACTATCTCGTAAACTATTAGAAACACAAAGGAAAATGAGAGAATTTGCTTAATCAACAGATCAACAACAACAACAACTGCATGTAAATGAATTAAAATTAACATACCTAATCGGTCTGAAAATATTAGAAAAAAATTGAAATTCCGCGGAGTTCCATAAACAGTATTTTGGTTTATTAATTTTAAACAGTAGATTATTAAAAAACCCTTATCCCAATAACAACAGTTTATATTTTCATCTTCTGCACTTATGAAGTTGTAAACGTAACAAAATTTATTCCAGTCACTGCCCATTGGAAATACGACTAAACTAAGGCATGTCATTTACCAGGCAACAGCGCGCAGCTGCGCATTTTTTTTTGTATGGCATGCGCGGATCAAATAATTGTTCAGCTGTCACCAAACATGACCCACCGATCTACATGGGAAGTAGCGAGATTTCTCTAGTAAAGTAACAGATGGAAAAACAGCCGAAAAAAACTGTACCTTCTTTTTATATTTCATTTCCTTTTTTATATTATCCCAAAAAAAAAAAATCGAAAAGCTTTAATAAAGTAAATAAGTAGCAGATAGGTAAATTTTTATAAATTCTGTTTATCTTTTTATCTATATCCCTGCTTGCAATAAGTTTATCTACAAGAATGCACTACTGCACTTTTGAAACTGAACTACCCACATTTGTTGACTACTTGAATGACTTCCGGTTTACGTTCATGGCCCCTGAAACTGCGGTCAAGTGTGACTGTTTTCTCATTCTCCTTTCGCCGAAGAAATGATATCCGCTCTTTGTCGCGTCGTGTCTCGTCGTAGTGGACGATGAGCTTAAACGATCAGAATGCAAAACTGCGTACCTACAAAATTATACAATTTATAAAATTGTATGTACAAGAACAATTATTACTGTTTAAGTGGGTAAAGATTCGGGCTTACGGCGATGGGCAATATTTATTGATAATTATTGTGATTAGACTCTTAATTATCTAAAAGGATATATACAGGGTGGTAATGTAAAACAACTTAAGTTGAATCGTAAGGACCTCTCAGTTTATAATCAATCTGTCACACATCCAGAGAAAACCCATTATACTTCACTACATATTTAAGTAAACCCTTATAGGTACCTACTTCGGTTTGATACGATAATAAATCTTTATAGATACCTAGGTACCTAGATAAACGCAGAACCTAAACACACAGACAACACCTAATTATAATCCTACCTAGGTACCTATACATTAACTATTAAGTACTTATTAAATCATACAAAACAATATACTGACTAGTAACAGTAAAATAGAACATAGTTCCTAGAAACTTTTTCCGAAGGTTTTCCTTACAAAGGCTGTTGACAAACTTAATCGCCCCAACAGCATTTGGACCTCGTCCCATGTCCCAATCAGGCAAATTGTAGCTCTGAGGCTGATCCGTAGCGTAGCCAGAACGGTGAACGGTTAGACGAGTTAGAAATAAGCGGGGAGAAGGGCGAAGGGAAATGAACACGGAACCGCTTTACCATGTTGCCGCTGTGCCGAACCAACATCATAGGCTGCAGTGCAGACCCGCAACTAAAGAGGTCACGCGGAACGCGCATGTGCTAACACTGTTATTTCTTTGACCTTCACTCTTCTGTATGGATTTTTCCATTTTGAGTATTACTTTTCAAATGCAGCCAATTCATCATTTGGGTGCGTTTTCCTGAGGAAGGGGATGATGGTTGCTTCTGTTTTGGAAAACAGATAAACAACCAAACTTCTAGTTTCTACTCTACGTTAGCAAAATAATTAACTAAACCCATTGACGCTGAACAAAACTTGCATGCATAATTAGGTGGAACTTACTGAGGTACCTACCAAGTGATTTAAAAAATTGATATTTTAATACCATTTCTCCTATCTTCGTGTCAAGTTACAGGAAAAATAGTACAAACCAGACGGAAATGAGTCATTGAAAAATATACCGGGTAAACAAAAATAAACATTCGCAACAGTAAACAGAAATTGGTAATGTAAATAGGAATATTTAGTAAAAAGGTTATAGGTATACCTATTAGGTATAATCTTATTTAAAGATCTTATAATATCTTAACATTTATAGATAATACCTATTTGATTCCCCAGTTGTCTGATCTAGATGCTCAGTAAACTTAGAGGGTCCACAATGTAAGTTCCATTTAATGATATGAAAACATATTTTTATGTTTAAGTAGGTATAATTATTAGTAGGTACTCTTCTTTGATAGATGATTCTATCTTGCGGAGGTGTTTCATCCATATTTTTTTTATCACGTGACGAGGGTCATTAAAATTACTCTTCTGTAATAAGTAGGTATCTTAGTAAATTTAGAAATAAGGATTATCTTTTTTTATTTCTCTGAAGATAATGTTCGTTGTTGGCTTATTCATCTTTTCCTTTTCCTTCTCTTGGCACATTTTGTTTCGTATTATTCTGTGCTACGGCTTACAATATGCTATTCCCGTCTCTTACTAGCCCGCGACGCTCCCCTGCATCATCAGAACTTGGACTCTCCCATGTACTTTTCCAAGCGATAAAAACTCGAATAAGAAGTAGAGACTACACTCTTGCTGTCTACGTTTTGCTTTCCGTTTGTTATTTGTATATGTTTTAATTTTTCGTTCTCATACCATTATTACACTTAATTTATATCCCTTGATATATATTTTTTTTTGATTTTCGATGACAACAGTTAGATTTTTAATTTAGCCACCAAAATAATCCATAGTTAATCATTCATAAAAATAGATATTACAGTGCAGGTACCAAAGCAATAGTCAAATAGGTAATACGATTTAAATAGGTATACCTACGCTTCAGATCAGTTAATCAAAATTTGGTATTGTAGATTTTGATTTATGGTACCTAGGTACATTAATTAATAACAAATTGAGTATGCTATAACCTCTATATCTAAGTAGGTATAGTTTTTCAGAAATTAAAGTGCCTGCATAGAAACAACAAAATTGTCTAGACCTAGGTACTTAAATAAGATAAGTATTTTAGTAAAAACAAACTTAGTTAATGCCGAACTATTCAATATCAGGAAAAAAAAAGTTCAGACAACAACAACAACAAAACACACAAGCCCGATTTTATTAAGCCTGGATTTCATAATAAAAAATAAAAAGAGGTTTGGTTAAAGTTGCCTTTAAATATCTTAGATAGTATTATTGAGCCAATCGTATCCAAGGTATTGAAAAGTAACATTAACTGAAGTCCCTTTAAATGTCTATGAATGGCTTTAATTAATAAAACAATATTCTTATTATTAATTGTGAGGTACTTATATTTTTATATTGCGTATGGTCAAAAAGTTACACCTCAATACCTAGTTATATATTGTCCTCATGACGTTGTAAATTATAGCTTTGTTACAGCTTTATTAAAATACCCGGTAGGTATTACCGAATATGAGTAACTCTCCAGCCTACCGGTATACTATTTCTGAGTTTAGGTTTATTCTGTGAAATTTATTATTCTATGAGGATTGTTGTGATTCACAATAAGTAGTGGAACTTTATAGATATACCTACCTAGGTATGTGCACTTATAGTGATAACGTAATAGTAATAAGTGATGATAACGCTTCCTATTTCAAATGTAATGAAGTTACAAACTAGGTAATACAAATACAAATAAACCTCATTTCCTGTAAATAATGATAATTAACCAATTAACAACCATTAATACCCCCACCACTTAGACCCCCACTACTTATATATAAACCACTTTTGAAGTATGGTTTCCTTTGACCTTTGACAAATAACACAACCAAACCTGTCAAACTCATTATTTCACATTTGTAGTTTATTTTACAGATAAATTTAAATATATTTAATATTAGACTACGTACGTCATACAAGGTTGCCTACTTCGAATTAGGTTATGATTGTTTCCTAACGAAAACAATGAAATAAAAACAGTAGCTTACCTTACTCAAATCAACACTTTTGCAATTCAACTTTTTTCATTGACAAACACTTTTTTAGGCACTGCTATAATAGTATTCATAAAGATTTTTGGAGAAATTACGGACCGCCACTGTTGTTTTGTTGAACGAACATTGAAAACAGTCTAGAGAGCGTGAGTTCAGCCTAGCCTGGCGACGTTGCCAAGTTCAGAAGTGTTTGCAGCGCACGATCAGACTTTCCCAGTTCTCAGTACCCGTTTTTGTCAGCACATTTAACATCGTCAGTATCGTATGTTAATTTTTGATTTGACAATGTGACGTTGACGACGGTAAGCTGTTTGACAATGGAATGGAGCATCTGTTAATCATGACCAACACGACCAAATAAAATATTGTAAAGATTAGTATTATTTAAAACGTGTTGCTGAGCAAAGAGAAAAGGGAAGGTAACGACTAATTGAAAAAATAAAAATCCGCCATTTTCATATTTTTTATGTATACGAGGTGTAGTCAAAATGTGCCGAGCAGGCTATAAAGCTATTAATCAATCTCCTGACAAAATAAATCTGATGAAAAAGGTATTATACCTAGGTACCTACCTACCTACCTAAGAATACTACATATTTTATATTGAATCGATGTTTTTACGTTGGTGACGGATATGACTAGGTATGATTGGTGATTAGTAGTAGGTCTATTAAATTTAAGATTCCTTAGTCATTATTGAATCAATGTCTATTTATAACTGATTATTTTTTCAATGTAGAAATACCTAGGCAGATATGTCATATTTTCATAAGATAACTAATAGGGGGGTAGGGAACTGTTAGACACTAAAAAAGACCTACTACATTTTAATATACCTAATATAATTTTAATATAAAAGCTTAACATCCAAAGAGATTGACCAAACGACGGACTGTTAGTGTTGCGATGTTGCGAATGAATGGTTGTGATATTTGTTGAACTAAGCCTTACCACAAAGAACGCGAGACTTGGAAAAAGCTGGGTTTGCCTTTACTAGGTTTTGGTCTATCTGTTCGGTATTTGCCAAAAATTCAGCAAAATAACGTTTTATAACGGTGACCGATAACAAATAATTATACTTTTAATTGTCACTTTGCAGCCAAGAAAAACGCTATTATCTAACATGGCAGAACGTGAAATGAAAAATTAAAAGAAAATATTGTTTTTTATTATTCAATTATTAAATTTAAGTATTTTTTTGCAAAAAATGTTTTCCAAAATGTAATAAATACACAATTGAATACCCTTTAGGGCCTTAACTTAATTTGTATCGAGATGTGTAAAGTTCAATTCGACTCCGCCTCATTCGTCAATCATCAAATTTATACGAAAAAAGTACACTTTATACACGGTGTGTACAGGACGAGATAACTCTGAAACTAATTTAAATACCTACTCCATTGAAACTGGTTTTTTTTTTAGCTATATGACTTCACAATCACATTAGTAGTGTTTTATTTGCCGCCTAGATCAGTTTCTCTAATTCATATGTGACCCGGTCACAAGTGACCACCTGACCACCATATTTTGTAAAATAAAACGTGTAAAATAAAAGACGCCCATTTGAGATGAAATTGCAGACGCATGCGTATTTTATGAGTTTCCTTCTAGGAGTAAAAAAATGTACAGTGTAATGGTATAAATTTAGATTTAGAAGCGCCAAATAAAATATTCAACATTTCTCCCACTACGTTACTGATCTGAAAATCACTTTTGATTCTCATATACCGGGTGGTGTAGCATCGGTAAGGGGAACCGACTGGGTCATTTCTGATTTTAGAACACTTGCAAATAAACATGCAAATAGCTGATCCAATTATTGATCAGAAGTGGCCTGATCGATGATGCAAGTAAAATACAGCTAATCTATCAATATAAAGTAATGGTCATATTTTGTTATTTCCATTTGTGCCGGAAGTACGACCACAACTTTTTTATTTTAAATTGAATACTCTGCACATTTTTACAGTAGTCGATTAAGGCCTTCTCTCGCGAACATACTGATATCGAGTTTGAAGAGTCTATCACTAGTAATAATGGAGATATAACCAAAATATGCACACCACCATCATAACTGAAAAGTGTAGGAAGGAGAACTTCTCTATCTTTTTTATCTCTTTTAGCACGCTCGTTTGGAGATATTTTTCTTATTATTAGATAGACCCATCAACCCTTACATGGCATTCGTGAAATAACGCTTTATTCAAACACAAACATGCAAAAATATATAGGGTGTTCGATTTAAAATAAGAAAGTTGATGTCTATTTCTGGTAGAAACGGTAATAAAAATATCGTTTTCCATCAACAGATGAATGTAACATCATAAGGCTGGAATAAAAATTTCAGTTACGTTAATAAAAGATTAAAAGGGCTAAGATTAAGGTTATGTTATTTACGATGCATGTCCCTCTGTTAGGTTTTATTTGCTTGGGCTTAAAAATATTAGTTCAAGCATGGCTTTATTTGGTATCTGTTTTAAATTGCAATAAAGTTGAAATAAAATTCTAGGTTTAGGGGATTTTCGCATTATGAATCTCTGAGCTATGGAGGTAATGAATTATGGGACAAGAATATGACTAGTATCGTTTGGGAATGAATATTTATTTATTAAATCGAAAATCATTGAAACTGTTCGTTTTTTGTTAGTTGTCAATTGGCAAGAAATAGTACAGTTTATCCTATATATGGAAAGGGCTATAAGTGGTCACAAATGACCGCTCAAATCAGTTAGACAGAAATTTGGATTTAAATATTATCCTCATCAGTAGCAGTATGGAAATGTAGGTAATGAAAGAAAAATCGATTAATTTGAAACATATTCAAGTAAAATACAAAGTAAAGAGAATCTAAGAAGATATCCCGTTGGAGGCAGATAATTAGCAATATTCACATGCTCAAAAGATTCATTTCAACCATGTTTCACTTCACATTTGTCTGGTTAGCTGGTTAGAACCTTCAAATATTTTAAAGTAGCAAACATTATTATCGATAAACAATAAATTCAAATGTCCTTAGTATATAAACTTACTGCCCTCTTTATAAATTTCTCCCTCTAATGTTATTAAACGATAATATATTTGTATTAATACCATGTTATAGCATAACCTTGAAGCTCTTAAATTTCTCAATATCAACAAACAAAATAATCATGCTCAATTGTGATGACGATGACCTTATATGTAATCTTATCGCTTTCTATATGGATTCAGATAAACATGCGCAGTAGATAAATTCACAATTTTTTTACTTAATGAACACCTTTGGAGGATTAAATGAATTATATTTTTCGTATAGGTATTTAATATGCAGATGAAGATATTGTAACAAACGCAGGATTCACGTTAAGAAGGAAATATTTTTCTTTGTCCTACATGTGTTAAAGTAAGTCATGACATTTAAACATAGACAAAACGCCTGAAAGAGGAATATAACGGAACAATCGAAGAAAATCAATGAGAAGTCAATAGAGAAAAAAATCATTGATTATAAAATATCTATCACACATTAAAAATTAAAATGTTCGTTTTTTCCTCTATAAAAACAATGGAATCAGCCACAAGAAAAAATCTTCTTTTGTTAGGTGATCCGACAGATAAAAAACAGGATGTTAACGTTTTTCCTTCTATGTATTAGAATAGTCTATTATTTAAAGTTAGTCGAATGGATGGTTTATCCAGCAGCTTTACCAAAATGTATATCAATTAGTAATTAGAAGGTTAGAATTGCAAAGTTAGAAGATTAATCAAGAAGAAAGTGTTGAACGAAAAACACCACTTTAATCTTCTCGTCAGCTAGGCACTGGCTAACTGGCGCCAATTTAGCATTGACTAGCCGTTGACAAATTCCATTAATTAATTTCATTAAATTCCGATAATGTAACCTATTTTTATCCTGTGGCTGTGGTATCCATTAACACATTATTTACCTACTAAATATCTGGTAATATTCATATCGTCAATAAATTTTCTAGCCAATGAACATTGGTTGAAATGATTTCAGAATACTGGCTTTTTACCCGGGCATGTGACAGTGAAATTCAAATTGAAATTCAAATCTGATTTGATTATTATATACGTAGGTTTAACTTTTAACTTGCACTATAAGATGTACGTCTATAACCCATATTTGGGATACCTACTAACTTATTCTAATTTCAGCAAAATGTTTACAAGATATTGGCTAAATCAATTTGCCATCACAGAATAATGTCGATTCTAATGTATTCAAGACATTATACTTTTTCGCATATATAGGTACCTACCTATCTCATCTCTATTAATTTGGGGACCTGTTTCGGTGACTATCAAAAATGAAAAAGCATCTAGTGGAAGAAATGTTCTAAGTACCTACTGCTAATAAGTTGCATAGGTACCTATACCTATTGCGCTTTTTGAGATTAGGGCCGTTAAAATTTTAATTAGTAAAATGGTATATATCCGCAAGTTCATATTTCAAAATGCATTATGAAAATGTTAACAGGGGCATTCGTATCCATAAATAAGTAGGTAGGTACAACATTTTTAATTACTTAATTTTGTATGTTTGGGATGAATAATAGGTATCAGGGTCATTTGGAATTAATACTTCACCTATCACCAAGAAATTCGGCTGTAGCCCCAAAATTATGTTAATTACAAAGGAAAAACGTATAAAAAGTAATGGTGATCCGATATGAAGAGACTCCAAGAGTTGGGGAATTGTGAGCAATGAGCATGACATGGGAGAAGAGGATTGATCCAAACCAAGAGAACCCACAAAATAGCAAGTCAGCGCATGTTCGTACCTACATTTTGCACCGGGGGGCTGTGAAACGGTTTGGCGGAGCAAACCAGGCTTACGGCGTAGACGGTAGAGCGGAATTCATTCCCCCGATACCCCGCATTGGCCAAGCCTTCACTGTGTGCGGCGTTGCCAAGCCACAACAGCTGCGTGTTCAGAGATATTTAGAATTGACCTTTATTTAACCTTCATCAGAAAGAGATAGACAATGGTTCATTGAATTGGAACAATAAATTCCAATGTTCTTTTTTATCAAAATGGTGCGCTGATAAGATTTTGAAATATCAACATCGGATTTCGATGAAAAAGTAAAAATGCTGTCACTACAATATATGAGGATTTACTATAACGTTTCGTGTATTATCATCAAATCACCTTCAATATAGTTTTAATTTTACAGCAGTGGCAGCAGTTTTATGTAGTAGAATCCTACACATGATTTCATTTTTGTAGTTAGGATATAAATCATACAGCACCCCTAGTACCGCCCGTTTATTTTTAATATTACAGAAAAATAGCAATTGAATTAGAATATCGATCTACTTCAGAGATCAAAAAAAAATCTACTGTCATTTTTTAAATATGTCAGACAAGTGGCCAATTGAAGTACGAGTAGGTACTTATTTAATTTAATGTTTGTTTCATATTAAATTAAATTTAAAATATCACGCAAGCAATAACATTTCTGGTCAGTTATACCTATAGTACCTATGTGAAACACTTAATAATTGCGTAACAACTACATGTACTATAGTCGAAACAAATGTTCTAATTCATACTCGTTTGCGAGGACAATTTGAATGTGGCTTAAGTAATAAACAATAACTTTTGAATTGTGTTTTATAAAAAACACCCTGTATATTATTAGATTTCTAACGTAAATACATTGATATCGGGGTTGATGCATCAGGTTTGTCTGTTATAGTCATGGTGGAAGATATGCTGAAAACATATACCTACTTATCCTATTCAAATTCAAAAACTATATTCAAATTGTAAAAATACAGGGCGTTCAATTTAAAATGTTCTATCTACGACATGCAAAGTTCAAAAGTTGTGTTAAATAATCCATTATGAAAATCCACAAACACTACGCAAATTTTATAATTACGCAGTTTCTGAAAATCAAAAATAATAATACAGGGGCATCGAGCAGTTACCTATATCAACCATAGATTAGAAAAGTGATATCAACGCTCTAGTCGCTGTATATAAAAGTAGGTAATATTCCTACCTACCTAGGTATTTCATTTAATTTTTTTTTTTTACAAAAGTGAACAGGACTAGGTACATTTAATAAAAAAATAAGTGGATTTTTCTGCTTCGGCGTAGCAAAGATACGTAGGTAGGTAGGTATGTATACCTACTTTAGGCCCAGTAATAGGTAAATAAGTAGTAATAAGTATTTATAGGATTTAATTTGTCAAAAAATTCGAATAAGTTTCATTATAGATACCTATACGTAATATGACAACTCGAATTGTCCCATGTCATTTAGGTATTTGATTATATAATTTAGTAACACAAAACAAAAGCGTAAATACATAAACCTATAAGCGACGCCATTTTGTGGTCGGCAGTTTGACAACGCAGCTAGCAGCACTAGTAACAGTAACGTGTAAGTGGCTATACCGTGTTTAAGCAACTATACGTAGGTAAGGAATGTTCTGAAAACTGTTTACGTACCAATTGATCAGCAGAGAAAGCACTGTTAGATTTTCTACTTTGAGCGCCGTTTTGTCTTTTGCGGCGCAGAAAGTGACCCACAACGTTACACCTCTATATTCTACCTACTTTTACTTATTTAGAGACACTAGTGTAACACAAGAAACGGTAAAATTTACACTCTTGCGCATGCGTTCGACATACTGACTACCTACTACAACAAGTTAACTGTAATATGTTGTATCTGAAGATGTAGTAACATCAACGAAACTTTTGCTTTCCTAATAATTGGGAAATTCAACAATGGCACATTAATGATATATCGAAAAGGATACATTTATTAATTTGGCAAGCGTGGCAACAACAACACAACTATATAGGTACTATATACCTACCCTACCCTACCAATCTATTTGCCATATATATTGAAGGGAGATATATCCGTTGAAGGAATGAGATAGGTGCATATATAAATACCTACCTAACATTTTAAACATAGACGTCAGAGAAAGTGATAAGGTAGGTAGGTACCTATTACCAGGTAGGTACCTATTACCAGGTAGGTTCCTATACATATTTAATCGTACCTATTACTTCTTACTAATTAGGTAGGTAGGTATATTATTTCTAGGTATTCTTATTTTTTTATATTATTATACTTATATTACTATTATATTATACTTATATTTCCTCTATTTCATTTCTAATATTTGAGAGAACTGATTCCTATTAATGATTGACTTTATTAAACCTTTAGTAACCACCATTGCTATACTTAAGATAACATATTGTATGTGATTTCGTTTACACATAAATGTAGGTAGTAGCACAAGTATAAAGATATATACAGTAATTTCACTCGGCAAAATCTCTTTGATGTTGGTGTCCTTAAGTTTTGTTTTTTTAACCCCCTAAAAAGACCACTGCGCATACTACCCAGGAACAGTGATGCGCATTAGTGACCGTTTTTGGTAGATACGCACAGGTTTGGACTATTATTTTTTGAAGAATCAAAAGGGTGGCCTATAACAAAAAGTTGTGTTGATAGCTTATTGAACTGATTTAAACAAATATAAAGTAATTTCTAATAACAAGATGGAACCAGGTTACCTTTCTTCCTCATTAAGAAACCTGAAGAAACTGAGAAATGGATTTTTCTCAGAATTTCGTTTTCAAATGAAACAGTATTTTGTAGCTATGTTACACCCAATACAAAACACTTATCAAAAATACAAACACAAACGCCTAGACACACAAACGTATGCTGATTACCTGTAAAGCAAATGTGCGCCCATAAAATAACATACGCCGGCCCATTCTTCCCCTTCTGCATCTCTACCAACGCGCATACTACCCAGGAACAGACATGCGCATTAAAAACTTTTGTACAAAAAATTTGAAGAGTGAAATTACTGTATATATCTTTATACTTGTGGTAGTAGGTAGGTAGGCAGGTATTAGAGTTGGGATTTGAGGCCAGAAACTGGGCCAGGCCAGGTCTGGCCGGCCGGACCGGGAAAATGTGCATATTTTTTCTGGCCGGGCTGGACCTGGCCGGATGCTTTGTAATACCTGGCCGGACCGGGCTACAACTGAATTGGCCAGGCCCGACTGGCCGAGTCGGGCCTTCGGGCCTCGTTTAGCCGGTTGGGCTTGGCATGGCCATGATACAACTACACGGCATGGCCGGTTCGGGCTTGGCTTGGACGGTTCGGACCTGGCTTGGCCATTTTAACTTTAGTATCAAAAATAATTATTGGTAATGTTAACAAAAGTGCAGTATCGCCTTACGAAATATTTTATTCTGAATTTATACAAGTCACTAGTGGCAATAATATGACATTATTTTTCATTTCCGTGCGTTATCCCGGACCTGCCTCCCTTATTTTGTCATCACTCAAATTCCATCTCTAATGGAAAGTGATCTGTGATCTAATAAAATGTTTTTATAATTTTCCCGTTGTTGTTCCCGACTTCAATCTGGTATGGTCGGTTCTGGCCTAGTCTGGCCTGGCCTGGCCGGGTCTATTCTGGCCTGGTCTGCCCGGGCCTAGGCTGGCCTGCTCTGGCCGGTCCTGGCCTGGCCGGGTCATTACCGTCAAGAGGTCAGGGTTTAATTGTGCCAAACGTTCGGTGAGTTTATCTGACCAGGCCTGGCCTGAATTTTTTTAAAAAGTCGCAACTCTAGTAGGTACACCAATTTATTTATAGGTATTCAGGCCAAAACAAATATAGGTACTGGAAACAGATATAGGTAGGTATTTAAACGGAATTATTTATTCTGTTATGGTTCAATGAAGTTTCTATAATTTCCAGGGCATGGGTAACCAGTAAAATATAGAAACTTCATAGAATCCTAATTTGTTAACGAGGTAATAAGGACAATGTTTGCGTGTTATCCATTCCATAATACAAGAAAAATAGAAACTTCATTGAAGTTATAGTATTTAGATAATTTCATTTAAAATATGTATATCGCTTAATTTAATTTTTTCATTGAGAACCTGGAAATAAGTATGTAATAAGTTAAAGAACCTAATAAATAATATAAAAATGTACCTAGGTACGACTAAAATACATATGACTTTCTCTTTAGTATTTGAAGTATTAAATTATTAGGTAATTTTTTTTTCTTATGCGATTCATTCTAGTTAGGTGTATATATATAGGGTATAGGTGTGTTAGATGTGTGTTAGGTGTATATATATATATATATATATATATATATATATATATATATATAGTCCAACCCAAATTATTGCATTATTTAAAAAAAATCTGTTAGTTTGACCTTGACCTAATAACTTAGTACCTATCCTATAAATTAATTGGACAGAATTGTATTACTGGTTGCAGTAATAATTTTAAACAAATTAAGTAGAGTCTACAAATTGACGACATTACTTTTTGTTCCAAAATAAAATGATTAAAATGCATAGATTAGAGCCCATGTTTCATGTGTCCCAAAAATTCTAAGGAGCTAAATAGACTATTATAGTTCTCCAATAGTTTATTAACATATTTAAAATTAAGTGGTTATACGTTTTTCGATTTACAAATAGATAAGACTAATAGGCGTCGTGACCGCCCAGCATATCAGTGGCAGATTCAAGGGGGCAATGATGGCCAATTGCCCCCCCCCTGAGCTAATTTTCCCTATTTAAATTTTTTGTTTCAGATAACGCCCGGTTTGGCTCGGCTTCACATTTACCGACCGGTCAAGAGGGCATCGTAAACATTGACACCGAGGTTGACACTCATCCCCGTTCTTTTTCGATTATTTGCTAATATTAGATAGTTTTTGAACCCCTTAAATTTTAGCACGTCGTTATCGTTATCGTTATTCTGCGCATGCGCAGTGCCAAAAATAGTATCATTTTCGGCACTGCGCATGCTCAGAATAACTATAACCATAACGATAACGTAAATTTTAAGGGGTTCAAAAACTCTCTATTACATCACGGAGTCCGCTAGTCGCATCTTTTATTTACAAATAAATCATATGGTAATACTAGTACCAAAAGATGACTAGTAGGTACCTATCTAATAGGTACCTACCTACTAGGTACCTACTGCTAGAGTACCTAAATAGAGTTACTGTATGTAAATCAGTTAATGCAAAAATTGGTAGTTCATTAGGTACCAATTTCAATTTGTGATTAGGTAATACCAAAGAACAATCTATAAGCAACGAAGATAAACAAGCTAAAAATCAAGTCATAGGCTAGAATACCTATTCTAAAATATGTATGTTAATATTTTTCAGGCTTTTGTACTTATAAGTATAATACTTTTCAAATTTGTGTTTCTACTTTCGTTGGAATAGTATTTAATAGGTTAGTCGTTTTTACCTATTAGAGTAAATCTATAGCTGATCGCCCTCCCCCCTGTAAACGTTCCGGATCTGCCACTGCAGCATGCGAATTTCCACATTTTCTAGAACGTTATATAAATGATATAATTCTACTCTGGGGCTAGTTTTCTACCTATCCTCACTTTGGAGCTGGTCTATCTCTTGATAGCTTATTGTTAGCTAACTAGAAATTCAGATAATTGGACTGTCATACATTTATTGCTAGAATAACAGTTAAAGTGCACTTTAACACTGTAACTTTTTTCTTCCTTTAGTTTATCAATCTTTTGGTAAGTTACTGTTAGCTAATTTAATATAATTAAAATGCTAGAAAGTTAATACCAACTTTATCAAAAGGCGAATATAGTTTCCGAGTTTTAGTTAGGGACTGAATTTCTAAAATTTAATAAAAGTATTTTCTTAGGGTAGTAGTAGTAGTAGTGGTATGGGGCGGCCAAGACCTGGCAAGTAGGCAACAAGCGGGCCCTTTTTACCTACCCCTGTCGTCCCCTACCTAGCTCCATCACCTCTTCCCTCATCGAACCTACCCGACCTTCTGATGTAGGTCAGAATATCGGTCCATTCAAGAGAACTGACCTCTTCCTCTTGCAGTTCCCCGGCCCCCCAGACGTCGTGTCTCAGTCTGCCGAAAGCCCCGCATTCTGCCAAGAAGTGGGAAGGCGTTTCGTCACCCTCCCGCACCTTGGGCAGATAGGGTCTCACTCAATACCCATCAATGATAGATGTCTTCTAGGCCTGCGGTGACCCGTTAGAACTCCGATCAACTGGTTTAGAGCCTTCCGGCTACGACTTAACAGCCAGGCCGTCTGGGTCTTGCTTAGCTACACAATAAAGTTACGAGCTTGTCTACAGCTCCCACTCTTCCAGTGTTTACTTAGTGTCTCATGAGCCCAATCATTAACAGCCAAGTCGGGTCCTTGAGATCTGAGTCGAGCCAGTTCATCGGCCCTTTCGTTCCCCGGGATCCCACTATTACCTGGTACCCATACCAATTTGACCTCTTTTCCTCTGGCCAGCTCCTTCAGGGTATCTCCGCACTCTTGGACAAGAGCGGATCTTGGCCTTGGAGATGCTAACTAAAGCCTTTAAGGCCACCTGACTGCCGGAGCAGAAATAAATATTTTGCTCCGTACGGTTCCTTACTTATTCCTTGTTTGCTGCCATTAGAATAGCAAAGACTTCAGCCTGGAAGACTGTGGCATACGAACCCAGTGCAAAGCTTTGCTGCACGCCCCTGTCCTCCACATAAATTCCGGCCCTCGAGATCCTGTCTCTCACGAGAGCCATCTGTGTAGCAGACCAGAGAATCAGTAGGGAATCTAAACTGGTCCTACTTCCATTCCTCCCTCTCTGGAAATATGACGGCATATTTTCTCTTTGATCTAAGACGATCTTTTTGCTTCAGTTACTCTGATGGCAGACTTTTCTTAGGGTATGACTTGACTACATTATAGAAGGCAAACATTTCTATATTAAATGGTGTTGATGCGACAGCGGGTCTTTTGTTGCCTACTCTTAAGTAGGTACTGAGATTTGAGCCAGTCTACATATCAATTTGAAATTAGATAGGTAGGTACCAAATTTTTTCGGTTTAAAATAACCTTAGGTGTGTCATTATATTTTTTATTAAATATAAAAGAATCCTATAAAAAATAAGGTCTGCAGATGGAAGATAAGATGTGCAGTACTACACTAGTCAAAAAGACTCAACTCAAGTATGTAATCCACATGGTTTATCTATTATAAATTAAATATATAGTTCATTACATGAAAATTATTGGAATAGAAGTCGCTTTACTGGATGTACTCTTATTTCTATGACATTAGTAAAGTGCCCAAACCTTACATTATCAAATACAATTTTTATTTGTTTAAATGTTGGAATTAAATTTGGTCTATTAGATAATATACACACAGATTTGTGTAATACACACAATAGCGCAATTTGCGCCTTTCTTTGCCTTGTTTCAGTTTTTAGAATTGTAACATAAATCCAAACATAATAAGTTTAAGGTATTACCAAAGTCTACATAATTATAATATATGTAGACTTTGGTATTACTTAGCATTTTTCTTTCAATCTCCATAATAGACACATTCCTAATCCTAAATAAAATTACTGTAGGTGTTCATGATACAATTGTATCATGGTAGGTGTTAATGGAGAGTTATTGGACGTCCTATAAGGTGAAGCAGTAGGTATTTAGGTTTCTTTTATTTTGACATCTAAGCATGCGCATGTACGCTTTTTAATATAAGGTTAAGGGCTTGACCTTAATTCTGCAGGCTTACGGTACAGTCTACCAAAGAATCTTGATTAAATCTTAGTTGCACGTTTTTTAAATCCTAGTAAATTGCCTTAGTCATTATAAGTCAGTTATATAAATATTTTCGTCGTAACACCATGCATATTTCCATTACTTACACATATATCTAGGTATAGGGTGGGCCGTATAAGAGTGCGTATCCCCTTATCTCAGAAACTATGTGAGATAGAAAAAAAAGTTTTATATAAATGTTGTTTGCGTTAAAGATGTCGGTATTTTTTTAATATAGTTATATTTGTAGCTCTTCAATATACAGGGTGGTGAACTAAACTTATCTTTTTTTAAATGGAACACCCTGTATATTATTACATTTTTTAAAAGCTCTTCAAAAGACTTGTTCAACGATATATAATATGATGGGTTTGTAGCCCACCGTTTCGGAGCTATTGACTGTTATCTTCAGGAAATAGCCCATATTAAAATCGTGCTAGAAAAGTTAATAATTAAGTTTTTGAGCTTCAACTTGCGCCAAGAGAATTCTAATTTTATTTACTTTATTATGTAATTACTCAATATTCAGTTTAAAAAAAAATTTTTACCGTGTTGCCACATTTCGAAAACCATAAATTTTCACGATTTTTTCAAATGGAACACCCTGTATATTGTTACATTTCTAGAAAGCCCTCCTATCGACAAATTCAGAGATATATGATATGATGGGTTTGGGACATCGTTTCTGAATGATTATCCTCAGAATATGGGATTTTAATACTGGCGATTTCCCGAAAATAATACTTACTTTTTTTAAGTGCCACACCCTATATATTATTATATTTTCAGAAAGCCCTTCTAAAGACTAGTTCAATGATATATAATATGATAGGTCTGATGCTCACCGTTTCGGAGTTATTGAGTATTATCTTCGGGAAATAGCCAGTATTAAAGTCCCATATTCTGAGGATAATCATTCAGAAACGATGTCCCAAACCCATCATATCATATATCTCTGAATTTGTCGATAGAAGGGCTTTCTAGAAATGTAACAATATACAGGGTGTTCCATTTGAAAAAATCGTGAAAATTTATGATTTTCGAAATGTGGCAACACGGTAAAATTTTTTTTTTAACTGAATATTGAGTAATTACGTAATAAAGTAAATAAAATTAGAATTCTCTTGGCGCAAGTTGATGCTCAAAAACTTAATTATTAACTTTTCTAGCACGATTTTAATATGGGCTATTTCCTGAAGATAACAGTTAATAGCTCCGAAACGGTGGGCTACAGATCCATCATATTGTATATCGTTGAACAAGTCTTTTGAAGAGCTTTTCAAAAATGTAATAATATACAGGGTGTTCCATTTAAAAAAAGATAAGTTTAGTTCATCACCCTGTATATTGAAGAGCTACAAATATAACTATATTAAAAAAATACCGACATCTTTAACGCAAACAACATTTATATAAAACTTTATTTTCTATCTCACATAGTTTCTGAGATAAGGGGATACGCACTCTTATACGGCCCACCCTGTACATATTACACACAAATAATACAGATAAAAATTAATTGCGCTGTTACCACACGAGTGTTAATCTTCCCTTTCACCAAACAGCACACAGCTATTTCGACCTATTTAAACCGCCTCAGTGCCGTACTGGTCTTGTAATAAAGACAAATTATACTGGTTTATAGAAGTAGAAGTAAGACGGTACCTATACACCAAATTGTATGTGTACAAAATGCTAAATGTACCTTTCCTATAATAGTATAAGCTTCATATTAACCTCAATTTCTTATACTTATTAGCGTTGAGTGATAAATAGTACCTACTATTAGTTACATTCTAGGTTCTACTCTACATTGAGTCCATATATATAATACTACTATATGGAGCCTATGTAATCTTTACCATGTTTCTCAAGTGAAGCCAAATTAGAGTAGTCCAGAATCATATCTATTGTCTCTTTCACGGAGAAAATACCAAATACTCATGCGCAGCAAACCGCGGGAATTTTGCTCCATATAGGTACTGTAGAATACAATAAATTAACTTTATTTTATATTGTATTTTATCTACATATAACGTTTTTTCAATCTTGTTATTGGGATGTTCCCGTATTTATCAAGTTTACCAAAAGAGTGGATGCAGTTTGTATTTGAAAAGAAAATTTTAAAAATACATACTTCAGGTATCTATGCGACTTCATATGGAATATTACCTAATTCACTACATATTTAAATTTACAAAATGTTCTTATATACCTAAACTTATATATATAAATAAGTCTAATAGGTATATGAACAAAACTAAAATTACAAGTTACACATAAATAAAACACTTCTAAAACTGCCGGCTCTACGAAAAACACAAATTTATTTTCTGTGAAACACAAACATACCTGAAATACAAAAGATAAACTGTGTCATAACCACACCACAAAACGCATATATGACAAAACACATACAGGGTGTCCCAGTGTGAGCGAACAAAAATTACCAGTGTGTAGTCCAGTGTGTAGTCCAGACCAAAATAAGAATAAAATTCTTATAAAAAAAAATTCTTCGCTGCACGCCTAACGAGTTCCAGGGTGTTATTTTGTAAAAAAAACCAATTTTCCGAGATAACTTAAAAACTCGTTTCGTAGATTTAGGTAATATTTGGATGACATGTACATCTATTAAAGGTCATTAAAACTATATGGTGTTTGTTTAACTCTATACTTTAAAATCATTGCATATATTTTTCTGCATAAAGGAATACAGTCGGTACTTTACACTCAATTTACTCGAAAATGGTTGATTTTAGAGCTGTGTAACAATAGCACCTTTTTTGTTCAGAATTGATAGCCGATTAAGGAAAACTTAGTTAATTCACGAAAAAGTAGGATATACAAGAGTTATGAAGACAAAACCATAAGGAAGAGTAGACCTAGGCCACCACAAGTGTCAAAGTTAAACAAACACCATATAGTTATAATGACCTTTAATAGATGTACACGTTACCCAAAAATTACCTAAATCTACGAAACGGTTTTTAAGTTGTTAAAGTTATTTAAGTTAAGTTATTACGGAAAATTGTTGTTTTTTACAAAATAACACCCTGTAACTCGTTTAGAAACCTTTTTTAGAAAGATTTCTAAGAAATCTTTCTAAAGAAAGAAGAAATTTTTTATAAGAATTTTAATCTTATTTTGGTCTGGCCTACCCACTGGTAAATTTTTGTACGCTCATACTGGGACACCCTGTATATGATAAAACAAAAGCCCGGTCTTTCTTTACTGTCGCGCCACATTGAAATTCTTGGATTGGATTGGACAACACTTGGGCATGTGCACAGGAACATTTGTCCGTGAAAGAGAACGAAATATATAACTCCATCTCAGAAACCGGCTTCAAGAAAAGCTCGAATAGCTCAATATAGTAGTATTATATACAGGGTGTCCACCTAGTGCGCGTAAGTCCAATATCTGGGTTAATAAAAGAGATAACTTAATTTTTTTTTTCTACAGGGTTGTCTAATATCCCGAGCTGCACAAAATGAAAATATATTTACATATTCAGGGTGTTCAGTTTTTCCTGGACAGGTACCAACTTCGTTTTTCTAAATAGAAATATATATTTTTTATTGCTTTTTCGAACTAAACCCTTGATTTTAGTAGGACTTTCATCAGCCTTCCCTATACCTAACTTAAACTGTTTTTGAAATATTGACGGGTGAATATTGACATTTTTGCAACTTTGACACCCTGTAAAATCTAAACGGTTTGAGATCAAGCAAAACGGTTTGCACATTCCTATCTTAACTTTTCATAAGCTATCGTTTGGTACTAATTTCAGAATTATCCAAAAATTTAAAATTTTCTGAAAATTTTGAAAATTTTTTATTCCTGTATAAATTTGAAATTAGTATCAAACGATAGCTTATGAAAAGTTAAGATAGGAATGTGCAAACCGTTTTGCTTGATCTCAAACCGTTTAGATTTTACAGGGTGTCAAAGTTGCAAAAATGTCAATATTCACCCGTCAATATTTCAAAAACAGTTTAAGTTAGGTATAGGGAAGGCTGATGAAAGTCCTACTAAAATCAAGGGTTTAGTTCGAAAAAGCAATAAAAAATATATATTTCCATTTAGAAAAACGAAGTTGGTACCTGTCCAGGAAAAAATGAACACCCTGAATATGTAAATATATTTTCATTTTGTGCAGCTCGGGATATTAGACAACCCTGTAGAAAAAAAAATTAAGTTATCTCTTTTATTAACCCAGATATTGGACTTACGCGCACTAGGTGGACACCCTGTATATGATTGAGTCACTCAACAGTTCTATTTAGCATTATAACAGGTAACGAAGAATACCAAAAAACTATTTAGGAGTCCTCTTTAACAATTTTTAGTAAATGTAAATGAGAAGTATCAAAGATAGATCTAAAGTTAAGAGCAAGTAAAGTAAGAAAAAGCTTAATGTGGAAGAAAGTTTTCAGATAATATAGTGGAATATCGACGTATCTACATCGACGGTCTACGTCGACAAGTTTTGGGTAGGGATGATTTAATCAAGGGAATGATGTGGAATGTTCACATGCTTGCTTGCCATTTATTTGATAAATAAATGACGATAAATACAGACGGCAGTAGATAAGGCACAGGTGGTACGTAAATTCACATATATGCTTACTAATTACTATTACTTAAATCAGAATTAATATGTAGTAGGTAAATAGGTAGGTAAATACCTACTATAGGTATTATATAATTTATTTTATTGCAGCACTGCCATTACAGTAGTGAACTCTATTGTTTTTGAGGAAGACAACCTACTTTTTCATTTGAGGAGATGCCGAAAACAACTACTACAGGGACAATGTGCCTCGACTGGCATTTGCATTACTTCGGTATCTCTATCGAAGTCGCCTCATCCTTCATCGAGATCAACCACCGGTTTGACACTGACCGGTTTCGCGCTTATTATGCGCTCGTCAGAGTACGACATCATTCATCGATTCCACTACCTATGGCATTCTAACCAGCGCATAATAAGCGGGAAACTGGTTAGTGTCTGGTAGTTGATCTCGATGAAGGATGTGGGGACTTTCAAGGAGATGCCGGAGTAATGCAACGCCAGTCGGGGCACATTTGGCATCGGGTTGTTTTTGGCATCTCCTTCAAATAAAAAAATGATCTTATCATTTAAGTAAATTTATTCTGTTAATGTATTTTTATCATTATTAGGTAACAAAACATTTAATATGTAAAATCGTACTTTAAATTTGTATTAAGTATATTGGTAGGTATCTCTAAGAATCAAACAAAATAATATGTATACAGGTATCCCTAAGATACCTATAATTGTTTACATATAATTATCATTGTAATATAATTATCTTACAGATACCAGCGTACATACAAAAAATCGCCGCCCATGTGTATTTAATGAATCTAGCGTCCCTTCGTATTTTCACCGATAGATGACGATAGTTCATAAAAATCGAACCAACAAATGAAATAAGAAATTACAAATTCAAATCCAATCGTAGTCTTTTTTGAAGGGACGCCATGTTCAAACATTTCAAAATACTCGCTTACTGAGACAGACTTTCGCAAAATAAGTAAATGTCAGTAGGTATCCTAAGCCACTACGGGCTCACATCAAGGTCACCAAGCTCCGGATGGCATGTGTCCATCCGCAGTGACCAAAGATTAGGAGATGGGTTCAGTGAAGGCAAGGTCTTCGGTTATAGGGGGTGTTAGCGAGGTCTTCGGCTATAGGGGGTAGTGTGTGTGGATGATCTTCAGCGTGGTCGACAATAACCAGAGGATGATGAAGATATAATTCTGAATTCTGTCGCCCGGATATTCTAGGGGTCACTGGTGTGTGGGGATGATCTTCAGCATGGTAGACAGTAACCAGAAGATGGTGAACAGCGTAGTTCTGAATTTTGCCGCCCGGATATTCTAGGTGGCGCTAGTGTGTGGGTGATTTATTACCTTTAGTATAAAAAAACGAGATAATGTTGCTTTAATGTAAACAAAATGTGAGCGAACGATTGCTTGCGGCTTCTTTGAAAATTTGTCGGCGGCGCAGCGTCAAATATCGTTAGATGAATCAGCAAAAAATGTAGGTCCCTTTTCGGTTCTTATGTTTTCGGGAATCAGATTGTTATAATTATCACTTACACTTATTATATATATATAACTTCTTATATACCGGGTGTCCCAAATAAAGATAGATATCGATTGTTTATAGGAAAGAAGTTGTGTGATTGGAAAATTATATTTTGAGTGTCACTGATTGATATACTTACTGAGAATGAAATTTGATGGGAATAAGTAAAAAAAAACCTACGCTGTCAGCACTTTTATGTAACAGAAATCATAATTAATTAATAAGAATTAATTTTGTAATGAAACACATTTTATCTTACCTCAAAGCTATATATTCAGAGCCTGTGAATATTTCTTTTATAAAAATCTGTTAATAAATAAAAGCCTACAAAACATAATAGATATCATTAAATACACTAACTGAGAAGCCAAGCGTACGCATACGAACCTTCGCCGTCCGCGCTACCTAGAGAAATGTAAAACTCTACACTCTACAATAATTATTCAGTTGCTGCCTATCCGTACGCCGACAAGATCGTTGCTGTACCAGCCCGAGCTCCATACTCCAGAAGTCTAATCCAGCTTTAAGTAAAAATATTCACAATGCTTTAATGATGTTATCGTTAAAGTTGTCGCGGCATCATCCCGGTATTTACGATTGAAGAGGGGTAGAAGTGACTAAAATACTTTGCCTGTTACGCGAAGTGGCTGTCGCTAGATTAAATCTAGCAAGGGGAGTGTTCAAACACACCGGATCGTTCTAGCCGTTGCTGGCTAACTAGGCGACACCCTCGATGTACACAGGTGGATGATACTACGCTCTTCTATATGGCTTCGCTAACGCCCGGCCCTAGAGTGAGGTGAAAGCAAGCTATTCACCCACTAATAGTCCATGTTAGCTCGCAGTAGCGTACGACGATCGACTAGGCTCCTTTAACTAGGCGTCGCCGTGACACACGCGAAATACGCCAAGCGCTCAAGTCAGAATTAAGTAATATTCTCGAAACCACAGGGGTTAAGGGAAATCGTAATTCGACAGCGTCGAAACGTAAACGGCGTGCCTACCAAGACTAGGGAGGACCTAACGTCGGCATAGAACCACTTACGTAGGCTCTTCTGCCTGAGACGGGCTGCTCGTACGCGAATACTAAGTATTCGCGTACGAGCAGCCCGTCTCAGGCAGAAGAGCCTACGTAAGTGGTTCTACGTCCGTCCCCGTTGGCGGTTACCAGTCTTCCTTCCTGTCCCACACTTTTTTTGCTTCGCCGCTGGTGGCGCTAACATGATCAAATTGCCCACTAAACAGTACAATGCCTTTCAGCTTATTTAGTGAACCCTACCACTTCTTGTCTTTGCAGTCTTGTCCGGCGGTGGAAGTTTTATATTTATTTCGCGCCTCAAAGTGAGCAATGATAATTGCTTAAAAAGAGTGCCTCGTAGTGGCGATTACCAATGGAACGCAATGTAACGAATTTCTTTTAATCAACCCAATTTGTGGAAACAGTGATCCAGCAAATTAGTTCTATATGGTTATTAATAACACACGAAGTGAATAAACATTAAACAATGAGATCTCAATTGAATTTAAATCTATTAAGTGGTTTTTGAAATAATGTACTATATGAATATTACAAATATAAATATTAATGCTTCAAAGTTATACGAATATTATTAAATACAAAAATATAAATATTAGTGCTTAAAAGTGAGTAAAAGTAAATGTTTCTAGTAATACGAACAAGCCACGTGGTGAATAAATGTGCACGTGGTTGCCTTGACCACGCAATATATAAATAATATAAAATTCAAATCTATTGAATTATTTTTGGAATAACGTAATATATAAATAATATGAAAATGCAATTATTAAAACTTCAAGTTATCGGAAATTGTGAATAAATAGATGCTTTTAGCACATACCCAGATAAACACAGGCACTCACAAAATCACTACTTAACGCTACGAGGGCCAAGAACTAAAGAAACGGATTTTTGACAGTGAGGTTTCTCGACCGTGTTTATTATGGGGCTGGCCCGCCGATACCTGGCAGCGCGCACCACCTAAACGTATACAGGGGGTAGGTAAAATAGCCGCTCCGGCGACAAAGCTTATTTCTAGATTTATCCTATACTTTTTTGTATTATTAAATATAGAAGGAGAAAACGTGATAATTTCATTGTCGTTGATAAGGTGTGATATCATTTTTACTCATGTTGAAGAACATGAACCAGTTACTACGCCATTTCTAGTTCCTAGATCATCCTTATAGAAGCATACAAAAGCCGCCGATGAATTATACGGTTGATATAAGTACAGAATATTCTGAAATACTGCGTGTAACAGTATAAAATATGAACTTAATGCTATCATTACTACCCTGTTACTAATTAGTGGAAACCGTCAACCTCGTACTCATAGAACGATTAGATACTGAGTGATGCTGGGGTAGGGCATCACCGTTTATATAGTTTTTTGGTTTAAATATTAGTCTCATTGTACCCTTCTTAATTCGAACTGGACAATAATTTCATCTCCTCGCAAATTAGCCGGTTCAGAGTTTTGATCTAGTATTTTCAGAGTGATATTATCTATCTTACGTTTACTACTGTTAACTGGAAGAAAAATTAGATTATTAGGTTCAATGTCTATGACATATCCGGGATCAACTTTCAATCCAAATTCAAAAATTTAATGAAAAGGCTTGTTATTGTAAAATGCTCTGTAGTCATATTACAATCTGTCTACTCTGTCTAAGTTAAGGATGGCGCTTTCACATCTTTTCGGTGGAGTTAAAGGTAGAGAGTACCGCATAAAAATACCTCTGAAATGTGGTATTTTTAACTTTTTTCCAGCATTGTTAACAGCAATTCGCGCTACTTTTACACTCATTAAGACATCCTTCTTTACATCATCACTTGCATGTCTTTTTAGCACTTTAGATATGTTACGGCTGGATATGACTACGACTGCTTGTGTTGTTATCTCCCATGCCTAGCTTTCGTTTAAACTTTATAGCGTTAGTAATAGCCCAGACAGCAGCCTTTTCTCATTTTCTCCTAATTTGACGTCTTTAGATTTGACACGTTCCCAAGCTCGCTGTTCAAGTTCGTAATCCGCCTTATGTTTATCTTCTAAGTTTGAATTTTCACTATAGGCTATTTCATGTTCACGACAAGCTTTATCTAGAGGGTTTATACCTCGGTACCTCCGCGAGCTAACCTTTTATGTAACTTGGTACCCGATTTGGTTTTTCTGCTGATCAATATCTACTGTTTTCGGTATTTGGTTTATTATGCAAAGTAAATGTGCATTCGTCTGTAAAACATGCTCCTGAAAAAGTGTCTGTCTCTATACGTTTGTTCCCCCATTAATTCACAGAAATTTGTTCTTGCTTCTCTGTCTCTATAACTTTTACGGACTGCTAAAATGAACTAATTCCATATGTCTTTAATGTTTAATAAGAAAATTATAATTTTGCAGACATTAAACATTACCTGCAGAAAGAATAATAATTGAAATGAGACATATTTATTCGAATAAGTAAACATTAATAATTGAACTTAATTAAAAAGTAAAATAAAAAAAGTTGCCTATGGTGGAACTTGAACTTGCCAAATTTTGCACTTCAGTTTGAAAGCATGCGGCTTTATACCACTAAGCTACCATGCCACTTGTCGTTTTATGCGCCATGCAAACTGCACTAATTAACTTGAAACGAATTTTTAACGATATTTTAATTAAAAAAGCATTTTGCTTCAGTATTTTGGTAATCAGAAGTGTTCGACAGTAAGTACTATCGATTCCGTTAGCAATATTTCTCATAACGTGCCTTGTGAATATAAAATTTAATGAAATGTAATAGCCCATGCTAATTGCCATTAGTCAAATGATATGGGAAACCCGGTATTTGAACCTAGTGGGGCAGGACAAAGCGAATCTTCTATTGAGTCTATTATTCGACCATAACGGTATGTGGTTTGAAAACGTCAAGCGTCATTATCGTATTCATTATTGATTTACTATAGCTTCATTATTTCATTACTGTGAATAACACTGATTCAGCTACTACGTACGTAGGATGAAGAAATCCTATGAAAAAATTCAATTAGTTAACGAACTACATAAGCGAGCACGTAAAAATTTTAAGCGCAGGCACACAATACTAAAAGGGATAAGCAGATTTGGCTGAAATGGGTAACTATGCCAAGAAGAACCGTAATTTTCGGTACATAATTGTTGTAATAAATTGTTTTTCAAAATTCGTATGGGCTAAACCTAGAAAAAGCAAGAGTGAATCCAAAGTTACACAAGCAATGGACTTCACTTTTAAGGGGAGCAAGAGAGTCTGTAATAATTGAAATACAGATCAAGGAATTGAATTTTCTAATGTACACTTGAATACAGTTTGAAACATTAAAGGGTGAAATTAAAAACTTGAAAGCTCTATAGTTGAGAGAGTTATAAGAACACTGAAGGGGAGGTTATACAAATATTTTAGTTTAAATGGTTCATACAGATAGAAAGATATACTTTCAGAGATCGGTAAAAGAATATAACAATCAATGTCATCTAACGATTGGAATGAAACCTATCGATAGGAGAGAAAGAGAATGAAGAACAAATTTTAAATTCAGTTTATAATCATATTAAGTTGGCAGCAGTGCAGTAAGAATAAACATGTGTTTAGCAAAGGATACACTCAGAACTGGACTTGAGTTATTTAAACTAGTAAAGGTTGGAGTTACTAATACTACAACGTATTTATTAGAAGATATGATTGGTAGACCTACGTAGACCTAGATAGTGGGGGATTCTACGAAGAACTGCATAAAACAAAAACTCCCGATGTTTTCTCGGGAGTACACATCGCCGTACTGTATGTAAAAGGTATAAATACAATATATACAGTCATACAGGTTAAAACATATATATTCAGTACATATATTCATATAAGAGACATATATAAAAAATAATTGATATCAGACAACTGAGCACTTTAGTGATGAAATTAAGAGGATGTATCCATTATGGAATAATGGCCCCCAAAGGAGAGTATCCTGATCCCCAGGAAGAATATACCTCTTATCATCTATAGGTATTAAAGCTATTTTTGTTTGCTCAATGCTGTATACCTCATGTAATTTTAAATGTCTACTACGTTAAGCTCTATGCAATAAACACTCTTCCTGAGATTTGTTTTCAACGAATTTCATTATACAAATAATCATCGAAATTAATTTTAGATTTCACAACATTAAACTTTACGCCTTTAGCCTTTTTTACTTGTTTTCCTACCTCAACCTTATTGGTGTATTACTTTGATTGCAGACCTATGAAGTGAGTCATTATTTTCCCGATGTTCTCATAGTTCATTAGACCTGGTATATTTTTATTTATTAATGGAATATTCCACCTGTTGTCTTTGAGAAAATCACTAGTATAGACTTTATTGATACCTTTTTTAATTACCTCTTCGTATATGTCATTACACTGAAGTTCGTAAATCAAAATCGGTATTTCGGTATCGATATAATATATCGTTGGAGTTAAAATTTTTCGATGGTGAATTCTTCTAGCATATAATCGTTGTGAAATTCATATACACACGTTTTCGAAATATCAAGTATGTCGCTTCCTATGTACAAAGCTTTATTAAATATGATACTGGATTTTTTAAGTTCAATAGCTATGAAGATATCGCTAGATATTGATCTGTTTTTGAAATTTGGATTGGAAATTAAATTTTTAGCACCCCTCCCATTTATTTACTAGTTTCACAGTTAAATGTTTTCGAACATTTTGTATTGTTTTCCCAAAAACTGCATTGATTATTAATTTGATATCTTTTCAAATTCAGTCACTGTTTAAGCCCATAATATGTGTTTAAATCTATGTAGGGTTTCAACCACTGAGATTATTTAAACGCCAAAACCCTGTAAATTTGTTTAATTTTAATTCGTGCTGTAATGCCTATTTTAAATTCCTGTAATGAATAATATGTTTTTTAACATAACAAGTAGTCATTAATTTTGAATTTGGTGGATTTCGATGTCACGACAGAAAGGTAAATCTCTATGTAGTCATGTAAAGAATCTGGGTACTCAATATCAACTTCTTGTATATAGCCGACATCAGCATCATCAGAAATATTAGTGACGTCAATGTTGCAATCGAACCACTTGAAACCTCCATATGGTAAACACTGACTCATTGCCCATCTATACAAATTATTTACGTCTAAGTATAAAATATAGCTAAATGGTTTATTAGACTCTTATTCATCCATATATTTATTATTAGCCTCACAGAACTGATTGCAGCATTGACTTACACTACGTCTGATGGCTCGCTCAATAAACATTAAAATGTTTATTGAGCGCTCAAAAAACAGTCCCAAGTATAGCCTGGGATCGTGTAATAATGTGCAGGATCTAGACCGTAGGTCTTGTGATATGTCACGCAAAAGGTTTCAAAAATGCATGTTATTAGTATAATAACAGTTTTCATGTATAAATTACTCAAAGTTTTAACGTTAAATTTATTCCACACAAGTTTCGCATGTTCATAATCTGTCTCTTCAAAGTTTTTATCATTAGGTTTATTGTAGAAATGTTTAATGTCTGGTAGTTGAGTTTCGTCTAGTCTTTCTATAGTCTATATTATAATTTTTCTCTTACATTGTTGTTCATCTAAATCAGGAAATTCGTTTCTAAGATTTTCAAAGTTGTCTGCCATTGTAGTTGTTGATAAATAAAAAATCCATGAACCGTAAAGAATCTATAAATCTGAATTTTAAATTGGTGTCATTATAAAAAACCCGTAAAACTAATGTATTTTCCTTATTTTCAGGTAATAATGTAATGTGATTTTTTTGAGCCAAGTCACGGATTATAAAATCTGTATCCTACACTCCTAGATTGTGAAATACCAATGGAAAAAGAAACTAATTTTTATAATTTAAATTGCATTTATTGTCAGCAAAACCTGTACAATTTTCAGTGAGGTGACAATGTCCCCTAACAATTTTATCTGTTTCCTTAAATTCCTCCTCACAAATATGACAAATTACTATAATCCCGTAAACTAACTTCTACGTTCATGGGCTCCACATGTTTCAACATTGAAAAGACAAATTTTGCAACATTTTCTAGTTCATTTGCGAACCAACACATACAGTCAGCACCTCTTTTACTCTTGTAAGAACAGTTGTTGTCATAATTACACTTAAGATAAAATCCAACATTCCACGTTACATGTTTTTGAAATTGAGTACTTTTTTTGTTTCACTACCTCCATCATCATTAGCTGAAGCAATGACTCGAAATCTGCATAAATAATAAGTGGTATGCTTTCCTTGTTCACAAAATTTTTAAATTTAATGTATTGATCTCTAGAAATTTCAATTTTGAAGTCGTTAAGTTTTCACAATACTCTACATGATAGTTTAGTTTATCCAGTGGAAGTTTCCTTTCCTTCCGTCCCCCTCAGTCTGAGGAATAGTTTCAAATTCGTTAATCTTAGGAAAGTATTTATTTTGAACAATCAATAAATTGACATGCCTTTCCAATTTGTGTTTAGTTAAGCGTGTGGAAATTACAGAAAAATTTTATTTCATGTTAATTTCCGATCCAAATACATTAACTAAAATAATATTATTTTTTTTTTTAATTTGGATACTTGTGGCAGTTTCATAGAACAATTAATTCCTTTTACCTTTAATACATCAGTGTAATGAGGATAAGACCATATCCTGACTGAATTTTTATCCTAAGGATAAAGAGCACTAGCTATAGCCCAAGCGAAACAAGCTTCATTTTTATTTTTAATATTAATACAGGCCTGCTTTTTGCAATTTTATCCAGTAATTTAATGTAGGATGAGACTCCGTTCCCCACATAATATTTATTTATATTAACTTCTAAATTACATATTTTATTTAACGCCCCCCAGTACCTGATTCTAAAAACTCTGATATATTATTAGAGATATAATCTTTACCTAACATTAATCTCAAACGATTGCTTTAAATATGTCCCCTCATCAATTACCTTATTTTTCGTATACATTTTTTTTCAATAATTTCATTATCACCTGACTTCCTTATAAACTCAGCACAAAAGCAAGTATTAACTTTAGGGAAGGGTATTTTTTAAGGCATTCGTATTTTTAAAAGATAAAAAGAGTCGTCAAAAAATTGTTTCAAAGTTTTTTGTTTTAAATTAATAACTTACCCAGTGCGAACCCTACCATCAAATGCGAACAGTATGTCTTCCCATATTACTAGATCGCTACTACTCTATTAATTTATTAAACCATTTTAAATGATTATATATTTGTAATTTTCGCAATACATATATAGATAAATTAGCTCTCCGAATGACCTTATTGCAAAGTCTAATATGAGATTTCCCTGATTTTCCAAATTTCTCTTTCCTTGAGGGTGCAACCAGTTTCATCACTAAGGGCTGCAATTCCCTATGAGTCTATTATGATGCTTCTACAATTGCATCTCTCGCTATGTTGAGGAAGGTAATAGAGATTTTCTTTATTGCACCTATATTTTATATCTTTCCTCGTACTTTGTTACACCTGTTATTGTTAGTCTAAAAATAAAAAACGGAATAATTAGTATCAAGTTTTTTCATATTGTGTAATAATAAGAAAAAATACTTACTCTTAACGAATTCAAAGAGTATACCCCAGGATGGCTTATTTATGTTATTTACACCTTGGAATATTATGCTATATCTTCCCTTAGTAAACTTTTCCAAGTTATCTTTCATTAAAGACAGCACCCGTTCTGATAGAAACACTTTAGTATCCTCCAACTTAATTAATACTCTTTCACAATACCTGGTTGTTATTTGTGTTGAAAATATATAGAGCGCGGTACGTTGCTACGTAATTCACTGAGCTTAACCACTGGCTTCATTTCTAAAAGTGACACATTGTTTAGCTTTGTAAAAATTATTTTTTCCTACACTCTTAGGTCTACTTATAAAGATGATTAAATGTACTTTCATTTAATTTAATAGCGATGATCACACACAAAACTGTAAAATAATTTGTAGACGCAGTCTTCATAGAACCTCTTATACCACTGGCACCGACTCAGACATTCAGTCTGGGACCGCACCGCATACGAGCAAGACCTGTCAATCTTCACCGCTGCCTACCAGTATCCAGAGAAGTAAGTAAACTAGTACAAGTCCTCAAAGGCATTGGGACTTGGCATAATTTCGTCGACTTGTGTGTACTACGCCGAAAATATTACAAGTCGAAATAACGAGCTACTGCGCAGGTATCAAAAGCTCTCCCACCAACCGTTCCAGTACCTGCTACTAGCTGGTGGAAAAGTATTCCGTCTTCACCGACCGCCCGACAGCAGCAGACGTGCCCAGGACTAACTAGTAAGGGAGTAAGCTAGACAACGAGTAGGGAACTGTCACTTGGCTATTGGACCGTATATGTTTGTGTACTAATTCTCTATCTCTTGCAGCTTGTCACCAGCTATAGAACAATCCGAACCACTTGACTTGTCATTCATGCAGGTGGGGACGTTGTTCAGATATCCACTGTATTTACTAATTTTCTGTCTCTCTTGCAGCTCGAAGCCCACTATAAAACAATCGGAACCACTTGACTTGTCATTCATGCAAGTGGGGAAGTTGTTCAGATAGCCACTGTATTTACTAATTTTCTGTCTCTCTTGCAGCTCGAAGCCCGCTATAAAACAATCGGAACCACTTGACTTGTCATTCATGCAAGTGGGGAAGTTGTTCAGATAGCCACTGTATTTACTAATTTTCTGTCTCTCTTGCAGCTCGAAGCCCGCTATAAAACAATCGGAACCACTTGACTTGTCATTCATGCAAGTGGGGAAGTTGTTCAGATAGCCACTGTATTTACTAATTTTCTGTCTCTCTTGCAGCTCGAAGCCCGCTATAAAACAATCCGGACCACTTGACTTGTCATTCATGCAGGTGAGGACGTTGTTCAGATAGCCACGGTATTTACAAATTTTCTGTCTCTTCCAGCTTGTCGCCAGCAGTAAAACAATCTGAACCACTTGACTTGTCATTCATGCAAGTTCACATTCATGCAAGTTCACATATCTGTTGTGTGAAGTCTAATTTTCCCTATCGACCGACCTGGCGTACCGTATCTTCACTGTAGCTACCTGAGTAGTGGTGTTCCTACACTGTAAACAGGAACTGGCGCCCGAGGCAAAGTAAAAGAGAAACCTAGGGCACTAACGTGACACTTCCTACCTGTGCAAATCGGGAAGTATCCGTCACAAATCTGGCGCCCGAGCAGGGACTTAAATAGGGAAAATTAGTGAAGATTTGCAGTTAGAGGAGCTTTCCGCATAAATCTGGAGGTCCCCAACTTTTGACCTAACTTGACCCAAGCTCTTCTGTCATCCAACCACCTTGTGGGGTATCATTTGGCACTAAACAGACTACGAGGAATCGATTCCGACCATCCCCGAACCGCTCCGATCTTTCCCGAAGGCGTTATTGGACTTTTGACGCCTGAGAAGAGTTAGAATAACGACCAGTGAGCTTTGGGGGTATTTTAGGACGACAAGGCTGGAGCTTTGCCGTCATTGACCGAACCCCCACCCGAACTTTTCCGAGTTTACCCGAACCAAACGAAGCCGTGTGGGGTATCGTTTTTAGGGTAATCGGACCCAAGGAATCAATTGCCGGTGTTGGCAGTTCGATCCGAGCAGCCGTTCCGCCTAGAAGTGTCCCACAGCGAAGTACGAAGTCGAAGTCGAGAAACAAGGCGACCAGGATGTTCTCCGCAGTCGCCCGCACCTACCAGTAAGACTTTTACCGCTTCACCGGATTTTGCCCGGAGTATTTCCTGACTCCGGTAACAAAATATACCTAGCTTGTGACCCCTCTTTTGGCACTAAACCAGATACGCAGAATCGAATACCGATAGTCTCGCAGCGATCTATTTAGCCGTTGCGAAGTGTCCTAGGGAGACAGTTGTTACTAGGACCAGCAACTGAACACATCGTCGAAGACACCGCTGTAAGAGTAAGTACAAGTGTTGTACATCTGCCAGGAGTCAAGACTAGCCAGTATTAGCAGCATCAGAGATACCGTTCCGATACCAGAAAATACTAGTGACCGCCTGACCGCCTGTACCTGAAGATGCCCACCGAGGAAGACCCACCTACTTTGACAATGGAGCTCAAAGACGAAGCCGCAGTTACCGACCAAGGTGATTTCCGCCTAAGCTGGATCTACAGGCTCAAGAAAGACCAGCTTGACAACGAGTTGGCAAAGTTCCGTCTAGACCTAAGTGGAACAGTAGAGGAGAAGAGACGGCACCTGGTGAAGTTTATCAAAGACGGTTGTACTTCACCACTGCCCAATCGCCAATCAATCCTTCTATCTTTTCCAGTACCACCGCCACCTGTAGACGTACCTGCCACCGCTGTACCAGTGCCCCCAGAAGCTGTTACCACCTTCACCGTTAGCACAGTTTGCGAAAGGGTGCGAAAATGGAATCTGCACTTTAATGGCAAAACAGATGCTGTCGACTTTCTAGAGAAACTCTGCGAATTCCAAGAACACAGTGGCATCACTACTTCCGCTTTGTTGCCATCCCTGTACGAGATATTACAGGGGAATGCTTAGGCCTGGTACCGGAATAACCGAGGTCTATGGACCTGCTGGGAAGACTTCGTCACCGACTTCAAACAGTTCTATCTCCCGGCTAACTACGATTCGTTCTTAGAGGAACAAATATATCGCCGCCGCCAGCAACTAGGAGAAGCCGGACGAGACTGCCCTGCAAACACTGCTACGCCGCCACGGAGGATTCTCAGATGAGAAAGCTTTGCACCGCCTCCATGGGAACCTGCGGCCCGAGTACAAGCAGTATATTCGTTTGAGCGATATACAAGGGCCCCGTGACTTAGTAAGCAGGATAGAGGAATACGAGGCGCTACAGAGAGAAACTGTAGCACAGAGAAAAAACCAACAGGCCGAGTATACGCCGCCTCAGAGAGCCGCCGCTCCACCTCTACCTGAACGATCAGCCGTAGCTAGAAACCCACCGCCAGTACCTCGATACACCAGGGCATCGAACACCTACAATCAGGGAAATACTGCTAGGGTAGAGACCGCTCACATACCGCACCCTCTACCCATGAGAGCTCCTGAAGACCGCCCTACAACCCCAAGCACCAGCTTTGACAGAAATGCCATCTGCTGGCGTTGTGGACAAGCTGGTCACTTCCGAAGTATTCCGACGACTCCGAATGGCAAACCTGCAACTGAATCCGGAGAAATGCAAATAAATACCACCTTAGCCATATGCCACCTTAAGAGTTTAGTTGCTGAGCCGCCGTCCGAGAAACTAGCCGCACTAACATATCACCGCGAGTCCCCAGATACAGATACAACAAGTAAGTAAGAAATATTTTACAAGTCAGTAAAATCAACATCGTGAAATTTTTATAAGTTTAAAAATAAATTGGGACTTGTGTATTTTTCGCCGCCTGTCTACTTGATCAAATATTTTCAGAGTCCGTAAAGTAGGCATAGTGAAATTTTTATAAGGATAAAAATAAATTGGAACTTGTGTATTTTTCGCCGTCTGTCTACTTGGTCAAATATTTTCAGAGTCCGTAAATTAGGCACAGTGAAATTTTTATAACTTTAAAAATAAATTGTGACTTAGACGATTTGTCGACTGAACCGAATATTCTTCAGAGTCCACAAGAACGTGGGGACTTGTAATTATTTCCAATTTAGTAGTGTACAAGTATAAAATATACAAAGTCCGAGATTTCACTTCTGCGCATGTCCGAGGTTTTCGTAGAACCATATCCAGCTGGCTGCGACTCAGACATTCAGTCTGTGGCCGCATGACATCGAAGCAAGACCTGTCCGTCTACACCGCTGCTACCAGGAACTAGAGAGAAAGTGAGTAAACGATTACAAGTCAGTAAATTCGACAGAGTGAAATTTTTATAAAGTATAAAAATAATTTTATACTTAAACGGTTTTGTCGACTAAACCGAATATTCTTCAGAGTCCACAAGACCGTGGGGACTTGTAATTATTTCCAATTTAGTAGTGTACCAGCATAAAATATCCAAAATCCGAAATTTCACTTCTGCGTATGTCCGAGGTTTTCATAGAACCATATACAGTCGCGAACGACTTAGACATTCAGTCTGTGACCATTCTGCATCGAAGCAAGATCTGTCCGCGTACATCGCTGCCACCAGGACCTAGAGAATAGTAAGTTAAAATTTGACAAAGTCCACAAGCCCGTGTGGACTTGTAAATTTCACCGATTGTTGGGAGACGAGCATAAAATATACCAAGTCAGGTATTGCACTTCTGCGCATGTCCGAGGTCTTCATAGAACCTCTTATACTACTGGCACCGACTCAGACATTTAGTCTGGGACCGCACCGCATACGAGCAAGACCTGTCAATCTTCACCGCTGCCTACCAGTATCCAGAGAAGTAAGTAAACTAGTACAAGTCCCCAAAGGCATTGGGACTTGGTATAATTTCGTCGACTTGTGTGGACTACGCCGAAAATATTACAAGTCGAAATAAGGAGCTACTGCGCAGGTATCAAAAGCTCTCCCACCAACCGTTCCAGTACCTGCTACTAGCTGGTGGAAAAGTATTCAGTCTTCACCGACCGCCCGACAGCAGCAGACGTGCCCAGGACTAACTAGTAAGGGAGTAAGCTAGACAACGAGTAGGGAACTGTCACTTGGCTATTGGACCGTATATGTTTGTGTACTAATTCTCTATCTCTTCCAGCTTGTCGCCAGCTATAGAACAATCCGAACCACTTGACTTGTCATTCATGCAGGTGGGGACGTTGTTCAGATAGCCACTGTATTTACTAATTTTCTGTCTCTCTTGCAGCTCGAAGCCCGCTATAAAACAATCGGAACCACTTGACTTGTCATTCATGCAAGTGGGGAAGTTGTTCAGATAGACACTGTATTTACTAATTTTCTGTCTCTCTTGCAGCTCGAAGCCCGTTATAAAACAATCCGAACCACTTGACTTGTCATTCATGCAGGTGGGGACGTTGTTCAGATAGCCACGGTATTTACTAATTTTCTGTCTCTTCCAGCTTGTCGCCAGCAGTAAAACAATCTGAACCACTTGACTAGTCATTCATGCAAGTGGGGACGTTGTTAGGGTCGTCACCGTAGTTACTAATCATACCTTTATTTCAGCTATTGCACCGTATATGTTTGAGCTCTAATCATAACTTTCATTACAGCTGATTACAACAGTTATAACGTAGACAATAGCCAAGTGTGTAAATAATCTCATAATAGTAACTTGCTTTTATTTGCTTATAACTTGCTTGCTTATAAATAACTGCTTTCTCACCTGGTATTCACCCACGACCACCGGCCGTGATTGACCTAGTAGCTTATTAACCGCCGTAAATAACTCCACTTAGCTCGTTGCCACCCGCTTGCACTTTGTAACCAGTGTGCTCACCTCCTGCTTGTTTACCCCGCACGTAGATATTGACCCAGCAAGAGACAACCCGTATTTTTAGTAGCTGTGTATATAGTACGTCTAGAGATAATATATGTATAAAAGGTTTATTGGTGTATTATTACTATCTGTTGTGTGAAGTCTAATTTTCCCTATCGACCGACCTGGCGTACCGTATCTTCACTGTAGCTACCTGAATAGTGGTGTTCCTACACTGTAAACAGGAACTGGCGCCCGAGGCAAAGTAAAAGAGAAACCGAACCTCGGGCACTAACGTGACACTTCCTACCTGTGCAAATCGGGAAGTATCCGTCACAATATGACAACAATATGATTACAACCCAATCATGAACTTCCCGGAACAATAACTTAGCTATATCACTTCCAGTAAACTGATGCATAGTGTATATGTTATATGAAATATCCAGACAATATCTGTGATTTAATGCACATTTTAAATCACTCATAATATCAAGTTACAGATAATAGTTCCCTCTGAACATTATCGCCAGACGCTAGTTCTGCCTTTTCATTGACCATTTTGGGAACATAACGGTCCTATTCTGAACTCTTGAGTCAGCTATCAAAGCTTATATATACCTATAGCTGTACACAGCCTTCTTCAGATAATGCATAAATAACGAGATAATTTTAAGAGAATATAGATAATAATTTATAACAACATTATAACAAAAATATAATATGCCTACCGCAGCCTCAGAGAAACTTAATATAGCAAACTCTGAAAACGAAAATATCGAGTCCTATAAGTTAAGTGAAATTTTTTCGATTGTGTCTGAATTTAATGATACCAAATTATTTTGCAAATACTTTTAAATGATTGTGCTCATGCGCTCTGTATGAAAGTACGTGATTAGAAGGCCTTACTAATATTTATTAGTATAGCTGCCGAATTAATAATTTCCCAAAACCCGAATACCAAGGTTCTTTTTTGAACCCAAACTTTGCTGACTCAAGAGATCTTACATCACTAATCCAGGATCTACAAAAATGTAATCAAAACTCTATTGAAAATACCTTAAATTTTATCTCGCGCCTTAAGATGCATAAAGCGAAAATGCACGCAGTTGCGCAAAAACAAAATCTAACGAATTATCCAAGAGTAGCCCAATCTAACTTAATTGGAACGAAGACCTTGCAACTATGACAACAGATTGAGCGGACAGGAAGAATTGTACATACTCGAAAAATGTCATATTTTGAATGATGAATATTTTCCAAAAATAAAAATAAAAATCCAGTGCCAGAACGACGACCAAATATACCAATTTGTTCATTTATAAACAAACCGGGCATTACTTCTATGAATACTGTACAAAGCAACATTCCTCGCAATAACGCCAGTAAAATATGAATTTTAATAAATATTGACACTCCACAATATTCACACTTGTTTCAAAGACCAAACCTTAGACCAAGAAGAAGAGGGAACTTGTAATTGACGACTTGCGTCTTATAGTTTCTTGTGTCGCATTTGGTCGCATTTGGTATTGGGTTGGTGGCAAACATTGGATTTTCATTCGCTGATTCTTTGCAATTTTAGTGTCTGTATAGGAATTAAAATGTGTGTTCTTGTGAGATTGGTGTAATGGTAAATTATTGTGTCTATAATGTGCCTATATATTTATGTACCCAATAAACGATTTATTATTATTATTATTATTATAATTATTATTATTATTATTAGGGTAAAATAGGAACGAGAAGAAATTAGAGAGAATTACAATTAAGACTAGTGGAAATTTGCTTCACGATCCTGAGAGTAATTATAAGATCCCCTCTTCCCTAGTCTAAGGACCAAACATTCAAAATTTCTCAAATCCAAACATCAGGGACATTTTTCAAGCCAGCAACAACCCACTACGTCACAACAAAATATAAAATTGTAAAATTAAATCCAAGTTTCCACTAATAGATATCAGATACTCAACCAAATCCTAATTATTGTGTTAAACCTCAAATCATTACCTATAATGTTCATAAATTGGAATATAATTGCCCAAATTTGAATAGAATTATACTGCTATCCTCCAAATCATAATGCATAGACAGTTAATCCTCAGGATTTTTATCAAGCCAAAACCTATTTAACAGACCTTCCGAACACAGGCCCAAATAGATCAACTGTTGCACCAACACTTGAACGTCCCTAAGCGGAAAACGACACGACCAAAACTTATAAAATTCTGATAGATAGATCATCCGCTATTCCAATTTTCAAACAAAACACTTGTCAATATTATCCACAAAGTCTCCCTAAAAAATGACAATTATTGATGAAAAAATCATCAATCTACCTTACTTCCATTCAAACATGATGATCCTTATAAAGTATACGTCTATGACCTAGATATAGATTTTCACGCGGACTCTTGGTATCCAACTTTAGAAGATTATATAAATACATTATTGATCTGAAAAAAACAACTAACACATTTTAAAATAACCGAAAACTGAACGAAATAGCGAAGAACGAAGACTGAATAATCGAAAATAACCAAAATTTTTATAGACAGTCGTACTCTAAATACTGTAATCTTAAAAGTACTGACACTATACTGATAATTCAGGAAAACGAAAAAGTATTGACGAAAACGGTGAATTTTAACATCCGTGATTAATCCAAAAGCAATCACATCTGCGGTTGTCTGAATTTTGCTCATTTAAATTAAAAAATTATTCAAAATTTTGTATATGTTCTAAAATTTACTAAAAACTACTACAATTTTTCATGACAATTTTACAATGGCAAAATTCAGACATACAGTAATCATACGATCGTACATACATAGACAAAAGCAACGAAATAAGAAATTAGCTTCGTCTTTATGAGTACCTTAACGAGAAAGAACACTCTAGAATAACGGACTTACGCTTACAATATCAAGACATATTCTACTTAAACGCTGTCGACCTTACCTTTACTAATAAAATTAAGCATTCGATCGATCGGTTAATTAAAAACCCTTGTCCGGAAAATCCTACTGTTATCCTCATATTCATAACGACGAGGATAATCAAGGTATCATTCAACCCTCAATTTTATCTTCTTCCCCAGTAGCGGTAATGTCGAAAAAGTTAGATACTAAACCCTGAAAATATTAATAAAATTATATTACAGTAGAAAATTCTCATTTGAATTGGTCAGAATGCCATTTGATTTAAAGAATGCTCCATCGACTTTTCAGAGAGCGATGAACAACATTCTGTTAGATATTAAAATATGAAAGGTGTCTTATCTACATGTAGGATATAATAATTAACTTCCCAACTATTAATGAGCACATTTACCGGTTAAGTAAAGTATTTGTTTCTTAAAAGTTAACCTGATAAGCGCGAGTTTCTCCGTAAAGAAGTTACTTATTTGGATCACTTAATTACAAAAGTTAGTGGTAAACCTCTCTCAATCAGTAAATCAGAAACAAATCATATCATTTTTAGGACTTTTTGGGTATTACAGAATGTTTATTCCAAATTTCTCTAAAACAATAAATCCGTTGTAATATTTGCATTTTCAAACTGATTGTAGAACTTCTTTGACGAACTAAAACAACGTCCCCTGTCCTTATTTATCTAAATGTTACGAAATATTCATATTAACTATAGATACTAGCGCATTTCCGATCGGCTCAGTTCTTTTACAAGGACCAATCGGTAGACTTACGAATAGCATACTCCTTCCGTATCTCATGCTCCGCAGAAACCAAATATTCTAGGGTAGAACGAGAATATTAGCCATAGTATGGACATTAAAAAACTTTACGCCATCCGTGTACGGAAGAAAATTCAAATTTATGACTTCTTAGGACCTGATCTAACTATAGATTTATTACCTAGTTATTTTCAATAAAGGACCCACGATCCACAATAACTCCCAAACGAATATCAAATTTATATCGAAGACCAAAGGAAATAATCTGAAAAATAAAAAAATATATAACTGCCATAGTTTCACAAAAAATATTGAACACTTGTTGATGTCAAAATTCCGCTATCGTACTAAACCCTAAAATAAATGAAACATCTGAAAGGAATTTGGACAGGATGAAACCTTTTTAAAGTTAATCTTTTCAGGTTATTCCCGTTAGGATCAGCAGCTTGTTAATATAAAATTACAGCAAAAAAATAATACCATGGGAACTTACTATAATGAAAAATTGATATAACCAGTTCCCTAAACATTACTTTAAATTGTCCTCAAAAGGCTAAAGTAAATTTAAAAAAGAATAAGAAAACCTACAAGTCATTTAGAAAATATTTAATGAAGATATTAATAAAATTGATTAATGGTATTTTCAAAATGGAAAATTCCGTTGAACTGGTAACTTTACAATAACATTTTTAGAAATACCTATATGAAGAGTTCATGGCAATCTATTCATTTATTGAAAATACGTTAAATGATATCTTAAACTCGATCATTTTCGCAGATTTAATTATAGCATTACAAAAAGTTTCACAAAACTTGCAAATACATAATCTACCGCTTCAAATAAGATTATCGACAGTTGCTCAATACCTTGATATTACCGAACGTAAGGGATTTCGGACATTTACCAATCTAATGTCTGTAAGTGTATTATTTATGGTGCAGCTCACTGCATGATTAATTTTATTTTCTTTTGGGATTACACCACCTGTAAAATTATAAAAACAGAAAACCAAAAGTAATTAAAATAAATATTTAAAGTAATATTTATTTTACCCAAACCCAAAAACCAGTGTAGGTATAATATGCAATAAAAGTAAATATGTAATAAATTAACTAAATATCATTAGTTTGATATAAAATTCTATATTACAAATTATATTTCAAACTATGTGTAAACAAACAAATTATAGTAAAAATTTAAAAGAAGTTTTCCTATTTTTTATTATTTTACAGGTGATGTAATCCCGAAAGAAAATAAAATGAATATATTAATCTAGTTTTTTAGTTTACTTAACGTAAAGTAAAGTACTTTAGTACTTAAAATACCTCCTGTTGACCCACTAATTGAAAAATATACAACCAACTTTACCCAATCTACTAGATAATACTGGATAATAGAACAGGTCTGCATCAAATTCTTTCAATTTCTGACACCCTGTATACCATGCATAATACCAATAATAATAGTAATACCAATGATGATAGTCCATGCAATGCAAATTTTGTAAATTCGACCCACATTCCAACTTGAGCTATCCGAGCTACGTTAATGAATTTTAGTTTGGTGATAGTCAATAAATAACCGAATGGAAGTTCGTTGAATCTTGTACAATCATCCCATGATGATAAATTAAAAATGTAGTGCAAAATATAATTTATTATAACGAAACGAGCCTTAGCTCGGTGTGAAGTTAGTAACCAAAATATCGAAAAGATCTGAGTACCCAAAAGCCAAAATATTTTTTTTCAAATAGATTACCAATACAGAAATATTTTATTAGTATACTTTGGGAAGGTCGAAACGGAGGATAATATAGTTAGGCTCAGCCTAATAATTATAATAATAATAGCCTGGCAGATTGTGCCACCACCAAATATTTGACTAAAGTAACACTAACTATGATTAAGCTTCGGAAAGGTTGATGTAGTGTGGCAATCGCAGAATATAGGTAATTACCTTGTTTAGTTAATAAATAAAAGTAATGAGAATATTACTAAATTTGCACATTACAGCAGCAGCAATATTTGACTGAAAAAAGCATTAATTATGGTTATTCCGATAATATTTACGAATAGATTTTAGAAAGATTCAGAAGAGGAAATAAAATGGGGTAGGAGTCAGTATATATTATATTTTATTTTAGGTACGATACGTACTAGAATTCCGACAATATTCATCAACGTAGCAGCAACGTAGACAATATTCATCAAAAACCTTTGGAAGAATTGAATAGGGTAGTTTTGTGAAATTAATTTATATAATTTGTACCTGCTGCCAGGAAAGAATATATAAATGTATATAAATTATCTCATAGAAACAGGGAGCAATAATAAGTTTTACGAATTAATAAAAAAGAAGTTGCTGGGTACTAAATACCAATAAACTACCAATAACAAATTCGGATCACTTGGACCATAATTAGAGCATATTATGTTTAAGTTTAGTTTAGTTTTAGAAAGTAAACAGAAATCAACAGAACTTTAGAATTGTTTTTTAACTCATAAACCTTGCATTTATTAGATTTTCGAAATTATATTGAAATTTGATACGTCGTCCAGACAAGGGCGGATTTACGGGGGGGGGGTAATAGGGTAATTACCCCCCCCCCATGAATTCAAATTTTACACTAGCAAAAAGCAGTTAAAAAACATAAAGGTACTTCACTTAAGGGTGTTTTATTAAACGCTTCTATTTGCTATTTCAGTTTTGTTCCAAGAAAAACGTATCTATCTAAATGCACAGGTAATTTGACAACATTTTTTAAAAATGTGGTTCTTCGAGATACCCCCCATGTTGAAAAGCTAAATCCGCCCTTGCGTCCAGAAATTACAATGTATAATGGAAACTTCTGGCCACGAGTGTACTTTAACTAAACTTTTTATTCAGGCTTAAAAATCGGAGTATGGGCTGACTGAACATGTTCAAAGGTGGAAGTTAAATTAACGTTAAGACTTATTATAAATTATATAAAACATACTATAAAATGAAGACACAGACGACAATTTAAAATATATAAGTTCCAACGAATAAGTTTGTAATGGAATACCAAAGATAGACTCCCTCGTCATTTAAAGACTAAATTACTGTTTGAGGGTTTTTAAGTTAGGTACAAAACATACAAGGAGATAAGGTTATTCTCTAATCTTTCGTTGATATAGGAACATGAAATAGATTAAAGCGCTAGAGGGGCATTTGAGAAATTCTGAAGGTTCTACTGCAAGCCTTTCTAGACACATACCTAAAATCCTCTGGGGTGTATGAGAGCCACCCCTTTCCATTGTATCAAGGGGGAAGGAAGAATAACTCCCTTCTGTGTGCATGCGCACTGCTCCGACTAGAAACGCAATCACGAATATATATTTTCAGTGAAATGCTTCACTATCGATATGAAGACCAACCTAGAAAGGGACGATGCCAATAACAGCTCATCACAATCATTCTCTTCTTGAGAGGATATTAAAATAACAATATTAGAATCCTGATGATGTTAAGAACCTACATGACGTTATGCTAATGCCCATTACTGTAATTATCATTTTAGGGGCTTTTATTTCATTGACACTTTCAGCTAGGTCAAAATGTCATGCTAGGATGTTTTTGCCGTGCTTTTGACGTTAATTTTAACAAGCCATCAATCATTTAAAAACACTTTATACTTATTTTTATTTATACAAAATCACTTTACAATAACAATAATATTGAATTTTATAAATATATTTAGTTATTAACATTTATAACATACATACATTTGATTTATTATGTTAAGTAGATAAGTTATTTCTAATACTAAACCACTTTTAGTATTTTTTCTAGAAAAAGTCAGTTCTTGAGTCACCGAAGGAACTGACAGCTCCTGTCCAGATACTATTTTACTTTTACTGTACTGCACCACCCTCCCAGTATTTTAAGTTGAGAAACAACTCGTCTATTCTCCATTGTTTGCCAGTAGGGTTGCAGTTGTTTGTCTAAAGCATTGTCCGGTAAATGATTCAATATTATTCAAATAGGTAATAGGTTGTAATTTTTTTAGGGAATTGGTCAATAGTCCGTATTACGCCCAATGAGTTGGTTTGTCATTTTCCCGTACATCATTCGCATAAAAAAACTTCTCGTTTCGAATATTCGAATAAAAATTTATAGATGTACAGCTTTATTAGTAATCATAAAAGCTCTAGTCTGGTAGGTTTTGGTTTGAGGAGTACATCATGAATTTTGCCTTTCAAAATGTCTGCCTGTTATTTTCATTTTGAACAGTTCGTCTTATCGGCAAGAACTCGAAATAACCAATTATTAAAGCCACCTAAAACATTTTGGTAAATATAATTAAAAAAAAATTCATATTAATATGGTAGTTTTATTTTTTGAATAATAAATTCGGAAGGTAATTTATTCAAAAATATGTTGATATCTTCGTTTGTAAAAGTATTAGACTTTTTTAGTTTAGCCAGTAGATATTGTTTTTTGTCTAATATCAGAGACGTATAGAATATAAGTCTCTGCTAATATGAAATAATTTAGCAAATTCTGTCTACCTTATTTCTAATGTTTAACGTTGTCCTCACGTAACCCATGGAGTTGATGATTGTTTTCTGGAGCATAGCACCAAAATATGCAAGTAGTACCTACAGTTTCTGAGGCGACATTATTTACACTTCTTAGAGAACCAATTTCTATATATTTAGTAACTTTTGATAGGTATATAGTAACTTCCCTTTGTTGTTTTCGGATAAATTTCTTAGGTTTTTTCTGGAACCTCGGGTGGAACATATTCTACATCAGAGTTCGACATTATAACTCCAGCTCTTAATATAAGAACCAAATTTTTATGTATCTACCTATGCATCCTTTGTTAGTTAATGTAAGTGCTATAGAAACGGATTTTCACTATCTTAAAATAGTTAATTTCTATAGGTAGGTATATTATAGCTATATCATAAATAGGATATGACTTTAAAATTAAAAAGTAGTATGAAAAAATATATATGAATAGATGGAGATATTCTTTGTTTTTAGAGGTGGTGGTACATACCCAGTGTTGCCAACCGTAGCAGAATTCTGCTACTGTAGCAGAATTTAGGGGTCCAAAGCAGGAAGCAGGTTTTTTTGTAAATTATGGGAGTTTTAGCAGAATTTAGACGATGCCCTCGACCCCCAATTTATTTTATTATTCAGCTTAGAAAATGATAACTTCTAATTTCTGTGTTGTGGTGTATGGTATGAAGACTAATAGCGTTTTCCACTTGCTGAACTTGTGCGCACTAGTGTATTTCCATCATTTTCAGCAAGTATTATTAATCTTTACTTATCTATAGGTAGTACTATATGAAGTCAATGATATTAATAATTAATAAAGGATTGGAAATACACTCATGCACCCACTAAAAATGCTTTAAGAAGACTCACTTTGACTTGTAGCAGGTTTTCTGCCCTTGTAACAGGATTTTTTGTTCCTTGGGGCATGATTTAGTGATACTTAGTTGGCAACACTGTACATACCTCGGCGGAAGCTTTCATTCCTGCATCACGCTACACGCTATAGCAGCTTACCTCGGTGCGTACCTCACTCGGTTATCCAATAGCCCTCAATACTCAATAGTAATGAAATATTTTCCGCCTCCCCTCAATGTAGTGTAGGTACTATTCCTTGATACGCGACAAATCTGACACGGACGCGCGACTTTTAGTCTACGTTCTTACGCACTTAGGCACAGATTGCCCTTATTCTTATTTATATAAAAAATAAAAAGCCTTGCAGATTGCCTACCAATGAAAAAGTAAAGTAAGTCCAAAAATTTGACACTCTTGGTGTGCTGCGTCTTCAGATTTCTTAAAGGAATAACTGATGTTTCTGCAAAATTATTAGTGAGGTATAAAAAATGTAATTAAACAGTCCCTAGATCTGTGAAGATAATCGTCATAAACTAATTTTCCTCAACTTTAGTTCTCAGCATTACGGTCTGCTCCCCCTAGGCGTGGCATTTTTAGTTACTTCGTACTAAAAGCATTTGCCTGTATTGTATATAAACACAGCTTCAACAGTCTACATAGAGATGGCAACATTAGTCACTCTTAAATTCGGTTAAAAAATATGTCGATATGTATATGTATAGGTCCTTGAAAACCTTGAAATAACTGAGACTTTACCTAGTTCCTAGTTATAAATAATTTTATTCCTCATTTTTGCTTTATTGCATTAATAAATATATAGGTCAATGAGTACACAAACACATTAAAATGCCCATAAAAACTAGACAATTTAAAATAATGGGAAGAAGTGACTAAACGGTATTCACCAACACTATAAAAACATATTTTATTTATTTATTTATTTATGTAAATAATCTACGATATAGGTATTCATTCTACCCATGCTTAAGTTTGAAGAGCCATAAGAAAATAAAACAAGAGGCACACGCCACATATAAGATCAATAGGTATTTATAATTCCTTATTAAAAAATACCTATAAACTGTTTTCGTCTGTTTGATTCTATTATGTAGTACCGATGCAATGTAATGCAAAATAATCCAGCTTTTAGTGAAGTTACTCATATGGAAAAGAGCTCCGTAGCCAAGTGGTTAAATACACGAAGTTTTACTCATCCGATGATTCAAATCTCGCAAATGACAATTCCCACCAAAGAATTATTATTCTCACAGTAGTTATTCATTCAAGGCATAAAGAACTGATAGCGTTCTTAGTATGCAACCAAAGCTGCAACCACAATGCATGAATGGTTGACAACCTACTGTTCACTTTAATTAATAATGCTTTCCAGGTTTACTTTGGCGATTCATATCTTCAGTTAGAAAAAGAAGCAGTTATGCAAAATATAATTTAGGAGAAAGATGCAAGACGGTCGCTTCCGCTATTTCTAGTTGCAGAGTTTCTGCGGATAGAGATATATTAGATATTATTATGTAGGTATACCTATACAACTTTTTTTATCTGAAAAAATTATATTTGCAATTAGTACTTATATGGAAACTGATATAATTTCTTCTATAAAATAGTTGCCGTTCTATTCAATGCATATTTTCATGAACTACCTAACATTCTAATACCTAATATTCCATGAAGGGTTATAAGTGAGGTTCATTGATTCACCGAAACTAAATCTTTAATAAACTCTTCAACTATTTTCAAAAATTAGAAAATAATAATACTTTAAACAATAGAACAAAATTAAGTATAATGACTAATATGAACTTACTTATAAATAAAATCACCTATTTTCAATAATTGAAAAATAACTTTTCTTTTCTATACATTTTGGAATGGCTACGAGATCATCGCTATCTTCAGTAATGAACCATTTTACTTGAATATTTTGAGGAAAATTTTGTTCAATAAATACAAAAATTGTTGGAGATAGGTACATAAAATTTATTTTTATTATTATTTATATTTTTAAAACCTTTTATTTTGTGTTTCTTCATTGTCGCAATATAAGTTGCGTGTACTAATGAAAAAAAGAAGGTAAATCAAAACTGTATTTTTCTATTTCTCGATGTAAGAAGCTATGCATACAAAATCTAAGCAAATATCAAAGTTACTTCATTCCTATATACAGGGTGTTAGTTAAACATGCGGCAAAAATTCAAGAGGTTATTCCTTGGACTATTCTAAGGATATTTCATCCTTTGATGATTTTTGAAAAAGCGCTTTGTTGCGAAGATATAGGGCGAAAAAAATTTTCAACAAATAACAATTTAGGTATTACTAAAAATTACATGTAATATTTCTGAACCTACAAGAATTGTTCAAAATGGCTACCTCCAGCTCGGATGCAACCATCCAATCTTCTCCTCATAGACCCTCTTTCAAAAACACCAGGGTCGTTCGAAATTCCTTATTGCATTTCGCGAGAAACTGGCTTCATCGGTAAAAAGAATCAGCGTAAGTAGTTGAGGGATTTCAACCAATGTGTGCAAAAGCCATTGACAAAATGCAATACATGGAGCAAAATCCGCAGGAAGAAGTGTCTGAACGCGTTGAATGTGATATGGGTACAACAAATTATCTCTCAGAATTTTCCAAACAGTCCAATTACTTACATTCAAAGTATTTGCAATTCTTCGCGTAGAAGTACCTGGATCTTATTCTATCATGTCCAGCACATTCTCTTCTACGTCTACCGTTTTTACGGTCCTTGGCCTTCCTGGTCCTCCACTTCGCTTCAATGTTCTCGTTTCTCGAAGACGTTGATGAATACTTTGAAAGATTTTTCTATCGGGAGCAATATGGTTAGGAAATCGTTCAATGTACAGTCGCCTAGTGCTTTCTAATGCATTGCCATCAGCAAGTCCATAAATAAAATGCATGTCTGCCATCTCGGCATTCGTATAGCGAGCCATGATAGAGGACTTCACTAACAACCGTTTACACGTCAACTAGCCAAACGTCAATCAATCTTAACAAATGTGACACATACAAACTACAAAAACACAACATACAAAAACATACAAAATAATCACTCCGAAGTATCACGGGATGTTGGTAAGAAAAAACAACTTCTTTTTCTTACATGTCTTTTACTTGATACGTCCAGTGTAGTACGCCATACTTTTATTTCACCTACATTAATAATGTGAAAAATACCAAAATTGGATTTGTTGAAAATTTTTTTCGCCCTATATCTTCGCAACAAAGCGTTTTTTCAAAAATCATCAAAGGATAAAATATCCTTAGAATAGTCCAAGGAAGAACCTTTTGAATCTTTGCCGCATGTTTAACTAACACCCTGTATACAGACCCATAAATAATGACTAAAATCTTTAATAGAACTAGAACATTACCTTGGTAATTGGAAAAATTAAGTCGATAAAATAGCATCATGCAAATGTAGGTAATTGCTATGATTCTAAATTCTTTAAATTTATTTTTTGATTAATTTCTACACTTTTTCTTTCCCGATCACTTGGTAGGAATATATTTTTATAAAATTGCATATTTTAAAGTACATTTAATTTTTTTTTGTTATTCATAGATTGCCAGATGTATTAATTTTCTTTATTCAGTTTGGTGTCATTTAACATCTTAAACGGTGCGTCTCACTGAAAACAAGTCACACAGATAACTCTGTTAGTACTTTGTTTTCAGAGACCCTACGACAGGTCGATTTTTTATTGGAAGGTGCATATTTCCCGTCTCAACCTGAGGTAAAATATATAAAAAAAAATTAGGCCGGACTCCTCATATGAAATGTCTGCCAATTCTCTCTTCAATTATATACACATTTTTGGCATTCATACAATTATTTTACACAGTTAGGACCGAGCATCTATGTGGTAACTCGTAGCTAGCGAGCGAATAACAGCGAACGTGAGAGTGACTAGTAGTGCGTACGCAGCGAAGTGGCGGTCCGACAGGTTAGAAATAGATAAAATCCACAAAAATACCCTATCTAGGACAAAGGAAACGCGGAGGCAAAGGATTAAGAGGGAATTTCGACTAGTTTACCCAAGCTTATGAGAAGTTACGACGAAATATGCTGAACATAGACAGCAACGATTATGACTACGATGGCCCCGATTGCCAAAGTGACAACGAAAATGATAGTGGAACTGTAAAAACGAAGATATCGGGAAAGGGCTCTAAAAAGAGCTCCACCGGTGACCCGGCACCAGCACGAGATGTGACAGCGATAGAAAAAGAAAATAAGCAGTTAAGAAAAACTGTGGATCAGTATAAAAGCGACGAGACACGGACCAGGGCTATCACACCTATACCCTGGGAGAAAATAGGATGCTTAAGGGTCGTCGTAAAAGGCCTATACCAGTGGAAGTGTCCATCGAGGACACTCGTGCTGAATTATGATTATAGCAATAGGTATTCACACAAATATCAATATTTGATTGACGTAATTTTTAATGTTTTTTTGGATAGTTTCCTACTCGTATATAATGTAGATTATGTGGCTATAATCGAAACTATCCTAAAAAACTATTAAAATTTACGTCGATCAAATATTGGGAATTTGATCCATAATATTAATATAGGATAAAATAATAATGCACAATATTTTCAAAATTTAGAAGGGCGAAGCATATGTGAATGTCTCTCGAATTTAATGACTTTTTCGACTGTAGTCTCGAAGACAATTATTACCCGTTTCATTTCATAGCCAACCTGACAGCTAACTCAGCGATTATTCTCGTTCCTGCAATAATGTCCAAATATATTCAAATCGATGGAATTTAGGTATAGGGAATTTTAATATTAATCGAAAGGGAATAAAAGAATACATAGGTTAGCATTATAGTGTTCCGTTTATAATAAGTGAGTTATTGGGGTTTGAATTTGTCACAATTGGTCGGCCCATTTTTGACATCCTGTGTAATTTGTACTAGCTCTCATATTTCCTACACGTTTCAATACATTTCAGTGTTAACCCCTTCAAATTTCTAGTGTTTAGGTTACAAACTGAAAGAGATAGAACGGAGTAAATGTAACTATGATCTTTGACACATTTTTGAAAAAATCAAAGGATCTCGAAAACGATTAAGAATAAAGATAGGGTATGCTGATGAAACTAACCTTCAAATTTGACGTGGAATCCAAAAACGAAATAAAAATAGCATATTCCATTTGAAATAATCGAGTTTATGAAACCGGAAGTCGGACATCAACGCCAATATTTTAAATCGATAGAAAATTGTCAGAAATTCTCGTATAAAAATTTTCAGAATTCCAGTATGCGCAGTATTCTAAAAACGATTAACTGAAGGTCTACGTCGTATACCCTGTATATGCACTTTATGAGTAGCAGAGACAGACAAAGTGTTTATAATACCGTAAACTTGATACTGATTCAGAAATACACTTTTTCGAAATTTTTCGTAATTATGGTCATCATAGTCGTCGTCGTTGTTTGAAGTGATGTGCTAGAAGGGGCAGCAGCAGCACATGCGTCATTCACTTTTTCGCAATCCGATTCTCCTACAGTACCTATTATCTTCAAATCATATTGTAAATTTATGTTGAAGAATTTCTCTTCAAACATTCCTTCGAATTTTTATATTGAAGAGAGTGAATTTGGCAGTGGGGACCTATTCAAGAAGGTACATTATTGGATGCATATGATGTCATTTTAATCTAATTTGAAGGCCACATGCCATGTGAGGGATGAAATCCTCCTATTAAGTATAATATCTTTTTATTTATGGGATGTGGGTACATAATAGTTTTTGTAAAAAATACATTTAACATTAAAAAAAACCATTTCGTTCCAGCAGAACAAAAATCGTCCTCAGTAACAGATATTTTCAAAGTGAATGGCATTTTTAGAGACAAGCTGCTAGTCAAAGTTTATGTAAAGCTCTCAATGTGTACTATTGTTTCATCGTAGATTGTAACACTTCGCACTCAACGTTTTCGTCTGTTCTGCTATCATGTAATATCAGAGTTTCGTTATGCATTAAGTTGTGGGTTGTGTTTTGTATTAAGTCATAGCCAATATCGGAATGTTCATGTAGAGTTCGTTTGATAAGCAATAAAATAGGAGAAAAATAAATTAAATGGTGAAAAAGAGGCGGGTTAAGAAATAAACAGCAGTAGTGTTTAACAAATACATTCATATTTATTATAATATGCAATACAAAGAGAATCAATTCACATACTTCACTATTAGAATATATTTATAATATAAAAACAATTCCGGTATCTATTATTTACAGTATTTGTACTTTTGAGCAAATACTTGTATTGCATGTGTTTAAAAAAAATAAGACTATTGTACATTGGTTGAGCATTAGTAACTGTTATTTATGTAATGGCAATATATTGAGGTTGCTGTGTGTTATTATATTTGAAACTGAAAAAACTGTAAAACATTTAACAAAATTGAAATGATTCTCTTATTTTAAAAAGATGCTGGACGCAAAATATTTTCGATTTTTAAACACATATATACCGTTGAGTTCAGTAATAATTGATTTAGAGATTGTCTCACAAACAGAAAATCAGAGCGTTCTCAAACACATTAAAAACGCGCAGAATTTTAACACACTTTTTAAAACAAAAACTTTACAACACATTTTTTCTAAGACCCTGTTCATAATATCCCAGTCTTTTTTGATTACAAATATCTGTCTGTGGCATTTTATCTTATATTTACCTTTTGATGCAAAATATCGAGTCGTATTACTTATTTAGTTTTCAATAGTAATTTACATGAAGCATTTCTTATTTTGACATTACTCTTAATATCCAAGTTTTAGAATTGATAAATCTTTACATTATAATGTATGTGTCTTGAGTAAATGCTTTAAATGAGATAATAAAAATGAGTATAAAGTATTGCACTTTTTAAGAATAAAATGTCAAATCTTCTTAACTCATTTTAACATTTACTTCCCTGACATATTTAGATATAAATGCAGAGTATTCTGAAACTTAGATATCCCGATTAACCGTCTTCCAAATATTTTTTATTAACTTTCAAATAAAAATAGAAACAAATACCTTAATTATAATTGTATGGCACTTATGCAATTACGTTTTAAAATATATATTTCCCTATGATTTCTGCTTTGGAGATCTTTTTTACATCACAAGGTTATAAAAATGAGTATTTTTGCAGAAATTACTGAGGTTTATTGAGATTTCTTATGTACTTGGTACACTGTAGGAGTATCTTAAGATTAATATATTCTTTAATGTCGAATTGGACCTGAACTTATATACTAAAATACTCATAATTTAATTAATATAGAACGATTTTTTCTACTCTGATCTAATATAAATAAATATCTAACATACCAATCTACCTAAATAATTAAAGCTTTGGATTAGCACAGGTCCTTTTCGAATCATTTCATGAATATATTTAGTAAATTAGACGAAAACTAACATGACAATCATATTATCTGTTGGTAGCTAAACTTTTGATTAAAAATGGAATGCTCTTGCATTAGAAGCATATAGATAATATCTACACTCTGATAAACAACATTTGTTTATCGTAATCAATCATCATCTACTGTACTGTACATCTACTGTAAAATGTTTATTACAAGTAATAGAAAAAAATTATCCAAAACATTTTTAATGCTAATATTAGGTATTAACAATATGTTTCATTGCTTAGTAGGTAAATATTTACTGTACAGGGTATGTCACGACGAGCTTAATCGATTTGTGTAGGTATAGAGCTATGGCATCTCTTGTGTGGGTGGACTTTATAATTTCGCCCCTCCAAAAATTTAACGTATCGTCTTTTTCGCCATCGGATGTAAACCGAAAATAATTTATTTTTCTGTGCTTAAATCATTAAAAAAATCTTTAGATATTGCGTTATATCGGCACAGAGAGGAGATACTTAACATTACGCACACACACTTTGCTTTGAACTCCACGAGACGAGACAGTGCCGCAGTAACCAGTTTTATGCACGTTTCGCGTGTTTTCGTAAGTGTATATTGTATAAATTTATACAGAAAATGAGGGTTTGCGGCATCAAAAAGCTTGTTATTAGTAAATTTAGTTCAGAGGAAAAGTGGATTTAAAAATATAATAGATAATGGACGTCCACAGCGACTGTTAAATTTTATTCAGGTGTAGAAAGGATGCCAAAGTATTGTAGGTATGTTTATTTAACTAACAAGATTAAAAACACGAAAATGCTTCTAGACACAATAATCGTGTATTTTTTGCGCCCCCCTGAAGTTAAACACACAGGCCGTCACTGACATGGAGCATCAGTAGAAGTTGAAAATTTGCTTTGACTCTGACTTCTTCAAAAACATTGTTTATTTCCTGCCTCTTCCTTTTTTGCCGGAAGTTGGTACCGACTTCCTTGTTTTGAATGGAGCACTACATTTTTTATTGTATTTTTTAATTCCATGTTAAATTTAAGGATCATCTTTTCAGAATTCCCTATATCTAAATTGTACACTTTTTGAGATACATTTTTTCTGTAAAATTTTGAGACTTTTGCCATGGTTTCAGGATATATTTAAAATTTTTAAAATCGACTCACCAAGAAACTAAAATTGATGAAAACGGGTTCATAATGTTATACATGGCATTGAATAAAGCCAGTTTATAAGTAATGTCTGTAACTTATTTTTTGTGGTGCATTTTGACTATTCATAGTTTGTTTCTTTAGGGATTACACTATACCTGTAAAATAACAAAAAGCAGAAAACCAGAAGCATACAAATTAAATATTCAAAGTGTAGTCACAAGGCAAACTTCTAAAGTTTGACCCAAAAAACCACTGTATAACGGTGTGATAAAATAATATTTGATATATTAACTAAATTTTATCAGTGGTTTTTCAGTTTTATACAAAATTATATAATATAAAAAATTTAAATATAAAAAATATAAAATTTAAAAGAAATTAAACACTTAACTAGCTTTCTTCTATACGTTTAGAGTTGATCCTCAACTCTTTTTCTGTAGACTGTTTGTACGATAAGAACTCTTTATATATAAAAAAGTACTTCTTTTTATATAATGAGTTCTTATCGTAGAAACAGTCTACAGAAGAAGAGTTGGGGATCAACTCGAAACGTATAGAAGAAAGCTAGTTAAGTGTTTAATTTCTTTTAAATTTTATTTTATTTTTGCGCATAAATATAAAAAAGGTTTTGGGGCAATATCTCAAATCTCAAAAAGGGCTCCCTTTAGGTATTACTAATTTTACAAATAATTCCGGTTTTTTTTTTTTTGGAAAAAATTAAAAGTAAAAAATGGGAGTTGCCATTTAAAAGAGTAGTTGAATTTGTAAATACCCTGTATAACATTCTAAACCCGCTTTCATCAATTTTAGGTACCCTTGACATTTTATATTATCTAAGGTTGTAAATTTAATGTTTTTTTCTTCGCGAGTCGTTTTTGAACATGTCGTAAAATTGTTCAAAATTGTCTCAAAAATTTGTACATGTAACCTCCCTAGTGATCGAATTATTTCCGGAAATTTCTTTGAGGGCACGAATTTAATTTTCATAAAATATTTGTGACTGAGGAAAAATTTCTTTTATTAATTTACATTTTAGAAACATTGAATGTTTTTATCACAAATGAAATAAAATCTAACAAAAAATAAAAATAAATAAATATTAACATTAACACATTACTTTGTGCATCAAATGCTTATGCATTTTTGCGTCGATAAATAACATTGAATTCGAAAGTCACTCTAATACGAGTATTCCTGCGTCATTATTGTGTCATTTAAAATGACAGAAAAATTTCTAGTCTCATAATGTGAGAAGTTGTAGGAGGATGAATAATTTTATATCTCAAAAACTGTACAATTGAGGTGTAGGGAAGCCAAAATAAAATGATACTTAAATGTACCAACAAATCCAAAAATGGCATAAAGATACAGTATTCCATTTAAAATAACGAAGTTGGTACCGACTTCCGGTACAATCGGAAGTAAGAGGAAGTCATAAATATTCTTGAAACAGTCCGGCATCAATTGGCGTCTCACACGAATGTTCAAAATGTACCTCTACTAGTTCTCTATGTATACACAGATACAGATTCAGTTCGTCGTGACATACCCTGTGTAGTGTGTATACCTACCTAGCAAATTTAGAATTTTTGTATAAGAAAAGTTTATTAAAACATATAAAAAAGTTACAGTGCAGAGTGGGAATGCAATTTTTTGGTTCTTGATACAAATTATAAATAAAAATCAGTCTTAATGCATTTATGATATCTAGGGGCGGCTATGTATACCTAATAATTATAAAGATTGCAATACTCACATACATTTACCTATATACTAACATATTAAGCTACCCTCAAGTATATATTATCATTTATCATGTTAGTTCATTAAGAAACTGAAAAATAAAAATTGCAACAAAAAATTACCCAACTGGGATATCACACTTCACTAAAAACTTTTCTTATCATACGATATACACTATGTGTAACACACTGTTTGTAAAAACGATTTAAAAATGTAGTTATATATACATAAAATTACCTTATGAACTAATTAAATGCTATCACGTTTTATGTAAGTCTTGTAGCTCAACAATTTTGGCTGCTACAGCCCTTAGTCTATTTTCTACTGCAAGACAATAACAGCAATTACCATTGAATTTTAAGTACAGAAATCTTGTAACCAATCTTAAAAGAATATTTATGGAATATAGTTAATATATGTTGCCTCTTAACTTTTGGTAGAGCAAATATTTTGGTGGTGAACTATGAATTTTAGAATTAAACAAAAACAATTTAAATATTACATTTTTCGTAATTTAACACGTACGTGCATTACTTACCAACAATTTTATTGCCCATCCTGTTTATTAAGATTTGATCAATTTTATTTCAAGGGATAGGTTGAACAACAATTTTTTTTTAAATGAAATGACCATTTTCTTTATGAAATGATAAAACTCATCCAAACCAGACAATTTTCCAAAATAGTATTGACTCGAAAACATTCTTGATACTTTTTCTAGTTCTGCACACTAGATATAGCTATTGAATTTAAAATTAAGATACGTCGTTTATGTTTAGGAAACATCCTATATACATTTTATATGTCGAATAAATAGTTATTTCTCAAATACAAATGAAGAACTACCCATTACATACCAGGTTATAGGTTAGTACTACAAATGTTCGTTGCAAAATTGACCGTGGGAAGAACTAAGATGAAGGCCTTCGGCCATTTAATTTTTGTTTTAAAGGATTTATATGGCTCTTGTGATTCATCCTTCAAAAATTTCTTTGAGTAATTTATGACAATAAAATACTGCGACATTTGTAGTTCTGAAAACAGTTTTTGAGAATACTTTGAAGTGAACCAGAAACAATTTTGGATTAACGCCAAAAAATGTTGACGTTAAATACTGTTCTCCAACATGTACCAGATTGAATATTTAATAGACTATTTTACTGCTAATTTTGAACTTCTTTTGAAGTGAAAGGGTTAGTTATTTTTACCGGTGCCTATTGGTACATAGAAACATTTTAGAATGCTGTAGGACAAGGCGCCCTTTCAAAGAAAATAAATAAATTAATAAAATAGTGCTTTGCCATTATTTTTCCAGTCAATTTTGCACGCAAGTATTTTTGTTCTAATTCCAATTACCCTACACCGGCACGATACAACTTAATCTTTTTTATCTTTTTTAAACACAAATAAAAAATAAGCTGCAGTATATTTTTTAATATATATTGCACTAGGTAATGCTTTTTGTTTTATACTGTAGAATGTTTTTATTGATCGAAACTAATATATTTGCTTCTTCGTAAAATATTGAATCTAATTATCATTATTAGAACATTTTTGACGTGGATTTCTACGTCTTATAGGCTTTACTTTTTGCATAAAACCCAACAAATGTGTATTAATTGCTATCGTTGTCTTACAAACAATTAGGCTTGCACGCAAGTTCTTAGCCTTTACTTCTAATTTTATACTTTTCTTCATCACTAAAGTAATCGTATACAAACAATCTAATATAAACAAATACATTTACAAAAAGATTTGGTTCTTTAGTACAATATTTATAGTTTTGACGGGACCTAAATGGAAAATAATATTTACAATTTACATTTTCCTTAACATTTACATTTACCTTAACAATAAAATATATTATTCTTCCAGAAGATGTTAAAAAAATTAATTAACAAATAATAATAGTATAAATGTACTGAAACGAAAATCCTTATGTCATAGCTGTTGCAGATTATACTATTGTATACATGGTAAAAACTGAGTTCCGACACCGACTTTTTGGGATAAATTACGTAGAAAATCCTGAAATTACTATTTCAGGTTCAGTTCTATTTCAAAATAAAATTCATAATGAAATTTTTCGTTAATTGAATACAAAATTGCACATGATTAAACAAAAAAGGTTAACAAAAAAATTTTAAAAACAAAAAATTCTGGTCTTAGGAAAAGCTTGGCCCATAATTATATCGCACAATCATCCTTCAATAAGAAATTAATTGTTTGCATTACGTAATTAAAAAATTTTTAATATACAATGTGCCGCCAATTAAGTAGTGGTGAATGTTTTGAGATTCCAGAAACTATACAGACAAAAACGGTTAAATGGGGAAAGTTTTAGAGCATTATGTTGGTAACTTAATGGCGCTTGCGAAGAGGTTCTAGGTGTTCTAGTGTTTGAGATATTTTGAAAAAATTGAAATGGTGCATTTTGGAGAACCTCTTGTAACTTCTTTATTTACGGTCGGATTTCAGTTACAACGTTTCGGTTTTCTGAAGAAATAATCAACTTTATGTGTTCTTATGGCGCCCATATGTATACTTATTATTTTTCACTCATTAAAAACAGTATTTTTTCCTTTTCAATAATGTATCACGCATAAGAAAAAATAACTTCATCATTAACAACCAAAGAAATATGATTTTTCGATAGGTTACATCGCACGATAAAACATTAAACAATATTATTTATTTAACAAATTAATACCATTTCCTTGGCCGGCTTGGTCTCACGACTAGTCCCTTAGATTTTTATCTATAGGTATGTCATGTAACATTTTAATTTCCAAGCTTATATTAAATGGTGTATACTTTAAATATAAGTAATATTTTACTTATTCTTGCCCAGCATTAAATTACTTCAGCAAATGCTAGAAGTTCTTCTACACACATCGTCCTTTCACATTTTTCGCCTGTGCCACTGCCTGTCATATACCAGTTTGAAACTTAATATAGGTAGTTTTCAACCGTGTGCCATAGCCTGTACACCTTCTATGATTTGTCAGGGTAATTCAGGGCGTTTGTATATTTGGTTGTTTAAAGCTATATAATGTAATGACGACCAATGTAAAAATGTAATATGTTCAAAAAAATAGTCTATTTTACCCAACAAATTTATTATTGATTACACTTAACTGAGATGAGCGCTATGATGGTGATGGTTGTCTATTATATGGGCCTGTTATTCCTATTTTTACGGTAAGTGAATGTAATTATGTAGTTTCATGAAACTAAATTGATATGCTGAGCAGTTTAGTGATTTCTCGTAATTTATCCCAAATGATAATTATAACCATATAGGTGTGTAAACCCTGTGTAGAAAAGTTAAACTCTAATTAATTACATTGTATATATAGAATATATATTTATAAAAACGGTGTATCATATAAAGAATGGGTTCAAATACCATCACCATTTATCTGTTTTACGTATAGTTTTATTTATAATTGGATATCTTTTACTATTTTATTGAAGACACTGTGTAGAATTAAATTGTGTACTGTCAGTTAACTTATTATAAAAATATCTTTTTCTATTGCGGGAAAAAACAACTTTTAAAAAAGTTTTCTCACTAACACATTTAGAATCACATCTAAGTATTTAACATATCCTATGGTGATATTTATGTGTTACTCATAACGTAAGTGCCTATCTACTCTTGAAAGTTATCAATTGTATATCGTCTCCTTGGCAAAAATTAAAGATTAGACAGACTTTTAAGAAGTTATAGCATAGAAGCATTATTAATAACTCGTAGATAAAAAAATGTACATAAAATACATTCTTTTCTGCAGTAACTTTACTCGAAAAACTAAAAATTTCAGCTTGAAAAATTTGTATGTTGATTAGTACTGCCTATTTCTTTCCGGTATTGGATATTCAACAAGGAAATAAACATCAATTTCTCTTTCCTTCAAGATTTCGAAAATTTATTGCCGTTGGACTACAACACACAGTTAATTTTACTATCTATGTATATAAATTTATAAATAAAGTTATTAGTAATAATTACTAAATTAATTTAACAGAGAATGACGTACTTTGGCGGTTCCTCTGTAAATCTATCAATTTGAAACCTCACAACCTCCCCATGAAATAGCCAAAAAAATACCTTTTATAGCTATCCTTTGGAAATTATTATAATTAATCCACGTGCTAGTCAATTTTCACAAAAAATATGTTATACCGTAATATCGAGATATCGATATACGAGTTTCATAAAAAAAAAACACTTTTGAGGGTTTGAAGTTCACCAAAGTTGGTAGGTACTAAATTCTGAGCACCCTGTATATAATTCGCTAACTTTCTATGTATGCCTAGATAGAATAATTTAACTTCCATTTTATTGAAGTTAGCAAATTTTAAAGGGAGGAGTGCAAAAATTTGTTCCCGATAAACATAGAAATATCTTCATCTAAAAAGTTACATTTAGGAGTAGGGAATTCTTACGAAACCACAGCTTACCATAACAAATGGTAAGCTGTGACGAAACTACCATTAATTAAATCAACGAGTAGAATAAAAAATGTAATAAAAAGTATATCATTCCATTAAAAATAACTGCTACTTCCGCTATAACTTAAAGTACATCGTCCTTGAAGTTATTTTGGTTAGGAAGTTAGTGATAAACCAGAACCCAAATGTTCAGAAAGATTATCACTCCGACTCTCCAAATGTCTAACAATAACAAACCAGTCGCGACCCCGCATTATGATGTATATGACAGAATCTAGATTCTGGGGTTTAACCGCGTTGGAGATTATTAATACGACGTTTTCCAGCCATTTTCAAGGGAATAACGCATAGAACATTGGAATCCAAAGTATATAAATTCTCTGAAACGCCCACCTGCCTACTCCCCAGATCTCTGTGGCTGTGACATTGGAAGGCCATATTGATAAAAATAGTATCTGTAGGAGATATCTTGTAGGAAAATACGTCAACATTTTCAAAACATGGTAGTAATAATTTTTATAAATTAGTACTAAAACGGATCTTCCGACAACTCCTGACCTGGAATTACAATCCGCAATACCGTACGTATTACGGGTTGCGTATACACTGCAAGTTGGTCGGCAATTTAATAATATTTGAAATCGGTGACTAATTGATAACATTTTTTAAATTAATTTATTTACTTAATAATTTTATCCGTGCCCCAACCCAGATGACCATTTATAAACAACACTAATAATTTAATCATTAATTCATGTCATTAAAGTGGCAACCGCTCTTTGTGTAGTTGACACGCTGGAAATATATTTCAAGACCATTACAGTTTTGACAGTATTTTTAGTATTGAAAATACTTCTGGGCGGGTGTATATGGGAGCTGTCTCTTAAAATATTAACGCTTCGCGGCATGCCAAAGCGAGCGACCTCGACATGGTCACGTCCTCATATGGAGACGACCTAGCCTAGCTGTGTTGTTATAACAAGCACTCTATGTTTATTGTTTATGCTTGGGTTTTTTAATAAACTGATGTGAAATGTTAGTCAAGTGGAATGCCCTCAACTCCCAAAGTGTTAAAGGTAGAACAGATAAATTAAGAGCTATAGTCAAAAGATGGTGAAAGTCCAAAGAAAAATGACACTCAGAATTGCTAGAACTACATAATTATATCATCTACAGAGGGGTCTTTTTGGTGATAGCCGTGGTTTTCCCCTTCGAAGTAGATTATATGGGGCGGAAATATAATCTCCGCCCGAGATGCGTCAATGGCAAAAGAAATGGGAATTAAGTGAATTAAGGTGAACGAGAAGCCGACCCAAAACATAAGATCACTCAGTCGCTAGTAGACCTAGTAGTTCCATGTCTGATCAGAAGTAAATTTGGAGACAGAAGACAATGGGTGCCTATATTGCATAGAGGACATTCGTCATCCCAAATAAGAACGACAAAAGAAGTAAGGAACAAAGGAAGAACATTGTTGGAATGGTCTGTGAAATTATTGAGAAGAATAACCTGCCAAAGTTAGCGTTGAGAGGCAGGGCTAATGTAAAACTAAAGATTATGGGGATGTCATGGATATAGTCCCGCGTCATGGTATAGTCGGGCCACGAAATAATAATATGCCGCCTCCTCTCCGACGCAAGTCTCAGACTTTCGGGCTAATCCTTGTGATTAGAATGAGGGGTAGAGATATTATTATTATTATTATTATTATTATTATTATTATTATTACAGTGACTGTGATATAGAAAAGAGATTATAAAGCAAAAAGAGATATAAAGCGAGCATTAAAATGCTCGCCCATACTCTGATTAACTATCCTTATGGAAGAATACCGAATATAGGAAATATAGCAGGGAGAGGTTTCATTTGGCAAAAGTTAACATTTTCTGTAGAAGAAAAAAGTCTTGAAGAAGGCTATAAACATTGTAGAAATGTCGACGGAATGAGAAATCAATGTTTGTTTAAGTATCTAATATATAGACATATATCTAATATCTAATAGAAGCAATAGTTAACACACTGTAGATACGAAATACTAAAAATTTTTAAATACTTATGTCAAAAATTATAAAAAATGTCAAAAATATATTTTTGTCTAGTTAAATGGAAAAATACGAGCCTACCACCAATTCATCGTTCTACTTACTAAAAAAATCAATAAATGAGGAGATAGTGGCACTTTCTTCTTGTAATATTAAAACACTAAATCTATGGAGGTATGAATTACAGAATATATTAAATATTTAGTGATGTCCATAGAGGCACATTACTTTTTAAAAGTTGTTCCTTTTGGTTATAGTGTTTGTAAAAATTATGGTATTCTCAGACCACATGATGTTTCAGAAAAAAGTTAGAACCCGTCAAACAGTTCTATCTTTCTCTCTTGCAAATTTACATTAAAGAGATCACATGATAGTAAAATCTAACTACAACAATAATATATTATAATCAATAATCATTAAAGTACTTTTTGCTTAAAAGTATTGCCACTAAGTGAACAGGACACAATTTTCAATAAAATTCAAAATACTTTTACATTTTACATATATTTATAGTATGTATACTTATTGAATATTTTTTTGAATGTGCTATCATTCCGTATGTTACAAGCGACCAACAACTTGGTTCTTACAGCACCATGTGATAATCACTCAGCAGGAAATATCTTGCAGATACTTCCTTAAAATCACCAATAAATATATAAGTTAACTAACTCGTAGTTCTTTAAGCAACTAAGTTGAATTAAGTCTGTACACCGGCAAAGGGTCACCCAATGCAAGGACCCAGTTGCCAGCTGGCCGTTAGTCACTGGGCCGGTAAAGGATTGGGCGGCTTGAATTCTGGGTTGGCTGTTTGGAATTGAGAGACGCTTGTGGGTGGGTTAAAACTGGGAGCGTAACATTGCGGAAAGTATAATTCAGGTTTGACTACAGTCGTAGGTGTTAACCCCCTCGGTAACATACCATTTCCTGGTAATTTTCCGTCGGACCCTGTCGAGTCTCTCCTGGTTTTTGCTGCGTGCGGATTCATGTGGTTATCTATATGTTTTTTAACTTCCGGTTCAGTGGCAAATCTTCTCCTGCAATTCGGCATGGGGCAACAAAACGGCCTGTCACCCTGATGCGTTCTCGTGTGCTGATCTAATATTGCCTTTTGCCTAAAATCTTTACCACATTGAGCACATTTGTACGGTTTTTCTCCTGTATGGATCCTCAAGTGCTGATTGAGAATTGTACGTTGCCTAAAGTTCCTTCCACAATACACACAACCGTAGGGTTTCTCGTTCGTATGTATCCTCAAGTGTTGGGTTAAGTGTGATTGCTGTCGAAACCTTTTTCCACACTCTGGACAGGGATAGGGTCGAGATTCGATATGTATACAACCATGTTGCAATAATGTTGACTTTTGTTTAAATTCTTTTTGACAAATCGGACATCTAACATAAAGTGGCATCCCGGCAGACCTGCCATGTTGGATGACGTCTGGTAACCCGCTCTTCCCAGGCTGCTGTTGCTTTAGGTACTGTAAGGCGCCAAAATTGGAACCACCACCGAAAACTGTATGATTCATGCCTTTAGCATCTTTGAAATAGGCAGGGTATTGAAGGTTACCAGCTATGCCGTTAGGCGAGAAGCAACCTGCTCTATCAGAGTTATCGCCGTCGCCATATGTTGACTGAACCTCCTCTTTACCCTCGTCTGGTGGAAATGGAACATCTTGAGGCCAGAGCGTTGGATTGATGCCATTTTTAAAGACCAAGTGTGGGCTTACATCTGCAAGAGAAAAAAATAGTTGAAACGTTATTGTTTATATCAGGAAGAATTTGATTGTCAAGCGTAATCATACGTAATTAAAAGGTATCCTCAAATCATTAGGGGATAACTAATTATGTGCAAAATAATCAGTACTGATTACATTTTAAATAAAACGACGGGGTAGGTAGTGCCAACATAATTGAAATTGTGACATATTGAGGACTTCTGTGCGTGTTCGGATTAATTAAATAATAAGAATCTAGCAGTTGGTCGTAACAAACAAGAATTTTACTAGTAATTGTCTTGATAATTAAAACAGTTTCTATATATTCCAATAATGCCACGAAAGTGATATTGCGAAAAATACTGATATCTTACAGGCAGAATATTATCTCTGTAAATATATTCAAATCTCAATCACCTAATTTTCAACAGTTTTAATGTAAACATATTACATTATGTATGAATGTACCATTCACACTTATTTCTGAGAAACACTTTGAAAAGGGTTCTTAGATTGAGTGAAACATTTTATCTGTCCTCGGCAACTAATTTGCAGAGGGAATCATTAGAAAATTATTGTTCCCAAACCGTGGACAAAATAAAAACATATAATACCTGATGATACCAGAAGACCCTAACAGATATTGTGCTCGAACGAAGTATATTAACTTAAAATATTGAAGAACACTGTAGCTTCTGAACCAACTACATTATGAACATAGTATCTACATACGTATTTGTATTGAATTATTTAGTACTATTATAACCTACAATCAGCAGATTTTTAACAGAAAAGTCACGATTTGCCTTATATTATTATTTTTAAAAACATGAATTTTTATAATATGGTACTGATTTATAGATAAGGAGAAATAGAACAAACTTTTTGGAGGTTCTTATTAGGTGGATTTTTTTTATATATTTACTGGAGGTAATGCTGCCTATAATAATCATGCCGAAAATCCAGATTGCGTAGTGTGGAAAATATAGGCGGAAAGGAAACACATCTCGCATGTTCGTCACAATCTCAGAACCAAAGTTCTGAGACTGTGGTTAATTTATGAAATGAACGATAGTATTCACTCAGCTCCTTCTTTTCCACGGTGCATGAATGAATGCTGATAATATGCTTGCGTTACTACGAAATGTGGAATTCCAACTTAGGAATCAGTCAAAAGTTTCAGACTATTTTAGGTAATCGGTTCAGTTTGTTCGATGGCAATAAAATTCTACCAACTGCGACGTCAAAATAAAAAAGTGACTAGAATGTGGCGGAGTGCAGCAGACCAACTCTAACCGCCCGTCGTGCGGCACAACAAGTAGCGACTGGTCACGGGGCTGCGAGAGTGGCCGCCGCCTATGAAGGAACGGGGCGCTCGCCTTGGTGTGTGCGGACGTGCTGGTTGAGGATAGCCTTCTGCCGGAAGTGTTTCCCGCACTCCGGGCACTCATAGGGCTTCTCACCGGAATGGATTCGCAGGTGCTGGTTGAGGATGGCCCTCTGTCGGAACGTCCTTTCACAATATACGCAGGCGTACGGCTTCTCGTTGGCATGAATTCGCAGGTGCTGAGTAAGGTGGCTTTGCTGACGGAATCTCTTCCCGCATTCGGGGCACCCGTATGGTCTGCTATCAGTGTGTATCCGTTCATGTTGCAGCAGGGTGGATTTCTGTTTAAAATCCTTTCCGCATGTTAAGCATTTGAACAGTCTTAGCTCGCCACTTAGCCCGTTGTTGTTCTTTTTCAGGCCTGCATGTTGCTGTTGGATAACGTCAGGCAGTGACGCACTCCTTAGGTCTTGCATATTTGTATATTGGTCCAGCTGACCGTTTCCGTCTGGACCTAAGCTGGTCAACATCACACCAGGCTGCTTCAGATACTGTAAGGCAGAGAAGCTACCCGCTCCCAGCATGTGAGGCGGAACAGGAGGTGGTGCCGCTGGGGGCGGGGCTCTGGCGTATTGTTGGTAGGCCTGCTGTTGCTGCTGCTGTTGTAGATCCGTGGAAAAGCACTGCGAGGCGGGTCGTGGTTCTAAGTCCATTGTGGGCTGTTCGGGCTGTATTTCGTCTTCTCTTGGTTCAGCCTGCGTCGCGGGATAGGGGGAAGGAGCCGGCGAAGGTAGACTTTGATCTCGGGGCGGAACGGTGTCTGCCTCGACGCCAAGTGGGACAGTGGGACCCAGGGCTTGTTGAGGACTACCCGCCCCTGTCGTTGCTTGTTGTTGTGGGGGCGGGTATGCATCTTGCGGGCCCCACTGACCTTGCGCTCTATCCATGCCATCCTTATAAAGAACATACGGTGCAGCGGTATCTGAAAACAAAGTGGATCAAGTAAAAAACTAATACGTACCATAGAAAATGATATTACTACTAGTGTCATAAATAATAGTCAAAATATTTACTATATATTTTTAACGTTTCTCTATAATGTAACAATGTTGGGTCATTTACGTAATTGGTTTGTTAAAATATTTGACAGTTGTGCTGACAATTTTTATTTTATAATTTAGTTACCTAGTCAACCACTCCTGATCTTTTCATTGTAAATATTTTCAATACTCAGGCATACCCGATCATACGTAATGTAATTAATATTCCTGTACATTTCTTTGGAAATAATACGCATTTTGGAGTTTTACCGAAGAAATTTAAATAATTTCGACTAAGACTTAATTGAAATTATCTATTTTTAACCTCTTTTACTAATGCATAGATAATGGGAATAATTATAATAAATATGCTTTTCATATCTTATATTGTAAACTTGAACCGAAGGAGAAGAAATGTAAACAATTCGATATGAATGTAGACTGACCTTGAGATGCAGTTGGCAAGAGAAACTGCTCTCCAAAACTTCGCTTGTATATGACTGAATAACAAATAAACCGCATTTATATTTTGACGAATGCATGATTTTACAATATCTCACTTTTTATTTCGTCTACGAAATTGCATACTTTTTAGAAGAAGGGAATTATTAACGCCCTAGAAAATGTATGCGTGTTAAAGTATGTTACTGAATTTTATTGTATAGATCAATATATTTAGGTACTTTTTTAGTACTTTTTTGAAAATTACTAATTACGGATACTTGAATCAGTAGTAGTACCTGCTACACGGTATTATTTGTTTTGTAAATGTATTATTAGATATAGTAAATTCAAGATATTTTAAGTTAAGAATATTTTCCATTTCATCATTTCTAATTGATATCTAACTATGGTGTGTCCTAAATTTGAGCTGCATGTATTGGTGTCTAGGAAACTATAAAAGACAGAAAATTAGTCAAATGAGGAACTTCGATATCCTGTTGGTAACTTAGTGACGCTTGCAAAACTACCCTAGATATTTGAGTTTTACAGATATTTTCTGAGAAAAAGAACAACTTGCGTTTTCGAGGAATTTATAAATTCTGTGAAAACATCAGTACAACATTTTTTTTTGGTGGTCCGCACGCCGCAATTATTTAATTTAGGACGATTTTGGTTTCAATTATTTTTGTTATTCCGCTTCCGAGGTGGAAGTTAACCTAAAAATTTATATATGGTCCCCCCACCGATCACAATCCACGATTAATTAATCGTATCACGAATGACTGAAATTGCTCTACCGATTAGTTATCTTTTTATTTAATTAAGTTGTATCTACTCAAGTTACCGCCTTGCTGCACTCGTTGCTCGATTTACTTATTAATTTTACGGCAACTAAAGATTGATTCTCACTATACATACTGTTTCCGTTCCATATCCCTTCCGTAAAATTTGATTGTATTCACACTATACTTTACGTTTCATTTCCATATCAGTACATTTGTGACTACACCGTTGACGCTTACACGCTTACGTTGTAAACACAGTGAAATCAAGACTATGTGGTCCAAAGAAAATTTTATAATTGTCGCTGTTATTTTGGACAAGAAAGAGGGTTTACAAAGAAAACGAAAAAGGCGTTTCGGAATTCACAACATATTGAAACAACGAAATGTTCATGGGGAATATACTTATTACGTTATTTCCGAAATTAATGAACGATGACACAAAATTTTTCCAACATTTTCCAAACTATACAGTTCAGGATTTTGTCTCACAAGTGCTTTTTATGCTACGATTTTCGATTTTAATTAAAAGAATGTATTGATACGATACGATCCTTCATTCACACTAGCCGTATCATTTCCGTAACGTTTCAGCCTGTCCGTCGAAAATACGTTTCGAAGAAATGGATACGGAACGGACGCAGGCCGGTATGTAAACGGAACGGAAACTGTGTATACCCGCGCACTACTATGCCTTACGTACATATTACTTAGAGGCGAATTTGTATATTTAATAATTTACGGAATGTTTACGGAAGGGATATGGAACGGAAACGGTATGTATAGTGAGAATCAATCTTTATTCTATGATGTTATCCACTAAATCATAAAAATAGTGTGTCTTCTTTTAAACTTTAACACACTGTATTTGCTTGCACCCCAATATAAAAGTTCATGTTTTAACTTTGGCCTATACTACAAATGTTGCAAAAATGTTGTGTCTACAGTACCCTTGTGTATCTACGTTGCAAGAGTCTAGCTGTTGGTAAAAACCTATTACTTATATTACCAACATTGGAACTGGACCAACAAATAACCCAAATAAGTCGAGGTATTCTGTGTCCAAAACTGAATGGCGAATTTTGCTGTGGTTGCCGATATTACAAGTTGGGATTAAATATAACTAAGAAGTTTAATATTAATTTTTGTTGGAATAAATTGTAGAGATATTTTATTTTTCACTTCATTGTTATTTCGGTATTGTTGCTAGGATACGAAATATGTAAACAAACCTATAACGCCCGTGGGCATTATAGGCGGACGCGTTATAAATCGTAATACCCCTGTTATGCTCTCTAAAATAAAAAAAGCCAATCAATCACTGGAAAATGAATTTGGGAGGGGGCGGAACTAGCTCTAATTTTTGTGGTGCTATTTGGCGCTTGATCTAAAGATGCTAGCGCTAGATCAGAAGCCTGCTTTTAGTTTACACGGTGCTTAGTAAGTTAATGTACAATCCTTTGAAATATTGGAAACAATATCCAAAACTACAATGGTACCAGAAAAAATATTCGTGGCGCTTGCAGGCGCAATGTATAGGGATTTTATAGCCAGAGTTTAAGATCCATTGGAAGCATTTGCAGTGCCACGGGAAAATATTTGTAACCCCATAAAATCCAAGGGAAGGTGACGCCAGCTCTAATTTTTGTGGGGCTAGATCTAGGGGTTATAGCACTAGGTTTTCAGATGAATATCTCTAATTTGTGGTGATAGCGTTAATTACCACTTTACACAATGAATAGTAAAAATACTTGAAACCAAAATGGCACTAGCGTAAAGAATTGTGGCGCTAGGTAAGGCAAATTTAGCGCTTGATTTTGAGAACAATAATTGTTCTCAAACACTTACAATTATTGCAAGTGTTTGCGGTGCAATATCAACGTACCGTTTGATGACAAATTTTATCGTAGACTCATATATAAATTTCAACATTTCACTTGCGAGAAACCATTTTCAACTTTATTTTCATGATAGGCGCCATATTGAATTTTACAACAGTTTATCTTAACTCGGAGAAATAATTCAGTAATTAGCTTCAAAGGCAATAAAAATTTATTATTTTTGATAAACATAGCACCCCCGCATTTTAAAAATAAAAAACGAGCTACATAGAAGAATAAAATGATTTTAATAATATATCGAGCTCACATAAATTAATACCAAAGTGAGAACCAATGAAATTAGATTGTATGGAATATTAATTCCTAACATCAAGACACTGACCTATAGGTACAAAATATGTCAACATCTTAAAAGAATCATGCAGTAAGAGTATTGGATTACGAGGCCTATATAATTACAATTGTAATAAAATATATTACAGTTAACATAAAACGAGTAACAGTGCCTGTAATTCTGACATCACAGAAGTATATAATTTCAGAGATCTCTTTGCTACGATCTATTTCAAGATTTTATGTTATATATATATTTTCTTCTTATGTAAAATATTCAATTGTCAAAGTATAATTAAACAGGGTCTTTCAACGAAAATTTGACGCCCCTGATAATTATAAAACAAAAAAAAAAAAATAGAATTCGCCGAGATCCGTCGATTTTTGTTGTTGGGTGGAGCATTTTTGACAGTCAAGCCAACTTGATATGTTCATCCCCCTAACCGCTAGCAACCCTAACTTTAAAATTTCAAATGGAACTACCCCACTTCAAACACATCATTTTAAAGCCCTTTAAATCGATTGAGATTTGGAGATTGGCTAAAAACGAAAAGTTGATAAACCGACATTCGCTTACTAATTTGTACAGTCATGCACACTAATAATAAATTTTTTATCAACTACACAACCACATCACTTTTTTTGATGCGTATTCTAGTGAATATGGTCCTATGTGTGCTATTTTCTAGGCACACATCCATTTTCTTAGAAAATTCAAACATTATCTCTTCTTAAATAACAAAAAAGTAACTGCGGTTTTTTGCTTGTGACCACCAAATCGTGAGTTTCAGTCTTCTGTTGTTGTTGTTGAAAGTGTAAATGTGTTTTCAAAATGGTTTATTCCATCGCAAAAAGAGTAGAAATTGATTTTTGAAATTGAGCAATTTGGTATCGAAATTACGATTGCGCTAAAGCACAGCACAAATTTTTAATGCTAATTATCCAGAAAAAAAATATAAGCCATCAGTACGTTAAACAACTGATGGATAAGATTTTTTCAACGGGTTCGCTTCTAAACATGAAACTCGAAGTAAATCGCCCAGTTTGAAATGAAGCGTTGAAGTGACACTTTTGGGACAGTTGCAGATGAACGATAATCAGTCGATCAAAGCGGTGTCTGAAGCTTCTGGGATATCCAGTTCAAGTGTTGATTAAAATTTGAAAAAATACAAGATTTATCCATTTAAGATGATGCTGGTTCAAGAGTTACATGAATATTATTTTGATCGTCGTACCCAAATTTGCGAACATTTTAGTGAGCAACTTCTTCTGAACACTGAACCCAAATCTTCTCTACAATACGTGTTTTCAGACGAATCTACATTTATGTTGAATGGCGAAGTGAATAGACACAATTGTCGCTATTGGAGTGATACTAATCCTCATTTAATCGTGGAATTTCATACTCAGACTCCTCAAAAATTTAATGTTTGTGTTGAAATTTTGGGCAACCATCTTGTTAGACCGTTTTTTATTTAAGAAAATCTCGATGAGAACACCTATTTACAATTATTGGAAGACACGAGTGACCCTATGATAACAGAAATTTTAGAGAGTGACGACAATTTAATAGAAAATGAAATAATTTTCCCTCACTATGCTGTTGCTGTGCGGTAATTTTTGGATCACCATTTCCCAGAGCATTGAATTAGTAGAAGAGGTTCCATCGAATAGCTATCAAGATCACCTGCTCTATCACCATTGGACTTTTTCCTGTGGGGCCATTTGAAATCGCGAGTGTACGCCACGCAGCCTGAAACTCTAGAGGTGTTGCGTTAGAGAATTGTGGAAGAATGCCGATTAATAACACCGGATGTCTTTAGTAATGTTCGAACAGAATTTGAAAACAGACAGTATTATTGTTTAGAAGTTAACGGGGGTCATTTTGAGCAATAATTGAATAAAAATTCGACGCATCAAAAAAGTAATGTGGTTGTGTCGAAGATAAAAAGCTTATTATTAGTAGGCATTTCTGTAGGAATTAGTACGCTAATGTTGGTTTATTAACTTTTAGTTTTTAACCAATAACTCTGTTAAATCTCAAACGATTTCCAAAAACGATGCATCAGTGCATTCGCAATGGAAAGGGCTTTAAAATGATGTGTTAGAAGTAGGGTTGTTCCATTTGAAATTTTAATGTTGTGGTTGCTAGGGATTAGGGGGAAGAACATATCAAGTTGACTTGACATTTTTGCCAACCCTGAAACTATTATTTTGTAAAAGGGGAACTAGTGTAGTAGTACATACTATTATTACCTATTTATTAGTTTTTGAAATGACACAGTATGTAATTGCACATTATGAATAATTTGTATTAGGTAGCCTTAAATTTAAATTGGCAGTAAGTAGGGGTAGTAATAGTATATAAAGACATCCAAAGATGCTGTTGGACTATTTTTTTGCACACTATCTTAGCAAAATAAATTAAAAGTGTAAAAACTGTATCTATGTTTGAAATATACTGAGGGAATTAAAATACAATACCAGAATACAAAAATATTATACCGCAATTGAATTCGTGAATAATATTTTCGTGATAAATTTTTAGTAATAGTAGTGTTAGGTTAATGAAACAGTTGATGTCTAGTAGTATTAGTGTGGCAAAGGGTGACAGGGTGAGGTATTAGTGTCGCAAAGTTCTAAGAAGATATAAAGCAATTATTAACTACAGTTGTATAGGCAGCCTTAACCTCCGCATGTTTTAAAATTATTTTTAGCGGATACAGGGTTTTATCGGGTTATACAGGATCGTTAAGAAGATATCGGGTCGATGGCTCAGACTTTAGTGTTTCAATCACTCAACCCAGGGGTCGTAGGTTCGAATCCCCATTCAGCCGGATAATTTTTTCAATTATCTACTCATATATTAAGGCTTGTTCACAGGTATGGGTTGACGATCTTGGCGATGGCCTAGGATGGAAAGAATGTCGCCTTGGTGTTAATGTGAATGATTAACATGGGTTGATGTTTCATTGTCATCCTAATGAATGAGGTTTCCCTCATTCTAGCACTGAATGGCGGTCTGCTGAATAATAATATGCCCCCCCCCTCTCTCACCCAAGTCTAAGAAAGACTTCCGGTTATTCTTTCTGATTAGAATGAGGGGGGTAGAGATATTGTTACTATTATTGATATTATCATTATATGCATTTTATACCGACACAGCAATTAAATAAATACCTATCTAATAACCAATGAATATTTAATTACTTAAAGATACGGTCTAGTTTTGATTTTAATTGAAACTTGATTCAGCGAATTTATTTTTATACAGGTTGTCAAACACGATTCTATGATTTTTTCAATTTTTTTGACGGACACTCATATTTGTTTCATATCAGTTTGTCATCTGTCATTTGCAGACAAATGTTACATTTATGATAAATTTACATTTATTTTTAACGATTAATTACTAAAAATGAATAAGGTAGGTAGGTGAAGAAAAACGTTGAAAAAAATTTTGTTTCAAAACAATCAATTAATTACTTGAATCAATTGAGTAGGTAGTTGAAAAGAAAACTATAGAACCCAAAAAGTGGAGTGATATGCTGGAAACAAAAAGAAGCCAGTTTTAATCACGAATTGCAATAATTTACATAAATAAATGTTGATAGTACAATAAGTACAATATCTTGTATCTTTTCTATACAATTTTCGACAGTATAAAAGCGTATACAAAACCATACCGAACCCATTCTTGAAAATAGTTTGATATATGTTTAAATATTTCCAGTTTTCTAGCATTCTCATCACTACGGTATGCATTTATTTCATAATCCATTATAACAACTTATATGGAAAATGCACAGACTTACTGAACATAAACACAAGACCTATTTAGTTATATTTAACTTTGACATTTCTAGTTAACTCTACTTCATCTACGGGTTAATTTAACTCTGAGTTAACTTTAAGCTGGAAAGTAAGTGGCACTTGAAAAACAGATTTTGATAAATAACCCAGAGTTAACTTTAACTTGTGAGTTAACTCTATATTGAAAAACTGGGCTTAAGAAGGTTGGACCACGGACCACTTTCGTGGGTTTTCCTTATTATTATTAGAGAATATTAAATATGAAAAAAATTATTTATTTTACATGATTTTCGCAAACATGTTAGAAATCAGTAGACTAGTAGGTTTTTTAACATTTCTACTGAAGCATTTTTTTGAATCTGTGGTTCTATATAATATTGCGTTAAAAATAAATTTGTTGTAAACACTTAATTAAGTGCAACTAATCGGAGTTGTAGTAATACCTAAATAGGAAAGTTTCTAGATCATTTTTTATATTACACATTATTTCCTATCTTCTTATTACAGATATATAGAAATTATTTCCTATAACTCGTTTGTTAAAGTTACATATTTACAAAATGATTTCGACATTAATTATTATGAGACATTGGAATATTTTTACTGGCGCATTCGGCAAAATTGTTAGTTTTCTATTTGTAATATCAGCATCACTGCTAATTCCTAACTAATATTTTCCTTTTTTTAACATTTGCCCTGCATGCAAATCAAAATATAAAAAAAGAAAATTAAAAATCAGTTGTAGCCATTTCATGCTATTTTAATTCTTTAATTTCGAATAGTATTCAGTAAATTTTCTTGAGAATATTCCATTTTCAAATCAACACAATTATGTTGTGATAGAACTATACATGAACATATTTCATTCTCATTTTATTTAGATTTTACTATACACTGTGTCCATTTAGCAATCCGTTCTTCTGTTATAGCTTTATCATTACTGACACACAAAATCTGACCAGGTAGACCCAGATAATAGACCAGAAACCAATTCCTTGTGAAATTATTATTTTATGACATTGAGGTTTGGTAGTGTTAAATTGTAAATCAATGTTTTACTTTCGTATTATTTCTTGTTTTAAAATAGCAGATTTGAATGTGGTACTGTATACAAGGTGATTCACGGTGGATGGAGTATTACAAGTATATGAATAACGCGTCAACCAATCGTTTTGAAAATTTGGTTAAAACGGTAACCTGACATGCTCTATCGGTCTAAAATATTTTCGAGAGTCCAGTGTTCCCCGTTGTACATAAAACTGGCAACGTCTTCGTTAATTTAAATCGGATACAATGCATATTTTTTATTTTTTAATTCTACATCAATTTCTGAGTAACATTTATTATTTTATTTTATAAAAATAATAATAATAATAATAATAATAATAATAATAATAATAATAATAATAATAATAATAATAATAATAACAATAATAAGACACAAGAAGAGCTGCGGCAACTCGACATAGGTGCAAACAAAATGATGCAACTCAATAGGAGTTTGCATCTTAGGTCGTCCGTTCCACGGTCGTACTTCTCAAGACATCCGGAAGGCCGTAAACGTTTGAGTTTGGAGTATTTGCACAACATAATGGTATTGGATGGAGGCTGCAAGGTAATCAGGAGTTCGGATCCCCTCCTCTGCATGGTCCAGGACCATGAAAATGCAGGGGTCGGAGCATTTCTATTTAAGGCAGCACGAAGAGCAGCTGAAGAAGTCGGTCTCATCTTCCATGCTGAACGGGGTAACCCATACTCTGTCACGGAGTTAGGACCCGTTCAGTTGAAATCCCAAGGTAAAGCTGCAGAAGGCCGTAATCCTCTACAGCTGCATAAGGATAAGCCTTTGCACGGTGTCTTCTATACGAGCCTTGAAGACCATGGCTTATCCGAAAGGCTGACCTTTGCTCTTTTAAGGTCAGCGGGACTTAAGTCGGAGACCGAGGGATTCATAATGGCTTGCCAGGATGGTGTATTTAACACCCTCGTCTATCAAAGCCGTGTCATGGGTATGGAGGTCCCTAATGTCAACTCCAGGGCCTGTCATAGGGCGCCGGAGACAATTATGCATCTGCTCTCCGTTTGTCCGGCATATGCAGTCTCAGTCTATACCTATCCATAGACACAATGCGACTTTACGAGTGCTTTACTACTTTCTACAGCATTCGTGCGAGATAGACAAACACCAGTGCTGCCATACGCTCCGGAAGATATTAAGTCCGTTGTGGGGAATAAGTGCCGAATGTATTGGAGCTACTTATTTCCCACGCTCAGGCAGATTCCAGCCAATAATCCTGATGTAGTCCTCCTCGACCACCAGCTCAAGGCAATGTATGTCATCGAGCACTCGGCTCCTGCCGAGACCAACATTGTTTTGAAACAGGAGGAGAAATGGACGAAATATTGAGACCTTCTCTTCGAACTCCGCAGACTCCATCCAGAATATACTATGAAGCTGGTAGTACTGATAATAGGAACCCTCGGTGGAGCAAGAGATACACTGCTTTCGGAACAGAAGATCATACCGGTATGCCGAAATTTGGCAGATCTTCTAGCCGGCAGAATGCAGAAGGCGGTCATTCTGGTTTCATTAAGTCTACGCAGGGCATACGATTCCCGGACTCAGTAGTTATTAACCCCACGGACGTGAGGAGTCGCTACTGATAACCATCAGTGACCGACCTTGAGAATCGGAGCCGGTGAACCGGTCGACTGGATTTTAACAAAAAAATATAATAATAATAATAATAATAATAATAATAATAATAATAATAATAATAATAATAATAATAATAATAGATATAGAGAATTGCCTATGTTTCCATGAAGGAATGAGTAATATTTATCTAAATTTTGTCAAATTAGAACATTAAAATGAAATATGCACATAAGATTATATACCTATTTAGTACAAATGTGTAATAATATAATAATATTCCACGAAAAAGAGCACTGTTTATCAGAACACCAGAATTCAGTATTTTAAAATGATGGTTTTCAATCTGAAAAGAAATTATTTGCAAACGAAGATAATATTTCACAAATATTCCAAAAAGTTGTAATCTCAACCCTTGCAATGCATATACTATAAAAGATAATTTAATTTTGCGTAACCTCAAATAAGAAATTCAGTGTGTTTAAAGTTGTCAAAACATAACATGAAAAATAGAACATCGGTCAGATATACATATAATATATATCGTGTTCTTTCCACTTCTCAAAAAGTATATGGGGATTTCCAATATGTAAAAAGTCATAAAAGTTCTGAGTGTCTCCGCATTCTTCCCAAAAAATCCAAAAGTATACAGTTTTACATTTCATATTAAAAGAAATTGATTACAGTAGAGAACTCTCTGACCACCATGTATATATGTCATTATTTTGAAATAATGTAAAAAAGACATAAAAAACTTTGAAGGTCCTTTCTAAACAATTTTCAAAGAGCTTCGAAACCGTTCTGAACAATTTAAATGGTTAAATTCTAAATTAGTTTTCTCTTTTTAGTGGATCTTGTGCGATAACTCTCTAATATAATTGTAAGGTTAGTATTAAACTTAATTCTGGGCCAATTAGAATAAAAGAAACATATTAAGGCTGCCTAGAAAACCACGTAAAAATCAATCATTGTTCCAAAGCAGCAACGTTGAAATTCATTTTCTCGTAAATGCTATTAAATTATAAATAGATTAATCGTTTACTTGTATTTCTAAATCAACGTCAAGAATAATAAGAGCTTTAATGTATGTGGTTCGTGTCTTGTATTTTTTTTTACCAACTGTTATTTGCATTAAAAGGATATTAATCCATTACTCCCAGAAAGCATCGAAAATTAGCTAAATGAAGACGGTAACCTGCTAATTAATGAAGTAGAACTAATGTTCCAGCAAGATGGTGCCCCGCAGCACTACATTTTGCCAGCAGTGGAATGATTAGATAATTGGTTTTCAAATAAATGGATAGGCAGGAGAAGTTTCATAGAATGGTCTGCTCGTTGCCCCTACTTAAACCCCCTGGATTTTTCCTGTGCGAGAAAACCAATAACTTGACAATTCAGAAACATGTTCCGGCAAACTTTTGTGAAAGTACGATCAGAATTTGGGTAAATACACGTGGAAATTGGAAACGACTCACCTAAAACTATAGTCATTTTTGTATGGTTATATTTTCTAAACGCTTTTATCAATTTGACTAATTTTTTTTTTATTTCATTAAGGCATTATTGGACTGTAATGTAGGGTAGGTCAATTGTCATATAACATGGTTAAAGAATATCTACAGGGTGATGTGTAGGAACATGTTTTTTACCAAAATGTAAGCAGATATCTGGGATGCACGGAAAGTGGGGAAACAACTTTTATTGTGTCAAAAGATAGTTTTATTTGTGCTAAAAAAATGTTTTTTAAAAATCCTGTCTACCTAGATTGGTTTCCAAATTATAGCAGTTTTTGTAAACCATTGCATTTGTGACTGATCACAGGTGCCGATTTTTTAAAATAAAACAAGTTGGCTTTGAAATGAAAATCGATCCTGTCACCTGTCAGGATGATCTTATGAAATTATAAGAGTTCGTGGAGGCCCCACCAGATATTAGTCCTATATATATTTTTTTTTGTAACATTTCTAGTTCATGTTTTTTTGATTTTATTAATAAATAAGAACTTAAATTTTGTATATGATTCTTTAATTAAGCCAACTTATTTTATTTTAAAAAATCGGCACCTGTGATCAGTCACAAATGCAATGGTTTACAAAAACCGCTATAATTTGGAAACCAATCTAGGTAGAAAGGATTTTCAAAAAATATTTTTTTTAGCACAAATAAAAATATCTTTTGACACAATAAAATTTTTTCCCCATTTTGCGTGCATCCCAAATATCTGCTTATATTTTGGTAAAAAAACACGTTCCTACACATCATCCTGTACATATTCTATAACCGTGTTATATGACAACTGACCTAACCTACATTACAGCCCAGTTTGGCTTAATAAAATAAAAAAAAATTTGGTAAAACTGATAAAACCCTTTAGAAAATATAACCGTACAACAATGACTATAGTTTTAGGTGAGTCGTTTCCAATTTCCACGAGTGTTCGCTGTCTTGTCACAAATGGTTCACACTTTGAGAACTTGACCAAGTAAATGAATACTTTCCCACAGCTCACAAGGTAATTTTAGATTAATACATTTTAATATTAACTTCTTAGCAATTAATAATGAAATAAATAAAGAATTGTAATTTTTCTATTTTTTCTAATTGTTATTTTAAAAAACAAAGTAAGATAGTTGTATGTTAAATTAAATACGGTTTACAAGGGGGTAATAGTTGTTAAGATTTTAATTCTGGAGTTGCTGTGTGTCTGGGGGATTAATCTATTATAATTTTGTATGTATCAAAAACATCCCCCTTAGATAACAAAATAGACGGATTTTTTAAATTTTTCATAGGAAAAAAAATACTGGTGGTGGGGAATTTTCAAATTAACACTGTGTATATACGATATAATACATTATAATACTTATCAATGCATCATGTATCATACATATACGGAAAATCAATGGTCTTAACATTAATTATGTGGATAAGGTCTCAAAATAATATAAGCCGTCACTTTGCGATAATCAATCATGATGCTATATTAAAACATATATTACCGTCGGTATTTTATTGTAACTAATGTTAATGCAATTTCTACAAGTTAACTTGTGATTTTTAAACTATTAGTTACATTATAGATTGCCACAATATTTAATTAAGAGCGTCAATTTGTCATCTAAAAATAAATCAAAGAGAATGACCTCTCAAGAAAACGCATCGAGAAGTAGCTGCACCTGACGGACGCATCTATTTTAATACAGATTTAAATTTAGACGTCGCGGGTTTAACTGGATGTTAGTTGACCCTGGTGTTAAACATTGTTTATACTGGAAGTTATAATGATTTTTCTGTCTCGCACTCAAGTTAGTCACTTATTTATTGCCATTGTAGCGTATATGTATCCGTAATACATATGCAATCAAATACTATTGAAGCTGATTCGCAAATTGTGTACAATTTGCTTGATATATTTGTTGACATCAGCGTTCAGACTGGTCATAAATTGTTTATACTTCAGTTTCACTTAGCTGCAGACAGAGAATTTGTATTTTTGGAACAATTCACACAATCGATCTGATGTATTGGCACTATTTGCTGTATTACGAGTGTAACGCTGATTGAAATAATGAATACCTACTCCTTCAATGATGTGTGTAGTCACACATACCAATTTACTTTACCAATAAAAGAAATGAGTGAAAAGTAGAAGTTCAAAAAATAATACCAGTATAAAAAATATGAATTTTCTAATGGTTAAAAAACTATTGGAGATGATATTCATAGTTTCTTTTGGGATTACACCACCTGTAAAATAACAAAAAAGGAGGAAACTAGAAGCATACAAATTAAATATTTAAAGTGTAGTATCAAGGCAAACTTTTAAAGTTTGTCCCAAAAAACCACTGTACCCTATTGGAGATATTTAATCCGTTTTGGTGCACAGTGTAAGAGCAAATTGTGCCATTACACACGATAGTTATCAAACATTCTATATGTAATAAAATTATGGTTTTTAGGGGCAATCTTTAGAAGTTTGCCTTAATACTGCACTTTCAATATTTAATTTGTATTCTTCTGGTTTCCTGCTTTTTGTTATTTTACGGGTGGTCTAATCCCAAAAGACACTATGAATCATGAAAACGCACCACAAATAAGTTACAGACATTATAAGCTATTGGAGATATTTAATCCGTTTTGGTGCACAGTGTAAGAGCAAATTGTGCCATTAAATACGATAGTTATCAAACATTCTATGCGTTCAGGGGCGTAGATATGAGTGGTTCTGCATTAAATTTAATGAAAAAAGTTGTACCATCTTATAAAATATTAAAATTGATGGCGCTATGGTTTCATGGCAACTTCAACTGATTTATTTCGTGTTAGTATTAAAATACAACTTTAATTTTTCCAGATAGAAAATAATAGTTAGAGTGACAACAAATGGGGACCTATGTATCAACAACATTACCGTTTCCTCAAAGGCATAAAGAAAGGTAAAATAAAACCCTTATATTTTTACAAACATTAAATAACGTTCCCGATCGCCTAAAGAAAATCTCGCATCTTTCTTTTGATTCTAGAATCTCTCTTTGAATTCAAGTGATCTTCAGAATTTGTTTATTTAAAATTAGATCACCTTGTATGCACGTTGTGTGTCGGAAGTGGAAGAAGCCACAAGTATTTTAAAGTCATATTATATAAAACTGGCTGAACAACTGTTACATTGAAGCTAATTTTGGTAAATTGAATTCAATCAAATTATCTCAGGTCCTGATTGTTATTCAGATTACAGATCAGATGTCACATAAGATGATCAGCTGATTTCATCCATATTATTTTCAGATAATACCTGTTACCATTTATTTATGAATTTAAAGAGCGTGTGCTCATGTAAATTGAACTTCCGCCGGACCTGATAGTAACTTTTCTATTTTAAATGGAATATCATGCTTGCAGAAGTAGCAGACAACTCATTTCTACAAGCAAATTTTAGGTACAAGTCAATTGATTATAGAAAAATTGACATGTCGCAGAACGAGCTGCCTCTGAACCCAAAGACCAAGACTCTAAACTTGGAGCTACTGACTCGATTGACTCGAACTATAAATTAATTGTTATGTAATTGAATATACACTGTGTCCAAAACTCGATGGTAATGTATTGTTATCTCAGTTATTATAAGAAATACAGAAACGGTCAAATTAAAGAGGTTTTGTGGAATTTTATGCTGATTTCAAATATTATGCTGATGTCTTCATAATGTGCAAGTCTAAAACTTGTCAAATAAACGCCTACAGTGTTATTGAAGAAAAAATAAATCGGCAGTTTTTGGTTTTTTCCAAGTATCGTGAAAACTAAAAAAGGCAGAATAAAATGATAATATATGATAACACGATAACATATTTGAAATCAGCATAAAATTCTTCAAAACTTCTTCTAATTTAGCTTTTCTGTATCTCTTATAATAACTTAGATAGCAATACATTACCATCGAATTTTGGACACAGTATATAAATGAATATTAAGGTGGGCTTAAGGTAGGACATATCGGAATACAACGTTCTCTCATGAACCTAGGTACTGACCAAGGTCCTAAGACTGTAATGCACTACTGATGTATTTAATGATTAGTGATTTGATTTCATACTATGTAAAGATTCACTATATAGGAAAAAACACAAAATTGACAAAATAAGAAATATGGAAAATACGAAAAATATAAAAAATTGGATTTAAATAAACTCTTAACAACTACTTAGGTTATTGCTATTATTAACTTATAATGTATTCGTTACAAAGAATGGCAAACGTACATCTAAATTCAAATAAATATTTCCTATTTACTTGTTCCTATTGCTTTCTTTTCTTTATAAAAAATCACAGAGGCAAAAAATTGCATTGGCAATAACATGTAAATTCTAGTTGAGCATTGTACTTATTTGAAATTAAGAACAGCGAAATTGCAACCAAATGTGCAACCACGAAATAAAATATGTAGCTAAAAGTGTATGCAGTTTCACCGCATATGTGAAAAATACCCCTAATACCAAATAACACAGATTTCGCCAGATAGATTTAGAAAGAGTACCTACCAAATGTTCACCATAGTAATGGGATAAAACCGAGGATAAAACTATGCAGTATAGGATGGGAAAAAGACACAGTCAATGGAATTTCTGCATGGAGGGACTGTTTTCACAATTTATTTTCCCAACTGAAAGGTACACACAAAAAATAGAAACATGCGTAACCTTATTCAGTTCTATACAATAATAAATACTATAGATGAGATGTGAGGGATGTCCTAATAACATTATTTGACTATAAAATGAATATATTATGAGAAATATTTAAAAAATACTCCGTGTGGGAGCGTGGGAAAGTGTTTTCTTATTCATTTCATTTCATTCATTTCATAACATTCGTACTTTGTAACTTACTTGGATAGATATAAATATAGTTTGTTGGATTAATGGCGTATCAAATTTTATAATGGTTTAAGTAGTTTTTGTATAAAATTGTTATTGCTATTCACGGTTTCTATAAATTTACCAGGTATACATTTAAGAAATTAAGGTAAAAATGAGAACATACTTCTGGAAGTATGTATTTTGATGGTTAGTAACAGAAACAAAAGCAATGCATCAGTAGCTTTTCTGCTTCGTTGCATGAATTCTAAATACGCTAACCGCGGTTTTAAGCATGAAATTTTTAATATATTACCGCAAATAGTTTAATTATCCCAGACAATTATTGCACTTACTTGTTTTTGTAAATAAATTTTTAACATTCTTTACTTTATATAATTGCAATAAAGTTCTGACTTAATTTCTTGATTCAATAAACTGATATCAAAAAATATATTCATTAAGAAACTTTGTCTTAAAACCCAATAATTTAAGGGTAAGTAGGTATCAGTATTATCAGTATACTGGTTAAATATAGGGTTGGGTAAACCCAAACGGAAAGTAATAAGGTTTGGCTTGATTTTTGGTCATGTAATTTTGCCATAATAACATAAAATAAAAATATAATTTTCATATTCAATTAAAATAAATCTTTTATTTGCAATTTCCTAAGTGAATGTTAAAATAGACTAGCCTGTATACTATCACATTATTTTTTAAATCCTTTTTCACTTAAAATAAAATATCACTTCTTATGTTTTGATTGCTATGGCATTTAATATCATTAAAATTTCTGCTGATTCAGATGTTACTCATAAAAGCCTCAAAATAATTGTTATCTATCAAAAGTCACTTTACTGATAATTCTGCAGTTTTCTGCTTCGAAATACTTCGTATTTCGTATATACGTAAGTACTTCAAAATGGCGAAACAAATGAAAGTGAACTTTACTCATGATGATTGGATGCGGAGACAGGGCGTCGATCTTCTTAGGAAGCAAGTGGCCTCTTCAACAACAGCTTTCCTAATAGAAATCCGATTTCAAAATCTACGGCATATAGAACTTTTCGCAATTTTAATATTATGGGGAACGTTAAGAATTTACCAAAACGTGGCCCGTCTGAAAACAGTGGCAATGCAAAATACTTCTAGCGATTGAAGATGAACCTAAAAATGCCAATTCCGAGACTTACGTTAGAAACTGTTACTGAGAGATCCGTCCGAAGAATAATAAAGACAAATAAATGCATCCTTAAGTTAGTCGTCTTCACAGGAATTTTCGAAACTCCGATAGTCTAAAAATCGTAAAAGATCCAAAAGTTCTATTTCATAGATTCAGTGGCTGAGAATGATAGTCAGAATGTAGAAAAATCCACAAACACCAACTTCAACGTTGTGAGTAAATCATATGGAACTATATTCATTTTATTAATGTATTTTTTTTATATTAGAAAAACCACATTGTATAAAATTATAACCATTTTAGGCACTCTACTTTAATGATTGGATTCAATCGCATTATGAGGATTGAATCTGATCAATAAGCTAGGGGTACCATCTTATAGTAGCTGGTTCCCTCCGAAGTTTCCCTCAGGATAGCTGGCGCTCGTCGTGCACGAGTTTCATCCGGTAAAGCGAATGATTAGAGGCATTGGGGTCGAAACGACCTCAACCTATTCTCAAACTTTAAATGGGTGAGATCTCTGGCTTGCTCGAACTCATGATGCCGCGAGACACGAATCAGAGTGCCAAGTGGACCATTTTTGGTAAGCAGAACTGGCGCTGCGGGATGAACCAAACGCCGAGTTAAAGCGCCTCATCATAACCGCCACAGTCAAAATTTGATACACCCTGTACAATATGGTTTTCTAGATGTAATATATGCAAAAAACATATATTAAGACGCATAGAATTCCATATGAGATACTGGTATTTTTAGATTTTTTAATGCAGATTTTCAGAAAATAACCTGTAACTTTTTTTGTAGAACAAAAATACAAAGGGCACTAGACAAAAGAACCAAAGAGACTAAATCCCATTATGATGATAGTTCTGAAATTACTATAGCAGTAGGTGCAGACAGCTGAAATTTAACAGTTTTATATCGCACTTTTCAACACCCTGTATAACCCTTTAGAATTTTTTATTAAAATAGGCTAATAAAAAAAGACAAAGAAAATTGTTATGCCCAATAATTCTATAGGGCTAGGTCTATTTTTTCCAAAAGGAAAAAATTTCTAACAATAAATTAATACAATTCTACTCATATCTTTGTATTTCCATAAAAAACGAGTAAAAACATAGAACAACAACCACAAATTTCTCAGAAGATTAACGTTTGGATCTTCGTTGGATCTCACATGGAAATACATATCTAGAATTATTAGAAAACTAGATGGTTAATCCAAGAAGAAATCCTGGTAAAACATTTGATAATGTTTGGTTCCAACAGGCTGGCACGCCTGCATACTTAGTGGCTTAGTTCGAAACCTTATAAATTTTACAGATGTTTAGGAAGGAGATGTGAGATTGAGTAGCCGCCAAGATCTCCTGATTTAACACCACTTAAACATTTTTAACAGTAGATAAACTATAAAATTGTACGTAAAAAATATTTATTGCGGCTTATCATTGCAATAATTTGTATTATTTCGATATTTTAGTAATTTCGTATTAATTTTAAAAACTAATTTCTTTTTGTTGATTATCTCAAAACACTTCATATAAGTACTTAGACAGTATTAATTTATTCTTAAAAAGTTTTCCCTCTCGAATAAAACATATTTCTTAATAACTAACTACCGAATGGTCGTTACTTGAACGAATTGAATAATCTGCAATTTGCGTCAAAATATTTAATCATTAAATTAAGGTGCAACACAATATGGGATGCCATTTAAAAATTTGGGAGTGCTACATCCCTGGGAGTCTCGGAAGGGGAGGAGGAGTCCACTATCACTCCAAAATATAGGACCCGACCTTATGACAATCCCTCAATTTAGAATTTTTTGACGATTTCTACACGATATTTAATGTTTATAAGGAAAATAATGTTGTTATTGTTATCGATGCGCCATAAAATTATTATATGCATGTGAAACTAAAGGCATTAACATTTAAGAAAGAGGTAAATTTTAACACGTTTTTATATAATCCGGTCCTGTGCTGTAAGCTGACCACAAGTTTCTTAAACGAAACGGGTTCAGTATGTCTGGATATGGATTGTCTAGCACATTTATGAGATATGCAAGGTCAACCATTATCTACATTTATAAACCAGAGAGAAAATGATGAACAACTTTATATGATAATTAGTGTTTAAAAATAGTTTTGCATAATTTTGAAATGTTTAATCGTTTGTTTGGGTTTCTTCTTTATTTGACTAATAAACAAACAAATGCACTTGTAAATGTTAATTCTGTTAATTTACGTTCACTTTTGCTCTTTGTGCTTTTACAAAGACGCTCACAGTTGCTGGTCAGTTGTTTTGTTTAAAGTATGGCGTATAAATTTAAAGATAAAAAATGATGTTACATTTTACTTTTGTTTAAAAAATTGAAGATGTGACATTACATTGTAGGGAACAGAGTGACTGCAAATTATGGAAGTATAGGAAAAATAATTTATTTAATTATTAGACCTATTTGATGGTAAAGAAGTAATAATACGAAGAAGGCAACTCTATCTCTGACTGTGGCTTGGTATATATTGGAAGTTTATGGCTACTTCATTTACTTGCACATTTGGGTTATATCCATATAGACCTTAGGGTTGCCACATGACCGGGATTTTCTGAGATTGTCTCGGAATTGGCTATGTTCTCCCGGATCCCAGATTTGCGCTTTTAAGTCCAGGAAAATAACAATCATTGGAACGCAAAAATCTTCGAATGGATCTTGTAAAGATCCTGTTCCAAATTTTTAAAAATTTTTGATGTGCCTAAAGGATTACATTTATTGAAGGCAGCAAACAGTTTATAATAGGAACAAGTTGCATTAGGTAAAATAAAAAGTATTCTGTCTCATTTTTTTTATTGTCACTTAAATGAATAAATGAAACGTATATTTTTTTTTCAGGATTGGTCATATGTCATCATCCCTTCTGTAGACCAAAACAACTGATCAGGGAATATTTTTATGTTTGTTTTTTTTAATATTTATTATTTAAGATACCTGCTTAACTGCGTAACCTGTCTTGTTTTCAAATAAATGTCAAGAACGCTTTTTAAGTTTCGTTATATGTAAAGGTTTACTATATAAAGTTAATAGGTAAACAAATACATATTTTTTCGTGCTTCGTGCTAAATCATCATGAACCGGGGGGTCCCCAGAATTGAACTCTTCAAATGTGGCAACCCTAATAGACCTAGCCGGTAATGTAACATTTAAAATGTCATACATCTTTGCTAAGCCTCTTGGCATATTCTTCACTATGCAGCAGATCACAAATAAAAAAGGTCACTGAAGCTGAACCGGCGAGTACTTCAAACATTGAATAATCCTTGTACAATAAAAAACCGGAAACATGTAATTTTGTAGTTGCTTTAGTAACTAATAATTAGCATGAGAATAATTCCAATACTTCCATAGACTGGTTAAACCAGTAGTTAAACTGAGATGAGTAAGGAGAAAAAAGGAACCTCAGATGATTCCATGAATAAAATGGGATACAAGGAAGACCGAAAGAACAGAAAAAAGGAAAAGAATACACAATTTTAAAATTGGGCATATGGGATATAGCGAAAATGATAATTATTGACAATTTTTCATAAAATCCAGTGCTTTCCAATTATTCCAAGGTCCTAACACTATTAATTATATCGTATATTTACATTCATGAAAAGACGTTAAAGACGTTACGTAAAAAAGATATTATTGCTAACACTATGTCCTATTTACACCTAAACTATTGTTCCGGTTCCGTGAATCGTTGCGACGGCTTACTGAACCGTCGCGACGGATCAGTGAACCGTCGAATATTTAAAATTTATTTTGTATGCCATATTATTCAAAATCTCGGTATGAAGGGCCGCGTTCCCGCGAAAAGACCACGCATCTTCTATTTCTAATACTCTTTTGTCTATATCTCCGGTTCCAAAAGGGATATCGACATGCTACTTTCACCATTTTTTCCTATTCTTATTGCCTTTTCAGATAGGCTAAGAATGACATATGCTACCGTTAGAAATTTTGGAAAAAAATTGGAAAATATATCAATTTTCAGAAAATTACAAAAAAAATAAGTTTTTCTAGTTGTCCATGCATGTTGCGCCTCTAGCGACAGAGATAGGAACTTGAAAATAATTTCCAGCACTTTTTCTGGTCCACTTTTGCAGTTTAATTTTTTCCCCGATGCTCTACGATTACCATTCCCGAGATATGGTCGACGTCCTTTCTTATTTGGACATCCTATACATATACAATAATATGTAATATGTAATATGTAGGTAATACACATGTTTTTTTATTGACTCTGCGGTTGGAGAATACATATTCCTACAAATTTATACAAAAAAATATCTGATTGACTAAAGAAGAATTATTAAAAAACGGGAAATTGTTTGTCCTTCCAGTTTGAATATGAATGATGATAATTGTAACAAATAATGTAAATAATTTATACTTGTCAAGCACTATCTCATACATCCTGTATATTGAGTGACTATAACAGATGTTAATGCCCCAGCAATATCTACAATCTAAAAGGTCTACAATATCGACATTCTTTAATTAATTTTTTTATTTTTCTAAATTAAATAAAAATATATAATACATAAATTAATAATTAAAAGAATATGCAAGAACATTGTACCTAAAGTATTTAAATAAATTCAGTAATTAAAAGTAATACACTTATATTTTCACATGTTATAAACATGTCAATTTGTAGGATCTTTCGTTGGTTGATTATCCAGGGATTATGCACAAGGGGACCAATAGAGTCTATAGGTGCTGTAAGTAGCTACTTCATGGACTACCCTCTCAATAACTGCAAGTTCCAAGTAGCTTTTGCATCAAAAAATTAACTAGATATTTTCAAACCCAGTTTGTGGTGTGGTTGAGGTACAAGCTCGGTATATTATATTTCGATAAATCTTATGGCCTTTTGTAATTCAAACGTTAAAGGATGCAACCATGTAATTTAAGCTTCTACACTATAATCAACCGTTGCAAATTGGATATAAGGAGCGAATCGGCACTATTAGCAAACCCTATATATGAGTATATTTGCTATTATCTCTTATTTTCACTATATACCTATAGATGTATAAAATAATTCTTGGAAAATATAAATTATTTACATTATTCGTTACAATTTTCACCATCCATATCATCACCATATCACATGGGATAAAAAGTTAAAATATGGTTAGCAATAAATTGCAAAATCAAATTTTTGTTAATAATTATTAGTTATAAAACTAGTTTTTAATGATGTAATAATACTGAATTAAACCGGATATTTTGCAAAAAAGACGTGACCGGGTTCAATTTAAGTTATTTAAGGAGTTTTTTTATAATATACTTCGTCTTTGTATGTTATACAGGTAGTCCCTTGTGGAGTCGCCTAGATTCACTTTGAATCTTCTTTCAATCAATTGAATCAATTGAATCCTCGTTCGTTATTCTAATGAATAACGAATCATTAGAATTCATTATTTTATTTTTATTTACTCGTATTAGAATATCGTTGTAGAAGTATGTATTCCTAACCTAGGCACAACTCAGATCTTACGTGGCATATATAGTTCCATGTATAAGTAATAATACAAGGTGTTCCAAGATAATGTGTCAGTTTTTAAAGGCTTATAACTTCAAGCCAAAATGAGATAGCCATGAGCGGTTTTCACTGGTGCTCTTAATTTTATAAAAAGTTTTCTTTTGTCATTGGTACTAGTTTGTTTTACTTCTACAGGTGCTTGAAAAAAAATTGCCACTTTTTAATTTACAATTGTGATCATTTTTAAATGGAACACCCTGTAGATTATGTTACCATTCAATAGAGACACTTTTCCTCTTTTCAAAAATGTATAGTTTGATAGAGTTGTACCAAAAAATAAAGGAGTTATTTCAATTTACACACTAGCCCACTATAATTTTTTTGGAAAACGTTGGAAACGTTAGCCCCAGTTTGCGCCAGGAACAAATAAAGATGGTGTTGGCAAAAATAAAGAAAGGGGAGAGTAGCAGGAGAAAACGGAATAATGTTTTCGTTGCAGTTGTCGTGTCCATGTCGTGCGAAAGCATTCGTATGCGAAAATTACGTAAAAATGATGCAGGCGGATAGTTTTACAGATGCAGATAAGCAGTTCTCCTTTTCGCAAATTACGTCATATTGACGTTATTTTCGCGTATGAATGTTTTCATACGATTTTAATACGAATCAGGCCTCTGATATAGCCTATTCTCAAATAAATAATATAAGATTTTGATTGTTCCCGAAGATGTGGAAAGCGATGGCAGATCCCTTACTGAAACTTTACAATACCTATATTATATGAAAGAGACACAATTCCCCGAATAGTGCAAGAGACTGGGAAGATAGAGCAGGACATATATGTACATAAGTAATGTATCTAACACAGCATAGGTAAGATATGGCTGGCAATCAAGAGATGGATGTAGAGAAGACAATTCGTAGATATCGAAAGCGGTAGTGATCGCACGAAAGGAAAAAGCTAAAGAGCTAAATTTTCGACTCCAAAATATATTTTGCAGACCACGAGATAACACAAATACCTACCCTGCCATTTGATTAGATACAGCAGCGGTCGACAACCAGCGGTCAATGAGGAGTGTTGGTGCGACCTGCAAGATCTTGCCGCAACGCACGTGATGGACGTTATCATACACAACGGAGTGAAAGAGAGCGAGAATGGTGAGAAAGGGAAGGACGCCGCCCTTAACCAAAACTAACGGAAAAAACAAATTGATATGAAATATATATTCAGATGTTAAATTATTTGAAACAAAACTGGCATTATTCATCAAACATATCGATTAAAGAAAACTTGATTATTTTCCAAACTGCAAAAAAGCAGAAGAAGAAGTTGAGGTACATTTTGTTTGGCAAAAACACTAAAATGAAAAGTGCATTAATACAACTTCAAACTGAGTTTGAAACCGGTTTGCTCTGATTTCAATAAGATCTCACGTAAAATTTAGATTTTCGAAAACCCCTTCCCAGTGGATATGGATAATGCGCCAAGCGATTTGCAAATCAACGTGGTAAATTTGCAAAGTGATACCACACTTAACAATGACTTTTAAGGAAAAAACTGACTTGGTGGATTTCTATGGGAGTTTGCCTTCTGAAAACTACAAGGAGCTAAAAAGGTTTGTTCAGTAAATAATGACTATGATAGTATATATGTTTTCAGTCATATACAGTGAGCAAACTTTTTCAATTATGAATTACCGAAAAAAAACAAACACTGTTCTCGGTTATCAGATTCACATTTGGACGTAATACTACGCGTTTCTACTTCAAAAATGCAAGCTAATATACAGGGTGTCCACCTAGTGCGCGTAAGTCCAATATCTGGGTTAATAAAAGAGATAACTTAATTTTTTTTTCTACAGGGTTGTCTAATATCCCGAGCTGCACAAAATGAAAATATATTTACATATTCAGGGTGTTCAGTTTTTCCTGGACAGGTACCAACTTCGTTTTTCTAAATGGAAATATATATTTTTTATTGCTTTTTCGAACTAAACCCTTGATTTTAGTAGGACTTTCATCAGCCTTCCCTATACCTAACTTAAACTGTTTTTGAAATATTGACGGGTGAATATTGACATTTTTGCAACTTTGACACCCTGTAAAATCTAAACGGTTTGAGATCAAGCAAAACGGTTTGCACATTCCTATCTTAACTTTTCATAAGCTATCGTTTGGTACTAATTTCAGAATTATCCAAAAATTTAAAATTTTCTGAAAATTTTGAAAATTTTTAATTCCTGTATAAATTTGAAATTAGTACCAAACGATAGCTTATGAAAAGTTAAGATAGGAATGTGCAAACCGTTTTGCTTGATCTCAAACCGTTTAGATTTTACAGGGTGTCAAAGTTGCAAAAATGTCAATATTCACCCGTCAATATTTCAAAAACAGTTTAAGTTAGGTATAGGGAAGGCTGATGAAAGTCCTACTAAAATCAAGGGTTTAGTTCGAAAAAGCAATAAAAAATATATATTTCCATTTAGAAAAACGAAGTTGGTACCTGTCCAGGAAAAACTGAACACCCTGAATATGTAAATATATTTTCATTTTGTGCAGCTCGGGATATTAGACAACCCTGTAGAAAAAAAAATTAAGTTATCTCTTTTATTAACCCAGATATTGGACTTACGCGCACTAGGTGGACACCCTGTAGAAAAAATTGTACTTAAGTCAAATGCAGCCACAAAAATCTCGTTAATTTTATTAACTACAATTCATGTAAAAATATATAATTAGTGTTTTATTTTTAAAACTAAAATATTTGTACACACATATTGTAGGTACACTGTAGTGACATATGGCCCAAATGTGCCCTGCACTAATCCCCACGCAAAATATTTGGCCCTCTTACAACAAAAGGCTACCGACCCAAAAGATGCAGGACTAACATGCCATAAACATGTAATATAATCTACAGCTAAAGTGAAAAGAGTAACTCACATCGTAAGTAGACTGATTCGTAATATAAAGGAGCCAGCGACATATACAACAACAAAGTAATTTATACGACGGTAGAGAACACCGTTTTTTATGATAGACCGGGTTAGTGACAGATTTTTGGTTGTGATTTTAGTCAATATGCCTTTCAGAGGGTATTATATTGCGTATATTCTCATGATGAAAATAAAAGAATCAAAGAGTCATCCTGCAATGGGTTCTTCATATAGAAAAGGAGTTTTCATTTCTGCGTGTGCCCTTGGGCATACTTAAACGGTATGTCATCTTGTTTTTCAGCAGTTTTATAATAAAAAGTTGCTTACTTATCATTGGCAGCCTATTCGGGAAAGCGGAAAATTCTTTCTTCAAATACATGTCCACGTGACCATACAAGCCCTTTGAACTGTTTAGGTCCCACCCACGCTATGGTCCCAGCCCACGCTAACGGTATGCCGGAGATTTTCCGAAGAATTTTTTGTGCTGAACATCATTTTAAAATACATGGCATCCTGACTAAAATCGTACTAAAACGCATAATTTGCGAACAAAAAATTAAACCTCACTTTTCTGTATGAAAGGCCCGGGATGACTGTTTGATTCATTCCTTTACGTCATGAGAATATACACATTATAATACCCTCTGAAAGGCATCCTGACTAAAATAACAACAAAAATCTGTCACTAACTGCCGATATATGAAGCTTACAGGGAGGATCAAAGTGGTTAGATATAAAATCAAGGGCTGTTCACTAGGATACCGCCCACTAAACCATGTCGGCTACAGCAGTACAAGTACTAGGTGGGTTTATCCCTATCTTGCACTGAAAAATGGAATTAATACAAATAGAGGGAGAGGTCGTTTTCACTCAAAAAGTTAAAATTGGAAAGATAGACTAGAATATTATCGTTGTGGGTTAAACACGCTTGAAGGGGATAACCCAAAACTCACACTATTCCAATGCCATGTGTGGAACGTGAACAGAAGATAGGTGGAGAACAGGTTAGAACTTAACAACAAAGATATAATCGTAAAAAACTAGTTTTTTAGAAAGATGAAAATAATCTGAATTTGGCTCACTTTACTTCAAGGATATATTTTAAATATTTTAAAATTCCCAGTACTTGCGTGATTAAAAATTAAATAACAAGTTGATATTTACTTAACTGGATATGATATAGGTAATACTGCAGAATTGAATGCCAAACAACAGAAGAAACAGCTTATGGTTTATGTAAATTTTTATAAATATTTTTGACAATGATGTTAGATTAACCTTTTGATAAGCAGTTTAATAATTTTATTTTTTACAATTTAATTATGAACCTTATTTAACTAATAAACAGAATTGGTAGTATGCTGAGCCATAATTTTATTTTGTAATAATCGTTGTTTTATCCTTTGTTGTACAGCGTGTCAACTCTAATTTTAATCCCGGCAATGTCATGGTTTCTGAAAATGCCACCTTATACGGAATTTTCCGAATTTTTTAATAATCATATTTAAAATTTCAGTATATTGTAATGGAAACTGTGCATATTTTTTTACTGATATGTATACTACTTTGAGCTAATTCTAAAAATATATGTCTTATGTGTTTACCTAAAAATAGACCAAGATATCAAGAATAAACATGAAAAATATTGATTTTCGCTTTTTTATTTTTAAGTGCTCAAATGATTTTCCTCAAAATTAAATATTTTAAGTAAAGGATTTAAAAAAAAATGTATTAAAGTAAAAATACAGATCAGTGATAAAATAAACAGGGTATTTCAATAAAAAATATATTTTTTCATAATTGCTCTATGAAAAATTATAAAATGTATAGGATGGCAATTTAAAATTTTCAACAAATTTTCAATAAATTTTCATGTGTTTATATCAACAAAAAATAAGGAGCTAGAGTGGGTCAAAATTAGAGTTGACACCCCCTGTATATACAACTAAAGTAGAAGCGATACTTATTTGTTGGTGGAGAAGTTTACTGTATCTCCTTTATGTGTAGGGGGTATTATCTACTAAGAGTGGCTTGAAATAGTTTTTAAACACCACCAAGAGTATCTTAATACACTACGTCATGAAGGAGGTTGGAACCTTTCGTGTAAAGATATCACTGACATAGTTTTCCACATAACACCAAACCACTATACTGCACTCGACGCGCGTTTCGTCAATCAAGTTGGCATCATCTGGAAATGATTAAAACTCAATAGTTTTATCTCCGTAACTAATGAGATTTTCTAGGTTTCCCTCATTCCAGTATTGAATGGTGGTTAGGGCTTACCAACGTAAGTTGTTGAATCCACTGAATAGTAATATTTCGCCCCCTCACCCACACAGGTCTCAGACTTCCTGGCTAATCCTTGTGGTTATAATGAGAGACAGAGATGTTACTATTCTTAATACTATTAATAATTTTAATAAAGAACAAAATAATAGATACGTGGGTGAACAAAAATTGAAATACAGATTATAAGAACTGCGCTATTATTTTCTCCGCGCAGTAAAACTCATTTGTTTATTTCAATATTAGTTCATGTTCATGTGGCACATTCGAGTTCTTTTCACTTATGCTTGAATTATATTTTCAGAAGTTGTTTGTCATTATATTTATTAAGTCTGCAAGATTTGATACCGGCTGAGCATACATTTCACTTATAATAATATGTCCTCAAGAGTATCAATAATATCAATCAAGAGGGATAGATCTGGTGATCTCTGAGGCCATCTCTAGTATTTATTAGTTCTATAGTGCGTAAAAAAATAAGGGCGACCACATAGAGCAGCTTTTATAATTTATATTTATACACACGTATGTTCAACAGTGCTTCTGTTATTCTTTTTTAATAAAATTATTAGTTCGTTATAAAATATTCACTTATTATTATTAATATAATTTTCATGGCCATCCTTTAGAAATTAATATAATTAATTTATGTACTTACAACTTTCATAAGAATGATGATGATTAATAACAGAAAAATTGAAAAAGATGGATTTAAAAAATCCTAATACCAATCGATAGCAAATACCTATAGAGGTTCCATTTAAATAAATAATACTATTTGGAGTTTAAAGTTTATCAAATTTATTTCTAAATTCTGAGTACCCTGTATGCAATTCAGTAGCTTTTCATGTATGCCTGGTTAATAGTCAATAGTCAATAGTCAACCTGTAAAAGTCATCTCTTTAACTTTCATTTTATTAAAGCAAATGTAAAACGAAATGTAAACATATTTTCCGATTGAAATCAAATTATCTTGGAAAATATTATATTTAGGTATAGGATCTAATTAAATCTCCAAACCACTGATCGACGAAAAGAAATAAAAAATCTAGGTTTCATAATAAAAAAATTTAAATTTCAGGGGATAAATAAGTGTATAAAAAGTTTAAATAAACCAATAAGTAATATAAAAATCCACCACTAAAAGACAGCAATATTTATTTTATTGATCCATAAACGGGCATTGAATCGCATTGAATTTAATTTATTTCGTATAATTTGAACTGTCATATATTTCTTCTAACTTAACAATTTTTCTTATGATAGTACCTGCCGTGTCCTGTCATGTGCGTGAAGATGCAAAAATACATGTTGTTCACTAGGTTAAGGAGGACTGGTACAAAAAAAAAATTAATATAAAAGATATTTAATAAATAGCATTTTTTAATTACGGTATAGTTTGGTACACTCCTTAAACTAATGAGGTTTTCCCGGTTTCCCTCATTCCACTACTGAATTGTGGCTAGGGCTTACCAATGTAAGTTGTTCCTGACACACAAATGCGGTCCACTCAATAATAATGTGACGGCCACTTCCGAGCGATCTCCTACACAAGTTTCTGACATTCGCACTAATCCTTCTGATTAGGATGAGGAGTTATTAGGGAATTAATTATTATATTAGGGAATATTATTATTAAATATTTTCATATCTTAGATAATAATGATAATAGTATTAAAATGTAAAATATATTAAAAATGAGGTTATATAGCTTACTCCTTTGCATACCAAGGTTCTAGGTAACAAGCGAAACTTACATTTTGGTTCATAAAATTTGAATTAATTTATTAATAATATATTCATTCTTTATTTTTTTTTTGCTGAATGCCTATAGATATAAATGTAATTAGTTCTTTTTAATTAGTCGTCAAACAGCTCTTAATTAGCTAATTAGAATAAAATTAATTATTACATTTTAGAAATTAATATCAAACTTTATTAGTTCAAGCAGAAAGATGTAGCCGAATGTTGATCAGTCGAGATTTTTTATTTATAGAGCAAGTGTGTCAATAATCGCAGTAATAGTTGTCAGTGGTTAAGAATCCTGTACATATGTATACAAAGCTTAAGACTGTAAACCAGCATTTTATGTCAAGTATAGTAACGTATTTGCATTTTCGCATCCCTAATTTTGAAGTCTGTTATCATTTTTAATTGTACTGCTAATAGAAAATGCCATCTTATTTCTGTAAATGGTTATTTGTGAGTGTGTTTCACGGTATGTTTTGTCGTAATTTTTTCTTCAAAATTGAATGAATTATTTATTAATATTATCATTAGAATAGAAGATATAAATAAGCGCTTAAATTCGAGCAACCTTATTCTTTAAGTACATACCTATTATATATTTTATTACTGGGTAAAAAACCACAATAAAACATGACTGCTACATTACAACTCAAGAATGAAGTTACTTGAGCATATCAAAAATTTTCATCAGGATTCACTTTTTCAAGGTAATAATTTGATGTTTTATTTAATTAATCGCTATGTTATACATACACATACATAAATATATACATGTCATATCCAGAATTTTCCATTTTAAATGGAAAACGTAGAGATATTTCAGTAAATATTAGCGTTAGGAAGAACTAATCGAGCGTTCTCTAGGTCAATTTTCAAGAAATTTCAATTGTTTGAAATCTTCCTTTGACTTCCTTTGTTGTCAAGCTACTGGTAGATCTTGCATTTTTTACATTCTCAACTATTTCAGTATCACTTGTGCCATGTTACACTGAAAGTAAAAACTGCTCTGGACCAATTTTTGGGTAAAGAATAGAATGGTCCTTTAGGTTTTTAAGTACATCGTAAAGTTACCGAATTATAAAGTAATTTATATTGTTTTAAATGACTATGGCGATAACTGACTATGGTCGTAATTGACTATGATATACAAAAATCGATATATCTTTTTGATTTCCAATAATATTTAGTACCATTTTAATTTTTACAAATGTAAGAAACATAGCATAACATATTTCATATATTAATCCAGTATATTTTAGTGTATTTTGAAAAATATCATGTTAGATGAGGCAATAAACTTCTATAAGTAGTGCGCTAAGCAAATAATAGTAATGTGTAACTTGAAAGCATTTAGGACTAGAAGTTAACATATTACGCAACTGAAGAAGTAATGAACATAGAATCATAAAACCAGTTTATGAACAAAACATAGCAAAAAACCATCAATAAACAAAAAAAGGAATATTAGCGCTTCAAGAGTTAATCAAATTGATTTCTGTTTTGTTTGAAGAAATATATGGCTTTCAACACCTTCGGACAACAAAACAGAATTAATTTCTTTCCTGACCTTTGTAATTAATCTAATATGTAATGTTTTTTTTAAAATTTTTTTTACTACAATATTACTAACTGGTCATCATTTTATTGATGCAGATTTTATAAATCGTCACACTGAAAATATTACTATTGAATTTTGTGAGTACTGGTTATGTGATGTGACAATATATTATTTCACTTCCTTTACCAATATTTTTTGATTTTCTTTTTCTACTTATGGATTATTAAATATTTTTAATTTAGGGAACTTATGAAATGTAATCTAAAAATAAATTGTCATGGCCCTTCAACGTTAAGATCCACTAAAAAACATATAGCATCGTTCGATTCTACAGGCAAAATAGATCTATAATAGTTTCTACTACAATTTCAACTTATTTAGCACCAGAGATACAAAGGTGATCGAAAATTTTATGCAGGTAAATGAATATCACCCTATGTAGTTTATAATGTAGGTAATTTGAATATGATCTCAAAATCGATCACAAGATCATGTTTCTAGTTTTCCGAATCCTAATGGTTTCTGATACCCTGAATTTCCTTCGAAAATAGAAATCGATATTTAGTTTACAACTTCGACCCTGGATTGTTTGTTTTATTCTTCTTTTCAGTATATCACCAGCATTCGCAAACAATTTTGCGACCACAGCGCAAGACAATGTTTGTCATCGAGTTCTCGGCTCCTGCCGTAACCAACATTGTCTTGAAAGAGGAGGAGAAACGGAAGAAATATCGAGACCTTCTCTTCGAACTCCGCAGACTCCATCCAGAGCATTCTGTGAAACTTGTGGTAGTGATTATAGGAGCCCTCGGTGGGGCAAGAGATACACTGATTTCAGAGCTAAAGATCATACCGGCATGCCGAAATTCGGCAGATCTTCTAGCCGATAGAATGCAGAAGGCTACTCAGGGCACACGATTCCCGGACTCAGTAGTTATTTACCCCATGGACGTGGGGAATAGCTACTGATAATCTCCAGCGGCCGACCCTGAGTATCGGAGCCAGGAAACCGGTTGACTGGATTTAAACAAAAAAAAAAAAAAATAATAATAATAATAATAATAATAATGTGAACCTTGTGGTACTGATAATAGGAGGCCTCGGTGGAGCAAGAGATACACTGCTTTCGGAACTGAAGATCTTACCGGCGTGCCGAAATTCGGCAGATCTTCTAGCCGGAAGAATGCAGAAGGCGGTCATTCTCGGCTCATTACGTCTACTTAGGGCAGACGATTCCTGGACTCAGTAGTTACTGACCCCACGGACGCGGGGAGTAGCTACTGATATAACCATCAGCGGCCGACCCTTAGAATCGGACCGAGGGAACCGGTCGACTAGATTTCAACAAAAAAAAAATAATAATATACCGCCCCTCTCTCACATAAGTCTCAAACTTTCGGGCTAATCCTTGTGATTATACTGAGGAGTAGAGATATTATTATTTTTATCTTCAAAAATATCAGTTCAAATATCAGATTTTGTATTCTTTTGCTTAATCGAAGAGTAATATTGTTTAGAAACATAACACATTAATTTAAGAATTAATTGTTTTTTTTTTATTTCGGTTATTTAACGTCGGTCTATTTCCGAGACTAAGGCTAATCACCGACCCCAGGAAGCAAGCAACCCCCAACCTGGAAATTTTGCCGAACCCCCACTTTTCTAAAAGGGTAACGATATTTTACTTGCCTATCATTTCATAGACACGGGATCTCTGGCTTTACATCCTATCCAAGGGATGGTACGTCTTTCTACACAAACCTGGCCTAGGTTTACACAGCTTCTGTACATTCACCGACGTACCTACCACTAGAATATGTGGGCAGGCACCAAGGATTGTTAACTGTTTACGTTAACAATCCTTGGGCAGGCACCGCGGGTCTTCCTGCACGGTCGCCTATCCAAGTACTAACCGCGGCCAACGTTGCTTGGTGCTCATATCGATAATATCAACGCCAAATCGCTATCATGTCCACATGTTGACAAGTGGCTTGTCCAGAATTAATTGATGATCTACCCAAAGAAGGAGAGTTGCATGATACCAGTAACTATAGAAAGTCACTGATGATACATAGTGTGAACTAAGAAAATATTTTGATTAATGGAGTATTCTCGTATATAACTTATAATGTTGCTGCTTCTGGGTGGCGTTGGTCACCCTGTGGCAGCAAATTAAACTTTATGAGTTAAATTTATTATTGTCTTGAGCACTGAATGTTCTAAAACTGATATTTTGAATTTCCGAGCCACTCTAGGGTCCGTTATGGTATGACACTACATTGGCCCATGAAACGTATAGCACTCCACACACATTTATTTTTTACATGTATACTACTATGAATTTAAGACCAAAATGAATAATTAAAGTATAAAACTAATAAATGAGAAACACTTAATATAACTGAGTGAGAAGTTGGTAATTCCATGAGGAAGCTTTTCTCAAGACTGTTGTGCGTGGTGAAAGACCACATTCTGCTCCAGGTGGCCTTGCTTACGACTAAAAGGCGATAAATACCCCCAAGCCAGGATGTTGTGCGACTAATATCCATACCAGGGGTGATTGCCTTGCCACGGTACTACAGTGTTCTTCTCTTCTAATTTCAGTTTCAAAGGCAATTCCAAAAAGGGAATGAGACATCTACAACCTTAGACAACCTATTCAATTTAATTTATAATTAGAATAATACATTTAATTGTATAGAAAATGTAGTGAATCCCATTTCATGTAAATTTCATATATCAGTTATTGGCAATTTTTAGCTCATTAGCTTTAATTTTTATTCAGCAGATTGCAGTTGTTATCATTGCAAAATTATCCTGCTCATGTCATATAGTTTATATAATTTTCCTTTACGATCTTGGTCTAAATACTTCCCATTTCATGTAAGAACACCTTGGCTTCCTGGAAGAGGAGAACCAACCTGGAATTTCAACTTTACCATTAGAATGACGATATAAGGCGAAGGCACTTGCATCCCGATTAGCAGTATGAGCATCAACAAGAAGCTAGAAGCTACACCTTCTTGTTGGCAGTTTTCTGAAGTTACCATTATCTGCTGCACGTTGTCGAAAGTCCACTCCGATCATCATTATTGGAGAGTATCTATTGGTGAGAGATTGTATTATATTTTCCGAGGTCAGAAGAATATTTTTTTGTAAACCAGATCATTTCATTGTTGGCAGATAGTCCCTGTAAGGTAATTTCGCCAGTGATAACAACAATCAGTTGTTATTTATTTTATTATTGTTAATTATCATACACAAATTTTTCTCACAAAATTTTAATTGTAATATAGAATTGTTTTTACTTGTTTGTTTTTATTCACCGAATATTCACTATTACTTATAACTATTTTATAATTATAATATTATAAATACATATATACTTAAATACCACATTATCCTGGTGTCCACTAGGTGGTATAAAATTTAATATTAATTATAAAGCTTCGAATCTGCCCCCACCCTGAGCTCAGCAGGGCTAATGTCAAGGAATCTAATTTAATTAGAGCCAATAACAAAAATTAAGGAAGGTTCATTGCAGCTTGTAAGTTCTCAGCTCCACCTGAGGTAAAATCTTGTGCAGGGCCTTCAAAAACTTCTCTTGCGAACTTTCGAAATCTCATCCTTGTAAATATAATTATTTGGATGATTGTTTTTGGCTCTTCCCTCAATTTCATCAAACGGTTCTCTAAAATTTTTGACAAATTCTATTAATCCACTATATAGTGTAAAAGCCGCAGTCAGATTGGCTTGAATATTTTGCAGAAATTAACTGCTAAAGTTTATTCTGTCTAGAATTCTTTTCCAAATTATCGTCATCAAGGCAAATTCAAATCCAATCATTTCTTCAATCTCTAGCTACCGTTCTGGTGGACTTTTTTTGATTTGCATCTTCATTTAACTCTAGCAAAGCTGTTATCATTTCCCGTTGGCGCTCGTTGCCAGTTGCCACCCGTATCGGCAGTTTTAAATAGCACACATAAAAATTATGTCCGCAACAGCCTGAACCGTGCAAAGTATTGTCGGCAGTCTACGATTTATTTTGTCGATGATTTGTTACTTGAAACACTGAAAGTACGTTTTACAATGGTAAAAAATGATATTTTTGTTTGTTCAAAAATGGTTTTAATGGACATTAATAAAGTGTGCTCATTGTGGACCCTACTTTCCATTAGGCCCTAGGCCCGAGCCTAATGGTAAAAAATGACCGTATTGGTGCATGTGGCAATTTTTGTACTTCTGTTTCGGCGTCGACGAGACCGTCGAACTTACGCATTACGCCTTTTACGTAGACTGACGCATTACGCATTTTACGTAGAGCTGGTCAGGGTAATACGTAACACGAACTGTTTACTGTAAGAACGAGGGACCAAAGAATAAAAGCCGTGAGCGGGAGATAAATCCTTGCTCGGTTAACCTTGGTGTTTCGTTCAACTTAGGGGTTAAATTAATTTATCATGTCTGGTTGAAACGCATATAGGAGATGCAGTGCTAAACTAGTTTTGAGAAATAATTGAAAAGTTTACGACGACTCTTCGCACCAGTGGCGCGCTTAATCTGTTTTTGAGAAAGGAGCGCAATTTACTGGATTTAATTTAAAATTAAAGTGACATTTAATACAGTTGAATTCATAAAGGTGGCTTTTACTTTTTAAACTGTTTTTTCACGCGTAAACATTTACAATAAACTAGATTGCTACTTACATGATTTACATGATTAATATAATTATTAGAAAATTTGATAAAAATGGATACGTTAGATATATTATTATAACTTAATTGTTAATTGTTTCAATTTTCCATGGATTTTTGTTGTAATATGCCACCTGTAATGTAATCAAAACAGGAAAGCAGGTACATATACCAATTCAAAATAAAGATTGCAAAGTGTAGTCTCAAAGAAAACTTTTACCTACTCTTTGTCGGTTCTAAAAAAATATTGGGTTTTCTAATTTTGTAAACAAAAATTGTACGTGATTAACTGATTTTTAAAATCCAGGATATGTTTAATAATCTTTTGCATTACGGGCTATGGATTGGCGATGAATTTCTAGAAATTATTATATTCTACTATATATTATAAATAATACTCTCTACTACCTTGGTTCTTCTGTCTATTAAAAGCTGCATTAAAAACGAAACTTATTTAAATAATATAAAAATGGGTTTTGATCGAGTAAAGTTCGAATATATCAAATATAAAAAATAATTAAGATGCTTCCTAATAAGCAATACCTTGTGAATCCTTGATATACCTACCACATAACAGATACCTTCAGTCAAACTAAAAAGTGATTTTTACATATAAGTGTTTTTCTAAGTTTTATTCTGTAACCACCAGTAACTGGTATAAAATATTATTTTAGTATTTTGATTTCAGCAAATATCACGTTTCAATACCTTGTTTATGTTTTTACAAATGCTGATTCTGATTCAAATTCAGGTCTATGTATGGGGAACTCAGAAATGGTAAGAGATACGAAGTCAGTTAAAGGGGGCAAAGTTGCGCAATCAGGGAACCAACATAATGGGTGAAAAATGTCAAGGCTAACTTGATTGGATTTTGAAATATTTGAAAAAAATTGAAATTTTGCAAATTCGTTTTTATCTTATTCCAACTTTATTTGAATATATTATTGAAAAAAAAACACTTCTTCACAGCAATTTTTGTGCTCTATCGAATGGCATAATCATATTTTTCATAAAACGTTTTGTCTTTCCAGAGCCATCATCAATTCAAACTTTTAAATACGGCCTTGGATGTTTTATTACATTTTTTGAAATATCTGTGTCTCCTGACACTATACTGCCATCGCCCAAAACAAATTCAGACGTTTTGTCCTGAAAAATCTACCTTCAATATTTCCATTTCGATACACAATTTTTTTTATTCAGACTCTCATTGTCAGGGTGTCCTTTCGTTTAATGTGTCGTCTTTTTAAATATTTTTCAAATATTTAGGAACTTTGCCTCGATGTTGCGACATGAATTGTTTCTGTTGAAATCTGTTGGTTCAAAATAATATAAAATACCTACTAACAAAAGAAATTTTTGGAGAGCAGTAGGTACTCGAACATATTCTAACACCTTCTTTTGAAGAAGTATATTCCGGCATAAATTTCATAAACTGACAGGAGATAATATAATCATGTAAGTTGGTAAATTTATGACTGTACAATTTGCATAATATTATTTATTCTTTTACAGAGGATTTTATTAAACAAAGGCTACAATTAAGTTTGTTTTGTAACGTAGAATATGCGATTTAGAAAAATGCGTAGAAAAAAGGGTTTTGATTACTTATTAGGGGTCCAGATGTTAATTTTGGGTAGAAGAAGTAGAGATTGCATAAATGCCAAATCCAAATGCATAACTATATTATTCAAAACTATAATTATTGTTTCAGATTAGTAAAATATTGAAGATCAGTAACCGTTTGAATACTTTTGTGGCCCACTCCTTAAATTGTAGAAATCAATTTCTATGAGAAAATGATAAGATTCTTTGAGGACAACACTTTAATCCGTATGTAAGTAAAACTCTGAGACTGCAGTAATTCTCTGGCATGTTAGAATTGGTTTCTTTGCCTGAAGAATCGAGCTTAAAACAGTTCACGAGATATAGCTAGGTCATGTTGCAATTTAGATGGCTATAGAAGATGTACCCACTAGATAAGGGTATCCTTTAAAAATTGTTAGAGGATTACAAATGAGAGAGGATGTCTGGTAAGCAATGCACTACCGTTTTGAGAAAAATAGCAAAACATTTTTTATAGCAGTTATTAGAAGAACAGTGGTACAATTCATAATGAAAACAAACACTAATGATAATAACAAATTTTCTTCATTCAGTATAGTTATCACGACGATGAATTACTGGAACATTGTAAACCATGTAGCTGGCTGGTTCCAAGTAGCGGAGCAGTATCTCATCAAAAGTCTATACAGGTCGTACTTCGGGTACTAATGATGAAAACACCCTGTAAAATAGCACCGACTATGTTTAAATATCATACCTACAGATATTCAATGTATTACTTTACTTGGTTTTGTGGTTTCTAATAAAAATAAATAGCTATTAAGAAAAGCGGACGCTTAAAACTTAAAGTATTTTATTTAAACATTATTATTTTAATTTTACAATAATTACATTAACTAGAAAAATCTACATAGTAGTAGACTACAATGCTTACTCCTAAATTGTTTATAATGTCCAACCATAATAAATCCCGAAAATATTTTTATAGAGAAATTTGGATACCTACATAAAAGAGAATTATTATTTAATAATAAAGTATCCTTTATAGAAATCTGTGCATTGTACTTTTTTGAGTAAATATTATAGGTAACCTTGAGACTTGTTGATGATTTAGATGGTGAGACCTCACGAAATTGTTTGTAAATACTTGTTCTCAAATATGTTAATTATATATAGTGTGATATAATTATGGATCTCCTAAAACATTCAGTAAAGAACTTAATTCGATTTCTGTTTAGAAGAATACACCATACGTGTTTATAGAATAGGTATAGCCTTTCAACAACAATTAGGAAATTGTTAATTTGAATGTGTTTGTTGACATGTCTGAAAGTTGATCAAAATATAAGAACGTATGGGCATTCCATGTAGATATGCTTTTACATTTTTGAGTATTATATGCTAAAAATTCCTTTTTTAAATATCTGGCTGTCATTTACGGATTTTTTGTGCACTAAAGGTATATACCCCCAAGAGAAACTATTGTAGAGGTGTAGATGTTCTAAAAAAGAGAGTGAAATTGTTATAATCCTTATATTAATCTAATGGTTCAGACCTAGTATTCTGGGAGATTTTAGATCTTGGATTAAGAGTAAAATTGTTTGAAAATCAAATAATGAAAGAGATTTCGCAGGAATATTTTTTGTTAATTTTGACATGATTGTTGAGCACTTAAACCATGTAGGTGCCTCACTTTATTTAGGTAAATACATAAACTGAGATGAAAAATATTCGCACACAAAGAATAACATAATTTTATTAATAATAAAAATATGTAATGTGGATGTTATAATTAATGTATCCAAATTGGAAGTATAACTAATACCTTAAATGTAATTATAGGCAACTAGGTAACTAATTTTGGATAAAAATTTTAAAATACCTCCTTAAAATTTCCTTTTAAATGGTTAAGAGAATATCATAATTACTTAAATATTCATGTGCATATTTATTTATGACAAAAGTGTAGACGCATTTTGTAATTTGTGAGGAGGGAATACTTGGGAGCGGGAGAAGCCAATGGAGGTGACTCTACGAACAAAAATCAGTTAGTTAAAATAATTGGATTTTTTTTATGAAACACTTTAATTCTAAAAGTGTTGAATTTACAGGTTCATTTTATTTTTGAATCGTAATGTTAAAAATTTTGAATATGCCAAAATTTTTGTTTTATAATAAAAATTAAGATTTTGACAAAAGTGTCTTTGATATTATGCAACATTTTTGAGATACCTGTTAATATTGATTAAAACTGATTTTGTTACTGTTTCTACGTTTTCATTATTTAAAATTGCATTTGTGGTGCAGAACAACCAGCACAGTTTAATATGAATCGCGCTGACGCCACCATTTTGAAATGCATAAGTATTTCATCAGTGATAAAAATGTGTTTATAAAAAATGAATTGCATTAACGTAATTATCTCAAAATAATTTTTTATTAAATTGAGTCTCCTGATAATTGCAGACAGCAGGTTGAGGTTGAGGTTATCCTTTAGAAAAGGTCAAAATATTTTTTGTGCAGGAATAAAAAATAATGTATACCATTACAGTCTTTGCGATTAATTCCAGTATGTAAATTTGTTGCGTTTGTACATAGATTTCAAATTTTAAATGCGGGGGTGATGTGTCAAGAGGAATGTGATTTGCAGTAGGTACTATCAACAAAGCAGGGAAAGAGAGGTCCTTGTCTCTTGTTTTGTTATTTTTTATGCCATTCTGGTCTCGATGCTGTTTATTTGGTTGGATTGCAAGCAAGGTTGGTTTTTTAGTTCTATTTGCAAGGAAATCTGAGTGCGCGCAAGCAGAGTGGAATAATAAGAAGAAGGCTACGTAGGAACGACGGACGTTCCGTCGGTGTCGACGCGGGTCAGTGAAACTCTGCGTCTGGAGTGCGTGTGCAATAAGCAGACGGGTGCGAAGGAGGGTAGGCGGCGAGGAAGACCGACCGAAGGGGTTGTTTTAGCCTTATTCTCCCCTACCTTGCGAGATGCAGTACATGATCTGGCGAGGCACTTTGAGGCCGGCGGCCAGACAGGCGGCGAAGGACGCCGAAAAGTTGATGGCCATGTCTTGGTCGTTGCATGGAGCACTCAGAGTCACTGTAACGAACTATTTCACTGGCACATGGGGCACTACACTGCGGCGGGCCGCGCGCGAAGTCAGCGACAGCGTTCGGCGGCGTTAGCGGTGCACCAGCATCCTTTTGGGACGCGAACAGAACCGGAGAAGAGCTTTACATTCGCCGGACGGTGTCGTTGCATACAATTTTGCCCAAGTTTTAGAGTGTCCGTGGAAGTGGGGATGTAGACGACTGCCGTCGACCTCATGGCTCGCTGCTGCGATCTCCGCGAGATGAAGCCGCGCTGTTGCCGCCGCGCTCGTCTGGCTGCACCTCCCCCGCCCCCTTCGATGCACGTGCACCGCGCCGGCTTGCTGCACCCGAATCAATATCACACATTATCACAAAAAACTGACCCGACTCGAGCGGGGCTTTGCACCTTGCAGCCCGCTCTCCTCCTGCATCGAGACGCTCGAGCTAGACGGCGGTGCAGACGGTGTCGCCACCGACGCCGCCGCCGCCGCTGCCGGCTTCCTCGGCGCATTTCCTAAACCGGGAAAGCCCCGACGGGCTCGCTGCTTTCTTTACTACCTCTATTGTTTTAGCCAGCCAACGTAAGCTATGGAGAAGCTTTTATTCATTTTTATGCGCCTACATTGGCGACTACTATGACTCATAACACCATGCTCTTAACATTGAATTAATCAAGGTACCGACATTTCTTTGTTTTGCACTTATTGGTTATTAAATGGCAAATAAATTGTATGGAACTGTATTTAAATAATTTAAATAATATATGTAAATATTAATATTAATAATAACTTATTTGTTTCTTGGCCTCTAACGAATTAATATATATCCAAAGCTGAAAAAGCAAACCGCTGCCAACGAAATATTCTCGAATAAATGTGAACGATAATCATCGTTTGATACGAACATAGAAACCCAGGGAAACTTCTAATACTTATACGCGCGATTCAATTAATCCGTTAATTAAAAGTTTAAGGACTGCCATTGGAATGTTTTTTTGAAAATTTGGATACAGAGGTTTCCGAAAAATTTTATTCATCTGAAGTATTTCCATTTTTCTGGCACTTCCGGTTATACCGGAAATGGAGGTAAAGTCTACGTTTTTTAATGTGGCACAATCCATACGAAAAATTAATAGTTTTTTAGATATTTAAATTTTTTTTGGAAAAATTTGGATTTGTAGTACTTACCTTATTAAAATGCTTGTCATCGATTGACAAGGAATGTTATGATAACAAGTTTTTGACTATGATTAGGGGAGTCATCGAGCTTTCAAATTACGTGTATTTTCATATTTTATTATTTAGGCAGAGTGTTTAAAAATACTCTTATTCTATTTATATTCTCAATATAAATTTGATTCTGACTAATATTTATAGTCAATAATTTAATGGAATACCTTATATTTTATTGCTCCATGTGATGGAGAATAAAGTGATTTTTCAATCTGTATTAGGATTCTCTATACGTATCTGTCGTATCTATACGTATTTTCTTGCTATCGACGTATATACTTTCGATACAATAATTTTCCATTTTCTTGAATTGCTTGTGTTTAGCAAGACATGAAAATTAAAATGTGTCTTAGTTATCAATTTCGTAAACATGATTTTTGTTTCGTTTTCATGTCCCGGTAATCACAAGCAATTCAATCAAATACAAAATATTGTATGGAAAGTAAATAGGTCGAAAGCAAAAAAATGATAACAGATAGTAATAGGGAATGGTATTACAGATTGAAAGATATCTTTATTCTCCATCGCATAGAGCAATAAAATACAGGGTATTCTATTAAAAAAGAATGACTTTTGGGCACTTGAAATTAGTCAGAAACAAATTATATTTTTGATCACCCTGTAAATAATAAAATTTGAAAGTAAACGTAATCTGAAAGCACGATGACCCCCCTAACCATAGCCCAAAACTTGTTACCATAACTTTCATTGTCAATCGACGACAAGCAAAATCAAATTTTTTCAAAAAAATATCTAAAAAACTATTAATTTCTCGTATAGGTCGTGCCACATTAAAAAAAACGTAGATTTCAGCGTGGAAATCAAAAATGTAAAAAATATAAGTTTAAAATAAGAAAGTCGATAGCCATTTCGGGAAAAACCGGAAGTGTCAGAAAAAAGGAAATGTTTCAAATGAATATAACTTTTTCGAAAACCACCGTATCCAAATTTTCAAAAAAAAAAAAATATATATATTGCAATGAGTAGTCTTTCAACTTTTAACGAATGGGTTAGTTGAATCACCTGTATATTTATAACTTTCTAAATATCTTTGGCTATTTCCTAGTAACATATTAGATACGTGTACTAAATTTTTAAGTCTACTTTTTGTACGTTGTAACGTAAATAAGTCTTTTTGATACAGATTGGGCGAATTAGAAATCAGTATTAGTTTTATAACAGTATAACAGTATCAGTATATAAAATATATACTATTATTTAGGCTTACTTTCAAAAATTATGATGCGGTTTATGATGGTAGTGGATTCTGTATTATCACTGCTACAGAATTTATATTTAATAAACTTCCAAGTGTTATGACAATTAATACATTAGTCATCATCAGTCTATTTGTTTTCAAGGTATTTACATTTTTAATATGATAATTAATAAACAAAATAGTACGAAAAATAAAAAAGAATATAAATAATAATTAGTTAATACCACTTTCGAAATAAAACCAATTTACTGTACCTACTATCGAGGCACACATGAAAGTGTTAAAATTTTTTTTGTCAGTTTTATGGAATTTTTAGGTTTTAAGCAATGTTCGAGTAGATCATCCTCTTGAACTATATAAATAATAACAGGTTCAATATTGTTGTTTACTGCAATAATGAATCTTATATGTGCAGATATGTTTTTTTTTTTTGAGTAAGATGTCAACATTATTTATTCAACAAAATATTCCTGTATCTTGAAAACGAGGCAATTTAGGACACACGTTTATTTGGACTCTTAGTCTTAAAATTGGACAAGGAATTAGCTCCTATAGTATGGACATGATATCAAGGAACACCCGTTGTATTAAGTATTTACTGGAATAACATTAAAAAATAATTTTACCACACATTTCTGGTAATTTTTGGCATCATTATGTTAGTTTTAAGCCTCACCATTTCCCATTCTATTTCTCTCTCTTCTTTTACTATTTATCTCTCTGTCTCAACTGCATAATATCTAATATAAGGTTATCAAATACAACAAGTTCGTTTGTAAAGGGAGTAATGGATCCCATAATCAAAGCCTACATACAGGGTCATCACAGGGTAAGGATTTCCCAGAAAATTCCCAAAATACTCCAAAACAGATTTTGAGGGGGAAGAATTACTCAATAATACATCAAATTAAAGGTATCCTGTAAATTAAAGGTTTCCTGTAAAAAAACATATTTTTGTTTTTGATGTGCTGATCAATGTAAAAGAAAACATTCAGTTTGAAATAAAGAAGCTGAAATTAAACAAAATCAATTTTTATTTAATGAATTGCTCAAAATCGCCCCCATTAACTTGCAAACAATAATAAATCCTATCATTAAATGCTCTTCTGACATTACTGAATACTTCAGGTGTTATTAATCGGCATTCTTCTACAATTCTTTCGCGCCATTCTTCTAATGTCTCAAGTTGCGTAGTGTAGGTACACTCGCGATTTCAAATGGCTCCACAGAGAAAATCCAAAGGAGTTAGATCAGGTGATCTGGGTAGTCATTCAACGAGACCTCGTCTACCAATCCAATGCCCTGGAAAACGCTCATCCAAAAATTGCCGCACAGCAATAGCATAGTGAGCGGGGTGCACCATCTGGTTGAAAAGTTAAGTCATTTTCTAAAATTTCTGTTATCATCGGATCAATTGCGTCTTCCAACAATTGTAAATAATTGTTCCCATTAAGAGTGCCCTGAATAAAAAATGATCTAACAAGATGATTGCCCAAAATTCCGGCCCAAACATTCAATTTTTGAGGAGCCTGTGTATGACATTCTCTGATTAAATGAGGATTAGTATCACTCCAATACCGACAATTGTGTCTGTTTACTTCACCATTTAACATAAATGTACATTCATCCGAAAAACAATTGTTGTAGAGGAGATTGTTTTGACGTATTTTGGGAATTTTCCGGGAAATCCTTACTTCCCAAGATCAGGGGGGGGTCAAGTTTTGGTAGGATGACCCTGTATATTATAATATATGTAGACTTTCTCATAATCAATGTCTAATGGACGATCGCTAAAGTTTTGACAGCAAATGCTTGTCCATTTGCATTTTCTTTCCAAACCCCGTCGCCCATCTAACAATTGTGAGATAAAAGTAAGAATTCTGATATATAAGTCAGAATTTAAAATCTTCTAATTTTTATTATTTGCTTGGCCTTTTACGCCTTCGTGCATTACGTTCATACGACTATCTATATTTTGAGATAATATTTTCAGTAAATCCCTTCAAAATATCATATAAATTTTAACCATTGTCCTTTTGATAATAGAAATTTTATTATACAATATTGATCCCGACAAGAAGGTTTCATTATACACATATTTGAAGCGGTATTACTTTAACGAATTCTTATCATAATCTTAAATTAATTAATCCTTATTCAGAAACCTTGAAAAAATAAAAGTTAAAGACATTCTAATATCCTAAGGAAACTTCACAAGCTAGGGATTCACTGGAAATAGTTGTGTTTTATATTGTATTAAAAAATAGTAAAATATAGAAATGTACACATTAAATTATTTATAGTAAATCTAATAAAACACAGCAAACAAAACAAAAAGAAAATAATGGGTATACTCATAACTCAACAAACACATGACTACAGACCAACTAGTTTTAGAAATGCACACATACACAATACACATTACAAGATGTACTTATGTTTTTTGGTAAGCGTAAAACAGTGGATCTGCAGCCTACTACAGTTTTTATTGAAAATTCATAGATTTAGTTTATAGGTTCATAATGCACGCTACTATAAATAAAAAAATGATATAACTACTGTAATGAGAAACTTACGAAATTTTTAAAAAAAATAAAAATTATTTTTCTCTAATCGCAACGAAAATGTGTAGGTACTCTTTACTGTATTTATTTTTTCTTCGCGTCTTTATATTGTTTGTCTTTTGAAATTTATTCATATTTATTCTTTGAGTAGATACAATGTCTTCAGATCCTTGTCTTTTCTTTCTTACTTTCTTATTAAATGTAACAATATGTTACACTTCATTTTTTTAGTTCTTTATCAAGGATTGTGTCTGCTATAAACACATTCCTGCTTTCTGTCAGCGTTTCTAGGACGAAGCCGCTTTGTGTTGGGACTACATTGTTAAAAATGAGGCAAAGGAACGTATCCATGATAAACGAATTAAAATCAACAGCAACTACAAATTACGGACCATAAAGATGTTTTTCTTATAACCGATTTAATATAATGTAAGTATGAAATTATTTATTTGTGGCATTGTTTAATTACTCCTTATTTATTTGGGTATTATACCACCACTGAAAAATACAAAAAATTAATAATCAACCTCTGCGGCGACGGATCAGTCAAAGGTTGGTTTTTTGAAAAATATGTTTGCCTAATAAAGAAATCTCACACTAAAAAGTAGATTAACAATATATAACATTAAACACATCACTTAAAAACGTTTACGTTTCGAAAACTTTTCCGTTTTCGTTATGCATGGAAACTTTATGTGTGACTGACTTACAGAAAAGCAGGACAGTTTGTAATGAATTTATTTTGTTTATTTACTTCCATGGGCATATTAGATATTAGTCGATTTTCATTCTATTTGGACTTACCTTATACAAACAAACTTATTTTTATACAAACTCAAACTGAAATTAAAGTAACCAGCCAGTCTGATTACAATACGGGGCAACCAAAATATAAATAATCAGCGCATATTCACGCTAAAACAGGGTGTTCAAAATAAAAAATATAATAATATATTTAAAGGATATCTGACATTAAAAAGTGTTTTTTTTCAGTGTTTTATTCTATTCTCTGATTCTCTGAAAAATGTACAATTTGAGCTGCCTTCTAATTAGTATAAGATTGTATTACTTTTACAAAATATGGGATGTATTTCTTCCATTTCCTGTCACCACTGCATCTTATTTTTTAGTATACATGGAGTTTTATTTATAATAATAAGATCAGCTGTGGAAGATAATTATATAGCTATTGTCCATAATAATTCATTTGTCACATTATTTTGGATATTATTCCTTTTATTGAATAATTTATATTATACACGACCACTCTGTACATTGCCTAATATTTTTAAATAATATAAGAAGACCCTATTTTTGTCAAATATTTATTTCTGTAACTTAAATAAACAACGATGTAAAAGTATACATCGTATATCGTTAGAAATATAGTAAAAGTTATAGTATAGTCAAACGAATATCGAGTACTGTATATAAAACGATATTCAAAATACCTTTCACGAAGATATTATTACTTAGCTATAAAGAAGTAAGTAATTTGTTCAACTCATTGCTCTTATTGTATGCTTTTGAGCATATCTTTCTTAGTAGTGGCGAGAAACTCACCGTAGTGCCTTCTTTGGGTCGTTGCTTCTATCCGCGTGACAATTATTGTCAAATTGACAGACACATAGTAACCTGCTTTTCCGCAGGTGCCATTATAGCAGTGACCTCTATTGTCTTTGAGGAAGACAGTCCTACTTATTTATTTGAAGGAGATGCCGAAAACAACTACTCCACGGGCAATGTGCCCATTCTAATGGAGTAATGCAACGCCAGTCGGGGCACATTGTCTGTGGAATAGTTGTTTTCGGCATCTCTTTCAAATATCTTCCTTACTGTATTATTAGGCGGCTTATGTAAAATTTAAATAATATAATATTTAGGATGATATGAGGCCAGATTTGTGACGGATACTTCCCGATTTGCACTGGTAGGAAGTGTCACGTTAGTGTCCGAGGTTCGGTTTCTCTTTTTACTTTGCCTCGGGCGCCAGTTCCTGGTTACAGTGTAGGAACACCACTACTCAGGTAGCTACAGTGAAGATACGGTACGCCAGGTCGGTCGATAGGGAAAATTAGACTTCACACAATAGATAGTAATAATACACCAGTAAACCTTTTATACATATATTGTCTGAGACCTAAAATATATAAATCTAAATACTATCCTTCTCTAAAGCACACATGGGTCTTGGGCAGGTAAAAACAAGCTTAAGCAGGGATCAAGCTACTAACGGGATGAGTAAAAGTTTGTGAGCTATATTGAACACGTTTCCGATTTCTCGTAGAAAATTTTGTAGTTTGCTCGTTAAATCCAAATCAAGTTAAGTGCAATTTAGATGATACTACGCCAAAAGTACTAAGCAACACTCTGATCACAAAAGTCCGTAAGAGAAGTAATTTATTTTTAATTAAAATTGACCAAAATATATTAAACTATATGAATTGGAATGATACATAAGGTTGAGATTTGTAAATTATTTCGATTAGTTTTTACCGTGTCAATACTGATTAGCGGTGATTCGGACGGATTTGACTGAACTGTCGTTTCTATTCTATTCCACCAAAGTTCAAAAATGACCAAAGAAATTAATATACCAAGCGACTTAATAAACTCGAAATTATATGAATTGCTGTTGGCGGCAAACAAATCCCAAACTGATGAAATTAAACAAGAAATAAATAATAATATACAGGAAGTGTCCCTAAAGGTTGATGCCGTTGATGCAAGAGTTACTGCGCTACAAAATAAAGTATCGGCCCTTGAACGAAGATCCAGACGTAACAATGTAATAATATTTGGTGTGAAGGTTAATGAATCTGATTTATTGAATAGTACTATTGATTTATTGCATAATTCCTTAAAAGTGAATATACTCAAAACTGATATAAATAACATTTATTCCAATGGAAGTAATGTGAAAGGAAAAAAGTCATTTATAGTTGTGGAATTTATATCATATCTTAAAAACCAGGAGCTTTTTAAGAATATAACAAATTTGAAAGGTACTGGAGTAGCTATTGTGAATGATTTGGGTTATGAAGACAGACAAGCTCAGAAAATACTGAAAGAACACCTTAATAACGCTAGAAGTCAAAACCGCCAGGCAAAAATAAGGGGAAATAAATTGGAAATTGATGGAACACTTTTTACACTAGATGATCTAAATAAATTAGAAGAAGCATCCAACGAGGGCAGTGAGGAGGGCGAAATAGAAGGAGACTCTGAAAGAACTAATAAACTAGAAGAGAAGAAAACATCAAATCAAGATAGGCGTAAGATCAGTTATAATCCTCAAAGCCAACGAAATTTAAGAAGTAGGGATAAATAGGTAGTATTAAATATTTGTAGGTATATATCTTTTGTTGATAGTATAATTTCTCTTTTCGTATTCAATTCAATTCTGTTTTTTTTTGTCTTAATAACTTGTTTTTGCTGTATTATTTTCTGTAGTGGAATAAATCCTTAGCTCTAGAAATTCCTATAATGAAATTTAAAAAACTGAAAGTGGCTCACTTAAATATTTGCTCTTTACTGCCTAAGATTGATGTTGTGCGGGATTTATGTATAAGCAAAGAATACGATATTTTTGCATTGTCAGAAACTTGGCTTAATACACAGATAACCAATGATATGATTAACATTCCTGGTTTTAATGTTGTTAGAAAGGACAGAGGCCTGAGGGGTGGTGGTCTTTGTTTTTATATAAGAAACATATTAAAATTCAGGAAGCTGTCTTATTTTCAACTAGAAAATGATTATTTTGAACAGTTCTGGATATGTATCCAACTGCCCAGTTCCAAAATTTGCCTAGGTAATATTTATCGTCCTCCTAGTCCAGACATTAATAATTTTTTAGAGTATTTTGAGGACAGTATATCGACAATGTCAATTGAATTTAGTAAATTTGTGTGTGTGGGTGATGTGAATATTGACCTTTTAGCGCATAATAATGCCATGGTTCAATATTTGACACTTCTCGATGGTTTAAATCTAAAACAAATTGTAAAAGAGGCAACACGAATTACTCAGACTTCCCGAACTTTATTAGATCACATTATACTGGATGATAAACAAATAACTACTAGTCACAATAATTTTGATTTTCATAGATCTGATCACAACTTGGTTGATCTAACATTGAATTTAAAAGTTCCTAAACCGACACCTACTATGAAAACCTATAGAGATTTTTCAAAACTTAATATGATATATTTTGATGATGATGTTCGAGCTTTCAACTGGAATGAAATTTTCAACATTGAAAATATTGAAAACAAAATTAACTTTCTAAATATCGCTATTACACATTTATTTGATGTTCATGCTCCAATAAAAACATCAAAATTTACTAAACCTTTCTCTCCATGGATAACTTCTAATATTAAATTAATGCAAAAACTTTGTGATAAAGCACTGGCCAAATTTAAATCCACTAACCACGTCGAACACTGGAATTATTATAAGCAGCTTAGAAATATGAAATCAACAGCTATTAAATCAGAAAAAAAAGCATTTTTAGAACAAGCTTTACAGTCAGTAGACAATAAAAATAAATGGAAAATTTTAAAAACGTTTAATATTACTCAAAAAAATGAAAATGGAAATATATGGAATTTTGACTCGGATGCTAACTGTATAAATAACTATTTTCTTACAATAAATAGTATTAGGAACGAACCACATGCTGAATCATTATATTTTTACAATAGCCATTTGAAAAGAAATTTTTCGTCTAAACTTGTATTTCATCCTATTACAGAACGTGACGTAGCCAATTTTATTCTGAAAATTAAAACAAAAGCTTCAGGTTTAGATGGTATAAATATAACGCTCATTAATTTTCTGTGCCCACATATTCTACCACATATCACCCATTTAATAAACTGTTGTCTGGAAAATTCTACCTTTCCTAATTGCTGGAAAGAGGGCTTAGTTTCTCCTCTTCCTAAAGTAAATTGTCCTACTGGTTTAAATGAGTTGCGTCCTATTACTATACTCCCGACATTGTCGAAAATCTTGGAAAGAGCAATTGAACTCCAACTAAAAGCTCATTTAAATATGTACTCAATAAATAATTCCACAAATACAGCTAGTCAAGGTTAAGGGCAGGGTTTAGCTGTGGTACCGCTTTGTTAAATATAATGGATGATATTCTCACAGAGCTGGATAAAAGAAAGAGTGGAGCTTTAATTTTGCTTGATTATAGTAAAGCTTTTGAGACATTGAACCATGATTTATTGTTTGCTATTTTAAATTTCATAGGCTTAAGCACCTCCGCCATTGAATTTTTTAAGAATTATTTTAAAAACAGAACTCAGCAAGTTTTATTTCAGGGACAAATGTCTAATAAGGGTTTTATTAATAGAGGAGTGCCACAGGGTTCAATTCTTGGTCCCCTGTTATATTCTATATATACAAGTAATTTATTTTTATCACTGAATAAAATGAAAGTTCATGTATACGCTGATGACACACAACTTTACCATTTTTTTGAGAAAACTGACTTAAATGAAGCTCAAGATTTAATAAATAGTGAATTGTTTAGTCTCGTTCAAACTTCAAAATACCATGATTTAGTAATTAACTCTTCCAAATCATATGTTTTACTATTTGGTAACATTGTTCCAAATGATTTAGTTATTAAAATCGATGATTCTGGATTGAATATTGTAGAAAAAAGTAAGAACTTGGGTGTTGTCATCGATTCTAAATTAAGATTTACAGAACATGTGTCGTTTATATTACAGAAAGCGTATGCTAAACTTAAGCTTTTGTATCCCAACAGGCATGTATTAAATACCAAGTTAAAAACTCAGTTATGTGAAGCCCTTGTACTTTCACATGCAAATCATTGTGATTACGTCTATGGCCCCTGCCTGACGGTTGCAGATAAAAAACGACTGCAAAAATTACAAAACTCGTGCTTGAGGTTCATTTTCGGGATAAGAAAGTACGATAGAATCACTCATACTCTATATCGCACTCATTGGTTGTCTATGGCTAATAGAAAGACAGTACATTCTTTAACTCTATTCCACAAAGTTATCAGTACCAGAATACCCCCGTACTTAACAAATAAAATTAGATATAGATCCGATGTTCACAATATTAATGTTAGGCAAAAATATTACATAACTATTCCTAAACATAGAACATCTATTTTTGAGAGATCTTTTCGGTACTATATGGCGAGCAACTACAACAATCTTTCTAATGATTTAAAACACATGACGACCAATAAATTCAAAAATAAATTATTTGATAAATTATTTGAGGAGCAAAATATGATGTAGTTTTTTTTTCTATTTGATTAAGTTTAACATTAGATGAATTTATCTAAATTTGTCTAAATTTTCAATTTGAAATACAGTAGGTACCTATATATTTAAATTTTTCGGGTTCTTGAGGAAGAACAGCTATGCTGATCTTGCGCCTTTTAACCAACATTTATTTTTAATGTTATTATTTTTGCAAGTCCTGTTTTGTTATCTATGTTGTTGGTTAATAAAGACAATATTATTATTATTATTATTATTATTATGTTGCATTAAAAATAACAGAAGAGTATGTCTGTTTTCTGAAGCGCAATGAGCAATTGTGTTTTTACAAAATTTAAATTATCTACCAAGAAAAATATTGTCAGTGGAGGTTTTACTGCGTTTTTACCCTATAGATGAATATAATGCAAAATACCTGGACTCTAGACTTTAGGCTTTACATATGTTGTTCAGAATAATACGCTTTTAATTAAAAAGTTTATATCTTACATCTTCTTGAAAGGGGGTTGGAACCTTTGGTGTGAAGATAATATTGACGTAGTTTTCCATAGAACACCAAAACACTATACTGCATTCGACCAGCGTTTCGCCAACCAAGTTAGCATCATCTGGTGATGATTAAAACGTAGTATAATGCAGTATTATCTTATACTACCTATACTGCTTATTTATTTAAATTTTATTATAAAAAACAAACTAAATGAAGTTATTTGGTTAGCACTTGCACTTATATATTTTATAAGTATATTTTTGGTTATTCTGGAGAAATAAAACCAATAAAATTGTCTTCTAACTCCTTAACGCAAGCATGCATACCAATAGATTTTCCAGATCTCTATACATTCTAATTGCAATATTTTGAATAATGCTTTCAACCCATGAATTATATGGCGTCCACGAATACTTTGGTAGGTTACACATGATTACCAAAAGTTTTTAAAGATTTTTGTTTACTGTATACTAAAAACTCCTGTAAAATGTTGAGTATAAATACTGAATATTCGTGGATTATTCTAATTATTTGACTACTTACTAATTACCCAAATAGTGTATTGAATCATACTGTTCATACCCTTACTTTGATCAATTGGTTTGTAATAATATTATTTGTCTGAAATAATATTTAACCATTATGCTTGATTTCACCGAGACTGTTTTGACCATCTAATGTAAACAAATCAAAAGATTATCAGTTAAATTTGCTTACATAAAAGCGATTACTTTTTACCCACATCATTACAGAACTTTGTGGAAGTGCTTGAAAGCATTCTATTTCAACCCCAACTGCAGTTTCATTGAGTTAACATGAAATTTACGGGGGGTGCGAAGTATGTCAAACTTAATGCGTAAAGCTAGGTCAGGAACCAACAAGATGAAAGGGAGAATGGTAAACAGATTAAGATGTGAATGTGGGTCATAAAGGATTTAATCCTCGGTAGATTGGCGGCGGATGTATTTCACATTTCCTTCCATTTATTGCTGCATTAAAAAAGTGAATCATTACTGTTATGTGTCAATATTCCACAAACCGTCAAAAAGAGAGTTATCAGCTCCTATTCTGAGAGATACAGTTTTAGTCATGCTTTGTATTGGGATCGCAGTAATTAATATGCTACGGAAATAATATCTTATAATATCTTATAATAATATAGTATAATAATATCTTATACAGGGTGCCAACGAATAACGAAACAAGCGAATTTTCGGATACTTACTTACCAACTTTTTCTTGCAAATCGCTCGGACACGTCAATTAAGTTTTAGAGGGGGAAATATTTTGTGCATATTTTCAATATCGTAGTTTTACCCCCTAAGCGAGGGTGAGGTTCATCCTTAAAATTTTAAATGGGAAGGGGGGTCGAAACAAACCTCATTTTAAAGCTTGAAAAAAGACCTTTACAATGCTGCATAGTTCTTTGAATTTGAGTCACTAGTTCTTGAGAAATTTAATTTTTAATTTTTAATTTTTTTGTTTTCATTTTTGCAAAATAATTGGAAACATTTCGAATTTATTGGTCTTTAGATTGTAATATTGTTTATTAAAATTTTTTTTTAAATAATAATAGTCCTGGTCAGTAAAAAAATTAATTAATTGCAATTCTTATACTACATAGTCCCTACGAACAACTAGAAACGAAAATTTACGTATTAATATTTTTACGCTATTAATTTAACAAATGCTGAAAATGACCACCTCTTGGTTCCATACAGTGATAAAGGTTTTGCTCAAAGCGTTCCCGAACATTACTTAGCATTTCTGGTGTGATTTGATGTCAGCCTTTTTTGTCCGTACAGACAATTGTTATTTTACGATATTAAACGGAAATTTATACATCGGATTTCTTGACGATCATGATTATTACTACATTAATGTTTAAAACGGAATATACAGATATGGCAATGGTAGACTTACAAGCGTAAAACCCGTGGGCAAGATAAAGTAACTTATATTTTTAAGAATGTTAAAGAGAGTGCAATATATTACATTGATGCCACACTCATGTCCCTCTTAGAAAGACATCCCTACCAGCAATCCCTTAAAGCGGGCAACAGTTGCGCGCGCATCGATACCCAGCCCCCACAGCCTGTTCGATGTTAGATGTTACATGGACCTCTCGCTCAGTCCTCCCTCTCGATTGCCCCCACTATTGTACACGGGGCGGTAGTGACTTTTTCAACAGTCATCAATCTCATCAAATTGACAACAGCGCGATTATCTATATCTCCCTCTAACTTTAACAATTCACATATCTTTTTCGTCTTACGCATTACAAACAGCTTTGTAAGTCTACCATTGCCATATGTGTATATTAAACAATATTATAATCTAAAGAAAAAGACATTCGAAATACTTCCAATTATTTTGCAAAAATGAAAAAAAAATTAAAAATTAAATTTCTCAAGAACTAGTGACTCAAATTCAAAAAAGTATGCAGCATTGTAAAGGTCTTCTTTCAAGCTTTAAAATGAGGTTTGACTCGACCCCCTTCCCATTTAAAATTTTAAGGGTGAACCTCACCCTCGCTTAGGGGGTAAAACTACGACATTAAAAATATGCGCAAAATATTTCCCCCTCGAAAACTTAATTGACGTGTCCAAGGATTTGCAAGTAAAATTTGGTAAGTATCCGAAAATTCGCTTGTTTCGTTATTCGTGGGCCACCCTGTAGATAATGTGTAGATAATTTTATAGTTTAGAAAAATTCTATGAATATAGTAGAAAAAGTAGTAGTAGGTAGTAGAAAATATGTGACTATTCCTATACAAATATATTCTTTTGTCAGATAGGAAAATAAATGATTATTATTATTATTATCGTAAAAGCTTTATCAACAGTAAAACCACAAGAGCTTTTTTTTTATCGGATAAATTTCTCTTTGTAACGAAATAATTTTGCCAATCAGTTATTTTATGAGAAAAACTGACATGAAAAAATCGCGAGACCGGAGGTCGAGCGATTTTGTCAAATGTCAGTTTTTCGAGCAAAATTACTGAATGGAAAAATTTTGAGTTAAAAAGAAATTTATCCATAAAAATAAAGCTCGAGTGTTTTTTGGCAAGATAAATTAACGACAAAATATGTAAACAATGTCAGTTATGACGGTCAGTTAATATGTCAGAGTACTAGATGTACTCTGCTTTTGAGGAACAGGCATTTTTATCGGTGATAAAAAACGATGCACCTTTTTTATCGCTGTCAAAGTGACAAAAATGTCACTGCCAAATAGACTATTTTATATAGGAGTTAATTTATCAGTATAAAATTTATGAAAGTAGATGAATCTAATCTCATCTTAGATATTGATTCTTCCATAACTTATGGAACTTAAGTAATAAATGGGTCTAAGGAACCCTTTGCTTCGGTCCACCCTGATATATAATTTTTATTAAATTGTGATTCTTATGAGGTTCGCATGCGGATATATGTTGGCTGACCAACTCTATATGCGAACTAGGATGAGGAGACAACCCATGGTAGTCGTAACTATGGAAGTCTCCCCATACGTACTAAAAGTATAGTCCAAAAACTAATGTGTGTTTCACTACACCAGGGCCTCCAATAATCAGTACCATGAGCTTCAAAGTGTAGCTCGGATAAAGACTGCAGAGTACGGATAAGTCAGGACAAGGTGTTGAGAACTCTGTAACACACATTGTCTTGAGCTGGTAATCGAGGAGGACTACATTAGGCTTATTGACTTGTATTGGTCTGAGAGTGCAAAGTAAAAACAGAACTAACTGAATAAGACATTTTTCGTTTCCTACAACGGACTCAATATCCCTTAGGGCCGGTTTTTCAATGCTCGGTTAACGTAATTTAACCTACAGTTAACTAACTAAGTTTATAATGTGAATAGTTATTCATAAAATGTACGAGGTAAATCACATCTAAACTTATAGCTAGCTTAACTACTGGTTAAACCGTGTTAATCAAGCATTGAAAAACCGACCCTTAGAGCATAAGGCGGCATTGGTGTCTCTCGCATCTATCCTGTATACGAGTCCCTTTAATGGTAATACAGCATTGGCAAGGCTCCGTCGTATCTAGATATATTTTGAGACTTTATTCGGTTCCAGGCGCAGGTCATGTCATGTAACAAATAAATATTTTCGATGATATTGGAGATAATAGCAAAATACTTTAAAACATATCCAGCCATATTCATAAACATACTCTTTTCTAATTAAGTAATTTTTCCGATTTTATTGTCTCAATATTTATCGCTTTTATCTTAAACACAACTATATAGTCATATAGTCAAAGGTTGTCATAAACTTTATAATAGGGAGGAGGATATATAAAATAATAGCCTAATAATTGTCGGGGGTGTCCTGCATTTATGATAATAATTTTTTTGACTGTAAAAGTTTGTTAAAAGTTACTTTAATTTTCCCTTTTTAGTAACAAAATTGTTATTGTTAACCGGTAAGCCATCGTAGAGACTTAGCGTTCATATCATCGATATGAAGGCTAAGCAACGTGATCCATGGTTAGTATTTGGATGGGTGTCCGTGTAGGAAAGACCCGCGATGCTTGCTAGCACCTTCTGGTAGACTGTACGTCAGTTAATACACAGAAGTTATACAAACTTAAGCGAGGTTTCTGTAGAAGACGTACCATTTTTCGGATAAGATGTAAAGCCGGAGGGTCCTTGTATATAACATGATAGGTAAGTAAAAGAACCTCACTATAAAAAATGGGTGTTTGATAAAGTTTCCAGGTTGGTGTTGCTCGTCACCTGGTGTCGGTTGATTGGCGTAAGTCGCGGAAATAAGCCGATGGTAAATAACACAAATAAAAAAAAATATATAGGTAATAGTCTTTTATTTTAATTTTCAAATCTGTTCATTACTATTTTATCTCTAGAATCAATAAACACATTTGCATTTGCTACAAGATGGCCATTTTCCATTTTATGACCACCTTTGGCCAAGATAATTTTTGATATCTCACTATATTTGAAAATAAATAGTTTTAATAGGAAGACATATATTAACTGCTATTAATTTTTCTGTTGTACACGGATATATTTTATTGTTGCTGTTCATATAAAGAAAATGATTAGTTTTCATTTAGATGATATTAAATAGAATACCATTAGTGTTTCATAATTAATTAAATGACATTTATATATTTTATTTCAGCCAAAGAAATGAAACTAAAAGATATACTATAAAGGAAATTATCCAAATATTATGAATCAGTGATGTTTAAAAAAGTAAAACACTAAATAAAGTATTTGGATAAATAATATATCCATTAACTCTCATATTCAAGATGAGTATATTCGATTTATCAAAAATCATTGAAATAACAAATCCTTGCTTTAAAAGAGATAGGTAGGTATCCATGGATAGATAGGTAGATAAATATATTTTCAACGCATAGGTAGTAATATCAGTAATTGCCGATATTCAGGTAAATACACAATCATAATACCGCTAGGATTGCTACCGATATTAACAATAATAACAGGAAAATCTACTATCTATTAATTTCCGGTCGATAAGGGGCATCAAGTTATTAAATGTAGCATAAACCTAAACAGGTTACCATATAATTACCTAGTTCGTTAACTACAACAATTTGCCTCTAAGATTTATATTCAGGTTTGATTACGAGTATATTGTCGTTATTTATTTAAACTAGGAGAGACATTTAGACAAGAGAAGTTATTCTTTTATGGGTATACACTTATTTAGAAATTTAAGATGCTTTAAAATATAAACTTTTAAAAATACACACTGTTCACATATTAAGGTTATGAAAACCACTTCTGAGTGCGCTGATTAAGCAATAACAATTAATATTAAAAACATTGTTTAATGGAATTGCAGCTTCCATAGTTTTTTGTCCAAAATTTTAATGGAACAGCAGCTAACTGATTCATCCATCTGAAAGCCTCATTCTTTTCCTTACAGAAAAAGTGTACAGAAAATGTATACTTTGTTGCAATTCAGACAAGATTTTAGGGAGATATGAATTTTTTTACGAAATCATGGCAAAACGTATTTCTAAAAAATAGCACATTATAATGGCTTATAACTGCAGAAGTAAAAAAGTGTTATAAGTATCCTGTCTTCATTAAACTTAGTAAATTATTATGGTTGGATTTCACCCCAAATCATACAATTATTATTATTTTTTTAGAAATATGTTTTGACATGATTTCGTAAAAGAAGTTAGTAGGTCTTTAAAATCTTGACTGAAGGGCAAAAATGTATACATTTTCAAAAATCAGGCTTTCAAATGGATGTAACAGATGGGTGTTGTTTCATTTAAAGGAAGCTCATAATTTTGGATTAAAATAGGCCCTTTTTCCGATATTTTCGGGCAACATTTAAGAATTTGCAGTAATGGCAGGAAAAACTTGAAGTAATTCTAAGAAGTTCAGTGAAGACCGCATCTCGATAACTCTTTTCGTTCTCGAGTTATAAAGTGTTAAAAATAATACTAAGACAAGAAAAATAAGAAGTAAATAAGAAAATAATAAAAACAAGACAAAATAATTTCATTAATAATGCAGGGTTGCTCATTAGAGCGGTAAAGTTCAATATCGGCCCTATTAAGGGTACTGGAAAAAAAACTTTCATAAAAGTGAGATATACTGTCAGAAGGTGCACATTTTAAAAATATGTTGAAATATATAGGATGACTCATTACAGAGGAGAACCTTCAAGGTCATTTTTTTATCACTATAAATTAACGATGGGTCTATTTTCTGTTTTTGATACTAAGTTGCCGAGTTGTTCAAAACAATGTGAAAATTTTAGTCGAACAACTCCAAGGACCTACTTAAATGTTGCAACCACCGAATAATAATTATATTATTATTGTAATGTAATGTAAATTATTATGGTAATGTTGGTAACGTTAAAACGTTACCAACATTACCATAATAATTTAATACAAATCACAATGGTAACATGGTATAATCTCACTTATAAATAAATTCTAATTAAATAGTAGATATTTATAATTGTTCAAAATATCCTCCATTCCGTCAACGAACTTTCTAATCTTCTTAAGAATGAATTATTTTTTGACTGCAATACCTCCACGGAAACAGAAACAAATGAGTCTTGTATCCGTTGTCTGATATCTCCTGGTGTTGTTAGATGAGTTTGGTAGACAGTATTCATGCCCCCACAAGAAGAAATCTAATTTGGTCAAGTCTGGAGATCAAGCTGGCCAATTAACGACACCACTCGGTTGGTTCCTATTCATTTATCTGGGAATTGTACAGGTCAAAATTCTCTGACAAACAGGGAATAATGTGCTGGAGCGCCATGATGTTGGAACCATAAATTTTCCCTAATATTTGAATGCACATTTTGCAAAAGTTGTGGTAAATTATTTTCCAAAAACGTAAGTATTGATCACTAGTGAGGTTACCGTTAAAAAAATGTGGGCCAATAATATAGTATCCAACAATACCTCCCCATACTGACCATTGGCATTACCTACCAACTGATCGCATAACTTTTGGATTTTCTGTGTTATAATGGTGGAGATTATGTCTGTTTGGGCATTAATTAAGAAAATTAATTATTTCAATTCCTCAAAATTATGAAATTAATGTTAAGAAACTGTTCAATTTTTACTCAAAAAATCTGAAATATCTAGAAAAATCTTAGAATCTAGATTACAATATATGCCGCTTATAATTCTAATTTAACGGTTCTGGTAGAAAAACTGCAAATATCTCTGAAAACATTGAAATTAGGTATAGAACATAGTTCAAGAAAATTGAAGAGAACTAATGTACTAATTGAAAAATTAAATAATATACTGAGTGTTCCTTTTAAAAAAATTGAAAGAATGCTTTTTAAAATTTACTAAATTGGCGTTTATGAAAAAAACACCCTGCGTGATATAATCATTATTCGGTGGTTGCAACATTTAAGCAGGCCCCTTGGTTACGCCATTACAAAATATTTATTCTTAATTGACCATAATTTTCATACAGCGAGTTTATTTGAACCTTGTCCCGACCAAATTTTTTTTTAATAACTCGGCAACTCCGCACACAAATCGAAAATGGACACATCGTTGAAAAGAGAAGTTTCCTGTGATTTTTAAAATTTTAAAATATTTATAGCAATTCATTAAAAAAAATTATTTTCAAGGTGCTCCTATGTAGTGAGTCACCCTGTTTATTTCAAAATATTTTTATAATCTGCGCCTTTTGATATTATATCTGACTCATAACAAAGTTTTTTCCAGTACCCTTAATAGAGCTGTTACTGAACTTTACCGTACTAATGAGCAACCCTGTATATTTCCTAGTTTATAATTTTTAGCTGAATACCTTGCTAGCTCCTGAATAACTGAAACAGTTAAATATGCCAGTAAGTATCTAATATAAGAAAGTAAAACACTAAAGGCAAAACAAAAGTTTTGGATTAATGACCACTAAGTTTTATTGTAAAAGCTACTGTAACTTTCTTAATTAAAATTAATAAATTTAACAGAAGTTATAAATTATGTAAATCATTCCTTGTTATTAACTATTAAATAAATAATCTGTGAATTTTACTAATATAAATTCTTATGTTGGTTATTATATTATTTTAGAGAAGACATTCAACAAAAATCAATGCAAACATTAAGATCCATCTATGTTATATAATTATAGACTGCATATCCAAGAAAACTGTGGTAAACCGGTTCGAAACACGGATGCCCGAAGCTACGATATTGTTTCCCTTTGGGGATTATGCACAAATTATTTGGGCATTAGCATTTATTTCAACAACAGTAAGAAAACCCGCAAAACTTGGTCTGTTTTTGCTGAATAGAGAATCTGCTAAAAATTGTTAAGTACATACAGGGCGTTACAAATTTCTCAAACACGCACTCTGGGATCGTGTTAAGCTAGATAAGCTGATCAAAAAGTGTCTGTGATTTTTAATCAGTTTAATATTTTCCAAGATGTTTTAAATATCCAAAAGTAATAAAAAAAACTCTCACAAATTTCAATTTTTAACCGATTGATAAAAATTATGACTAGTGAGATACAATTATTCAAAAAAAATCACACGGGTTTAGGTCTGGCCAAGAGGTGGCCAAGGAAATAAAACACCACCAAATAACACCAATTGACAATATTTTTTACCAAATATTTAAAAATTGAAATTTCCCAATAATTTTTTTTTTTATTTTTTGTATATTTAAAACTACTGTCTGTATCTGATAAAATATTGACCTGATTTAAAAATAATACGGATACACCTTGAATAACAAGTTTGTTCCTTACTTTTAGATAGACAGTGACCTAAAAATGTACATAGTATTTCAAAATATGTATCTTCCACGAAAGGACTATACTAAGTAAATGAAAGAAAGAACATTTTATATATTCATAGTTTGTTTCTTTTGGGATTACACCACCTGTAAAATAAGAAAAAGCAAAAAACCAGAAGCATGCAAATTAAATATTTAAAGTGTATCAAGGCAAACTTCTAAAGTTTGCCCCAAAAAACCACTGTATAATGTGTGATATAATAATATTTGATATATTAACTAAATTTCATCAGTGGTTTTTCAGTTTTCTACAAAATTCTATAATATTATATGTCATATTTTAAAATATGTCTAAATAAAATAGTTATTATAATAAAATTTAAAAGAAATTAAACACTTAACTTGCTTTTTTCTATACTATTCGAGTTGATCCTCAACTCTTCGTCGGTAGAATGTTTGTACGATGAGAACTCTTTGTATGAAAAGAAGTACTTTTTGTCAGATTGACATTTTTAATTTAAATTGTCATCACATGCACTGGTCACTATGATATTATTAACTTTCCATTGGTAACATCTTTCTGGAGTGGAGCCATGTTTGATCTATGAACATTGTTTCTGATGAGATACAATTATCACCATTAAGTTTGTTGTTGTTGTTGTTGTTGTTAGGCGGCGCGGTTACCCGCAGCACTCCATTACCATTAAGTACAATGAAAGCACTTTCCTTTAATTTTCTTTTAACTGATTTTTCTTCTTTTTGTAAAACTTTAGCCTGTGTCCAATCAACTCGGTGACCGTTATCCCATACATGTTTTACTAATGTAGACCTATCAACCTGGTAATCCTTAACATAATTTTTATGTTCGCGGATCCTTATTTATTATATCCCAAAAGAAACAAACTATGAATCTTGAAAATGCACCACAAATAAGTTACAGACATTACATTTTATATATTACAAAATTTATTTTTTATATTATTAGAATTGTATTGTATTATTTTTGTATTATTGTTTGCTTTGTTCAAACATAATTTTCTATCGCCAAATATTCCCGAGGCCAAGGCAACCAAGATTGCCAACATCTCCTGCTCTGCCAATATTAAAGAAGTATGTTTAGGGAAACATTTAATAAATCCGATAAAATGTTTATTCTTAAATTTTCCTCTGAACACACATCTCCCATTGGCACACTCGGAGAGCTCGTCAATTCTCGCATTATAAACCACGACGACTTATCTGTTTTTTATGCTGAGCGCAGCGTATTAACAAATAAAAGATATATTTTCAAAAAGCTTCAACTGGGCATAATTGAACAACATAGTGATAGAACATAAGTTCTATCACTATGACTCGGAAATTAAACACCACAGAAATCTATATAAAAAAATTATAAAAATTCTTTGAAATTTTTAATTTCTTCCTGTAGCTTATAAACCAAAAGGTCTATGAAAATTCTGTTTTTGGCATTATTCGCCTCTCAAACAATTAACAAACGTTAGGAAATACACAAATGTTTACATAATTTTTCACAATTCACAATTGCACAAGTAATTATTTTTCCACTAGGTAAATTTCAGAATCTAGGTAGGTACTAGAGAAAACCAAAGAAATTTTACACCATCTCTTCTTCCGATTTTTTTTTTGGCTTTCACATTTTTATCTGGTGAAATTAAAGTGGTGAGTAATTTAAGAATTAATGAAGATAAATTAAATTTTTCAGTTGGATGATTTACTTACCTCACCTTTTTAATCTATGAAATAGAAGTAAAAACACAACTACTACTTAATTGATCTACAGCAGAACAATCCAATCTATTAATCTATTAGGCTTCTGACATTTTTTCCTTTGTATTAATGAAAATAAATTATTGAATTGTAAATGGAAACAGAAGTGAGAAGAATTGAAGCATTAGATGCCTATGCCAACGTTTTCTCCGATATTAATTGTTTTATTACCTTTGCACTAAGTCCTATTTTATTATAAAATTGGACTCAGTAATAAAATAAGTATCTAGATGTACCAAAAATTGATATTTTTTTTATCATATTAATATTTTAAAATCTAATCTTAATCATTTTTAAATTAAATTAAAACTATCATACGTACCGTTCCAAAATATAGGCCTTTAAAAAATTATTCAAGTTTATATTGATAAAAATTTAAGAATGCGTCGGAATTAGATGATTTTATTTTAGGTAATACGTTTAATGAGACACTTTTGTCAAGAAGTAGTAGTTTTGTAACCTGTGGTATTTAACTCAAGAGAGGACGATGTGGTGACTATGGTGAAGATGCGCAGCTAGTGGATGAAAGCATCCTACATGATCTGGATGTCGGAGAGACGTATACCTACTTGAACGTCGAGCAACGCTCCATTCAAGATCCTCCTCTACTCCTTCGGAGTAGTGAAATGGACACAACAAGAGCTGCGACAGATGCAAACCAACACGCAAAATGATGCATCTCAATAGGAGTTTTCATCCTAGGTCGTCTGTCCCAGGGTTGTAGTTCCCAAGACATCGGAGAGGCCGTGGACTCTAGACGTTGAGGCTGAACGGAGAAAGCCAGACTCTGTCAACGTGTTGGGACCCGTTCAGTTGAAAGCACTAGATAAAGCTGCAGAAGACCGCAATCGTCTGCAGTTGCAGAAGGCCGCAATCTTCTGCTGCTGCTTAAGGATAAGCCATTGCACGCTGTCTTCTATAAGAGCCTTGAAGACCACGGCTTATCCCAAAGGCTGACCTTTGCATTTTTAAGATCAACGTGGCTTAAGTCAGAGACCGTTATATGTTCAATAAAAGTAAGTTTTGAATTAAAAGTAACACCTAGGTCTTTTGTAGATTGAACACGTGCTAACAAGATATCATTAAGGGTTTAATTAAATACTATTGATTGTAACTTCTTACAGTGTATGTCTTTGCACTTTGCACTTAGACAGATTTAAATAAAGTTTATTTGCTATTATATATTTGCTCTTGTAGATGTTGACATTCGCTGAAAGAATAAAATTTAGAGAACAATTTCAAATCGTCAGCAAACAGCTTTTCACAATTAAGATTATCATATAAGTCATTCATAAATAATTAAAAAACAGAGGCCCCAGGTGAGATCCTTGAGGTACCCAAATGTTACTTCTGCAAAGGTTGATTTAAACCCATTATACATAACATACTGAACTCTGTTATTAATATGTGAAGACAATAACAAGATTAGTGATTTTGAAAAACCTATAGGCAATACAGCTTATTAATCAAAACCGAATGCTGTAATTTATCAAAGGCCTTAAAATAGTCATATGACATCTACTTGGCTCTGATTATCTAAGGCTTTAGCTGTGTCCTGAGTAAAAAATGTAAGATTGGCAACGGTTGAACGCTTTTCCATGGAGCCATGCCGACAATGAGATATGCAATTTTTTTACTTTATTATATAGATCAATGTATGGACCAATTTCAAAAGCCTTTCGATGGGTCTGTAATTGTTTACAACTGAGAGATCTTAAAATTGGACAAAGTCTGGTGATTTTCCATCTATCTGGAAATACATTGGTTTGAAGGGATAGATTATGGAGAGAGTAGGTGAACAATCTTTTAAAAAAAAACTAGGATTATCACCAGCAGTCATTTTATTATTTAATTTTTTACTACCCTGTAATATCTCTTGTTCACTAAAGTCGATAATTGGAAAATTGCTGAAGCTGTTATTTGAGACAAATGAACCCTTTTGGTAAAAAGACACTAATTATTGAAACCATTAACAATATCTTGTGATCTCAGAGATTTTCCAGAACGACCAGTTGTTTTACCAGGTATTCGGCTATGGTTCTTTTTAGTCCAAAATTGCTTAGAATAGTTGGATATACTATGTTTAATCGTAAAAACATAATTTTTATAGATATGTTATTATATATTGTATTATTATTATTATTATTATTATTATTATTATTATTATTATTATTATTATTATTATTATTATATTTTAAGTTAAATTAGTGTGTGTGTTGGATTTTAATAAAAGTGGGACGTATAGAATTTTAGCATTTAATTGTACAAGGTGGCCCGTTTAACATGGGCCTATACCTTATCTCAAAAACTACAAATCCCATCGAAAAAAAAAATATATAAAATTGTTTTTTTCAAAGTTATCTTCAATTTTTTAATATTTTCAAATTTATAACCTGTTTATATACAGGGCGATGAACTAAAGTTCTTTTTTTTTAAATAGCACACCCTATATATTATTACATTTTCAGAAAGCCCTTCTAAAGACAAGTTCAATGATATATGACATGATGGGTCTGACGCCCACCGTTTCGGAGTTATTGAAATATATCTTCAGGAAATAGCCCATATTAAAATCGTGCTAGAAAAGTTAATAATTAAGTTTTTGAGCAATAACTTGCGCCAAAATATTTCTAATTTTATTGACTTTATTATGTAATTACTCAATATTCATTTTATAAAAAAAAATTTACCGTGTTGCCACATTTCGAAAACCATAAATTCTCACGATTTTTTCAAATGGAACACCCTGTATATTGTTACATTTCTAGAAAGCCCTTCTATCGACAAATTCAGAGATATATGATATTATGGATTTATATCCCATCGTTTCTGAATGATTATCCTCAGAATATGAGATTTAATACTGGCTATTTCCCAAAGATAATACTTTTTTTTAAGTAGCGCACCTTATATATTATTATATTTTCAGAAAGCCCTTCTAAAGACAAGTTCAATGATATATAATATGATAGGTCTGATGCTCACCGTTTCGGAGTTATTGAGTATTATCTTCGGGAAATGGCCAATATTAAAATCCAATATTCTGAGGTTAATCATTCAGAAACGATGGGATACAAACCCATCATATATCTCTGAATTTGTCGATAGAAAGACTTTCTAGAAATGTAACAATATACACGGTGTTCCATTTGAAAAAATCGTGAGAATTTATGGTTTTCGAAATGTGGCAACACGGTAATTTTTTTTTTATAAAATGAATATTGAGTAATTACATAGTAAAGTCAATAAAATTAGAAATATTTTGGCTCATGTTAATGGTCAAAAACTTAATTATTAACTTTTCTAGCACGATCTTAATATGGGCTATTTCCTGAAGATAATTCTCAATAAATAACTCCGAAACGGTGGGCGTCAGACCCATCATGTCATATATCATTGAACTTGTCTTTAGGAGGACTTTCTGAAAATGTAATAATATATAGGGTGTGCTATTTAAAAAAAAAAGAAACTTTAGTTCATCGCCCTGTATATAAACATGTTATAAATTTGAAAATATTAAAAAATTGAAGATAACTTTGAAAAAAACAAGTTCATATAATTTTTTTTCCATGGGACTTATAGTTTCTGAGATAAGGTATAGGCCCATATTAAACGGGCCACCTTGTACATAATGCAACAAGTTTTATAAACGCCACTTTAGTTATCAGTTTTAAGTCATCAGTTATAATAATCGAGTGTTTAGAGAAGTTTATAAAACGAATTGCACAATATACTTTTTCTACTCTCATCTCTAAACGCCACATAATGCATGACAGGTAAATGCACTAAGCGCCATTTTAAGACAGCTTTTTAGATTCGAGTTGACACAGATTTGGGTGTTTCAAGTATTTTAGTCATTAACCGATAATTCTTTAATCACGGATTATAGTTTATGTCACATCTAGTTCGACATCATTTGTCACTTTGGAATTCAGCATTAAGTGTATTACGTTTCGTCTCATTTTTTAAAAATGGACTCAGAAGAAGAAATTAGCAGGAACATCCTGAAATTAGGCAAAATATACAGGGTGTCCACCTAGTGCGCGTAAGTCCAATATCTGGGTTAATAAAAGAGATAACTTAATTTTTTTTTCTACAGGGTTGTCTAATATCCCGAGCTGCACAAAATGAAAATATATTTACATATTCAGGGTGTTCAGTTTTTCCTGGACAGGTACCAACTTCGTTTTTCTAAATGGAAATATATATTTTTTATTGCTTTTTCGAACTAAACCCTTGATTTTAGTAGAACTTTCATCAGCCTTCCCTATACCTAACTTAAACTGTTTTTGAAATATTGACGGGTGAATATTGACATTTTTGCAACTTTGACACCCTGTAAAATCTAAACGGTTTGAGATCAAGCAAAACGGTTTGCACATTCCTATCTTAACTTTTCATAAGCTATCGTTTGATACTAATTTCAAATTTATACAGGAATAAAAAATTTTCAAAATTTTCAGAAAATTTTAAATTTTTGGATAATTCTGAAATTAGTACCAAACGATAGCTTATGAAAAGTTAAGATAGGAATGTGCAAACCGTTTTGCTTGATCTCAAACCGTTTAGATTTTACAGGGTGTCAAAGTTGCAAAAATGTCAATATTCACCCGTCAATATTTCAAAAACAGTTTAAGTTAGGTATAGGGAAGGCTTATGAAAGTCCCACTAAAATCAAGGGTTTAGTTCGAAAAAGCAATAAAAAATATATATTTCCATTTAGAAAAACGAAGTTGGTACCTGTCCAGGAAAAACTGAACACCCTGAATATGTAAATATATTTTCATTTTGTGCAGCTCGGGATATTAGACAACCCTGTAGAAAAAAAAATTAAGTTATCTCTTTTATTAACCGAGATATTGGACTTACGCGCACTAGGTGGACACCCTGTATATTGTCAAAACGTTTGCATAGTTACACTTGGATAAAAGGTTGATTTTGGTTTTCTCAATCTTATCTCGAATTCACTTTAATAAATCAATATACACTGGTTAGGCACTGATGGGCAGATGCCTATTGACGGTAATTTTTTGGACATTTGTACAAAAAATACCTTGAATTACGTGGCGAAATCAGTGTTTATGGCACATTCATGAACTTTTCGTTTCGGCCAAAAATCGACATTCTCATGCGCCATTAAAAAATACCAATTACGCACACTTAATACCAAAATAACTATTAAATATCTTACAGGAAATAGAAAGAAAAACTTGGATTTTTGCGTTTAACTAGAAAATAAATTAATTAATTAACTATTAACAACAAACTCTAGGCTATTAAACCAATTCATTATTTTATCTACAGATACTTATTATTTCCCCTTTAAACCTATATATTAAACCTATTATATTATGTCTATAATCGCATTTTAACTTTGCGGTTTTTAATGTAATCCCAAATGAAACAAGTTACTGCTGTTAAATTAGGTGAGCACGATGATCTATGATAGACACCGTTATGATATCCACACTATCTTAGAAATTAGAAGAATTATCAATGCAGCTATACACATCTCAGTATCTGATCTTGAAGAAGGTTGAAAAAGAACTTCGCTATTCGCACTATTCGCTGAAGATTATATTAACAGACGAAAATATAATATAAATATTCATTATTTAATAAACATGTTCCGATAGATGTTATTCCCAGACCTATTAATATTAAACAAAAAAAAAAAGCAACTCGTCGACTATTTTTACCTTTCGCGGATTTTTTTTCTTATTAATAGTAACATTAGTGTGCATATGTGATAAATGTTTTGTGACCAGTAGTTTTATAGTTAGGTAGTTCCCGAACATCTTTATGGATTAACCAGTCTTGCATAATAAAAAAATAAAACGGCCATTCCTCGTCTTCTTCCTCGAGCAAACGAACGAGTTTATCTTTTTATGGTTATTTAATTTTGTGTTTTTTTGTATTGACTGCAGTCTTGATAAAAGTTGATAAAATATATTTGTCGTATTACTGTTTGTTTTGGAATTATTAGGTTGCGCGAAAATAATTTAGTGAATCTAAATATATTTAACAAATCCAAGTGGTCTGTTGTCCAAGTCTGTTGATTAAAAAAAAATTAAAGTATATGAGTGTGATTCCGAATATTTTATAATTTTTATTCAATTTTTGAATTCAATGTTCAATTCTATACATTATAAGTTTTATTTCAATGATTTGACGTATTGTGTTCTGGCTAGATATGGAAATATGCAAAACGAAATATTCTCATATAGTCTCCAAATTAATAAATAATTATGAAAACGTAAAATAAAGTACACTATTTACCATAGTCAAATGATTTACTAAAGCCAATAATGTCTAAACTTGTAGCAATGAAGCTATAAAAATAAAATATTAATTTTATTTGAAATTTTGATTTAATAATTAAATATTAGCTAAGTAAATACCTAAATTAATAGGTAGATAATCATCATTTTTATTTACTTGTTAAAAAGCACTATGCCAAAAATAACTGTAAACAATTCTTAACAGGCGATGAATATTTCAACATTTTGCAGAACGTAGTAATAGTGGCCATAAACCATATGAATCCCGAAGAGGCCCCTACACTTTGGTATCAGCAGAACGGGGCTCCTTCTCACAATTGGTGAATAGTTGGTGATCTCTTTTATGAAACATTCGAGGATAGATGGATTGCCAATAATGACTCACACCGCAGGCCGCCCCGTTCTCCTGACTTAACACCATTAGATGCTACGATGTGGGGTTATATAAAAAATAAGGTGTTTCTACAGTTTCTACAAAGGAAAATATGGTGGCAAGAGTACTGCAGGCTTTCAATTCTATGGAACCGCAACATATTTATGATGCTACACATAATAATATCATGAAAAGAATTACCAAATGCCTAGAGATCATGGTTGCCACTTTGAGTATTTAATATAAAATATTACCTACCTACCTATTTTTTTTAATTTTGTAATACCTATTACTTCTAGTTAATATGAATTATTTGCACTTGGCTTAATATTGTACAACTATTACGAAATGTACCATACTGGAAACAATTTCTCAATAGTCTGTTGAAGATGTCGGGAGTTGGTCTATGCCTTATCTGGATATCTTTCAGCAAATACATGACAAATTCGACGAATAATTTTATTGCATTCTGTGTAGGTACTTCAATAAATTTATTAAATTCATGAAATTCTCTTTGGTGTATTATTTACAAAAAACCGCAGTCGTTATGTCAGTGACGGTGACATTTAATAAATAACTCGTGACATTATTGTTTTTCACAGCCTACGTCTTGCCAACAGATTAATTATTATCATATTTATAATAAAACATGAAATATCTTGAATTTGTAATAATTGGTCGCTTAATATTAAACACCCTGTACCTGGGCATTCTGGCTTGTTTAGGGAGCACACATACAACATTTGAATATTCCAGCTAAAAAACTGCCAGAGGTAGTGTGAGTTATGTGTATGATTTTTTAAAAATTTTGGAAAAATTCCAATAATTCGAATTTTTGAATTTCGGTATAGATATTGCTTATGAAAGTTAACCTAAAATTTAATGTAGAATTTGAAAATGAAATAAAAAAATATAGCATTCCATTTAAAATAAAGAAGTTGATGTCTACTCCCGGTATAACCGGAAGTACTACATCCATGTCAATATTTTCATTAAACTGCAAATTTCGACAAACCCCCGTAAACAAATTTTCAGAATTCAGATATATTAAGTTTCCCAGCTACGACTAACGAAAAGTCTTCGCGCCACACCTTGTATAGATTCCGATAGAATTCTGTAGAACGTCGACTAATTTTAGTTACTAAAATTAGCCGCCAGGGTTTTTATTTAATACTAAAATTATTCCATAAATTATTGCTTATTCCTTTTCTAGGATGATTTATCCATAATTACGTAATAGGGTACTTACTTACTGCCTGCTTGTTTTCTTTTCGATTTAATTAATTTGGGAGTACAAGTATTTTGCTTAGCACTTAGCTTAGCTTCATGGACTGTAAATGGCTGACACTTATTTTACTTTACATGTATGTTGTAATGCCAATTACCTTTAAAAAAGTTTTTGACCGAATTAAAAACTGAAATTATTCTTAGAAATAAAATAGTAGTGATAATTGTATTTTATATTTGCAAATGAAATGAAATGAAAACATTTCTTTAATTGTTTTCCCAGATATAGCTACAACTAATGTTTATTTTCAACTACCTACCCTCTAGGTATCTCTAAAATCAATTGTTTGTCGACATAGTTTTTTATTAAGAATAGAAGAATAAAGTCATTAGATAGCAACTCCTTGCATATTATCGTATTTGTTTGTTGAAAGAAGTAAACGTTGTTTTGAGTCAAGATCATGTACCTATATATCCTATACCTACCTAATCCTAACCATTTAGGAGAATTTGATATTTCATAGGTATTTTCACTGAAGACTATAAGAATGTTTATAATTTTCTATACACGAAATCCTCATCTCTCTTTTGGCTTATGGAAAGAATATAGAGTCAACTATCTCTATCAACAGTTATAATCAATTTCAGAAATTATATACAAAATGATCCATATTTCGGGTTATATTGTACTGTGCTTGTCACTTTTACTGTAGGTTTCAATTCTTCACAATTAAAAATACATTGGATACGATGGGTTTTATTATTTACTTCAATATACTTCACAATTAGTACTGTCAGTCAAATTATTACTGAAATGTTACTATGTTCAACTACTTGACGCGACCGCGACTGAAATTCCTGTTGATCAAAACTAAACTCAACTAGGTATACTGATTTGTCGTGTTTATACCCGAATTTTCTCGAAATATGAATAGAAGGGAATAGAATTAAATGAAATATTCTCGATCTTCTTACGATCAGCATTGGTCCAAATGAGGTTTTATAGGGTAATAAACTTACAAATAACTACAACATAATTAACATTCACAGCAAAACAAGCATCTTAAGAAAAAGGTAAGAAAATATTCGTCACAATATATCATCAACTTCAAATGACAAAATCTTTAGTTTATCTAGAAAGCTCTGTGCTTTCTTCTCGTACAGGCTTTGCAACTTTTGAAAACACGGCTTATTAAGATATATGAGATTTTCTTGGATTATGCGTAAATCGCTTAAATATATTTAAATGATATTTAATAAATTCAATAAAGTTGATCTGAATTTTGTCAAGTTAGAACTTCAGTTAGAAATACATTTAACAACAGAAACATCGTTAATAATAATTAAACTAAAAATTTTTAAAATCATTATTCCAATGAAGGTTATCATAACTTTACAAAAAATCATTGAAAATCTAAGAAAATATTAAATATATCAAAAAGCAATAATGTCAAGACTTCCAATGTATTTGCTAAATAAAAGTTGATTTAATATTACATAACTTAAAGTAAATAATACTGGGAGTTGCGAACTGAAAAAAATTTTTCTATTCGAAGTTGTTCAAGTATGAACCGAAAAACGGATCAGTTGGTATATTATTTTTGTATGTTTTTAGACTATATCACATTATATATGTCCATTCCATATGTCATCGAGAAAATGAAAATTTACAATATGAAACCAGTTATAAAGATTTTTTACAAAACCCTGCATCTTTCAAAATATTTAAAAAGTATCAAATATCTCTCAAATAGCTGTATTTAGTAGATGTATAATAAATATAGTATATGGATTCTATCCTAATTTTAAGTTCTTTACAAAAGTGTAATATTTGTTAAGGTGTTCCATTTAATCTGTAAAAAAAGTTCATCTCTCTCTCTTTCTCTGCGAAAACACCGGAGTTATAGAAGAAATACGCACTAAAATTTCACCTGTACATATATTGAGACACTAAGAAGCATACCTATTACCTGCTACTACTACTCTTCGATACGAACGCAACATTTTAATATATTATAAACTGAGGTCAGGACCGTGGACCCGACGAATGCATTTATGGATCAGCTCTTGCAGTTCATCTTGGCAACGCCGAGATATTTTTATGGCTCCAACGTGGGGGCGACGGGCCACTGAGGATCAAACGCGAATTACGATGGATGGGAACCCAGGGATGAGATGCAGGCAATAAAAGTAGCTCAGCCAGTGCACACATGGCTTATTTTGACTGCTCGGTGAAGGGTTATCGTATCGCCGTCCGCCGTAGACTTACTAGGCAATTTCTCTGATGCTGTAGTTGACATTGCTAATCGCCTAAAGCAGTTAGTAATGACACTGACCTGTGAGCATGCTAGAGAAATATGCATTAGATTAAATCTGGTGCATAGACCCGTTGGTAATTTTATTAATATCTCAGCAAATGCTTTGTTTAGTACAAATTACTGAGATTGTTTTATACGGCGTTTTTCATGCAATGGTGATTCGTTAGACGTTTGTAGAGTTTGGGTAGTATTTTTTTTTTTTGAAAATTTGAATATTCTATGCTTTATCATTTATCCAAGGTGGCGCAAAATCAAGTCCCCGATTTGTTTTTTATATAAAACTAAACTTAATTAAAAAACAATCATATTATGAATAAAAAATATTTATTAAAACCCTAAAAATTTCTTTTGTTACACACTAAAAATAATATCGACCGCATGATCACCCCTAGCATTAATGCAATAATGAGCTTTTTTAGAGCATTTTTCATAACTTTTTTCAACATTTTAGGTGGTATTTAGGTGCCAATTTCTTCCCGGATGTTGCCTTGTAGTGCTTCCAAGGTTTGAAGATGATTTGCAAAGACCCTAATTTTGAAATAGCCCCATAACCAAAAGTTAGGCACAGTTAAATCAGGGGACCTTGGCGAATATGCCATGTCGGCGTTTTTGGAGATGAGGCGCTCAGGAAACATCCTATTCAAAACGGCCATTGTCACACGGGCTATGTATGCTGTGGCACCATCTTGTTGATACCACATATCCTCCTCATTAAGTTCTTCCATTTCGGCAACTAAAATATTCAGCAGCAAGCTTCTGTATCGACCTCCATTTACCGTAGTGGTTCTTCCTCTATCATCCTCAACAAAAATAAGGGCCGATTATTTTTCTAGCATTAACGCCACACCATACGGTAGCTTTTGACTCATGTAGCGATTGCTGGTGAATAATTTACAGCTCCATTCAGGCAAAAATAGCTTCGTCGCTCATTACGATTTTGTTCCAAAATTCATCAATGTCATTTTCAAGATTCACGATATAATTCCAATATTGAAGTCGTTTTTCAAGATTTACAGGCAGAATTTTATGGGTTACCTGTATCTTGTAGCGGAACAAGTGTAAGCCTTTCACTAAAATTCGCTGTAATGAACGTCGGCTAATGGTTAATTGCGTAGATATGTTTCTTGTTGATGTTATTGGCCTTTCCATCACATCTCTACATAAATGGTCTATATTCTCCCTCGAACGAGGTGAACAAGGTCTGCCAATATGTGGTTTATCAGATATGGATCCAGTTTGTTTAAAATTTGCAGCTAACCGCCGAAATGTCTTCGTATTCTCGTTGGGCTAAGATAATCGAAGAATTATTTAGATAAAAAATGTTTACGATTTCAGCCCGTTCTCGAGGCGTATATCAATAAATTTCCCAAATGTCTATTTTACAACTGATAGAAAACATTCTGGCAGATGCCAACTGAACTACAAACGAAATAACAGCAACATTCCATAGGGGACTTGATTTTGCGCCACCTTGTATTTGTATAACCCCTTGTATATTTATGGCATCATGTATATTTACAATTTATTTTCTAACGATTGGTATTAAAGTTCACAGTACCTATCTCTTTTAGTTTTGATTTTAATAATATTTTTTTGAAAATTAACAAGTACGATTATAACAGTTTCCAATTAATTGCTACGAAAAGTAAAATAAACTAGTTACAACAAGTAAGTATTTTATAACAAACTAATAATTGTATTAAAAGGTAAAGGAACAAAAACAGTGTTGAACAAAGGCACACATAAATACAAATTATGAAACTATAGCTACATGACCACCATTATTTTCTACCCTCAACAAAACACAAATAATGGACCATGCAGATAGTCCCATATCACCAGTTCTGTTCCTACTTGATTTATTCGTAATTATCCAGCATTAGTGGGAAGAACGCTGAAATAAATAAAAGAGTTTTAATGCACGTGGAAAATAACGTATTGTTCAATATTGCGTGTGTTATTTTCTTTTTTTAATAATTGTTATTATTACCTAGTTTATTATAATACAATCACTTGTTAATATCATTTTCAAGTAGTTGTAAAAACCAGTTTTATTTTTGTAAAATTTCAGGCTTGTTTGAAGAGCTATTGAGAAAAAAAGGACACTTTCTCATTGAAACTCTTTACTCTCTATCGAATGGTGTAAACAGTTTTTTTTAAGTAACGTTTCGTCTCTTTAGAACTATCACTTACTTTATATTTTCTAATATGGCATATTTTCATCACTTGACAGCATTTTTCAGTAATTATATAATATATAATTAATCGTTTTTTAGTTATTATTAAATATTATTTAATAAGAACTAAAAAAGATAGTAATCGTTACCTAAAAATCCAAATAAATATTTAGATTTTGTTTTTCATTCTCTATCAGTAATAATTTAAGGATACAGTAAATAATTGCGTCAATTTCCCGAAGCTAAAGGTACCGAAAACAAAAATTACAATGTTTCTTAACGCATCACATTTTGTGTGCTCTCAAGTGCAATAATATATTTTTTTATTTATTAACTTAACATTAATTATGTAGTAAAACATAACATACAAACCATTATTTGAAAGAGATGCCGAAAATAACTACTCAACGAGCAATGTGCCCCGGTTGGCATTGCATTGCAGGGGTCGCCACATCTTGTTTGATAAATTGATAATCGCCACATTAATTGTCAGACAGATATTAGCAAAGGCCCAAAGAGGGCACTACGGTGTGTTTCTCACCTCTACTAATACGTAATATTAGTTACATAATCTAATTACATATTTCCCGATATAAACCTAACGGGATAATAAAAAATAAATAAATTCTGCACTGTAAAAACAAAAGTAACAAAAATAAAGAGAAAGATAAGGAAGAAAACGAAATGACTATTGAATGCAAAAAAATAAATTAGTGCAAGATACATATAGAGTCATCAGACATTACCGAGTTTATAAGAATGTAATAATATCATGTAGGGTAGAGCTAAGTCAAATTCACTCGGTCAAAAAATTCTGTGGATGGCGTTACGAAATTTTTTCAGACCAATTCCAAAGATACGGTTTGAAATTTTGTCTTGGTATGCATGGTATATTTAACAGAATTTACTTATTATGTTTTATGACAATAACAGTTCAATTATTATCTTAAAATTCCACTGAAAATTATATGTTTAGGTTTAATTTTAGGTTTATTATAGGTTTAATGTTTAATTAGGAATATAAAACTTTATCTGCGAGATTAAGTAGGGGCTGTTTATCTCAGTTAATTGATTTATATAGGAATATAGAGATATTATTATTATTATTATTATTATTATTATTATTATATTATGAATATTAGACATATAAATTTATTTTGTACTGTTTCAATTTGTAATCGACTACATACAAGATAGTCATGTAAATATTTCATGATGTCAACATTTTTAAAATTAAAAGTAGCAGGCTTAATAAATTCTAACATCTTATATGATTCACCTATAATATTTTTAATGTGATCATCAAAACTAAAATCAGGTAGACGCGTGATACTAGAGTCTTTGTTTTTGTAAATTCTACTTAAAATATTATTGTTGATTTTGTAACCAAAATAAGTGAAATTCGACACTATATTTTAAGATTGTTTACAAATAAAATGCATTAAGAAGATATTTGAGATGACAGTTATATTACTTATAAAAAGTAGAAATAAAAGAGGGCCCAAATTAGAACTCTGCGGTATGCCGAAGTTTGCCAAGAAGATAAAGAAGATGTTGCAGACTGAAAACTCCTTTATATTATAGTGAGGAAACATAAATAAAATAAAATAAAAACTTTTTCTTGAAGGGGGTTGGAACCTTTGGTGTGAAGCTAATACTGACGTAGTTTCCGACATAACACCAAAACACTATACTGCACTCGACACGCGTTTCGCCAACCAAGTTGGCATCATCTGGCGATGATTACAACTGAAGTTTTCAGTTGAGAACTGCGTTTTAATCATCTCCAGATGATGCCAACCTGGCTGGCGATAAGCTCATCGAGTGCGGTATAATGTTTTGATGTTATGAGGGAAACTACGTCAGTGTTAATAAAAACTTTAGTAACAATATAAAATGTATAAAATCACAAAAAGGGCACGAGTTTCTGACAATAAATCAAATATACCATATTTGTACCACTTTTTTAAAGTTGTTGTTCAGGTTGATTGAATTAAATGTTTCTTGCTATTATGAGACAAATATACTTTCCTCCAAACGACCGAGCTTTCCCATGCTTGTGTTTTGCTAAACGAAGAAGTTGACTTTGTTAGATCTTCATACAAAACAACACAAAAGTTTTTTAAAAATTTATTAGTAGGGAATATCGATAATTTCACACCTGTACCACATGTGATTTATTTGTAACTCAAAGCAACTAATTTGAGTTACAAATAGCTACATATGCTAAAGCTACATATCTAAAATCTAAATTTCATTCTACCTTTGAGTAGACTTTGCTCAAAGTACCCTTTTTACCAGCCTGGTATATAGAATCAATATCATTCTTAAGAGACCACATTTTTAGTTTGTTATTTATATAATCAATAAATCTGTCAATAATATTTTCGTTATCCTGTTCCTCAAACACGTGACACTGTATATTACGTATTCGAAATGTCATTCAAGTTTTTCATGAAATCATCGAACTAGTTTAAACTTTGATCTCTACTTATTGTTGCACCAAATTAATATGATAATATGCTAGATGTTAATTTTTGTGTACAATTGTTCTTCCTCTTGATTTGAATTACACTGCAAAAGACATTCAGTCTGTATCAAACATTTATAATGCCTGATGTAGTCAGTCATTATACCCCAGGCTTTGGAATATATCTATTAGATATATTTCAATGACCCCAGGAAAGTTCTGTCTGGCTATTTAAAGGCTCTCTTTTAGGAATAAGGTGAAGTATGATGGATGCCTGTCAATTCCTATTTATCCAAATCAATCTACTAATCCACTCTAATCTCCTGCTACTGCATGTTCACCTCAATACAGGGCAGTGTGGAAAACAGTACGATTTCCATTAATATTTATTTTATAAAAAACATGAAAATAGATCATTTTTATAATAACTAAGGATAACCTTTACTTAAGATAATACATTTTCGAGGAAATTGCTATGCAACTTTAGATAATTAATTTTATATTCTTACCATAGTTCTTACCAACTGGTAGAACATTATTAATGGTCAGTTTGAAACAAATTGTTCTTTCGGGTGTATGATTATAGCAAATTAGTAGAAAATTAGTTATAAAATATTTTTTTGTTTAAAATATTTTTGTGTCTAAAGACACAGTGGTTTCTTAAAAGAAGCGGTGATTTTATGGTATTTCGGCGACCGTACAAGTTTTTTGTAGAAATTATGTTTACCACGTGTGTTAACTATTGATCAACAATAGAATAACTCACATTTCAATTACTTGTCGTGAAGAATAAGCAATTTGGCTTTATTTTGGTACGGTGCCCTTAAAATCATATGGTTTTACTAACTGAAAATCGAAAGAAAATAGTGCTCAAAGAGGAAATGATCCCGAATTAAATCAAAACAATGGAAAATCCGACGAGTATATTTTTAAAAGTTTGCCATATTATAATTTTAATAAGTTAGTGTGTTTCATTTAAAATAAATTAGTTAATGCATGGGAGTTTCATATGACTATTAATATTTAATAAAATAAAAAAATCGCATTTCAAATCAACTTAAATCATAGTTTTTTGTAAAAACTAAGATTTCTGTAACGACATCTTCGAAAAATGTCGACGACCAGACGAGACTTTCGTTGGATGGAGTGAATTTTAGATTTCCTTTAGATTCTTCTTATTTGAACAGATAAAATACTTACTATTGTATTTTTTTCACAAAAATGTGTATTTTCTGTAAGATTATTATTTTCGTATCCAGGGTGGGCCAATAGTTTGTCAAAGTTCGATAACTCTGTTATTCAAAATACAAAAAAAAAAAAAAATAAAATAAAATAAATGCAGGCGTTCCAGGATATTAACAAGATATTTTTAAAATTTATTTCAGATGTGTAGGGTATTTCATTTAAAAGTGGAAAAGTGGAGTAATATATAAAACATTAAAATTCCAAGGTCAAATATTTGACTTTATATAAACATTTTGTTTGATGTAAAGACTTGTGTGGGCTTTTACAATTTTTTAGGCATAATGAATAATCATTTGGTTTTTACCAAAACAAAACTACATAAGGTGTATTTTCTTTCACAATTATACATATAATATATAATTTAGAAATATCATATTTGTTCCATTTTCCATGATACATTTTCGGAACTTCAAACCCTGAAATTTTAATATAAAATGCAATATAATGTATTTTTTGACGTTAAAGTAAACAGAACCGTCTACATAAAACCAACCCCGGGGAGTAGTTGTTTTCGGCATCTCCTTCAAATAAATAAGTAGGATTGTCTTCCTTAAAGACAATAGAGGTCACTGCTGTAATGGCGCCTGAGGAAAAGCAGGCCGCTATCTGTCTGTCAATTTGACAATAATTGATTTTTAGAATTCGGCCGAAATGACGGTGGTAACATTACTAAAAAAATGCAGCCTTTGCTATGGACATCTTTATTTATTTCAACTACTAAACAAGGATGTGAAAACACTTTGCCTATATGTGCTAGATCTTTTTAATAACTTCGATAACGACCATTACTTTCAGTGTTAATCATCTCCAGATGATGCCTACTTGGTTGGCGAAACGCGCGTCGAGTGCAATATAGTGTTTTGATGTTACGTGGAAAACTACGTCATTGTTATTACTTACTGGCTAAATTAAGTAAATCGCTTTGATTCTCAAATGGCGCCCTTCGAAAATAAATCATATTTTCTTAGGATGCTAGTGAAAATTATGGATTTCTTAGAAACCGCTTTATCTGCTAAGAGCGTAAATATCCCAGGAGAGTAGTAGGCCTAGCGCTTAGCCGACAAAGGCCACGTAAAACTGGAATTTCGTGCGGCAAAACACCCAAACGAATGGTATATATTGCACCGATGTCTCGATGCACCGGCCTGGCCAGCAGATCGTGTGGAGGACCGCGGGTTCGCCGTATTCGCGGGCTCAATATTAGGCAGGCTGGGGACTGTCTGAAGGTGAGGGGAGAGGCGGGGAGGCACGCCGTGGCTAAGCAAGACCAAGGAGGAACTCGAAACCCTTGAGAAGGTCGCGGTGACGTTGGTGACGCTCGCTCATTCGATATCCTCTCGCCGCTGCCGTTGCACTGAGATTGCATGCATTTTCTTTTAGTAAGGGCGCAATAGATCCGATTTGGAAGAAGCGGTCAGTTGACAAGTCCAGAAACCTAAATGTGTCAGGCAAAAACTAATACATTTTATTAAATTAAATAACAGCTACATTCTTCCATCTATACCATCAAGTTTATGTCTCAAATCTTCCAGTTTGGGTTACTTTGGACCCTTGGGATATTTGAAAATATTCCTCGGTTTAAACATCATTGTGAGTGTCTGGGACAATGAATTGAGAAATACTTATATGCACTGCACTGTTTAATGTTTTGACATTACAAAGAAACACTTACAATAAACTCGTCGACTGAAATTTTGAAAGACACATTGTCGCGATGACCTTTAATTAAGTTTTTCCAGATTTTCCTTATTTTTGTACTAAATGGTAGGTAAAGTTACAATATCGTAAGTCGTTCCTTGGCATACTCGCGGGCCACAAAATAATAGTGTGCCGCTCCATCTCCAACAAAATTCTCTGACTTCCGGGCTCATCATTACGAGGAGATTGAGGGATAGAGATATTATTTTTATTTATTATGAAAACATGGAAGAAGTACTCCGTTTCTAAATAATTATGAAATTGATTATAAGAATACGATTTTTAATTTGATGGGTCGTAATTGAATATGAGAATTTTTATCGCTGCTTTCATCATAATAATTGCTCAGGCCTAAAAACGAAAAGGAAGATGGTGGCAGAAAAAGTTTTTAAAAATGGGACAACCTATGGCTACAACTAACTTTATGTCTGATAGCTCGTTCCGCAGCTTTGTTGAGTAACAAAATCTGATTTATTTCGAAGAACTTCTTTGTTTGGTAGCACCTAAAATCTTCAAAATGGATACAAAAAACCGTGTTTCTAAAATTTTTTTGAATTATGAAAATATGCACAAATAATAAGGTACCTACTAGTACTAGGAGCATGCGCAATGATCTCTATTTGAAGTGGAGGACACGGATACAAACTCGTTGCTCGTTACATTAACTCGTTGCTAGTTGACAGGAGACATATTGACGACACTCTAAAAATTCTGTTTTTGGGTATGGAATTGAATTTTAAGGAGGAACTAGTATGGAGTTTCAGGGACCCTCTTGAAACAACTTGTTTTGGAAGGTATGGACCCTACACCTCATAAAAATAACATGCAAGTTACAGAATGTACCAGAATCAGATTCCTTCTTTTCTGGAATCAAATTTAGTTAATTGACAAAAAATTAAATACTTGTTCTCACAGTAACTTTTATTAAATTTCAGTTGATCCAAGAATGCTTAATAATTAAAATCGTATCGTGAGAATGAGTCTTAAGAACTAGGAATCGCATCGGAAAGGTACATATTGGTTTATATTATTTTCTAAACATCTGTATACTTATTATAACAAATCTTTAGTAGAGTATAAAATACGTAAAATTTTTTAAACTTACATTATGAATGTAGGGTTTTATATTTAATTGCAGCATTTAAAAAACTCTTATCCCACAAAGCTCCAAGATTTCGGAATAAAGTGGGACAAATCAAAATTAATAAATCAGAAATAAGTTTTTAGTTTTAGAAATAAGTCTAAGAATAAGTCAGAAATCTCGGCGAAATAAGAATATGTTGTACGTACTTGGTTTTTTGATTGCAAACAAATATGAAACAAATATGTTAACATATATTTATTTAAATTTTGCACATAACAAAAATTATTGGTAATAAGTGTATGTGCGCCACTGAAGACTGCATTTCTTTCACTTCGTGTTTTAAATGAAAACAGTACCACTAGTATACTTGTATTGATGTATTTTTGTGAGTAGTTTATTTTAATATTTATATGTTCTACAAAACTTAAGTTTTAGTAAAAATAAAACATGGAATAATTTGTTTGGTCACAGTTTTGTGTTTTAGGTAGACACGTAGATACTTTTTTATTAATTTCAGATGTAGATCATTTTAACTACTAGTTACTTAGTTACTTTACATGTTGATACATGAGGCGCGTGTCTGCTTGCATGTGTTATTTATTAGCGCAGCCGAGATTTCACGGACGGGCAAAAATATGCTAGTGTTATTTATGTTTGTTTTATTATTTCGTGCGTTTTAAGTTTTAAACAGATTTTATGCGGTAAACAGCCTTATTTCATAGAAATATAATAAAAAAATCTTGAATTTATTAAATATGTACAGTAAGTTTATTTGAAGGAGATGCCGAAAACAACTAAGTACTCCACGGGAAATATGCTTGTTTTATTGTCAATTTGACAATATTGTTTAATTGTCAGACAGATAGTAGCAAAGACCCAAAGAGGGCACAACGGTGTGTTTCTCACCACTACTAACATTCACGATGCCCATTAGGCAATCACGTCGCAACCATGATATAATAAGTACAAGGTATGACATTCGTGAGTACGAAAATGCGTCCGCTGTGCGCATTACGTCACCGAGAGCGCAGAATGATCGCTAAATACAAATGTTATATACGATTTCAATGGAAACATTATCAAAACTTTCATATAATAGGCACAAAACAGTGTCCCGAATAGGAAAATATTGGGAAATTTAACCAGTGTCCTTAAATGTGTTCTTTAATAATCATAAGCACAGATTAGATATACTCCATATGGTAGGTACCTATCATATACAAAATGCCCTAGTAATCCCTGGTGGTTTAAAATTGGCTCTTTTAATTTCTTACCTACTTCAATAATAATAACTGTTATTGGTGATTATTGCAAATTTTATTATAAGTAATTAGTTATTCTGATTCGTGTGTAAAATGATTTAGTACTTAAATATAGGATAAACGCTTCATAAACATAAGATGTGGGCAACAAGTTAACTTTAATACATATATTTCGCCGTTCGCCTTACACCTACGACTAAAAGTGAAAAATGTATTCATTTTTTTTTAATTATTCGAAAACTTTAAATGTTTCTCATTTTTTTTTATTTAATGACCACATTACAGAACCATATCTATTACAGGTTATATAATTTATTACAGGCTTTAAATTTATTTCATAATCATCATCGGTGAAGTGTTTGGAACATATTCTGGCAGTATGTACATTAAACTTTTCTGCTCGACAGCAAGCTACCACCCACAGTTTCTTTATTACTTCATCCCGTGGAAACGTCAAAAACCTTGTAACATAATAGATAGTGCAATGGTTTACATTGTCTAAATATCATAGCAATATAATTACCTAATATTATTTAAATTATTGGGCTCTTGGTTGCGATTATCACTATTATACAAGCACACAGCACAACGCATTTTTATTGCACTTTTAGTTTAGGTACGTGTTAATATAAAATTAACTTTAACTATACTCACATATGATTATAATTAGTATACACTAGAATTATACAAATACTCTGCCAAAAAAAATGAATTTAGAGGACAAAATGTAGTAAAAATCACGAAACTTTCACACCTTTACATATGTAAACACTGTAAAATGTCAAATTTGCGCTCTCGGTGACGACACGGATGTGGGAGGGATATGCGCAATATCATACCTTCTTTTATTGTATCATGCGTCGCAACATCGTTCATCGAGTCCACTACCTACGGCACTCTGATGAGCGCAAAATCGGCCAGAGTCTGGTAGAAGGTCTCGATAAACGATGTGGCGACTCCTATGGAGATCCCGATGTAATGCAATGCCAGTCGGGGCATATTGCCCGTGGAGTAGTTGTTGTCGGCATCTCCTTCAAATAAATAAGTAAGATTGTCTTCCTTAAAGATAATAGAGGTCACTGCTGTAATGGCACCCGCGGAAAAGCAGGTCGTTATCTGTCTGTCAATTTGACAATAATTGTCAGGCAGATAGTAGCAAAGACCCAAAGAGGGCACTACGGTGTGTTTGTCACCACTACTAAAATGTACAGTAAGTTCTTGCACAAATCACCTGATAACAAAAATCCTAAACTGCTAATTTTACTATTACGGAATACCTACGTCGTTTACTTTTTGCTGTATAATAAATAAATAAATGGCCACACACGTCTCCAAAAAGTAAGTAAGATTCATACTTGCACTGAATTTAAATAAAGCAGACCACTCACTATGTGGTACTTGGCAAGCTATGACTTGGCTCGTGTTACAGCAAGTATTTGTTCCGACACGAGTTGGTGGCTCACAGTTTAGTGTCTTGATCACTCGATACAGAGGTCGTGGGTTCGATGTCTGCCCGACAAGGGGGGGCATTAATTATTATTAATATACAGTGCGAACGTTTAGAATGGAAACCGTAAATGAAATGCACCCTGTAGATTTTTAGCAAACGACGTCATCATGATATTTTTTCAAATGGGAATGTCCAGTTCTTTCATTAAATTTAAATAGAGAAAATATTCCTGAAAATGGCAATATACGACACTATGGCCTTAAAGTGGATAGTTTTTGAGATAAAGGGCTTTGAAGTTTGAAAAAAGAAAAAGTAGGCTAGTCAAAAAAACTGTTTATCATAACATAACTAACAAATGGATAATAAACGCAATGAAAACTAGTTAAATAAAGTGCTCGAACTGTAATCCTTGTGCTTCTTAACAATAGGCAAGCCTCTGTTGGAATTCTTGTAATACTTTACTGATTGTGTGTGGCTGTATAGCTCTAATTTCATCTCGAATTTTTGTTTTTAATTCGTTAATATTCCGTGGTTTATTATTATACACTTTAGACTTAGACCCCCATAGTCAGCACTTCTGCAGTTAGTCCAGCTACCCCCATAGTCAGCACTTCTGCAGTTAGTCCAGCAGATAACATACACAATATAACATTTGTGTATATAATACACAAATAACCCCACAAAAAGAAATCAAGGGGTGTGAGGTCAGGGGACCGAGCTGGCCATTCAATAAAACCTCTTCTGCCTATCCAACGATTAGGAAATACTTTTTCATCAGAAAAAACTATATTGCTAATGAAACGCGGATTTATGTTACAGAGGTTTATCATTTCTTCGCAAAATTCTATTCTGCGGTCAGGGTCATCATCATTTAATTCTTGTACTAGCTGAATATTATAGGGATGCCATTTATTCTTTTCATGTATTTTATCACAGAAATTTGGCTAATTTCATGATTGGATGCGATTTGTCGCGAAGTAACATGTGCATTTTCTTAAGCATCTAACAACATACCTACTTGTACATCCTCTGTAATGGGTGGCCGACCTCTGATGCAATTTCGAACATGTCCCAACCGGATAAATTTACTTACAATCTTACTCACTGTTGATTTTCTAATGTGTGGTTCATTCGGATATCTATTACTGAAAATGTTGCATACTTCATTAATTGATCTTTTCATTTCGTCACAACCTCTCAAAATCAAGATCTCAATTCTTTGTTTTTCTGTTAAAGTTCTACCATTTTTATTTATCACAAAAAAAATTTAAAGAATAACCGACTGCGACAATTAGTTTTAAATAATTTGCGGAACTGTCACTATCAGGATCAAATAATTGAATTTTTTTTTTGACTAGCCTACTTTTTCTTTTTTCAAACTTCAAAGCCCTTTATCTCAAAAACTATTTTCAGGAATATTTTCTCTATTTAAATTTAATGAAAGAACTGGACATTCCCATTTGAAAAAATATCATGATGACATCACAGAGATTACCTAATGACGTCATATCCAAAACAATGGTATTAAAAGAAGAAGCCCAATTGAATTTAAGAATTGATGTATCCAAGCGTTTTTCCGAAAACTCTACAGGGCGCCTTTCATTTACGGTTTCCATTCTAAACGTTCGCACTGTATACTACAGATTTACTCGGTAAATATCAATTTTTATCGGAAATAGTTATACCCGTGTATCAACCAAGTTAATCTGAAACGGCAGCTGCTTCTGTGGTAATGAGCTGTGGATGTCTAAATATACTACTTTATGGTTAATAAATAAGTATTGTAGCGCAGATGTGATTGCAGATTTTCAGAAAGAAATTCGCTTATATTCAAAAACTTGTGAAACGTCGGTAGAAAATTTCGAAATTCTGTTCAGTAAATTTGGACCACATATTTCAAAAAAGGGACCCTTTTCAAAGCAGCTCACCAATTCTTAGCGACGGGTAATAGTTATAGATGCTTGTATTATCTGTTTAGTATCTGATAACTGGTTCCTTTTCAAAAATGTCCAAACATTTCATCAGAGCCTCGTTGTCCCATTCCATTTTAGCGGCAGGTACTTCTTATTGCTATTATAATTTCCATGCTGTTACCACTCTCTATCAGCTTAATATACTTGTACTGTTAATGCCGCATAGTGTGGGGGTCATATAAATAGTCCACAAGTAACATTCATCCCTTTTGTCTTGGAACTATTTATCGCAGATGAATGGGCAGGACAAGTAACGTGACGAGTCGTACGCAAGTCTTCAGACACCGTACTCGTACCAAGTATCGCGTAGTGAGTGGCAGGCTTTATGGAGTAAATAATAGTATGTTGCAAAATAAACAAAGGCAAACGTTTTGATGTACAACAAAATGCAATGGAGCATGTTTTAACGCACGAACTGAGGCATCGTACAGCTACCTTATGAGTGGCAATATTGTAAACAAATATAGGTATTTACACAACACAACTTTCCATCTATTAAGTAGTTACTACAACAGTAGAAGTTAGATAAATTACATCTTATGTGCAAATAAAAGTAATTGTTTCAAACAATAAAAGTATAGTTTTCAGAAATATATGTCTGATGGATGATACAACGTATTTAATGAACACATCCTGAAATTTAATAACTAATCTGCATATCGCACTGTCTCCTTTTAATTACCGTACTCCATGATTAGCTACTTAGTAAATTGTTTCACAGATTGATTGGTACTTCAGATGACTAGACAAATACTTCTCATCATCACTACTAGCTGCAGTGGCGTACCACTTGTTCCACAATTCCTAAATAGTATTGATTTTAAATAGGCCAAATATGGAAAGACTTCAGTTTGTAGACAGTAATCTATTATCTCTGAATTGAAATTTTCAAAAATTTTTATGGCGACTTATATTTTGCATATAAATAATGAAACTGACCACCTTATAAAATTAACACATCTACAATCTATAGATTCATACAACCATACGAGGGAACATTAGTAATGGTTAATTTGTATAATTTGACAGATAGTTTCTCCAGTTTTAGTAAAAGAAAACGTGTCACATAAAAATCGTAATTTTGATAAAATTATATATCAGTGAATAAACCTGTTTGTGAAATAGTTGCCCGGCCAGAAAATGTATGCGGATATGGTGAATACATTGCAATATCATTGACATTCATAAGCGGGGCCACCATAAAAATAGGCTTCCCATATTTAAGAAACACAGACCTCATGATGGACATCGTATAATACGGTATGATGTTCATCTTGGAACATCGTATAATACGGTATGATGTTCATCTTGGAACATTATTTATTTCTGTGTCCACTCCTGAAAATATTACCACACATTTTGCAGGATTTCCGAAATTGGCTTAAACGCATGTATGGCTGAAACTTTAGACATTGTTCATTCGACTTAAGAATTTTCATTCGATTAACATTCGAATTCTTACTATCCAGAAAAGACCAACCGAAGGGATGAAAACATGCTGATTCCTCCCATTCAAAGGGAAATTTCTTATCCAAAGGTTGACATTGAATACATAAAATAGGTTAAAAATATGACAGGGCCTTCACTCGTATTCTACTTTATTAATTAGGCTTTAAAACATATAAAAAAAAAAAAAAAAAAATTATGAAAAAACGCGTGGAAAAAATTTATGTTAAATTGATTCATTCGTCCCATTTGCCTCGTCAGACTAATTTCAATTTTTAAAATAAAAAAATCCGAAAGGGCAGAATTTCTTGTCGACTGAATCTGTAATCTTATTGCGGAGAAGTGGTTTGCAGACCAAAATTAATAATTTATTTTAAAAAGCTTAAAAGTTTATAAGCAAATGTTATACATTTAAAAGGTAATTACGTTGAATAAATAAAAATGTTTTTGAAGTATAAACGTTTACTATAATACGCTAAGAACTTAGTAATAGCGTCAATGGTCAGCCAGGTTCGATGTTACAACCATTTCCAATTATTCGATTGTCAGCAGCTTTAGCCTGATACAGGGTATTCAATTTATATAACTCGAACAGTAGGCAACAGTAATGTCGAAATCTGACAGAGATTGGGTCTTTCTGCAAAAAATATATCCATGTGATTCCTATCTATATTTTCTTGGTATGTAGCAATTCCCACAAAAAGATTTCAAAATTATATTAAGAATTTACTTTATTTTCTTTAAAAGTCTATAAATGTGAACTTTATTACTCTGAGTAAAGTGCAACGAAAAACCATAGTGAAATGGTATTTGTTCTAGAAAAAAAAAAATATAAATCAGTAAACTGTACAATAAAATTTACTACTCCAATACGCCAATATCCATTGACCGTGGCCATGACCTGGGATGATTTGGGGCTGAGTGGGATTAATACTCTTTACCCTACCCATCGCTGTAGGCCTGGACTGCCGCGTAGAGGTGTGATCGGGGGTGGGTGGGCCCCAACCCCGATCACAAAAGTGATAGGTGTGGGCGATTCGTGGGATCTCTTTCTGTGCTGGCTCTACCCTGCAGGCTGGGTAGGATCTTCTGAACTTTTTTCTTCGCCTGGCATAAACCCACCGCGGATAGTCTGTCTCGGGCGGGGGCGGCAATGCCGCTTTCGTCCCGGGTGGTGGTTTGGGGTAGGTCAGGAGTGGCCGTGTAGCCGGGGATATACCTCTAAAGGAGGCAAGGGGGTGGTTTTTTAAGTCGCTTCGTATCCCTCTACGCTTGTTCCGGGTAGATTCCAAGAAGATCTTATTCTCAACCTGGGTCCAGCAGTTGGAGTCTTGTAGAAAAACTTATAGATATAAGTCTATCTTGTCTTATAGATATACGAATAAGTCATATAAAAAAATACAAAAAAACTATAATATTCTTTGTTCAAAAAGTTTATTCTGATTGGAGTTTGAGCCGTTAACTTGCTTTCTCGATTCTTCCCAGTTTTGTCTAGTTTATGATCTCTTACTTATTATACTTTATCAGCAAATAATAGTTTACTATTTCCAAAAACGTTTTCTAATGCTGAAGGATAAGGCTCAATTTCTTCTTCTTTCACATCAATTACTGCATCTGCTTTCATAATGACTATGCCTATATACCTTTATAAAGAACTTGAAGATGCAGTAGTAACAGTAACATATAATATACTTAAATTACAAAAAAAGGATATGTGCCCTACAGTACTGTCAAAGAAGAATGAAAAACTAATATTTATTCGCATCTGTAAAAGTACATTCCAGTTTAATAATGAGGTTGTTTCTTGTAAAACTAACCATATGCAAATTCTTTGACCTAGCCATCGATACCGACTCGTTCGGGTTCATACTCACCTAGAAGGTGAGTGATTCCAGAAGCAAACAAGTCGCGAAATACTCCAGTAGTTACTCCAGGAAATAGTCCAGTAGTTTTCCAGTTTTTCATACAACCTGTTTAGACTATGGGTGATTTTAAATTTTAAGTTTTAGTATTCTTGGTTAGAGATAAATAATTGTTACTGGTTAATTTTTTTATCGTTTAGATATCTTGAAAGGGGTTATAAGCAAGTTGGCATTATCTGGAGATGATTAAAACTAAACATATGCTAACACTATTTACACCTAAATTGTTGTTACGGTTCTGTGAACCGTGATTTATTAACCAATAGAGCGAACTGTATGGGATTGGCCCTCTGTCACTATTCATACTATTTTTACAAATTGCAATTTCCAAACTCTCAAATGCATCCAGCTGTCTGTAATTTGTTACATTCCTAATTAGTGTTAAATTGCTAATATCTATTTTATGGTTGTTCTCAAACGCATATTGGTCGACACTAGACTTATCTGTTCTACCATATTTAAAATGAGCATATATTCCTTGAATCTAGTTTGAATTGACCTTCTAGTTTCCTCGCCTAAAAGTTGTTTTAGTTTATTTCACGATGAATAAACCACTCACATATTTATATATTTAAAAACCTTACCAAAACTACGGGTGAAACGAGGATCGTATGGAATAGATATGAATTTTGGATATTCTATTTCATTTTGAAAAGTTGAGGAATTTCGAAGTGTCTTTAAATTTTATAAGAAAGATTTAAAGAGACACTTCGAAGAGAGTAAATTTAAAGAGACACTTCGAAATTCCTTGGCTATTCAATGAAAAAAAAGTGTCAAAAGTGTTAAAGTGTAAAAATAGTATGAATAGTGGCAGAAGGCCAATTCCATACAGCCCGTTCTGTTGGTTAGTAGATCACGGTTCACTGATACGTCGCGACGGTTCACTGAGCCGTTACAACGGTTCACTGAGCCGTTACAACGGTTCATGGAACCTAAAAATCATAACATAAAACAAGCATTCACATGATTCACTGATCCGTCGTGACGGTTCACTGAACCGTCGCAACGATTCACTGAACCGTAGCAATAGTTTAGGTCTACATAGGACATAGTGTTAGCATAGGTTTAGTTTTAATCATCTCCAGATGATAATAACTTGGTTGGCGAAACGCGCGTCCAGTGCAGTATAGTGTTTTGGTGTAATGTGGAAAACTACGTCAGTATTATCGTTTAGACATACCAAACAATAGTCAGTGAGTTATCAACTCGATTAGTATGTAGGCTTGGTATAAACTGGTCACCTGGTCATCTATCAGCCATTGCATAGTATTTTATAACATGTACGTGTGTATTTTTATTTTACTTACTGGACAATTTTTTCATCACACTGAAGCTTTGTAGTCAAACAAGCTTCATCATCGTACTAATTTCAGACTGTACACGTGATGATCCAACAATATGAACTGGTAAAGTGATATTGGTGTGACAAGGGTTAGGATGTTTTGTTTATACAATCTTTAAACTTTTTGCATCTATAGGCTATGAAATGGAACCTACCAATATTATTATAGAAGAAAAAATGCGAAGAAAAGACTTTCTTTCTGCAGTGTTCGCAATTCCCCTTTTATAGATACGCCAATGTTTAATGATACTACTATAAGTGATGTGCATATCATAAACAACCCTTCAAGCGATCTGCCTCAACCTAGGATCTGTCTAGAGCCACGCAAGCGGCAATCTGCCGTGTCTAATAGCGTAATAGCTAACAAAGAAAAGATAATTGAGGGCCGGTTATTCTCAGCTGCGAGTGATGCACTCTGGAAGAGTCTGTCAAATGTTTGATTAATTAAGCTCACGTTTGCGATCATGGAATCTCATTTATGTATAAACGTAGTTGTGAGAGCATTATTACCTCTTAACATCGTACCTACATTTTCATGACTTTTCTAGGAAATCTACAAAATTGGATAACTCATTTGAAATTTACGAAACTGTTCTTTAAAATCAAAGGTTGTAAACTAAGTAGTTTCTTCAACTCGACGACGACGAGTTTCTAGAAGAAGTTTTTAGAAACTGATACAATTAAAATGTTGAAATTTTGCCACAGGGAGTTTTTCGGATATATCCTGTTTGGGATATAGAAAATATATTCAACATAATATCAGTTTCTGAAAAAGCATCTCTGAGAATAAAAAAAATTCATTATTAGTTTTATCTGATCAATTTATCAGAAGTTTCGTTTAACCCTGCTTCGATTGGCATTAAAATTTCCTATATTTTAAAAATAAGTGATTTATGATAGTTATAAGCTCTACTAAACAACTGAAGAATTCATGAAATATTTCTGTTCCCTTTATGACTACTCTTTGCCCAGTTATTGATGTTTGTTATTTGTTGATAACAATTTAACAATTATTTCAAAATTGACTTAAAAGCTTAATTTAAAAATAAATATACAAGTTTAATGCGACAAAATTCAAGCGATACAAATATGTTTAATAAAGAGGAAAATACTGTACTAAAATGTAACTGTTCCGACTGTGTTAGTTTTCCACAAATATTTCTTAATTAAAGTTATTTACCTGCCAATCATGGATACAGAAATAATTCAACAAATTGTTATTTTAGCACTGATTAAAAAATTTAAGATGCAGCAGCTAAGATATGTACTAAAGCTAATTATTAAGGTTCTTTTAAAATAAACAGGGACTTCTGACTCATCACTCCAATTCCACCATTTTTAAATTGCAAATTCTCACAAACTCATTCTATTCAAAATAGAACACCCTGCATATAGGTAAGAACAAACATGTAACTTCAGTGAATTATAATATTTGAATAATTTCATTAATACTCGTAATATATCTTTTAGTTAATTTTCTGCAATACTAACAATTAAAAAATCTAAAGTTGAAGTTAAATGTTTTCAATGTTTAAATTCCTCTAAAATGTAATTTAATATGTAAACAAGGGCGAGATTTTGTGAGATTTTCGACGATAAAATATGAACTTTCGATAATTAATTTCATGTATGTATCCACTATTATGCAATCGTCTGTTAGAAACAAATTAATCTTTGAAGTGACCTCCGATTATCGAACCTTAATTATGAAAATTGTCTTATTTACAATATTTGTGATTTTCTTGTCCACTACCAATGGCACTCTGATGAGAACAGAATAAGTGCTAGACCGGTCAGTGTCTGCTGGTTGGTCCCGATGAAAGATTTTGCGACTCCAATGGAGATGCCGGAGTAATTCAATTCCAGTCGGGCAACATAGTTGTTTTCGGCATTTCCTTCAAATAAATACCTAAATAAGATCGTCTTCCTATACATGCATGGTTTCAAAATTTAAAAGTCTATTTAATGAGTATTTCGATGGTACCAAATAAAAAATAGACATTTGAACTTTATAGTTTTGTTTTCAGCTAGTAATATCAAATTAGAAACCATAGATTATTAAGACTATTATTAGAAAATTACCTCAATTTTATAGAAGTTCTATTTAGAAATAATATGTTCGTTATGTTCTCTCATTATGTTAAATGGATTTTCATGCTCGATCTTTTTTTGGATTTCGTACTTTTAACAACATTGTTAATGTTATTGAGGCGAAAATTTCTATTTTCATATTTTAATTTTGTTTTAACTGTTTGGAATAATCTTTCACAAGTTTCCATAATAAAACATCACAGAAAACACAACAATACATACTGTTAAAATAAATTCCTTGAAGCTTGCAGCAGCGGTAATAAACGTATTACATAAAAATATCGATTTAAATAAGTGTACTTTTAAAACACCTGTCGCGAAGCATTCTGTAAATCTAGGCGGCAGAATATGAAAACGCCGCGAGACAGGCGACATCGATGCATAAAAGCGCATTAGAACAAATGTGTTTAGAAAACGCCGCGATTTTTACCGCTGCGCGACAAACTACAAAAAACGCGTACATAAAAGAGGCCTAACCAATACAAAAATATGATAAATAATAATTATTTCTTAACCATCATCGCAAAAAGTAAACGTTTAACAAAAGATTGGGTACAATTAAATATGTCAAAGCTATGTTCCAATTAATTATATACAATTAATGATAAATTTAAATATTATATGATTTGTAATATTATGTATTTATAGTTACCTATGATATATCGAGTAAAACATAAAGTTCAGAGTATCTAGGTACCATGTATAGTTAAGTTCAACGATATAGCATTTTACTGCAAAAAGCTATTCAAAAGAATGGAATGATTTGAGGTATCATTTAATGTCATTGACACATGACCCGGTGTAAGTCAGTATTGTGAATAATTTTGTAGTTTATGAAATTAATATTATGATATTTTTCGTAGACAATAAAATGCGATACAGTTGACCTCAACTATAACCATTTTACATTAATATAGTGCTCACCGTGTATTGGATCTACTAATCCAAATTGCTGTATTAGTCTTGGAATTTCCCATATTAATAAATAATAGATATCAATTAGCAACTAAAACATCGTTAATTATTATAAAATCGAAAATTAATCAGTTTTATGGTGAATGAATGAAAGAAATTCATTGTCAAAGGACATTGAAGTTCACGTAAATCAGCAGTAGCCTTTTGGCTTGGATTTAATCCGGTGAAACTCGAAGAGACGGATGAAGCCAAGCAACTGCGATGTGTAGTGACAGGAAAATGATCACACGAGCTGTTCTTTTTGTGAAATTGGATTGCCGAAGCGTTTAAGACACACGTAGTGGTGTCCTTTGGGCCGAAACAACTCAGTGGACGTGCTTTACTCTAACCGATGACGACAGCCCGCAATAGCAGCACACTAATACTTATTTTTTAGAGACATTTCATAGTGAGAATATTCCACTAAGCGTGACGGCGATTTGGTTTTATAGGAATTATATTTAATAAAGTGAAATTTAAGAAAAAATATTGTGCCCACTGGACCTTGTAGATGATGCACGTAATTGAGCAGGTTTCTTGTTCTACAGTAATGGAAGGGTTTATTATTACAGTTACAACATAAATAAGCAATTCTTCGTAATACTAGCTTACTATATTTTTTGCAGAATATAACGTCAGACGTAAATAAATGGTCTGTACAATAGACATTAACCAAAGTTTTTTCTGAGTTTCTAAAAAATACACGAAATTAGAAATGTTCATGTATTATTATTTTCTTTAAATAGTGAGAGACTGTGTTCAATAGGAGGAATTATAGATTAAAGTTAATTTGGTGAAAAACGACAATGCCAGTAAACCATGTGCATGATAGGGCTGGTCATGAAAGTTACTTAGCGTTCATATTATCGACGTAAGGATATAAATAGAAGAATCTCTTGCAGTCGGCAACTTTGATGTGGTTAACGATGGATGCGTGGCCCCAGTTCCAAAAGGGAGACATTATTTTCAAGGAAAATTTACCATATACTTACTTTACTTTTGCCATATACTTACTTACCTAATTAATTTATATTTTTACGGTTTAGTTTTGAAAAAGTATGTTTTAATATCATCACAATTTTTTAGATGAAATAAAACAAAAGAAGTACTTATTTAAACAAAGAATAACATTTATTGTTTTTTCAAAATCAAAAGTTTTTTGGTTTTCGTAGTTCTAAAGTTTCTGTTTATACATTTAACTGTACAAGATAGTTTTACTCCAAACTTCAGTTTTATTAAATAATTTTTAGGAAAATTTTTCCGTAGGTGTACAAATGTTTTCATAACTTTTAATAGTCCTGTTTTGTAAAACAATATTTTCAAAGTTTAATTGATATAAAACTTCAACTAACGATATAAAACTTACAAAATCATTGTAAGGCATATTAAAATTGCCAAATAAATCCAAGTTGACATGTTGGCATGTTGGTAAGATTTATAATAGCAAAATAAGGCGGATCCATCTAAATCTTGGTGGGCTTTAGAATATTGTTCACAAACATTGCAAGTATGTGAGACATTTTTTGACTAAGTAGGACCCTGCAAAATATCTTACGAAATTTGTTTCTAATATGCTGTTTCGGTAATTTGTAGCTTTAACTATACAAACTAACTGTGTAACTAAAATTAACAAAACTTAAGGCTCTAGATATAATTAACAAAACTGTATAACAATATTAGTAGTGGTGAGAAACATACCGTAATGCCCTCTTTGGGTCTCTGCTACTATCTGTCTGACAATAGGGTGTTTTCCGTATGTGACGAATCAAGTTATAAACCTATACATGCTTAGTAATACATCCACAAAGAAGTTGTAAAGTGTTAAAAATGCAAATTTTGCATTTTTCAGAATAAAATCGAAGTTAGAAAATTTAAAAAAAGGATCTATTTTAAACGGGAACCAAAACACAAGTGACGTCATTAAGCATATAAATGGCCGTCGTTTAGGTTTTGTTTGTTACATATTTTCAACTGAAACTTTTTATATATATTTAAAATATACAATATAATTAGTACTTCCTAAAATAACTTAAAAAAACTTGTTACCATACACGCTAATCTTTATTATAATGGAAATATAATGACTGATGTTGATAGCTTCCTGTCAAACTGTTTGTTTATATGCCTGATGACGTCACAAATATGTGTGCCGTAGTAGACGCGTTTGCGCGCCAAATGCCGAATTTAAATTTCAACTCACTTTTTTTCGGATATGCAAGTATTTGTAATTTTTTTTAACTAGACATATGTATAATAGGGAAGGAAAACTCAATTTTTTGGTATTAAAAAAAAATATGTGAGAACACCCTATTATTGTCAAATTGACAGACAGATAACGACCTGCTTTTCCGCAAATACCATTACAGCAGTGACCTCTATTGTTTTTAAGGAAGACAATCCTACTTACTTATTTGAAGGAGATGCCGAAAACAACTACTCCACGGACAATGTGCCTCGACTGGCATTGCATTACATCGGCATCTCCTTAGGAGTATCTCCATCTGGTAGTTGGTTTCGATGAACGATGTGGCGCCTCATATGGAGATGCCGATGTAATGCAATGCCAGTCGGGGCATATTGCCCGTAGAGTAGTTGTTTTCGGCATCTCCTTTAAATATATAACAATATATTATTCAACGAGCATATAATGATAGCTATTATTCACGAGGGTGATGTTTACGACACGAGCCGTATGTGAGTGTCGTAAATCACCCGAGTGAATAATGAAATCATTATTTACTGCAGTGAATAATGGATACATTATTAATAGCCGTGGACAAAAGTTCTTATTAAACTCACCTCGTAAGAAACAATTGGCTGCGAACATACTAGCATTCCAGATGCTATAGGCTATAGCGTCTCGAATGCTAGTGAAATTACTTGGAAAAATGATTGGAAGTTGTAGGTGAAGAGTCGGTAAACATGAGTGTATATTTATTTTTTACATGAAACATAGGCGGCACTAATAGGCGTCCTACATTGTTTGTGTTTGGATATATTTTTTTCTGAACTGAGATTTTGAAAACTGAAACAGATATGAATTCAAAAATAAGCTCAAATCGAACAAGTGTTTCTCTTGACCCCCATAAACAATCATTATATTCAAAGAAAAATATAATTATTAAAATGTTACATATTTAATAATCCCTTAATGTTTTATAATTTCTTTAATATTGAAATGTAATAAAAATACTTATAATATACTACTAAAAAAACACACACAAACAACAACAAACTACCACAAAGTAAAATATCAAAAACAAAAACCATAAAAATATTCCTTAGAGTAATTAAACACCTGGCCAAAGAGTTATTACTTTTGCTCATTTTATGTATTTCTTTCATTCTGCATTCTGAATATTTATGTTCGGTGTTTTGCTGTATCTGCCACAATAAAAATTCATTTGTAGGGGTCTGATGGCCTCTACGGCAACCGACGACGCACGCGACGCCGTTTATATTTAGGCCGTCGGCGGCGGCGGCTGAGGGGCAGTGAACACGGCCGCTAGCCGGGGTCGACAATCGCACAAGAATATACTGGCTTGGCCCTCGAACTGCACCGAACGCAGAGAATTCCTGAATTGTTTTTTAGGCGGATTTTCTACAGGCACGTGATAGTCCTTGAGCTTAATCAGGATTTAGTTACCTGCAGAGTTTTAAACCGGGTGTTCCACTTTGAGCAGATACTGGCAGATATATTTGGCTCCTCAACAAATATGTTGTAATATTTAAATTACTTAAAAATATGTAGGTATATATAAAAGATGTTTAAAGTAATAAGTACCAAGTTAATTATTTATAAAATCCACTGTACAGGGTGGCTCAAATTCGTCGGTTTTCAAGGGCTATTGCGAATCTGTCATAGATAGAGCAAATCTGATAGACGAGCCTGTAGTTTTCAATTTACAAAGCGTTTTTAGATTTTTGGTTAAACCGACTGGTGCCCTTTTTCGTTTCCCTTTCAAAATATCTTAAAACGGTTTGAATATTCTGCAGGCACTTTTTAGACATAAGTTCGATGGCATAACAATAAATGTGATGTTTTTACTTTTCGTGATATAATCACAACTTGTGTGTTTTTTTATATGGAACATCTTGTATGATATTTGATATTTCAAAAACAGAAAGAGGGCTAAAAATGCATTCCAAAAATATATACTTTACTTATTATTTTTTTGTGTAGATTTGCGGAAAATATGAAATTTTCAAAATACTCGTACCAACGATATTTAAGTTTTCTGACTGAAAATGTTTTGAAAATAATTAAGTTTGACGTTTAACATTATTAGAAGCCTACTAACACAAATCAAAAATGGTTCCTTACTCAAATTTTTATTTATTTATTTATTTATTTTATTTATTTTAAAGTTACAAGCCCTGACAGAAAATAAATTCCAATTATGGGGCAGGAAATACATACAATAATTAGAATATAAATATCACTTAAATTGAAGTAAAAAACATCATAAACATAAAAATAATTTAAATACTACAAATCTTAGGCACAACAATAACAGAGCAATAATATCTCCGGATAATAATATCTTTCCAGATAAAGCTAAATTAAAAAAAAAATACATTATACATTAACTAGGGAATATAAAATACACCTTTTAATGTCACCCATATTACAATTGAAAATGTCAAAGGAGGACTGCTAGTCATTACCGTAGAAACACATGTTAAAAAGAGGTGACTACTTCAATAGATTCGTACGAGGTGTGGAAAGGTAAAAGAGCGAATAAGAAGGAGTTTGAAAAGATGTTACATTAAATCCTATAACACTAAGAATACTTGGACAGTCAATTCTATTGGTTATAAGCTTGTAAAGAAACAACACTAAAAAATACACGCGGCGCAATTCCAAATCATTTAGCTGAAATCTGGATAACAATTCTAATTGTGGAGTACCGATAACCGGGTAAACACCATCCTCTCTGTATGCAAGATACTTAACAAACATTCTTTGAACTCTTTCCAAGGCAGCTATATGATCTTCATAATGAGGATTCCAAATAACAGAGGCATATTCTAGTTTAGACCTCACAAAAGTATAAAACAATAGCTTTAAAGTTGATGTATTCTTGAAATACTTTGAGTTTCTCATAATAAAGCAGATCATTTTGTTAGAGCTGGCTACAATACTATTAATATGCGGAACAAAAGTAAGCATGGAGTCAAATACAACACCTAAATCTCTAAATTCAGAACATTTAACAGCTATTTCGGCATCAATTTTATATGTAAATGAAACTGGATTAGATTTTCTTGTAAAAGTCATAGAATTACATTTTGATATATTCAGCGATAGTTTATTATTTGTACACCACACGCTAATTTAAGATAGATCATTCTGTAGCTCAACACAATCGGATTCAGAGTTGATAGCCGAATATAATTTAAGATCATCAGCATACAGGAGTACATTACTTTCAAGCTCTAGACAGATATCATTGATGAATAAAATAAACAAAAGTGGACCAAGAACCGATCCTTGTGGCACTCCTGATGTAGCAGATACTTCCCATGAGGTAAAACCGTGATATGATATGTACATTGATCTGTTTAACAGATAAGATCGAAATAATTGAAGCCATCGAGTAGTCAATCCGAAATTAGACAGTTTTCCTAGTAATAAACCATGATCAATTCTGTCGAATGCTTTAGACATATCAGTATAAACAACATCTACTTGTCCACCTTGATCTAGAGAACTTGCTAGAAAATTGGTCATACTCATGAGATTGGTAATCGTTGATCTACAAGCCAAAAAACCATGTTGACTGAAAGAAATATGCGATTTGATAACATTAAAATATCATTTAATATATTTTCAAAAAGCTTACTAAAATTACAAAGAATGGCTATAGGTCTATAGTTTTCAATTTCGGATTTCTGTCCTTTTTTAAATATAGGGCAAATCTTTGACTTATGCCATATATGGGGAAAACAGACTGACTTAAGAGCTAAGTTGAAGATAGTAGTCAAAGGCGACGCAAAAATAGGAGCTCAATCTCTAAGTAAAAATGAAGGAATTCCATCCGGACCAGTAGTCTGTTTATTTTTTAATCTTCTTAAAGAATTAAGAACATCTTCTTCTCTGATCATTGGCAATCCTAACTGGGAGACATAACAAGTATCGGTATGAGAATCGTTCGTATAGGACGAGGAAGATATAAAAGCAGACTGAAAATAGGTGGCAAAACCATTCACTATACTCTGAGGATTATTAAGAGGAACACTGTTCAAAGTCATCGACTCGGGAATCGAAGAACTATTACGCAAATTGTTAAAGAAAGACCAAAAAGAAGATGCATTAGATTTTATTTGGGATTCCACGTTCTCAGTATATCTGTTAAAAGCCAAGTTAATACCTTTCTTGATTTTAGTACGCAGTAACCTAAATTTTTCACAATACTCTGTATGTCCGCCACGTTTAAGCAAACGCCATAAACGAGATTTTTGTTTAATATCCCTAATAATGGACTTATTAAACCAAGGTGGATATGACGATGATCTAGGTGTTGACTTGGGTACGCTTTTAATAAAAACAGATTCTAATACTTCATAAAACTGATTACAAGCGTCGTTCACATCATTAAAATTAGATAAAAATGACCATTCAACTTGGCATAGGTCTTCATATAGTTCATTGAAATTAGCTTTCCTAAAATTAAATGTCGAGTGATTATTCTTATATGTATGCTTATAACGGTCAGACTTTACAGCGATACCCAAATCTAAAGGAGGATGATGAAGATCTTCAATTACTAAGGCATTATCGGATCTAGAAACACTAATATCAAAAGTACTTAATACTAGGTTTAAAAGTCTGTTGTTCGAGTTGTATGTATAATTAAATTGATTTAATTCAAAAAACGCACAAAAATTTATTAATGTGGATACATACCGGTCAGGAAATTTATTATCAGAGATATATGTAGCATAACTGGGTATATTAAAATCGCCCAATATAACTAGTCGATCTTCATTAAAAATATGAAAATTAGAAGCAAGGGCATCAAAAAATTGTTCATATCTCATAACGGTAACATCTGGTGGAACATACAATACTAAAATGTTAACAGAAAAAGAAGAAAACCTAATCCTTATTCCAATTAAATCAACATCTGGAAAGGAAGTACCGATATCAGTCAAATCAATTAAAGATGTCTCAAAACTCTTGTCTACTGCTACCAGTACCCCACCTCCCTTACTTTTGTCTATCAATTCAAAATTGCGATCAGCTCTATAAACAGCATAGCCAGGAGGAAAAAGTTCAGAAACATGTACTGACGAGCTCAGCCACGTCTCGGTTAACACAATGATCGGGAATTGACATGTTAAAATTGAATTTAATAAGTCATTGCTTTTCGAATTTAAACCTCGTACATTTTGATAGTAAGCATAAATTTTATTAAATGAAACACATATATTAGTGTTAGTAGTTTCAAACTCGTTCTTAGATAATTGCTATTTATTGTTAAATATGGTCTCCTTATAATGATTTCAATTTTCTTCCATAAACTGTACATTTATTAGTGTCCCACACAAAATGACCGCTGTCGGCTACCTTGGCATTTACACAATTAATACAACATGGGACAGAGTCTGAAGGACAATCTTTAATTTTATGATGTAAAGAACATTTGGGACAGACATAATTCTTGCTAACACTGGATTTTTCAAAATGATTTAAATCACTGCACTTAAAACAAATTTTTAAGTCAATAGCATCATAAACTTTACAAACATCGTAATTAATAAATAAATATCCCTGACTTAGTGCCTTACAGTAAGACTCAGCATCAACATCTATAATAGCCTGATACAAACGATTGTTCTTTTTAAGAGACCATATTTTAGCAACTCTGCATTCATTTGAAGCAGAAAATATATCATTTTGATGTCTGATTAATTTTAATATTTGATCCTCATTATACTCCTCCATCATACCCACAATCTTCAATCTGCAATTGCCTTTCTTTGCATCCCGAATGTCATAAGTTTCAGAAAGTTTTTGCTTGGCTATTTGCTTAAGCTTGCTTGCACTATCCGTGGAACTACAGCCTATAATCAGTCCTCCATTGCTAATGTTTCTTACTTTGGACACATTTATATTTAGGTCTAAAAATGAACAAATGAAGACAAATACAATTTAATAAAATGTTTTAATCTAAGAAATAGAAATGCATGTAGTAAAATTAAATTTCACATAAAGTGATTCCATTTCAACGTATCCATAGAAGTCACGACCAAGCTAGAGAATTCCCTAAAAATTTAAATTAACAATATTCATGGATTTTACCCTAAACCAGTAAACAAAATTTACAGCAAAGCTAATCGTGAAGAGTAAGAAAATGATGCTCTGTAGCATGCAAGACAAAATCCTATAATTATATCAACTAGACAATAAATGGAAGTAAATAGTTGTATTACACAAAATATGGCACTAAAAATTTTGAAAAAATAATAATTTTTTGAATAACATGTAAGATAATATTTGAAAATCGATACTATTATATTAGATTTCTTCTGCAATGCAACTCTAACAATGTTTAGTAAGGGTAGCAGAAGTATTTCTAATCATTAAAGGTGTTATTGTTTGAAATGTGTCTCTTGTTCTATTCATCAATTCTTCAATTCTTCAAGGGTATTGGATCTTTCTTTATTTTTCTAATTTTCTTTATTTAACGTTGGTCTATTTCCGCGACTAAAACCAATCACCGACGTCAGGAGACGAGCAACCCCCAACCTGGAAATTTTACCGAACACCGACATTTTATAACAGGGTAGGGATTTTTTACTTGGCGAGGGTTCTCCGGCTTTACATCCGATCCCAGGGATGATACGTCTTCTACGCAAACCGTTAGTAGCAAAGACCCAAAGAGGGCACTCCGGTGTGTTTCTCACCTCTACTAATATTCACGATGCCCCTTAAGCAATCATGTCGCAACATCAATCCAATTCCACTACGTATGGCATTCCGACGAGCGCATAATAAGTGCGAAACTGGTTAGTGTCTGCTGGTTGGTCTCGATGAAGGATGTGGCGATTTCCATGGAGATGCCGGAGTAATGCAATGCCAGTCGGGGTACATTGTCCATGGAGTAGTTGTTTTCGAAACGTCCTTCAAATAAACTTCTTAATCTCTCTTAACCTTAATATTTCGAAAACAAAAAGAGACAAAAATTTGCCGAAACAAGTCAATATTTGATTCGATTCTGATTCGAGCAAGTTAGAGAATATTTAAACCAAAATTTCTTATTAGATGGATCGTTAGGAGGGTGACAATTGAGTGGCCAACTCAATGTTATGTGTATTTTAGAAAATCCAACAATTTGGATGACCTACGACCACGAGTTTCATAATATGAATGTCATCAACTAACATTACAAACATTACACTGTGTTGATGAAAACTTCCAGCAATGTTTTCAATATTTCATGGAAGTTTATGGTAGACACTTTGAGCAATTAATTTAGTTTTTTATTGTTAATTTTGAGGACAAAATAAAAACTCTTTTTCTTATCTTATTCTTGGGTCCCCACAGGTTTCGCCAAAACTCGTGTGGGACTGTCTGAATACCCTGAAAGAGCTAGGGAGCGAGAATAGAGTGACCCTAGTTTGGGTACCTGGGCACGAGGTGCACGAAGGTAATGAGGAGGCAGACGCACTAGCCCAAGAAGGCGCATCAAAAGACTTCTTAGGACCAGAACCCTTCTGCGGCATAGCGAAGCCATGCATTAAAACATCCATGGAGGAATTGATGAGAAATAAATCTCTAGAATGGTGGAGGAATCTGCCACAACTGAGACAGGCAAAGCTATTCATTAAAGAACGGACGCCGAAATTCACAGCAGATCTGTTAGGCCAGAATAAAAAGGCCATCACAATAATAGTAGGTCTCCTAACAGGACACTGTAGGCTAAATAGGCACATGAATCTTATGGGACTGTCAGAAGATGCAACTTGCAGATTCTGTCAAGAAGAAGAGGAAACCTCAGTACACGTACTGTGCCAGTGCGAGGGCCTGACAAGACTGAGATTTCAAATACTTGGGGAAGGAAGACCAAGAGCCAATAGCTACATGGAAGAGCCTTTATCAAGGCTGTGGAGTCTAATGCAAAAGACAAAGCTGGACAGAGTGCTCTAAATAGATTAGGAGTGCCACAATAGCTCTTCTAGGTCGTGGTGGACCAGGGCAGGGGGCTGACTCCTATATAAATCTAATCTAATCTATCTTATTCTTGCTCGATATAATCTTTTAGATGAGGTGCACTCGACTCTTATTATATACAAACAAGATAAAGAAATTTTGTAATGAAAATAATGCCCAGAGTAGAGTTTTAAGGTAAAGAAAAACACAACAGAATATAATCAATGCCAATATATAAATAATGAAGGTAATGATGAAATTAGAAAAAGCTAGAACCTAGAAGAAGATAATAATGAAGGGACTGTGGTAATATTGTCATTAATATTAACAATACTCATATTAATAATACATACGTTGTCAAATTTCTGGGACTAACTGTTGATGAATGTGTAACCTGGAGTTACCATTGTGAAGAATTGATTATGAAGTTAAATTCAATCTCATATCAATTTTGAAACATTAGAAGCGTTCTGCTGATAGATCCATTCTTGAAACTGGAACTTGAAACAGTACCGTATCCCAGTCTGCGATACGGTACTGTTTCTGGAGTGCTTCTTGTCATTCCAACAGTGTCTTTACTGCACAAAAGTAATTAGGTGGATGTTAGGAATGTCAGTCAGAGAATCTTGTAGACATAATTCAGTCGTTATAATATTTTAACGTTGCCTTTTCTGTTTTTATATGAAATGTGTTTGTACGTTTTTATCAATAAAAGTACGTTCGACTACAGATATTAGATACATTCGATTAATACTCGGTAAACTAATCAATTTAATATACCCTTCGGCCGATGTAAGATATCTTTTAATACATCCAACTGTTTAGGCTTAAGAATGTTCGTTCAATAGGTTACCTAATGAAAATAAAATGTGTCCTCCTGTCGATGGTTTTGAAAGGAGACTGAAAAAGTATCTACCTGATAAATGTTTTTATGCTCTAAATGAATATTTTGTTAATTAGTTTAAGACAATAGCTAGTCTAGTAGTTGTACATAAGTATATGTATATTTGACCATTCTTATTCAATTGTATTAACCTATTGGAAAATAAATATATTATTATTATTATTATTATTATTATTATTATTATTATTATTATTATTAATATGTGTATTATAATATAATAAATATGCAATATTTTACTATTATGTATTATTTTTATAAAAAAAGATTTTAAAGAAAATTTGTAGGTACATAGTTTAATCTATTGTTTATAGAATAAATCCTGTTTTACAACTGCTGAATGCACTATACACTAAAACAAAATAGTTTACATCTAAACCACAGTGAATATTGATAAAAGAGATAAATTTCACATCAGTTTGACTTATTTCAGTAGATAGTAAGTGAAGAATTCTCGAAAATCTCATAGTCTTGATAATTTTCTCAATATATTGGGAAAAAAGGCAAGATATTGAGAATATCTCAATATATTGAGTTTCCTAAAAATAAAAAGTATGCCATTATGCTTAAAAAGTAACCAGAATGCTTTCTTAGTTAGGATAGCGTTATGTTGGATACTTCCAAACTGACATTCTCCGGTAAATTGAGTTTAAGACACATTATAGTCACAAAAAAGTGGTGTTTTGATATTGTTATAACGTAAAGAGTAGTTGTCGGAAGTTTATCAAATTTAGTTATATTTATTAGCTTTCTTAAACTGTAAACTTGTAAAAGGAAATAAATTATACCAAACGTCGTGAGACAAAACCTTAAACCTTATTTTTTCACAAATAACTATGGATTGTGAGCATAAAGCCTACAATAGTGTTAGAAGCAACGGAATATTTATTAAATCTTATAGATACTACATTTTCACTTAATATTAAAAGCCGCCGTTTGTTTAAGGAAGTACATACAGTGTGGACAAAAAGTCTGGAACACCTGAAATATCTCGCAAAATACATTTTTTTCGAAAAATCGCTCGAAGGGGTCAAAAGGTATTTTAAATTTGCCGTCTATTGACATACTTGAATTCTATGTACAGTGGCGTACGTTAAAGGGGTCAAATTAAGCGCCTTTTTTTTTAATAGCAACCTATATTTTTTGTTCAATATAACGAAAGAGCACATTTTTCTGAGTATTGTAGTATAAAAATTTTAATATGTTGCATAAAGAAAGTGTCGAGAAAAATGCAAATAAAGTTTTAATTGTGAAAATATTTTTTTTTAATAAAACGAAACAAGAAAAAAAATCATTAATTAATAAGATGTTCGAACTGTTGCCCATTAACTATTTGACAATGTCCTAGTCTAAAAATAAATTCTTTTTGCACTCTGTCAAGCATTTCCGGTTCGATGTTGTGTATTTCTTGCTGAATCCGTTCCTTCAGGTCTTCTATGTTTTCCGGTTTACTGCTGTAAACTTTGGTTTTTAAATAACCCCATAAGAAGAAGTCGAGGGGTGTGAGGTCCGGGGAACGAGGCGGCCATTCTATATGTCCACGTCGCCCCACCCATCGTTCAGGAAAGACATTACTCAAATAATTGCGAACAGCAAGAGCATAATGAGGAGGCGCCCCGTCTTGTTGATACCAAAGTCTGTTGTCAGGTATGGCTGGGTCATTTATATTTGGGTATAAAGCTGTCAGTGTTGGAATCAAATCTTGTTGTAAAAATTGCAAGTATCTTTCTCCAGTCATGTTCTCATCAAAAAAATAAGGGCCCAATATTCTGTCTCTGACTATGCCTGCCCATACATTTACTTTTCTTGGATACTGAGTATGTAACTCCTGCATCCATCGGGGATTCTGTAAAGCCCAATACCTACAGTTCTGTCTATTAACAGTACCATTAAGGCAAAATGTGGCTTCATCCGAAAAAATAATATTTTTTACAAACATGTTATTATTGTGGCAACGTAATTGCATTTCCTCGCAGAATTGTACCCTTCGATCAAAATCATCTTCTGATAATTCTTGAGACAATGTAACTTTATAAGGGTGAAATTTATGTTTATGTAAAATATTAAGTATTGTAGCATGACTTAAATTCATGTCCAAACCAATCTGCCGGGAACTAGAATGTGGATTTTCTTCAACTCTTAGTAAAATGTCAAGTTGTGTGTCAGCATTGATTGTTTGGCGGCCAGTTCTGGGTTTGTCACGTACATGTCCAAGTACTCTGTATTTACCTAAAATTTTAGTAACTGTAGAACGTACTATAGGCGGGCGATCTGGATGAGCTTCATTAAAGAGGGCACAAACTTCCACTGTAGTTCTTCTCCTATCTCCATAACCATACATCATAAGAATTTCTATTCGATCTTTTTCCGAAAGTGACATTTTTATTGATTCTTTTTTTTTTTAGATTAGATTAGAGAAACCGAAGTATCAAATTTACTGACAGACAGAATAAAACTAAGTGACATTAAATCAATTTTTTTCAACGCCTTCTAGGTTAAATATAAAATATAAATCAATTTTCACAATTAAAACTTTATTTGCATTTTTCTCGACACTTTCTTTATGCAACATATTAAAATTTTTATACTACAATACTCAGAAAAATGTGCTCTTTCGTTATATTGAACAAAAAATATAGGTTGCCATTAAAAAAAAAGGCGCTTAATTTGTCCCCTTTAACGTACGCCACTGTACATAGAATTCAAGTATGTCAAAAGACGGCAAATTTAAAATACCTTTTGACCCCTTCGAGCGATTTTTCGAAAAAAATGTATTTTGCGAGATATTTCAGGTGATCCAGACTTTTTGTCCACACTGTATAATAAAGTGTTGCTATTTTATTAAAGTGGAATCAATTATACATAATTATAGTATATCAAGCATCATAGAGCTCACCTTTTCACCTTCATCAATACTTACCTTCATTTATGTCAAAAACTCTTTACAGAAGTAATGGAAGCATTACGGTTTCCCGTCTATTGTGGTAGCAAATATGGGTCACTGCAGCATGCAAAGAGAGAAAAAGACGCAGAAATAAGCGCAAGCCGTAAGTAGTAGGTGTGCTGGAGGCGCTCCATGACCACGTCCGGGTCGGAGAGCGGTCAAAGAGAAGAAATTACGTAGGATAGGCGAGGCTGCGATGTTTGCTCCTGTTTATGTTCATGTTGGTGATAGCTCTAAATCGTAAATGAAGCGTTTCGGACGCGAGTGTAACACAAGCACCTCAGGCATCTCGGATGATGTCAATGACCGATTCACCGATCTCAACGTCGAAACGCTATCTGCTCTCTTTGGGGGATGATTCGGTGAGAAAGCAAAGAACTTGCTTGGCGCTAAAGCATCGTTACGAGGCCCCACTCGATTTTCTATATACTGCATTTCATTAGAAAGATGTCATTGAAAATCTAAAAAGTAAAACAAAGGCCATCCGGCATATATGCGATAATGTGATGAAATGTGATGTAATATATTTTTCAAATATTTCTGATATGATAAACTGATAAAATTTTGGCTTGGCTGATAAAACAAATCCAATATGGCGCCCATAAGAAAAACAAAAGTTGAAAATGCTAGCACAAAATCTCGTAGACCTTGTAACAGGCCGATGTACTATACAGGCTTCACGAAATTTACTTAGTTATTCAGTTATCTCGAAAGCCTAAATTTTACTCCTGAATCAATTTCTTTGTCGCTGGGTTCGAAATATGCTTTGATTTACGGACAAAAATGTTTCTTGACTTACCGTGGGTTATCTGACCCTGAGCCTCCATGTATACAGGTAATCCTGGGACACTCCGTATATTATGATACTGAGAGGGTAGTTAGGCGGATTTTCATGAAAACACGCCACTTTTAGGCAAGGGTTTCTAATAACAAATAAATAGAATCTAAAAACGTAAAAAAAGAGAAATGCAAAATACTGAATTACTATTTGATCTATGGAAACGAATGAATACAACATTAATGAACCCTAAGCTTAATAACTATATATAAAATAACTACGTTTCGAGCCCGAGAAACGTACTTTACCCTACCTTGGTGGTTTGCCCTCATACTACGGGGAGAAGCCCCAAATAAATACAAACAACCCCTTCTAAAGTCGTACCGTTGGAGATTCTCTTTTCGTCAGTCGAAACTTTCCAAGTAAAGTTTCTTTGCTATAAAATTCAAATATACTAATTCCAATGGTTGTCAAAGTACGTTTCTCTTCTCTATCTAGTACCGCAAACCATGACCTGTTTCTGTCACCCTGTCCAATCAGAATAGTACTTACTAGCTAATAACCTAAAACCCTTAGACATTATCTTCATCCCAAAGTGGGGAAGTGGGAATTACGGCTTACTCTACTGATATTATTCCTGGAAAAACTCCCCGAAAAAACCAGGTTGATCTGTGCCTTTGGAATATTCTGAATATACAAAAGATCTTATTTCAGAGAACCTCTAAGTACCACCATAATTCATTATAATCTACTGGACTTATTTAGTTACGCCCATTTGGCGCTTTGTCTACTAAACACTATTCCGTCCTCAGGGATGCACGGATCTAGACATCCATAAAATGTTCCAATAAATCTGTTAAGCCCGAACAATTCTCAATACCATTATCCCACTTGAAGTCAAGATGTCACTTTGGGTCATATGAACCAAAGTGACATCGTTGCTAAAGAACCAGAAATAGTTCTACGAACTATATCTATTTGAGCCGGATGCTACTTTCTAAAGATATTTAATTTACAAAGAAGAGTGCTACTTGACGTTCACCATGTGGGCTTTTGTTAGAACCTATTTTTTTAATTACTTGATTTAAAGTTCTTGCTGACTATCTCTTGTATGTATCTCTTACACTAAACGAACCATGGACGTTTGCAGAAAATGCACATTTTAGTTTTCATCCTGCATCTACTTAAAGAGAGGATTTCTTGGAAATGCAACCTTGAATTCTTCTTGGGCCTAAAATTGAACAACTTTTTCCCAATTTAACTCTGTATCTCTAATGGTTTCCGATGTACCCAAACAGTTCGTCTTAAGCTCAGTGTACATACTATATTAAAGTTCCAGAGCCCCATACGCATGAGGTCTTCGGAGTTTTTAACAAATATCTCAATGGATTCGATCTGTGCCACAAGAATAAACAAATAACCAGAAGAATATCTCGCAGGCGGCACCATTGATGTGGTTACCGATGGATTCGTGCCTTCGGTTTCAAAAGGGATACATATTTTCGAAGATATTGTATTGATTTTTCATAGACGTACCTAATTAATTTATATTTTTACGGTTCTGTTTTGAAAAAATGTTTTCATAACATTCACAATTTTTTAGATGAAATAAAACAAGTAGGACTTATTTAAATAAAGAATAAATAACATTTATTGATTTTTCCAAATTATAAGTATTTGGTTTTTTGTCTCTAAAGTTTCTGTTTATACATTTAAATATATAAATGTAGTAGTGTGTTTCACGCTATCCAAACAGTTTTAGTAAATAATTTTGAGGAAAATTTTTCCATGCGTGTACAAATGTAATGTGTTTAAAAATATTTTCAAAACTTTTAATGTTTAATAAAACTTCAAGCAACGATATAAAGCTTAGAAAATCACTGTGAGGCATATTTAAATTGCCAAATAAATCCAAACGGGCATTTTCGTAAGCTTTATAGTAACAAAATAAAGCCAATTCATCCAAATATTGGTGGACATTAGAATATTGTTCAAAAACATCACAAATATGTTTAGTGAGACATTTTGTGATTAAATACCTTACAAAATTCGTTTCTAACATGCTGTTTTTGCAATTCGATTTTAACTACGAACTAACTGAGTAACTAAAATTAACGAAACTTAACGAACTATATAAATTAAGAAATGGTTGGAAACGTTTTGGAACACAAAAACCTCAACTAGATGATGTTCACTAAAGCGTATATTACTTAAATTTGCCTTTCTATAGAATTCTAATTCAATTTATACTATAATTTTATATAAGCTCAGCAATTCTTTTTAATAAAATCAGCAACTATCTTTCTACAATAACTGGTTATAATAAACAAAGTAAAGGATAAGATAAAAATAAAGAAACGTCAGCGAAATACAAATATAACTTGTATCTTGTAACCCGAGTAAATACACTACGGTACATTGTTCTATTGTTTCACTAATACCATAGTGCTCCAAGCATAGTGTTTCGAGGAAAAGTGATGTTTTGTTCTTATTTTTAATACAATCAGCAACTGTCTTTCTATAATAACTGGTTATAATAAACAAAGCAAAGGATAAGATAAAAATAAAGAGGCGCCAGCGAGATACAAATATAACTTGTATCTTGTAACCCGACTAAATACATTACATTATGTTACATTGTTCCATTTTTTCACTAATATCATAGTGCTCCATGCATAGTGTTCCCAGGAAAAGTGATATTTTGCTTTTCTTTTTAATACAATGAACAACTGTATTTGTATAATAACTGGTTATAATAAACAAAGCAAAGGATAAGATAAAAATAAAGAGGCGTCAGCGAGATATAAATATAACTTGTATCTTGTAACCCGAGTAAATGCACTACCGTACATTGTTCCATTGTTTCACTAATACCATAGTGTTTCCAAGAAAAGTGATATTTTGCTAGTTGAAATTATATAATATAAAATAGGTTATAATAATGCACATGCCGCCAGCCATCAAAATCGTAATTTGCATATATCTTTCCTTGCATTTTTCAATAAGTACTTCATATGCATTATTTTTAATTGTTTATCGGTACATTGTTTGCTTTTAGTATCCCATAAATATGGATGCATCTTATAAATATTTATAAAACCGTTCACAAACTCACGATCACGATCCATTTTGATCACAAGAGCCTTCTAAGAAAACAAGTAATACTGATGAAATTATGTATCGCAACCGACCGATACCGTGAAACTATTTCGCAGATACATTGTCTTTCATTAAGAAACTTGCATCATGAAATCTCTGCTTTGATACATGTATCACAATCTGTAATCTTAGTGTATGGAGCGCCTAAAAAACAATTCACTGCGAACATATCAAGACGCTACACCACTGGGAGTTTCAGGATAGAATCTCAGGTTAACCGAGTATCGAGGATGCGGGGAGGAATAGAGCACTTAATAGGGAGATATTATGCTCTTGGTCATTTAAGTAAAGGGTGTCCCAAGATAATGTGACACATTTTAAAGGCTTATAACTTCAAAGCAAAATGAGATAGCAACGAGCGGTTTTCACTGGTGTTCTTAATTTTACAAAAAGTTTTCTTTTGTCATTGGTACTTCTACAGGTGCATGAAAAAAATTGCCACTTTTTAATTTTAAATTGTGATACCTAATTTTTTAAATGGAAAACCCTATAGATTATGTTACCATTCGATAGAGATACTTTTCCTCTTTTCAAAAATGTATAGTTTGATAGAGTTGTACCAAAAAATAAAGGAGTTATTTCAATTTACACACCAGCCCTTTTCTATAGAGCATAATTTTTTTGAAAGATCGAATTTTATTTTTTTTACATTGTCAGTACAGAATAACGGAATGTATCAAAGGATAAATAGGTAGAGCCGGACCAATAGAATAGCCTGCACATTTTCCCGAACTAACGGTACCTGATTTTTTCATATGGGGTTACGTCAAAGGTCATTGTTATAGTCCTGTTGTACAAAATATAAAACAACTAAAACATAACTTAACTAATGTTTGTCAGACCATAATACCGGAAATGTTAGAACTTTCCTTCGACAATATGCAGTTTAGATTGTAAAAGTGTATTAAAGAAAACGGTGAGCACATTCAGCAATTTAAGCTCAAACATTAAAGATGGACAATACATACATATATGTGTGTATATTATAACTAAATTCTTCTTAATTGGTGGTTTTGTTTCAATAACTTTGTAATTTATGCTGTACTGTAATTTGTATAAATTTTTATTAAATTAGTTCTTTTCTTAATAATAGCTTTAGTTGATGCATACCGTTATTCTGCACTGACGATGTAAAAAAAAATAAAATACGACCTTCCAAAAAAATGGTCTACTGAAAAGGGTTGGTGTGTAAATTGAAATATCTCCTTTATTTTTTGGTATAACTCTATCAAACTACACATTTTTGAAAAGAGGAAAAGTGTCTTTATCGAATAATAGTATAATCTACAGGGTGTTCCATTTAAAAAATGATCACAATTTTGAATTAAAAAATGGCAACTTTCTTTTAAGCACCTATAGAATAAAACAAACTAGTACCAATGACAAAAGAAAACTTTTGGTAAAATTAAGAGCACCAGTGAAACCGCTTGTCGCTATCTCATTTTGCCTTGAAGTTATAAGCTATTAAAATGTGTCACATTATCTTGGGACACCCTGTATTTATTCTAGTGCTACTATGGCTATAGCCACCGCAATCATCAAATCTAACACCATTAAATTTTTATTTATGGGATTGCATAAAATATTCTGTTTTAGTTTTGCTTTATTATTGGTAGTGATGCTTTTTAGTTATGTTCTCCACTAGTGTCATTTGTTATTGTAAAGATTAAGTCGTTCATGTTTTTCTAGTCATGACTAATATTTCAAAATGTTGGAACTTTAATTACTACTACCTACAATGTGTATACTGGAAGGAAAAGAGTTTAATTCTACATAATTTGAAGAAAATAGGATGATCCATTTCATCAAAGAATGTTTTCGACGTATAAAATTGCTAAAATCGAATGTGGGAAATTAAACCCTCTAAATATTATCATATACAGAAATTATTTTATCTGTTAAGGGTCACTCGTCTTATGTTATTTCACTTTGTCAAGATGCAAGTAAATTTCTCATACTTATATACAAAAACAGTTTGCTATATCTATTAAATTCTCTAAAACGTCAAATATCTCCGAACCAATTAGATTTAGTTATACTCGCTATATGTTTTCGGACTAAAATTGCACAAATAGACCTTCTCTTCGAACTCCGCAGACTCCATCCAGAATATACTGTGAAGCTTATGGTACTGATAATAGGAGCCCTCGGTGGAGCAATATATGCACTGCTTTCGGAACTGAAGATCGTATCGGCATGCCGAAATTCGGCAGATCTTCTAGCCGGAAGAATGCCTGGAATGGAAGATATTAGGTTTGTTCCTGCATAGAATCTCTGATAAATCCCTGACAGTCAGGGATTGTTATTTAATGCGCATGTCTGATCTTAGATTAGTTTCTGATTTTTGCTGGAACACCGGATTTTTAGAGAACTTAATTGCAGAAGAAGAAGAGTGCAATAAACAATAACCAAATGATTTTTTAACCTATAAATTATGGAGGAATATCATCCGTTTTTGACAAATAATTATTGTTTGTTGAGTTATTATATTAATAATAGACGTCGTACAATAATTGAGATGAAAGTTGGTAAATGTTATGGTTAAAGCGCATTGCGCATGCACCGGACTATGAGTTTCCGAAGAATCAGTGAACTTTTCAAACTATCAGCAAACTGCCCTGACTCAAGCTGGAACAGAGGACACGAAATCCTGAACTGTCGTTTGACTCTTGTTGGAACGCTTAGATTTGTAATGCGCATGCTTCTGACAGTTACTGACAGTTTTGGACTCCTGCAGGAACAAACCTATTAATATAATATTTACACAATTGTATGTGAATCTAGAATAGGGCTTACATATAAATAGAAAATTTGGATTTATATTATATATAAATCCATACATTCAACCTATAATAATTATTAGAAATACCTATTTACAAAGCTGTTATTGAACTACAAATGTTACTAAAAACCTAACAACAATAACCTAAATATGGTGTATAAAAAAGAACCTCGTTTTCTGATACGACAAGGTCACGGCAAATTACATTTGCTGCGGTCATTTATATCGCTTAGAATTATAAACGATAGAAAACGAATAAATAGTGCAATTAAGTTCGAACCTAACCTTCTCAAGCTTGGAATTGTTGGACAGGATGGACTAGTGTAGACGCAAAAAAAATTGACCTGTCTGTAACCCAGGGCCATAGATCGATGTGCTTTCCAATAACATACGACGGAGTGATCGTGCAATTTATTTATTGGTTCCAATATTTAATAAGACGACTGGAGACTTTTATAAATATACCAGCCAATATTTTTAACGTACAGATTTGTTAAAAGTCATTATTAATAATATCATGTTAAAGTTTAACCTTGTATGCATTATATTGTAATTTTATGTTTTTATTTTCTTGAACCATTGGATATAATAAATCAATATATAATTTAATTTATTGGGTATTATGGGTTCTCCAATATGAATTATAAATTGTTGTCCTTCATTCAGTTTTTAGTTAAACATTTATTATTTATTAAACAAAGGAAAAGTGGTAGACGTTTAGCTCAAAATTTTGAGGTTCTTTTAGACATTCTAATAAGTAGGTAACAATACGTACAAATATTTTAAATCTGAATTATAAAATGCAAATTTGCCAAGTTTTAAATTTTTGTTTTATAAACTACTTATAGTTACATTGGATACATTCGTTAAAACGAATATATGCAAAAAATAAATAAAAATACTTTTTTGTTAATCAACCATCTATCTTTTCTGAATTTAAGTGTAACGAAGTAGGTATAAATAATTTAAAAAAAACAAAAGTTTACTAACTTATCAAATTGTTATTTTATAATTCAGATTTTAAATAATTGTACGTATTGTTAATTGCATATTTTTAATTGGGTAGAAGGTCCAGAAGAAGCTGAAAATTTTGTGGACCACTTTGTCTAATAAATAATAAATGTTTCAACTGATTGAAGAACAATAATTTATAACTGATATTGAAGAACCCATAATACCCAAAATTACATATGGATTTATTATATTGTAATGGTATGTATATATATTTATATATTCTTTAACTTGTGATAAAATGCTGTAAAAGTGCGCTAAATTATTGTTCAAATACTTCTAAAAATATTTAATTAAATATTTACCTGGACTTGGACTCTAAAAAATAACAGCACATTTTTTGCATATTATAATAATTAATGTATACAACATTACATAATATATAACAATATCCTAACAATTAGTAAGATTGTTAGGAGGTATTTTAGAAGGAACTTCATCGCGACAACGGCGCGTCCGTCCAATTTATTCATTATTATTATGTTATCATTGTTATGTCATGTGATGATCAACTTGATGGCACAATAGCCCAATGATTTATACATTTTAGTTTTATTATAGTTTCTCGTGGGATTACACCACCTGTAAAATAATAAAAAACAGGAAACCAAAAGTAATAAAAATAAAAATTGAAAGTGTAAAATCAAGGAAACTTTAAAGTTTGCCCCAAAAAAATACTGTGTAATATTCAATAAAAATAAATATGGGACAAATTTAATAAATTTCGTCAGTGGTTTCTTAGTTTGTTATAAAATTCTGTTATTACAAATGATATTTGGAATTACGTCCAATAAAAAAAATTATGATAAAATAAAAAAAAAAAATAAGAAAGAAGCTTTTTCGACTTACGGAACTAGTACTGCACTGAGTTGCACTCGATGTTATAAGCATATTCCACTTAAGATATGGACTTTAGTACCTAGTGCAATTTCAACGTGTTCGTTGCAATGCAAACAATGCTACACTGAGTGTTTAGTGCACACTTTTTAACACGATCTCGGAGAGCTCGTGCTTAGCCTAGTGCAACATCAACCAACTGTTAATGTAACTTTTAAAATTGGCTTCAAATTAACGATTCAAGAGTTCCTCCTCCTCATCTGATGAAGAAGAACTTAATAATTGCCTTGTATATGCCGTCCTCTTGCAGAATAAAATATTTCATCAATATCTTGGGTTCTTCTACAGACAAAAAAGTAAGTTTTGGGGTTATTGCTTTATCAATTTAAAGTGTTTAAACACTTTCGGATTACAGCTAACCTTGTAATAGAAGAATATAAACAACCAATATTTTATCATAAAAAGGGTTTTATCAGAGATTTTATTATTTTTATGGTAAATTTTGAAAAATAAGTTTCTTTAACTTATCTAGGTTTAAATTGTTTTATAGGTTTACTGCAAATAAAACATCTTTAGATGATGTTGCTCAAAGATTTGACACATCTATCAGCACCGCACATAATATAATCGAAACAGTTATGGATTTTTTATTGAAAATTGCTTCAAAATATATACATTTCCCACAATCTGCGGAAAAAATTAACAATTAAGCTGTGATATCCCATCAACTCTTGGATGTAATGATGGAACGCCAATTTATGTGGTAATTCTTTCACATAAAATTAAAACAACCTATATAAATATGCATGATATCCCAGATATTACATTACAAGTCATTTGTGACCACACTATTCACCAGGAAAAATTCACGATTCTAGAGTATTAAGATTGTCCCTTATACAGAAATATTTACTGTATATGTGATAGCAACTATCACATTATTGGTGGTAGTGCTTCTCCCATTCAAGAATGGTTGCTGACTCCTTACAAAGATTTTGGCAATTTGGATAGAAATGAATGATACTTTAATAAAACATATATATACAAACACAACACAACAACTTGTGCTACACGCGTTCTGATCGAAAATTCTTTTGGAATTCTTTTAGATTTCGTCAAGTTTTTTTGTCAACAAAGTTTAGGTACATGCATAGTGTTAATAAAATATCCAAATTTATTATTAGTTGCGTTTTGCATAATTTATGTATTATGAATTGTGATGTGAGGATCAATAAGAGTATGTTCTTAATTCTAGTAATATAGACACAGATTTAACCATGAATGATACACAAGTACATTTGAGGAGGTTAGGGGAAATTAAACGGAAATTAATAAAACAGACTCTGTTTACATATCTTGTTTAGATGTAGTAAGTCCTTACTTTGTATATTGTTATTATGCAATAAAATAAATTGCAAATTAACAGTTTTTTGTTGATGCGGCATTACATCATAATATGATTGACTAAAAAAATAAAAGTTTTATTTTTAACAGTAATAAATAATCCTTGAATAGTTTAATAAAGAAACAACAATTAACACATTAGGTATAGGCACACAATTCCCTTTTACTTGGACCCACTTTCAGTTTCAGTTTTCTTTCAGTTCTGAAATTCGATTTAATTTTTCCTCATAAGAAATTGTCATACGTGACACTCCTGTACGATTTATTATTAGTTTCCACTGAAGTTTTCTTTCGTTTCATAATTGTTTTGTATCTCTTTTTGAGTTTTTTGTTGTTTTTTTTTCGTTTATTTAACGTCGGCCTATTACTGCCACTAAGGTCAATCACCGACGCCAGGAGACGACCAACCCCCAACCTGGAAATTTTGTCGAGCCCCCCACTTTTTATAGCAGGGTAGGAATCTTTTACTTGCCTTTCATTTCAGAGACAAGGGAACTCCGGTTTTACATCCTATCCAAGGGATGGTACGTCTTCCACGCAAACCTCGCCTAAATTTGCATAGCTTCTGTGAATTCATCGACGTACAGGTATGTAGGTAAAACGTAAGTCTAAAATATTAATATCTGATAGAATCTGTTCCCACATACGTTTCTTAGTTTTATATTTTTTTCTTGGTCCTATTATTTTTTTCTTGTGACAAATATAACTTATATCCACTGACGTTAATTGACAAATTGAAATTGTTAAGGCATTATCTTCGTCTGCCAACAACTTAGCCAACCACAATAGGTATCCACATTTATATCACTGCTTGTCCTAAAAAATAAATTGTCAGTTTAATTTTTAACAAAGTAAATGTGCACCGTCTCCAAATATGACTGGTCCACCTGGTCCATTATTTTAAAAATTTTTAAAATAAAATAATCTGAAAAATCGAAATCACAGAACAATTATTGGATTGTTGTACATTTAAAACGGACAAGTATGTTCGACTTACTGGTGCACTGGATTTTTTGAAGAGATACTAACGAGTTATTTGATCACATTTCTTTAGTCTTGGTGCGCACTGATTGTAAATAAGTCGAAAACGCTATTAATTAGCTTTCCTCCAAATGTTTCTAGTCAATACTCGACGCCTCATCAGTCGAAGTTTATGATAAAAAAATGTCAAATTGACATTTAAACGTCATCATATTTACTGATTACTAAGTTATTATTAATTTTCCACTGGTAACATGAAGAAGGGGAAGGCACGTTTGATCCAAAAATATTGTCTACGCAGAGATGCAGTTATCACATTACTATTAAGTTTAATAAAAGCACTTTCTTTGAATTTTCCATTAATTGGTGTTTCTTTTTTTGCATAATTTTAGCCTGTGTCCAATCAACCCGGTGATTGTTGTTCCATACAAGTTTTACTAACGTATAGACTTATCGATTTGGTAATTTCTAATATAACTTTTGTGTCCATGAACCTTTATGTGTAATAGCTTAAATGTATCACCACCATAATATTTACCACATTCACAAGGAATTTGGTGAATACATTTTTTTGAATTTCGATCATTATTAATTGGTTTTATTTTTGTAAGTATTGATCCTAAATTGTCTTTCATTTTAAATATCGTTAATATTACAATTAATTATTACCAAGTTTTTTTAGATATCTTTTTAGAAGTCTTTCAGATATCTCTGGAATATATGGAATGGTAGTGGTTGTTATTGAATTTTCTCTATTTATCCCTGGAATATTAATATTTTTTTGGTACAAACTTTAGAAGTACACTTTTAATCTTTATTGTGAATACTTCTGGTTTCCTGTTTTTTTTTTTATATTTTACAGGTGGTCGAATCCGAAAAGAAACTACAATGAAATTATACAGAGTGTAATACAAAATAAGTAAATAGTTACGATAGAAAGCTATAAAATCATCCTGTATGTTGCTCAATATTTTAATACGGTGAAAAAATAATTAATAACCCATGTTTAAGAATGTTTACTCTATATCAAAAATAACAATGGGGTTATATTCGGATAATATTAAAAAATATTTACCTACGTTGTATCGTTGAGTGAAATTTATTCAGTCAACAGTTGTACCTAGTATATTTTAATAGGATATTTGTATATCTACTTGTAAGAATTATTAATAAAAATCAGTATCGATAATGTTTTCTCGCTAGTAAATTTATTATTATCTTATTAGTTTGATACGGTAGTGAAATCTGCACATCGAATACTGCCTGTCAATGCACCGTGAATATCGATAATGTAATACGAATGGTGGACGAGATGGGTTGTCGTGTACTGGCAGGTTTTTTCCCTCCAAACGGTAATTTTTCATTTTTCAGGATGGAAGTTAGCTGGATGCACCAAGCTTGAGGTACAATTTGTGGCAGGGTAGCGACGAATAAACCATTGTGGGTATAAATTAATTCTAGATTTTGGTTCTGTTTATGTTTTGTGAATAACCATGCAGATTGAAACCTAGTTAATTACTTGAATTTATAGAAATGTTTCCCTTGAATTGTAGTTTTCGATGGAATTATTTCTCGACGAATTGAAGAGATGTTGAACGAGGCATTCACTAAGTAAGAATTAGAACACTCTACTATACCGAAACTAGATGAACTTCATTCAACTATTTTTTCTATAGTTTAAAATTTCTACTGAAATATCAGTCATGGTTATGAAATGGTGTGTGGTTATAGAGAAATATAAAAATAAATATTTCTCTATCGCTGGAGGATAGAGAAATATAATTATATTTCTCTATGGCTGGGAGTTTTTATTTGGTTGCTGATCATTTCTGTCAAAATTAGAATCAACTGTCAATAGAATTCCTAGCCTCAAATATTAGTTGTAGACATTTGAAGTTTTTAATTTCGTTAGTATTTTCTGGTAATTCCTATAAATAGTTCACTTCCCTGGCAGACTTCATCCAATCTAAATCGAGTTAATTCATCATTTTACGCCCTGTATCTGGTAAATGGTGTACCTTAAAATACAACAATGAATCTTTTAAATTTAATAAATTGCTATTTAGAGAAAAATACAAATGAGATTTATTCTAGTAAAATTCATGTGTATTTTTGTAAAGGGGCTTTCGACATTGGCCTATCTATTTTCTTAAATTGAGTGGGTACTTACATTATTAGTAGAAATCAAATTACTGGTCACATATTGGTTGTAGGAAAGTATTGAAAATTATCCATTATCTGATTATTTTCTGAAAATAATAAATATATATTTTACACTTGATGCTTTTATAACGTGTAATGCAATTTTTAAATCTACCGACAAATGTCGAAACCAATGAAAAATGTACCCTTATTCGTGTTGCCGGAACAGTGAGTCTCATCGATTTTTACGGGCTCTCAGGATTGCGTCTAGTGTCGATATGCAGAGCCGTAGCGAATGCAATTATTAGGTTTTGGATGCTTTGTATGATTTTGAGTTATTTTCGTAATACATATTCAACATGAAGTTACACTCTCACTGATAATAATTAAATTAATAATAATTTTTTGTATTTAATATTTTAAATGATGGGTAAAAACATGCGCTATTCAATTTTTTTCCTTATAATTGCTTTCCACGCAAAAAAGACTGCAGCACAACACAAATTAAATAACTAGAAATTACAACTCCAGGGTAATATCGTCAGTACTCACCACAAAGCAAATTAGAATTTCTTTCTCCTTATCCTTCCAAATTCGGAGCTCTGTGGTCTATGGCCAGATTAAATTTCGATTTTATCCGATAACTAGCGGTTTTACCCGATTCCGTAATGATGAATGTAAGAAATAAAAATGAACCACTTCTTAGGCATACGAATTATATTACGGCGACTATTAATTACCATGTGGATTTCATATAATTTATTTTTAATACGTCTTACGGTTATAGCTTACGGCTAAGTTTTGTGTACTATGAATTCAGTGTACTAGTTTGACTAGATAGTATAATTAAGTTACGTTTCCTTCAAATTCAATTTCTAAAAAATTCTATTTTCTTAATCTTATCTGAAGATAAGATTAAGAGTGGTTTTAGAATTTCTGAATAAGAGGTATTCTTAGTAAAAACCACAAAAATGTACTTTGCCTAATGCCTAATGCCTAATTAATCTAAACAAACCAGAATTTAGGTTAACCAAAACATTGGTTGACAGATGAAAAACTGAAAAATGTTTAACTGTTTGGTTAGTTGTTTAAACTATCCATCCATAAACATGTTTTACTTTATAAGTCTATTTTACTCTCCAGTTGAATTGTTGAAAAACAGATCTGATTCTCAGAAAGTATTTTCAAAATGAATGGAGATGAAGAACTTGCTTTTACATTTTATAATCAATTTATCGATACTTCAGAAGATGAAGAAGTGTACGAATTTTTTCGTGGACCAATAGTTAAGCTTACATCTAAGCACAGAATTGAGTTGGTCTTTTATAACATGAACTTAAATGTATTTTTACTTGTTTACAGTAAGAATACCTCGAATCAGAAACTATATAGAAGAAGTTGTCGACCGTAATTCAGAATAATAATTTCGCGAACACTTTCGAATGTGTAGCAATACCTTCAATCATATTTTAGGGCTAATAACACCGACCGAGCTAATGACATTAATGACAGTTTAGTAACCAGCTCACCACTTCCAAACGCCGGTTATTTTATTTGTCAGTTGGTTAACCGTTTTCACCGAATGAGTGCTCCAAAATTTAAAAAAATTTCAGGTGTTTGTATAATGACACGCATAACCATCATTTTGGTTGACCAAGTTTAATATCGCAACACAACCTTGGTATTATATGATTAACCTATCTTTTAAAATTCCACGAAAACACCTCCAACTCACCACCTCAACAAAACTCCTGTTTTAGAAGTTAAATATCTCTCAGAAAGTTAATTACCACTATCTAATTAAGTATTTGTAATTCATGTTTGTATGTACGAAATTCTGAAATTTATCACGGTAGAGTAAGAGTAAGGTGTCGGGAAGTTTGAAGTTCTGGAAAGAAAATAAAGCAAATGAATAGCCTGGAAGAGGATAACAAATTATAAGAGTTTGAGTTTGAACTTGTTACGTTCAATAAGATTTAGTTATTCAGCCTTAAGCTAAAAGCGTCTGCGGGCTGTAGGAGAAATTGGGTCAGAAATTGAAGTGCTAATGTTATAAGATCAACTGAATTATAATATAGGTAGGCACCGTACATTTCCCAAAATATTATACATAATCCTTGTACTAATTTGATTTTAATACTAAATTATCTTTTAAGCATGGGGTTAATGTTTTATAACGTTTTTAATATAATATATTTAATGTAATATGTTTCATTTACTTCGATTAGCACATAAATTTTATTATTTTTAAATTTTGAAAATATTACTGGTTCGGATTATAGCAAAAGTACGAGTAGTTGAGTAACATATCCTTTAACCTGCCCAAGTTATTGATATTTTGGAGTTATATTGATAATTTGTAAGATGGTAATAATCAGTTTTAATCAAGGGATACATAATCCTCCACTAAGCAGAACATTTTCGAAAAACTGCATACAAGTAGAAACCTACATATTTGTCTACTACTCACATTTTTTTTTTAATTTCCACCTATTTCATAAAAACATTTTCCATGCAAATAACACATGATATATAGAAGGCGACAATGATATATGGAAGGTATAAAATAATTTATTTTGAAAGGAGTAAAATGTAAAATGCAATAATGTAAATTTTAAAAATGTAAGAAATTAAATGTAAAAGTATTTAAAGTGCGTTTTGGTTTAACTTGATTAAAAATACATAAGCTATAATAAAAAATAAAGTCAACTCAACTAGCTTTTCTTTTGTTCTCTCAGACGTTTCCAATCAGGTGACAATTATATACAAGACGTGAAAGACCTAATAATTGAAGTCATTGAGGGACGTCTTAAGGAACTAAATTAAACTTAGCAAACAGCAAACTTCCAAAATTGTTATTCTTGAAAGAACAAAGAAGAAAATGAGTTTGCATATTCATCACATAAAATTGTATACAGGGTGTTCTAAAAACATACCGACAAACTTTAAGGATTGGTTACATGAAAACAAACCTTTTTTGTTTAATAAACATATGTCCGCAAATGAGCCGTTTTGACAGAAAAAAAGAAAAATGGTTTTGGTAAGTTTTGTTTATTTCAATGATAAATAATTAATATTCATTTACAAAAAATGTTCAGGAGGAGATTACTTTTTGTTCGTGTTGGACATTGTTTCATTGATACATAAATTATGGTTTACAATAAATGTTCAAAATGTTAACCATTTGCTTCAATACAAAGGTTGCACCATTGGTTCACTGATTCACGAACCCTATTAGTGGAGTAAAATCGGTAGAAAAATGTTTCAAAAAATTTTTTAAAGGTATAACCACATGAAACCTATACAGGATCATTGGTTGGGTCCTTGTGCATGTGAAATGACTAATTACGACATCTTTAGGGGGGTCAGACATTTTTTATCCCCAAAAATGTCAATAATTTGTCAAAATGTTATATTTATGTTTTTTTAGACATACCACGCGATAACTTCGAAACTAATTAACTTATAAACATGAGGTTTTTTTTAATCGATTGAGGACATATAGGCGGTCATAACTATACTAATTTAAGTCCCCTGGTTAGCATGTTTTTTCTTGGAGAATGGAGTAAACTCGAAATTTTACTTTTATTGCTGCATGATTTTCGGTAAGCGAGAAACTTTTCTATTTCAAGGAATTTTGCCATAGTATCTGCGTATGAATTAAAGAAAAAATATTGAAAAAGTTTTTAGAACAAGAACCAACCTTCTGTGACAAACGGTTTTCGAGTTATCGCCGTTTAAAATTAATAACACAGGGGCGCGCTGCGCCGCGCGACGTGCTTTTCGAAGACGCTATCAAATTATCGCACCGTACCGCGCTCTCGATGTGTTTTGAAGGCCCGCTTGTGTGATCTCCTGACTAATATAAAGTATCCAAAAAGAATTTTGTATTAAAAAAATAATTTAATGTTCTAGTATAATATATATATTTTCTAATTTCATATGATTCGATAAATATTTTCTATCAGGAACACAAATTTGCATTGTATTTACATTCATATTTTTAATATAAAGTTAAAACACGAATTACAAAAAAAAGGAAAGAAATTTAAAAAAATTAGAATTTTCTAGACTCCGAATCTGACGAACTGAGATCTTCGTTTTGTGGTCTGTTACTATATAATGGGTGGTATGAATAAAAACGAAGTACCTGCTACTACTACAAGTATTAGTATATTCTACATAGTATTTACTTTAAAACGAAGTAGATATTACATTTCAAAGTACTCCCTTCTATTTTTCCGGAAATGCTAAAAATAATAGCATTCTTCTAAACATTATAATTACTTTAATACTTTTTACTGGTAAATACTTCCATTTTAACAACAACTGAAATATTTTCTCCGTTATTAACGAAGTTGATATCATGGCAGCCTCATCGTGCGTGCTACAAAGTGATTACTTTAAAAATGGTTCAAATTCATAGAAATAAAATTTATACTGCAAGAAGACACTACGACGCTGATACCATATACCATCAAATATTTAGGTAAACAATTAAGTACCATCAATTTAAAATGTTTTATGTTTATATTTTTTATCTAGGTTTAGTAGGGAAAACGTTACTTTCTCGTTACTCGTTACTCTTCTATCACACTTCCTTCATCCGAAGACATCTTAAAGGACTGCTGATGTTATAAATACATACGAAACTGAAACTGTCTCCCAAAAACTTTTAAACATGTATATCTCGTTAGCCGGGGCCTGGCGCACGGCGTATGTGTGACGGAAGTAAGTACAAATACACATTTCAAATAATGTATTTTAAAGTAGATATTACGTAGAATATACTAATACTTGTAGTAGTAGTAGCAAGTACTTCGTTTTTATCCATACCACAAATTACATATTTACATTCGTCGCAACATTTTAATCCTTGGGCTAAACACGTGCACCTATTATGGTTGCAATTTTTGTCAATCCGATGTTCCGACAGAAATTGCAACAATAATAAGTGCACGCATTTAGCACAAAGATTAAGATGTTGCGACGAATGTAAATATGCAATTTGTGGTATGGATAAAAACGAAGTACTTGCTACTACTACTACAAGTATTAGTATATTCTACGTAATATCTACTTTAAAATACATTCTTTGAAATGTGTATTTGTACTTACTTCCGTCACACATACGCCGTGCGCCAGGCCCCGGCTAACGAGATATACATGTTTAAAAGTTTTTGGGAGACAGTTTCAGTTTTGTATGTATTTATAACATCAGCAGTCCTTTAAGATGTCTTCGGATGAAGGAAGTGTGATAGAAGAGTAACGAGTAACGAGAAAGTAACGTTTTCGCTACTAAACCTAGATGAAAAATATAAACATAAAACATTTTAAATTGATGGTACTTAATTGTTTACCTAAATATTTGACGGTATATGGTATCAGCGTCGTAGTGTCTTCTTGCAGTATAAATTTTATTTCTATGTATTTGAACCATTTTTAAAGTAATCACTTTGTAGCACGCACGATGAGGCTGCCATGATATCAACTTCGCTAATGACGGAGAAAATATTTCAGTTGTTATTAAAATAGAAGTATTTACCAGTAAAAAGTATTAAAATAATTATAATGTTTAGAAGAATTCTATTATTTTTAGCATTTCCGGAAAAATAGAAGGGAGTACTTTGAAATGTAGTATCTACTTCGTTTTAAAGTAAATACTATGTAGAATATACTAAAACTTGTGGTAGTAGCAGGTACTTCGTTTTTATTCATACCACCCATTATATAGTAACAGACCACAAAACGAAGACCTCAGTTCGTCAGATTCGGAGTCTAGAAAATTCTAATTTTTTTAAATTTCTGTCCTTTTTTTTTTTGTAATTCGTGTTTTAACTTTATATTAAAAATATGAATGTAAATACAATGCAAATTTGTGTTCCTGATAGAAAATATTTATCGAATCATATGAAATTAGAAAATATATATATTATACTAGAACATTAAATTATTTTTTTAATACAAAATTCTTTTTGGATACTTTATATTAGTCAGGATATCACACAAGCGGGCCTTCAAAACACATCGAGAGCGCGGTACGGTGCGATAATTTGATAGCGTCTTCGAAAAGCACGTCGCGCGGCGCAGCGCGCCCCTGTGTTATTAATTTTAAACGGCGATAACTCGAAAACCGTTTGTCACAGAAGGTTGGTTCTTGTTCTAAAAACTTTTTCAATATTTTTTCTTTAATTCATACGCAGATACTATGGCAAAATTCCTTGAAATAAAAAAGTTTCTCGCTTACCGAAAATCATGCAGCAATAAAAGTAAAATTTCGAGTTTACTCCATTCTCCAAGAAAAAAAATGCTAACCAGGGGACTTAAATTAGTATAGTTATGACCGCCTATATGTCCTCAATCGATTAAAAAAAACCTCATGTTTATAAGTTAATTAGTTTCGAAGTTATCGCGTGGTATGTCTTAAAAAACATAAATATAACATTTTGACAAATTATTGACATTTTTGGGGATAAAAAATGTCTGACCCCCCTAAAGATGTCGTAATTAGTCATTTCACATGCACAAGGACCCAACCAATGATCCTGTATAGGTTTCATGTGGTTATACCTTAAAAAATTTTTTTTCGAGAAGGAAGCGACTTTTTCCCTTGTTTTTACTCCACTATATGGAATATTTCGGGAAAAGCTTCTACATGTGTACATCTGGCTATTATTCTTGCTAAGAGATCTTCCTCATTACGAATAGGCGTTTCGTAGACTAAAGATTTCAGATGACCCCAAAAGAAAAACTCCAGGGGGTTGATATCGGGAGAATGTGTGGGCCAGGCCACGGGACCTCTTCTTCCAATTCATCGGCGGGGAAATGGCTGGTCCAGATATTGACACACGTTCAAACCAAAATGTGGAGGTGCCCCGTCATGTTGAAAACACATGTTATTTCTAATGTCTAAAGAGAGATTTTCTAATAATAGAGGCAAAACGTTTTGCCTCTATTATTGCCTCAGAAAATGATATCTGCGTTCAAACGAGCAGGCAGCGAGTGAACTATTAGATTCTCTCCAACAATACCAGCCCAAATGTTTAGGTACAGAAAATTGTTGCTGGTGTCTTCTAGAGACCACAGCGTGAGGATTTCCATCATGCCAAATGTGGCTGTTTCTACCATTAAAATCACCAGCGATATATAGCGAAACATGTCTCATCAGAAAACAATACTATTCTCCCGAAGTGATGGTCTATTAAGTTGTGACCCAAACACCATTGGCAAAAAGCCAATCGATGTGGATAATCTTCAGGATTTAAAGCTTGTACGCATTGTAAATGGTAGGGGTAGAGGAGTTGTTCATATATGACACGGTGACCGTCGACTTGGAGATTGAACACTTGTGGATTGATTTTCCTCCACGCCTTGTGGAGGAAAATTTTCTTTTCCTTGTTCTCGCGTCTAATGGCTCCGTCACGCCTGCCGAAATTCCGCCTTTTCGCGGGGCCCTCGATCCTTTTTCTAATTTTTACGGCTTCGAGAACCGCTTCACACGAAACTTTCACCGTCCTTTCTCTAATCCTTTGAGATTTTTGAGATTTGGGACCATACCAGTCTTTCTACGTCTATTTCGTCTTCGAAAATCTCGAGTCGCGTCCGTCTCAACTTCTTCCTCATTTTATCTGCCGGTGTGAGATTGCACAAATGACAAGCACCTCTTGCGAAAACTGTCAATTGAATTAAACTTCAGAAAGGTTATTTTCCTATGAGAAACACATTTGATTACCAAAATACTGAAGCGAAATGCTTTTCCAATTAGAATAGATAAAAATTAATTTTAGGTTAACACGTACAGTTTACATTACATAGTTGTCAAACACTAAAGAGTGACTCGGTGACGTAATGGTATAAGTCGCAGGATTTCAAACATCGAAGTGCAAAATTTGGCAAGTTCGAATCCCCCTGGATTTTACTTTTTAATTCCAATTATTTATTAGTATTAGTGTTTAGTTATTCTGTTTCATTATCCGCAGTTTTTATTCTTTCTGCAGGTAAAGTTTGGAATTATTTTTTTCATTTTGGCAGTCTGTAAAATTCATCATTTTAGCTTACAAAAGTAAATATTTACAATATTAATTTGTTGCAACAATTATGACTGCAATATATTTTTTAACACCGCCGTTACACCTTTCCGAAGGGCGGAGGGGGGGGGGGGGGGCTTCGAACCGTAGCGGAGGGCCCCATTGATAAAATCGATAAAAATGTTTACTAAAAAATGTATTCTACTTTCAGCACTTAAAAAATGATGATGTTTTACCATCAAGAATAGAGTATCCTTACAATTCATCAAAGTATTGTGAAGAAAAATCGTTTAATATAATTACATCATCATTCCAAATAGAAAATTTCACCTTTCTGTCTCTAAATTTATTATTTCATATACAAGGGATTACCTCAAATTTCTTTAATATATATTTTCTTAAAAACAATATTATTCTAGATGCTTTCGTCATCCTAAGGGGGACCCTTGGGCCCCCAGTAGGGCTAGAAATGGGAACGAAAATCGCGATAGCGATTTTCTCCCATTTCTAGTAGCATATTATATAGGGGTATTCCATTAAATAAAAAAAGAAAATAGATATTTTAATTCCGTGTCAAAAATTAGTCCTACGAGTTTTTTTGATATCTTCAAAGACAACAAAAGCAAAACAGTCCCATCTAACATTTTCACGTGAAGACCCTATAGACTTTTGTCCTTTACAAGCCACTTATTTGTAAACATGGAGAAATTATGTCCAAGCAAATCATACTGGGGGTCTATTCTTGACCCATCGTATTACTAAAAGTCGTTCGCAAATACACCACTCGTCATAGAAATAAATTCTTGACTACTCGCAAGCGGTACAAATACGTACAAATATAAATCATTCTTATAACAGCGAGCGGTAGGTACTACTCTCTTATGTGTTCGACGCTGTTCGTAAACTAAACGGTTTTGTCTATATAATTTCAGAAATTGAATTGATTAACAATAAAGCACATAGAACCACTAGGAGTATTATTGAACATGAATGGTTTCTTAAAAATGAGATTTAGAAGTTTATTAAAACATAGGGTGTTACATTATTCTCGGGAAGTAGCATGTAGAATAATAAATTGATGTGTGGTACTACATAATTTATTTATGAAAATTTTCCATCTACTAACTGTGGTTGCCCTGTGAAAATTGTGGTTTTCTAAATATTCCACCAACATTTTTTTTCAAATTTCGGAGGTGATAAACCTCTTTTTCTTGTCCTCTTCCATTTAGCAAGAATTCAAACTTTCTTCAAAATTTTCGTAATTCAAACTTCAATGTGACACAAGTGACTGCGAACATTTGACATATTTGAATATTGTTCTCCATGAAATACATCTTAAATGCAGCATTGCCAAATAGTGCATTGCATAACTGTGAGTATCTATGAGAATTGCTGTCAAGAATAGACTACACGTGAAAACCTCGCAAATGTACCATTCGCAATTATTCGAATACGTACCTACGCGAATGATGTCAAGAATAGATCCTTTGGTTCAGTGTAATAAAAAGAAAAAAAGAGAATCGAATTAACAAATAGTTCATTTACAAATAAATGCTGGCCGTGCTACAGATTCAGTGCTTGCTTACAAGAGACATTTGCACAAGTGATGTAAATCAGAAGAACTGATGGACCTGGGCTTTGGACTGAACACTGGATGGAAGTGTCCTGACTCCACTACAGTTATACTGAGCATACAAGTTGACTTTCAATTTGAGTTTGATTATAACTAGCCCTCAAATGTTCAACTTTGAAGAATCATAACTGGAGTGGAGATCATACGTTTGATACACAGACGAACTGAATATTAAGGTATTGATATTTATGACTCAAACTGTTTGGTATCAATATCTCTAGGCTACATGAAAGGCCTAATAATTTGAAGCAATTTGTCGTAAGCTAGAATCAATAATATTTTGTTTATAAAAGTTGAAAGAACATTGAAAATAATATGAGTACAGATACATATCCATTGTCTTATTCTTTTCTCCCATGAGATTTTCTTCCAGAAAATAAGAGGTAACAAAGAAGTCAAAATTGTAATGAGGGAATTTTCTGAACAGATAAAAATACTATCCAACAATACACAACACAAAGGTGACTATCAAAAAGCTATTAATTGTAAATAATATGTGTAATATCTGTAAAACTACAGTAATATTTTATAATATGTGATCCATCTGTGAAATTTGAAAGAATACATATAGAAAAAAAAAGGATTTGTTACAAATAATTACTTTGTTTTGCATATCAGGATATTTTACTATAAAAGTGTTTTTATCACTGACGTAGTTTTCCATATAACACCAAAACACTATAATGCACCCGACGCGGGTTTCGTCAACCAAGTTGGGATCATCTTTAGATGATTAAAACTGGATCATGATAATCCCCAGATGATGCCAACTTGGTTGACGATACGCACGTCGAGTGCAATATAGTGTTTTGGTGTTATGTGGAAAACTACGTCAGTGATATCTTCACACCAAAGTTCCAACTCCCTTCAAGATTATGAAAATGTTATCCATTTAGTTTCATATTAACTAAATTTCTAAGCACGTAAATTAAAAACGAGTAGTCAGTCCTATCATAATCGACATCAAGTAATTCCAAATTATTCATTACGTTTTCATTTTCCTTTCCATTCACTTTAATAACTATTCTCTCTCTTAGCTCTTAATAGGCTCCCTATTTCTAAATATATACAAAGTGCTATCCAAGCAAACAACACAGGTGACAATGATATACAAGACATGAGAGACCTAATAATTCAAAGTAATGAGGTGTGAAGTGTTAATGAGTCGTAAGCTGAAGTCAAAGTTCCAGTGATATTTTATGTGAGCCATAACTGGTGATCAAGTTGTGAAATTTGAAAGAACAAAGGAGCGAATGGGGGTAAACGATGTTCGGTGGGCTGTTTAACGTCGCGGCGCCATGCCATCGACGAGGGGTCGGGGGTAGCGGTACTCTTCTCCCACCCCTGATGCAACGGCAGCCCGGGCTAGACTTTGTGCGCTGCATAGTGTTCGCATATCGACACCACCTTCAGGACCGTATTCAGGCACATTTTTTTATTGGATAGCGAGATAGTTGTCTCTCAGTTTAGCAATATACGTAAAATAAAAAGTCTAACCTTTAAAGCCTAGTTGGTTTATAAGCAACAAAACCCTAATTTGTTTAAATCTATGTGATTGACATATCAAGTTACACACAATTTGAACATATAGTAAAATAGCTTTATCGTTTCCAATGAATCATAACTTCAAAGATACTTCTGCTAGTCACGTGAGTCAATGATTGATACTGTGAGTGTATTCGGTCTTTCAAGATATCATAGACAAGCATTTCTCTTGATATATTGATAAGAATTATAACTGATTAAGAATAAATTCGTGAACGTTTATGAGGTATTAGATTTTAGACACCATCTTGATCAGCGCAGTGAAATTTGACACACGTCAAACAATTCTATTGTGTTATCATCTTATTTTAGTCGTATTTCTGTATTTATTCTAGGCATTTTTGCTAGCATTTTATCATAAAAAAGGTCTTTTAAAAACTAAAATAAACTTAATACTTATGTATTAAGTTTACACACAATAGGTAAACCTTGCGATTGTTCCCAATACTCAGGTCTTCACATTCGTAGGTATGCTCACTTATATTCCACTGATGAGATCATAAAAAGGTCGAAACCAGTCTGCAATTAGTGACATCCTACGATGTGTGGTCCTAGTATTTCCTTGTAGTTTTCGTTGTAATCCGAATCCTTGTATTTTGATTCTGTGTTAGACAAAATACGGCAAATTTTGCTTTGTAATTCAGTGCTCGGCGTGGCATATAGCTAGGAGAATAGCTGTTTTGGCTTGATTTTTTTTATGACTTGATTGATGTCCTTACTATTCGTAGTTATTTGCTATTAATATTATAAGTTTAAGTACCTATATTTTATTTTTAACATTTGTTGGCTTTTATTGTAAGAATTATTTAAGTCCAATTATTTAGTTTGGTTGTTTAAGAATTATTATTGTTACTTTCTGTTGGTCTTTAAAAATATACACGACGTCATCCTATATTTATGATATCAGCCATTTTTGATTTTATAACGATGACAGGTAATTTTCCATATTTTATTATTAACAGGGTGATTCACTATATTTTGACCCCCTTGTTAACTTTTTTGTTTACAGAATTATAAAAAAATGTGAAATATAAAAGTTGTACAATTTTTTATGAAAAAAGTTTTCGAAAATGATAATATAAAAACAAATGAAGCAAAACAAAATGGCCGTGGATGTTAACTTTGTTTATTTAAACAGAACGCCTTGTATATTTTTGCATATTTGGATAGAATGTTGTCTCACGAATACAGTAATATATCTGTAGATATCGATGGGTCTATCTTTAATAATAACGGAAATATGACCAAAAGAGTGCGTCATAAGAGCGATGTGTTGTCTCATTTGTCTTAAATTTTGTAATCTTATTTCATACGAATTTTACTCGTGACGTATCAGTAAACATAATATGGGTTTTCTGTAGGGAGTGTTAAATAATTCTAAAATATAGCTCGATATCGTTGTGAGTATCCAAACTCTACACACATTTTCTAAGATATTGACAAGTATTAGTTAATATATACATAGTATATAGGTAGTTACTTAGTAGTCTAGAAAGTATTATTTGGAATTTGAAATTAATGGCTTAATAATTTATTTCTTTCTTTATTTATTTATTTACTGCTATTCAACAGTAAATACCAATAACAGGTGAATAGAGAAAAACATTAACATTGTATATAATAAGTAGTAAGTAATTGACAGGAAATAACTTATAAAAACTACAATGCAAAAAAATTAAATAAGAACAAAGAATAAATATATACCTACACACATCACACAAAATACATTACTACGAAGTACTACTATTAGAAAATATATCATATTGCTCACGAACAAAACAAAAGTAAAACATAAGTAAAACATGATTAAAAATGGTATTATGACTAAACAAATACATTGAGCCAGTATAAATTAGTCTATTCGTTGAGGCATGCTCTTTTAATCCTAGTTATACTAGTGTCAAATATATCAATACTATTATCAACTGCCAAATAATTACGACATATTAAATTAATTGGAAAAGATTCTAGTAGGCGCGTAACGAGGTGTAGGTTGGTTAAAGGTTTGACGGTGTCTCGAATTGATTCGAGGTACATGGAGGTTAAAACTGCTTAATACTTCAGATAAGAACAATCAATAGTTGAATTAAAAATTTTAAATAAAAGAATTAACTCAGTAATTCTTTTATTTAAAATTTTGCTTGCCTACGTGCATATAATGATGACATATTAAGCTCTGATAAGAGCAGATCATTCGGGTAGTTAATATGTGGATAGTAACCATTCTTTCTAAAAAAAACAGATATTTTAAACATTTTCTTTGTTCTCCTTCTATCAACTGAATATGAACGTCATAAGTTGGGCACCATATAAGTGAAGCGTGAGTGAGCAAGGACAAATGTGTAATTTTGGTTGGTAAAAAAGTTTTGATTATTTAATGAACGGAAGGAACTATTTCGAATTGCGTATAACATATCCTAAATTTGTATATGCCTGCATATATAGCAATAACTGAATATATATGTTCACGATAACTTAAATGTGGATCGAATCTAACCGAATAACTTCGATCTTAAACTCGATCGAATAAACACTAGGACGCTGAAGACGGGACTGTTCCAAACTATAAGGAAAGAGAATCGAGTTTTGTTTTCTGGGAAAAGATATGACATTACATTTATCAATATTGAGTTTCAAATGACTTAAAGAACACCACGTGTTTATTTTATTAAGATTGAGTTGAAGAATACGACAATCTTCAATGCTTCAATGCAATATAATAAGTAATTAACGTTTAGATCATGAGTGATATCATTAATATTTAGTGGCCCCAGAATTGACCCTTGCGAGACTCCTGATGTCACGTTAATAGTTTTAGATTTGAAACCCTTATTTTGTACCAACTGTACTTTTGCTTCTAAATAAGACCCAAACAAATCTATCAAACAATCGGAAAATCCTATATCCATTGATATATAAGATAGAACTAGTTTGCCTAAAGGCATGTCTGATGTATAAGGCGAGATCATTTTGCTGCGAGATCTTTAGAGATTTGTGAATTTTTGCTGGTTTTTACCCATTGTATTTACATCAACAACCTGATTGATACAGTTTCCATTTTTATATCCAAAAAGTCTCTGAGTGGGATAATTTCGCCGTTTGAGATTTAAATATTTTTTAAATACCAACTTCAAAAAAAAAATTATTTTCTCATTTTCATCATTAACTAGGTATTGACGTAGAGGTTTAATGTGTTTAGTATTTGGAACAATGATAATTATAAATCATCCCTTGTCTACAATATCCTGGATACTCATTTCACTAATTAGTCTAAACAGGCGCCGGATATACCCTTTATATAACCACCTACCTAAAGATATAAATAAATTATCCACACATCTCTCTGCTAAAACCAAAGTTTCTGTAAACTTTGCTAAAATTCTATAAACATACCTTCATCTTCAAATAAGCAGTGTACTACTTTTTATTTTATTACAACAATGTTCAAAGCGCCCCCCATTAACCCTTGCACAATACCCAATTCGGTGTTATGTTTCGAACTTCCTCTCTGATACGATCTTTCAATCCTTCAACAGTGTCGGGACTGTTTACATACACTTTTTGATAACCGCACAACAAAAAAATCTAGTGGACTTAAGTCAGGGGAGTGTGATGGTCATTCAAGCGGCTCTCTTCACACCGAATTGTGCAATGTGTTTTTTTTTAATATCAGCTAGAAAAAAGTATGAATTTTGTTCACCATTTTGGGACACACTGTATAATAATTAGTAATTATATTAATTAATAATAATCAATCAATCATTCAATAATCCCAAAAAGAATTACGACGAATAGTTTTATAGATTATTTTACAATAATATTCATCTATTTCCGGTAATTGCAAATTTGTTGCAATTTCATTTGGCGTCATTATGATTTTATTAATACCAACAACTTGATTTTTATAAGTTTTTCATTGACATACTTAGGGTGACAGTATTCGTAACCTAAAATGATAAGATGTAAACGTAATTCCAAAGCGAGATAATTGTTACAGTTACAGTAAATAATGACACATCACTAGAAAATACAACCTTCAACATAAGTATTGTCAGAATTTACATATAGTAAAGAAGTGATGCACACTTGTGACATTTTTAAGATCAATGTTAAGAGGCAATGTTAATAATGGAAACATAAAATCGGAAAATGATTATACGCTATGTTTATGTATTTGCTCATTAAAATTCAAATAATTTCCTAATTTACGACTACTGGCAACCGAAACGATAAACGATGAATTCCTGTAACATCATTCTATGAATATTTAATTAATGATTGTTGCCATTTGGTTGTCATATTCATTTGTTACTCATTTGTAAACGTCAATTTATAAAAACAACCATAAAACAGAGTATTTAAGACAGTTTATTTTTATAAGCTACTTACTCGTAAATTGTTTACAAGTTAACTGACAGTTTTACAAGTTAGTAGCATTATTTACATTAGACAATACTGTTTTATGTGTATCATATATATTAAAGATCATAGTACAACACTGTTATTTCCGGTAATACAAAATTTGGACGATGAAATAGGTGAAATTGAAACCATCTGCTGACGCAGAGACTGCTGAAGTAGAGGACAATGGCATACCATTTGTAAACTATTTACTACGAAATAATTTTTTCGACATTTAGATTTTGTTATTAATGAAATCATTGACATAACTCGTGGCAATTTCGCTGAATTTAGATCCACCTGCACGTTTTAGTGATGAAATATTTCCACCCGCATCTACAATCATAGTTGCCCCAGATCGGAGAAAAGAATGACCGGTATATAATTCTGGTTCCTTCAAACCAAAATACTTCGCAATTTGCTTTGGGACAGCATCAATAGTGTGGTGACCAGCATTAAGGGAAATACACTTTCCATTTCGATATATTAAAAAAAATCGTAGACTTTTTATTCTAGGAGACCGAAAATGTACGTACTTTCTGTAGAACAAGCATGACTCAAAATGCAGCCATCATCGGTTATGGTAAATCTTCTTGTTAAATTTTTTGTTTGTCGCAATGTCACAATTACGTATTTGCCCATATCTTCTACGTCATTTATGGCCAGGGAACGTTATTTATGGTTCGTTCATCACATCGACAATAACCAAAAATTCCGAATATTGTTATAATTTTCGCTAGCAACCAATGGTCATCAGCAGCGTGCGTGAACAGAAATCGTTCAACCTCTTCTTTAGTTGGCCTTTTTTGGAATGTAACACTCATTCTTTCGTTTAAGTAGGTAATGCAATTATTTTTTGAAATCTACAGATGTCAACTAAACGTCACATTTTTACATATAATTTTAAATAAAAAAAAACTTGCTAACTTGAACATTTTTCTTGACCTCTGATCAACTTTTTAGCGTAGACCATTTTGCCCATAATGTATTCGGACTGAATCTAACAGATCATTCATCGCGAGTTGCGATTTGTGCGTGAATCGGAATAATATCATAATTAAATCTGGTTCAATTTGTTATGCGAAATGTAGACAATTTTCCTTATTTCATGTAATTTGATTGTGACACATTTTATCTTCTAACTCGCGATTTAAATTTTTTGAGTGTGGTTGGATAGGGAATGGTATGCCCTTTCTAACTATATATCACTCGCTGAGGATTGCGTTTTGAAATTTGAAAGTTAGGGAGGCTGTGGAGGAAGAGGTGACAGCTAAAATTAAAGCCAATGTGTAACTAAGTTTCCCCCTCAATATCTAAATAGACGTATTTTTAAATTTTTTGAAAATCAAAAGAATTTTGCTGGTTTGATTTTGAAATGAAGGCACTGACATTCAATGACTTTCATAGTCTGAGAATAATGGAACTCCACTTGGCCTTATTGGACTTCATACTCTTATAAAACCCCAGCACTTTATATTATATAGTTAACATATTTATTTATAGAACTATAACCCAGGTAGCTATGCAGAGAAAGAACCTCATTTTTAAAAGAATATGTCATAAACAACTATTCACAGTATTGAAGAAGCCCAGTATTGAACTATCCGGACATATTGTGAAGTTAAACTCAAGTTATTTATATTTTTCATTTTAATACTACTATTGTTTCAATACTTAGATATTAGTCTTTGTTCAAAGAGCAAAAGAGGGAACTACTGTGTGTTTCTCACCATTCCTAACATACCAGATGCCCTTTAGGTAATGTTGCAGCATCGATGCTGCTATGTTGCAGTATCGTTCATGGAGTCCGCTACCTATGGCACTAGACGACCTCAGAATAATTGCGAATCCGGTCAGTGTCTGCTGGTTGGTCTCGACGAAGGATGTGACGACTTCCATGGAGATGCCGGAATAATGCAATGCCAGTCGGGGTACATTGCCAGTGGAGTAGTTATTTTCCGCATCTCCTTCAAATAAATAAGTAGGATTATTTTTCTTAAAGATAGCAGAAGTCACTGCTATAATGGCACTTGCGGAAAATCAGGTCTCTATTTGTCTGTAAATTAGACAATATTGTCAGACGGATAATAGCAAAGACCAAAAGAGGGTACTACTGTTTGTTTTTCACCACTACTGACATACCCTTTTGGCAATATTACTCTTCAAAATATGTAATATTGTAATAATGAACTCATTATTGTCAAATATGTGGTTATTTATTTCTGCACCCTAGGCAACATACTGTATACATACTTATATACCTGCCTGTATACTTGACACTAAAAAAGCCATTATATTAACAGTACCTTAAATAGTTCCAATGCATTTTAAGTGCGAGGTTATATGCAAATAAGACAAATACTTCGTGACATGGCTGAAATAATCAGTTAATCACAGCAGCAACAGAGAAACTAAAGCTGCGATAGGGCATGCAAAAAGTAAAAAACATGCACAGCAAAAACTGCACTGAATAACTTAAATTAAAATAGCTGTATATGCCCGTCCAACATTAAAAAAAGATGTGTACAGTTAGTACGAGCGATTACTTTCTAATGGAGTTTAAATCTACATGTGGAAGTTGACTGCACTGCCAATAATAATTATACTCTTGTTTATTACTATGAAAACTATTTTGATCCAGTTAATTTCCTCAAGTTTAATTATTTACAAAGGCTATTAGGTATTTGCTAGGTTATTATACAGTGTGGGTACAATATATATATATATATATATATATATATATATATATATATATATATATATATATATATATATATATATATATACACTGATGACCAAAGGTTCGCCCTGCGACATCTAAATAAGAGATATGGTCAAATCCTTTAAGGATTTGTGTGGTACATATTATTGGTACTTTTAGATATGTACCTTTAATTGCATTAATAAAGTAGACCTAGAGGTAGGTACTGATTTAGACTGACTACTTATAGCTATCCTAAATATGCAGTCTGGCCATAAACTAATCCCCTGCTAACTTTTGAACGGATCGAGTTAGAGAGTTTTAACAAAATACAGGGCGAATCACGTAAACTGAAGTTGTTTCTGACGATAAATTCGATTCTTCAAATTCCAAGAAGGCGCCATGGGCGCTGTTAACTAAATTTTTTGAATGGCAAAGTGTGCCGTGTTGCACCTCATTTAAAAGGTAATTCAATTCTCTACATTATCGCTTTTGAAAAATGACAATCGAGTTATCCGTTCTCTAGTTACAAGAGTTTCAATTTATAATCTGATCCATGAATAAAATATTAATTAATATTTTTATAAAATAAATTTCAAACAAATAGTTATTAAAACAAACAATAAAATAATTAAATAAGTTGTTGAAAATGTTGTCCATTGACTTCTTGGCGCATAAAAAGTCTATTTTGAAATTTTTGCCTGACATTTCCTAAAATTTCTGTAAGGATATTATACATACACATATGTGTTAGACGTTGCTGTAGTTCGTCGGTATTTACTGGAGGAGTTCTGTAGACTTTTGACTTCAAATATCCCTATAAAAAAAATCAAGAGGAGTTGAGATAAGTCCGAGGAACGAGCCGGCCATTCTGCCAATCCAACTGCCCGGGAAATGGTTATTTAAAAAATCAGTAAGAGGTCCATAGAAATGAGGCGGTGCCCCATCTTGCTGAAATACAATATTTTGAATGTTATTGCCAGCTATTCTTTCTATCTCTGGAAAAATTTCCTCCCGTAGCATTCTTAAGTACCGCTCTCCTTTTAAATTTTTTCTTAAAAATATCGGTCCGATAACGTCGCTGCCCAAAATGCCAGCCCAAACATTAACTTTTTCGATGTTCTGTGTATAAGTTTCCCGGAGCTGAAGAGGATTTTCCGTACTCCAGTAATGGTGATTATGCCTATTTACATGGTTGTTTAAGAAAAACGTACATTCATTTAATAATTTTAATAAAATTTTATTCTGCTGCAATCTATCTGTCATTAGTTCACAGAATTGTAATCTCCGATCTGGGTCATCTTCAGAAAGTGCCTGTAAGAGTTTCAATTTATACGAATGTAATATATTTTTTTAATATTTTATGAACTGTTGACCGTAGCAAATCGTGTTGATCAGCAAGTTCAGCGGTTGACTGCTGATTGTCACCGTGAAGATCGAGCAATATCAATTTGTTTATCCTGTGAAATGGAAGGCCTTCAACTTCTTCTAATATTACTTAGGTTTCCAGTTGCTTAAAATCGAGCTAAAAAATTTTCTTACAAGTTCACTAATGTACTTTCTGTCAATTGGGTTATCTGGATATCTAATATTTAATAAACGAACAGCTTCATATCCATTCCTTTGAGTTTGATAAAAAACTTTAACGGCAAAAACACGTTCTTCAACGGTGCGCATTGTATCTACTCGAATAACTTTATGTTACGTGATTCACCCTGTATTTTGTTATAACTCTCTATAGATAGAAATGTCGTTTTCCCATGATATTAAATTAGAGTGATATAATTATAAAATTATCATAAATATTAATAAAGGCACATCTTCAATACTGACAATCGCAGCCATAGTCACTCATTATTTAACAAAATACCCACAAGAATTTAAGATCTTTTGGGATGAGATCAGTAGCCATCCATCACTTCTTGGCAAGAGGGATTTCGAAATATCCCAGGCAAAAAGGTTCAATGGTAGCGGTTGCGGCTATGCGACTTTATGATACTACATATTCAGCTATAGTTTAAGACCCTACCTTTTTATCTGTAAGCTAATAATAGTAGAAGTAAGAATAACAATAACAATGACAATACAGTAAAAGTAATAATAACAATAGCAAATATTAATAATATTAATAATAATAATAATAATAATAATAATAACAATAATAATAATAATAATAATAATAATAAATAACAAAAAAATTACAATAAATGGGAGAACATGAACAATATAAATAAGATTTTATGAAAATCAAAGAATTAGACCATTTAAAAATGAAACAAGACCTGCAGCAACTACAAGGAGCCATTGAAACTACAGCTTAGATTAAAACTTCACTCTAGCTTTATCTTTAAAGCCATTAATACATTTGCGGTTCCCATACTAACATATTGGTGTAAAATATTTGGTGTGATAAAATGGTCAGCAACGGATATAAAAAGCATAAATATACTTACAAGAACAGAATTAACACAGAATTGAATGCTGCACCCAAATTCATGTAGGGAGAGAATAAATATTATTAGAATAGAAGGTACACAGAAGAGGTGCTTACAAAATAATGTCCTTGTACAAAAGTACCAAAAGACCAAAAAAATATGGTCGTTTAAAGCATTACACGACAGATTACTGTACTGTAAACCAAGAACATATAATCAGAGAACTTTCATAAGTTCTTACAAACAGGCCAATTATACCCAGAAACAAGGGGATGTATGCCTGCAATACAAGACCAAGTTATAGCGACAAATAACTAAAAAATATGTTTTAAAGTATATTTCAATTAAGAAAGATAGGTGCAGAAAATACCACCAATTTCCTAAAACAGTAGAACATATAATATCCCGATGTAAACTACTGGAAGGTGTGCAATGTACAAGGTGGTCCGTTTAATATGGGCCTATACCTTATCTCAGAAACTACAAGCTCTACAGAAAAAAAAATTATATGAAATTGTTTTTGTCAAAGTTATCTTCAATTTTTTTATATTTTCAAACTTATAACCTGTTTATATACAGGGCGATGAACTAAAGTTCCATTTGTTTAAATAGCACACCCTATATATTATTACATTTTCAGAAAGCCCTTCTAAAGACGAGTTCAATGATATACGATATGATGGATCTGACGCCCGCCGTTTCGGAGTTATTGAGTATTATCTTCAGGAAATAGCCCATATTAAAATCGTGCTAGAAAGGTTAATATTTAAGTTTTTGAGCCTTAACTTGCGTCAAGAGATTTCTAATTTTATGTACTTTATTATGTTATTACTCAATATTCAACTTATAAAAAAAATTTGACCGTGTTGCCACATTTCGAAAACCATAAATTCTCACGATTTTTTCAAATGGAACACCCTGTATATTGTTACATTTCTAGGAAGCCCTTCTATCGACAAGTTCAATGATATATGATATGATGGGTCTGACGCCCGCCGTTTCGGAGTTATTGAGTATTATCTTCAGGAAATAGCCCATATTAAAATCGTGCTAGAAACGTTAATAATTAAGTTTTTGAGCCTTAACTTGCGCCAGGAGATTTCTAATTTTATGTACTTTATTATGTAATTACTCAATATTCAACTTGTAAAAAAAATTTGACCGTGTTGCCACATTTCGAAAACTATAAATTCTCACGATTTTTTCAAATGGAACACCCCGTATAATATTGTTATATTTCTAGAAAGCCCTTCTGTTGACAAATTCAGAGATATATGATACTCAGAATATGAACAGGATTGAAATAGTGCTAACCAAGATCCCAAATTATCATTTTGAACTCTTAATTTGCATACAAAAATCTTATTGTTGAAAAAGTCTAGCAAATAATTTCTTTTCTGGAATTCGTCTCACGGGAAATTTTGCTCTCTCTAAGAGCGAGAGCTGGACTTTTATTATTTGATAAATAACATTTTAGCCATATCAACTTTTTTTTCCACACTATACATTATTATTAATAAATACTTAATATATTTAATATATTAATTTAATTTAATATATATAATCCTATAATAATTGTGGATATTTTGTTTACAAAGGCCACTCTGACTAAACGTTAAAATATGGTCATATTTAATGAAATTGCCAAATAATTTATTATTTGGCAATTTCATTAAATATGTTCATTAAATATGACAGAGTAGGTAGGTACATCGTAGAATTACCTGTGCATCTTCAGTCACTAAATAATTTTTTTCAGGGGCTTTGAAAATCAACTAGTATACAATAATTTGATATATTTCACCGAATAATATCAAATTTATGTTGAAAATTATATAGCAACCAAAATTAAATACGTGCATTTTACTGAAACTAGTTTTATTATAAATATTAATAATGAAAATGTCCCTATACTAACGTTACATCAATTACATCAAAGTGATAGATCATATACTACCTATATAACTTTTTTTGGTGCAAATTAGAACTCAAATACTTAATTAAGTAATAATAAAAGTAATTTTGTTAGTTACAATTTGAATATTGGAGGTTTCCTGAAGATAATACTCAATAACTCCAAAACGGCGGGCGTCAGACCCATCATATCATATATCATTGAACTTGTCGATAGAAGGGCTTTCTAGAAATGTAACAATATACAGGGTGTTCCATTTGAAAAATCGTGAGAATTTATGGTTTTCGAAATGTGGCTACACGGTCAAATTTTTTTTATAAGTTGAATATTGAGTAATTACATAATAAAGTACATAAAATTAGAAATTTCTTGGCGCAAGTTAAAGCTCAAAAACTTAAATATTAACCTTTCTAGCACGATTTTAATATGGGCTATTTCCTGAAGATAATACTCAATAACTCCGAAACGGCGGGCGTCAGACCCATCATATCATATATCATTGAACTCGTCTTTAGAAGGTAACTTTGAGAAAAACAATTTCATATAATTTTTTTTCTGTAGAACTTGTAGTTTCTGAGATAAGGTATAGGCCCATATTAAACGGGCCACCTTGTACAATGTAGACATAATACAGCTGCAAAAATTATTCACTAGGCAATAGCTCTGCAATATAATCTGCAATCGGAGCCTCAAGCGTACTACCAATATTCACCGCCATCTATAATAGAAAACAAATATTATAAATTATACTGAGATTTAACCATACAAACTAATAAGACAGCAGCCCATAACAAACCAGATATAACACTTCTGGATAAAATAAAAAGGGTCACATACCTCATCGATGTGGCAATACCATCTGACAAAAAGATAGCTAAAAAGTATACTTTTAGCCATCTGACAATACCAATACCATCCATATGACAAAAACGTAGCTAAAAAGTATAGTTTTTAGCTATGTTTTTGTCAGATTACCATCTGATATAAACATATGATGGCACATCGATGAGGTAGTTGACCCTTTTTATTTTCAGAAAAGAAAGAAATATATCAATAATAACTAGCAATAGAGGTTGAAAGGATATGGATACAGAAACAAGTTCATGTCATTCCAATCATTAATCTGTGTCGGATATCACTCCATACTCATTCATAAGTCACCTGACTCAACTTAGGCTGGAAGAAAGTGCATATACCTATCCAGTCACAAAAAGCAGCCATACTTCATACATGCAATGTAGTAAGGTCGTTTCTAAACCAAACATAATTTCTTGTTAGACTTGGTATTAACCCGTCTACAAGAAAAATAAGCCAGTGATAAACTGAGAAGTACAGCGCAAAAACACGAAAATAATAATGCATTTAGTGCCCAGGGACGACTTAGGTTTGTAAACAATAACTGGTTTACAAACCTAAATTGTAACGTATTATTAGCTAGGGGAGCAGTCAAATAAAAACCCATGTTAACCTTACATTAATTTCCGAGAGGTATTTTATACAGCACCTGTCCTAATTCTCATTCGCAGTTGATTTTCAACATTTTCTTCACGCATGCCTTGTATGGGTTAAAAACTCAAAAACTATTATAATTAAATAATATTGTCGGATATGTCGGTGTATTTCATATCGGGCCGGTAGCTCAGGGCTTAGCATCTCGATCGCTCAACCGTCGTGGGTCGTGGGTTCTAATTCCCCTTCCGCCAACAATTTTTAATTAAATTGTTTACTCCTAGATCAAGGCTTATTCGCAGGGATGGCTTGGCAACTATCCTGGCGATGGCCTAGGATGGGAAAAATGTCAACTTGGTGTTAATATGAGAGATTAAAATCAGTTGATGTTTGACTGTCCCCCTAACTAATGAGGTTTTCCAGGTTTCCTTCATTACAGCACTGAATAGTGGTTAGGGCCTAGCAACGTAAGTCGTTCCTGGGGCGCAAATGCGGCCCGCGAAATAATAATATGCCGCCCCCTCTCTCACACAAGTCTCAGACTTTCGGGCTAATCTTTGTGATTAGAATGAGGGGTAGAGATATTATTATTATTATTATTATTATTATTATTATTATTATTATTATTATTATTATTATTATTATTATTATTATTATTATTATTATTATTATTATTATTATTATTATTATTATTATTTCAATGCTGGTCGGGGCGTTTGTCTGAAAACCACCTATTTCAGATATTTTCCAATTTATTTCATTTTTTTTTAATTTGAGTGTTCCCACAATGTTCCAAAGTCAAATAAATAATTTTAATCTATTTGTTTATTTGATAAGGAGCGTATATTTTGCTTTAAATTAAGTATCTCTTTGGTTTTACATTTACCAGGGCCAATAAATTATTTTACCGTCTAACACTGCTAACAAGCAAGTTTATATACGGAATATGTTTTAGAAATTACGGAACTGGTAGACCATTTTTCGTTCTATATTTGATGAATTTTCATATTTTCTAACTCATTATCTCAGTAGGATAATACGATACTATAACCAGTAGATCGTCCGGTCGTATGGCAATTATAAAATAGTGTTGATTTTTTAGCCATTAAAGCAGCAAGCTCAGTTGTGTACCACACATATTAATTATATCCCATATAAAGCGAAAAATCAGTTCTATAATTCCTGGTGGAAAGTAGAGTGGTTGGAAAGCAGAAGAGGCGTAGAACTTTTTCTTGCCAGTTCCTTTTTAATTAGACAAGACACTAACATACCAATTTTAGATGCTAATTATTGTTAAGGTTGTATTAATCTACTTCTTGCGCACGTTGGTACACTGGAATTATATTATATTAACTTACAGTAATATGCTAATCAAATTGCCGGACATCGTGATTGCTGGTTCTTCAGTAAAAACACATATATAAATTATAAGTGTGCTAGTTAACGACTATCTTAGGTAATATTATTACAATAAGATGATGAGGCTAAAAAGTAATCCCATAGATCAGTGAACTAATGAAGTCGTGTGCCATTAACCATTACAAAAGAAATAATATACAGAATGCTTCTAAAATATTCAATTCAGACCTAATTATGGTTGTGCGTACAGAAGAGGAAGTTTTCGAATAGTAATATTTAACATCTGAAAAGCCACTGTATTGTCAACACAATAATTGATATATTGACAAAATAAAGTCTTAATAAAAGAAACTAGTAAAAGTATTTATTTATAGTTTATGAGTTTTCCAACTGTTATTACAGAATGTCCTTAATGTTATTTTGAGATTTCAGTTCAGCAGCTTAAAGTAAATATTTTTTACTCTTTGTTTACCATGTAATTGGCCGTCTTCCTTTAAAATTTTAATGAATGAATTATTAATGTGTCTATCTCACAAAACTGTATCCTTTTGTCTCTTTATCATATTATTAAATCTTTCAGTCAAACTTTCAGGGAGAAACTAGCTGAGAATTCGTAAAAAATAAAGGAAATATTCAGAAATAAAAAATACTGATAGGATCTAACTAGGATAATTTGTATTGGTTGATTAACTTATCTATTTTTCAATGCATTTTGATCGTATGATAATATTTCTATTTTCTAATACGACTACGATATCATATATGTACATATCATAATATGTACACCTGGTACTGTTACTGTTTAATCTAAACTGTTGATATCTTACATGATTAGACTGAAAAGTACAGGTTATCAAGACAAGTCAGGTGTCAAAAACTCTAATCGTCTTTTTTCAACTTTATACTACCTAATATATCTTATATTAATTGTTGAGCAAAATGATTCAAACTTGTCAAGAACAATAACAGACATTATTCCACAACACTTGATTATGATCAAATTACGAAAATGTAAAATGTAAAATGAAAAAGCAAATCATGTGATAATAATTTTTCATATTTCAACTAGTCTATGTATAATTGTAAATTTAGCTATGAAGCTAATATATTACAAGAAAGTGTATAAAAGTAAAACTGGTTTCAATCTCTAAATAATGTTTACGTGGATTATGTAGAATAGTTGTTAATGGTTACTTAATGTTAATTTTATCAGAAGAACTGGACCGCTAAATTAAGAAGCTGGTAACTTCTTTATTAGCAAATATTGAGTAGTATCTTAAGTTGACTTCCAAACTTATAACAGGTCTGGTGTTATCATCAATTGACACCTGAGTAAAATACAAGATCTGCATATATTTAGACGATCTGTATTAAATATTTTCTATAACTCAAACAAGATTTTTCTGTTCGGTTTCTGAGTTTTACAAGATCTTTTAAATGTGTATATAAACCTATTTCTAATCACATGCAGTTATATACAGTGCATTCGTGAAGAAGTGGATAAATTCGTTATCGAATATTGTGATCAATGTGCTAAAAAGAGAACATCGATTCGTGGCTAGGCACAGAGTCTTTCTCCAATACATCGCCTTATGGCACATTTTTTTAGGCATATTATATTCCTTATTAGTAGAGGTAGGACCATAAAAACTTACATGACCGTATTCGTAAAAAAGTTCTTTCTAAATATGTAAAAAATATAGGGTGTCCCGTTTACAATATTATAGTTTATATTGGAGATGGGCTATTGATGTTTCTATATTGGAAAGTTTCCAAAATGGGAACTTTCCGGAATGGAAAGAAGCCTGTTCAGGCTGTTCAGGGGAGCTTTCCGGGAAGGGAAGAATCCTATGTTTCTGGGATGATTTCAGGAAGTTTCCGGGAAATATTTCCGTATTATTTTGAATTTCCCCAAATTATAACTACATAAACATAACTTAGGATTAGGAATTAATGGAATTATGTTGTATTGAGGTTATCTGTTGAAGGCATTTTCGATTTTTGTGCATCACTGGTGTCTTTTGACTGCTTTTCTTGTTATTTGTACATTTTTTTAAGAATATGTAGTTGGTAAGTTAAAGTTACGAAAAAATAATAAGTACAAATAATTACTGTAAATACATGTTGAAACAATTTCCAGATATCAAGTCAAGTACCTACCTGCACTTCCAAAAAATAAGTCAATACACATGTTCAAAAAACAAAAACAGTCTGCAAGTGATGGGAAATATTGCTGGGCAACTTTCCTTGAAAATATTTCCCTGGAAAGTTTCCAAGGAAATATTCCCTGGGATTATTCACGGGAAACATTTGACAACATTCCCGAAATATATTTTGGGAATATTTCCAAAAGAAGTATCTTCCCGGGAGTTTCCCATCTCTAGTTTATATCGACGTCATCAGGATGATGTGGCCAACTACCTCTATATTTCAATCAATATACAATTTTTGGCAAGATCATTCAAATATTGGTCAAGAGTACACTACAAAATTACCTTGACATTAATGCTATTTTGTGCGATAATCAGTTTGATTTCACCACGGGATGTTCTATTTCTCAAGTTGTGAGCAAAGTTGTGTCAGCATACGTGAGCATACGACAATTGCGCTTTGTGATCTGACTAAGGCCTTTGAATGTAAAAATAGTACTTTGTGTACCTAGGCGGTAAAGTGAACTTTTCCCGGCTGACAGAAGAAATGGTCACATGGAAAAGACCGGAAAATCACTTTCCCGCCTTGGTGCACACAACATTTTTTATCCTATAGAAGACAAAATCATAAACCTCAAATTTTCTTTAGATAACAATAAATAATGAATTTAAAAAAAAATAGTTATTTGAAATATTGATACTATGAGTTCAATTAGCTACTTGTTTAGATAAACCCGATAACTGTGTTTGTTCTGAAACTGTTGTTGAAAATAAATCATGATGATTTGTAACTTTTGGAGGTTCTCTGACAAGTGAAGTTTCCATAATATAGTTTTCATCTCTCGTTTTCTTTTTCAAATAACCATTTTTTTGGAAATTGAAATTTTATTCTCAAGATAATCTCCAACGTAGCCTTCTACTACATTCGCAGATTTCCCTTAAAATTAATATGAAATTAAATGGCACTGCGATGGCAGATAATTGATGCACCACCTATTGATATAAAAGTTGATTTTTTTCGCGGCTAGCCGTGCAAATCCCTTCTTTCGCGCCTCTAAAGGCTCACGAAAATAGGATTTTTACCTAGTGTAGGATAAAAATTAAATATATATAAACTAAGGACACAAATAAAAGAAAATCGACGTGTCCAAAAAATTGGATATTTATAAAATAACAAATTTGTCCACTACTTTACGAAAGCACTGTAATTTTCAACTAAGAAGCTAAGATGAAGTGACTGGCATGTCATTGTAGAATAGAACCGGACATAATAATAATTTTTAAAGTGGCTACCGTACTATCTATGGAAGAAATCTCTCCTTTATTTAATTCAATTTGCAATTAAACACAAATCTTCAATGGTTTTGAACCAAACCACAATAAACGTTTCGCGAATTGAAATTATTCAAGGTCAATTATTAATGTAAGTTGTTTACTAGCAACCGTTGAGTATAGACGTGTGTCGCGCTCCGCGTGTGTTTGTTATTAAGTTAAGCAACAGTGAAAACATAAAAACTATAGACTGCAGCTATTTAAAGTAGGTCAAATCATGACCTTGATATCGCCGCAAAAAGTGCTATCGTGCTACTAATACAAATAATGAGTAAAGCAGATAATAAAACACCTATTAAACTTTTGTTAAAAGTTACAGATAGTCAAAAAAATAAAAACCCATTTCAAAAGTGCAGGAAACTTGACAGGTCCCCTGTAAAACAAAAATTCATTTCTCCTTTACACGATGAATCACAATCATCCACTGTGATTCACAAAAAAAAGGAAGAAATGGAGACAAATGAGCAAGAGGATAGTTTACTCAAACTTGCCCAATCAGTGAATACATTGGCTGGTGTAGATCCTGCCTTACATACGGGGGCTCAAAAAGTAACCCCACTGAATAAATTTACGCCAACTATGCTACTAGCAACGTCGACGGACGCCGCTCTAACGTTAACAAATCAGGCATTATTTCAAGAAAACTATGCAAGAACACAAAATGAGCAGCAGTTATATAATGCATGGAAACAAGCTGATAATCAGAGATTTGATTTCTATAATAAAATGAATCAACTACAAGCCCGTATGGAAAATCTGCAAAAAGTCAACAATGAAATGTATTTAAAATATACAGAGTTAGAAAAAAGACTGACCAGTAATACCGAAACTAAGTCAGTCGAATATCAAACTGACGATGAGGAACTCGCTGAAGAAACAGAGTGGATACGACAGAAAAATCACAAAAAAAGGAAAATGAATACTTCTCTCACACCTCCACAACCCGAGCGGAACGCCTCAAAACCCATACAAAAAGCTAAAAGAGTGCCTCCGCCTCCACCAATAGTTGTGGACGGCATTGAAAATTACAATAACTTTCATGCACTTGTGAAAGATGCTATTCCCAACTTTCAAATAAAAGTAATTAACGATAAGACTATTAAAATAAATGTAGAAAATGAAGAAGGTTATTTAACGCTTGGCAGAATCCTAAATGAGCGAAGGTATAAATGGCATTCTTATGAAAACAAGCAGAATAGACCACTTAAAGTAATGGCCTGCAAACTGCACCATTCCTGCAATCCGGAAGAAATAGTTGAGGATCTAAAGAGCCAAAACTTTAAAATTATTGCCGCAGTCCCCAAAATAAAGTACAAAACAAAACAACCACTGAACATGTTTATGCTTACATTTCAACACGATGAAAGTACTGAGAAAATTTATGGAATAAAAAAAATCATGGATACATATGTAGAAATAGTACCCCTTCGGAAATCCAAGTTGGTACCGCAATGCAAACGGTGCCAATCATATGGACACACCCAAAGATATTGCGCAAAAGACCCACGATGTGTTAGGTGCACCGGTAAACACTTAACTGCAGAGTGTGGAAAGCCGAAAGATGATAAACCAAAATGCGTTCACTGCGGCGAAGAGCATCCTGCTAACTATAGGGGTTGCGTAGTAGCCAAAGAAATGCAGAAAATGAAAAATAAAACAATGCAAAAACCAAACTTACCTAAACAGCCTCAGCGTGCAATGCCCAAAAAGCCTGAAAGTAGAAACAATAATGTTGTAAAGTCTAAAACCTTCGCCCAAGTAGTAAACGGCAGAAAAGAAGAGGATGTAGACAATAAAAAGGATTCGTCCATTAACAATACCCTCCAGCAAATATTGGAAAAGTTAAACAAAATGGATGATCGTATCACAAGATTGGAATATAGTGCCAAAGGAGCTTTACCTAAGAGAAAAGATAATGCATAATAATAATTTAAGGGTCATGGAATGGAATGCCAATGGTCTGCTTCGACACCAACAAGAATTGCAAGCAGTCCTAAACATAGAAAATATAGACATATGTCTTATCTCAGAGACTCACTTCACCCATGAGTCCTTTATTAGATTCAAGGGATATAAAGTTTACCACACCATTCATCCCCAAAATGCAGCCAGGGGAGGAAGTGCAGTAATAATTAGAGAATCGATTATGCATCATGAGGAATTGGGATACAGGACTGAAGAATTTCAGGCAACTTCAGTAATGGTCAAAACCAGAACTTATGAGGTCATGGTTGTATCTGTATATTGTCCTCCAAGACACACAATTAATAAAGAACAGTACTTAAACTTTCTTAATACTCAAGGTCATAGATTTATCATTGGCGGCGACTTCAATGCCAAGCACACTCATTGGGGATCAAGACTGACAACACCTAAAGGTAAAAGATTTATGGAAGCAATGACTCAACTAAAATGTGAGACGTACTCAACTGGCAAGCCAACTTATTGGCCCACAGATAGAAATAAAATACCAGACCTCATAGACTTCTTTATAGTACGAAATATATCAGCAGTCTATATCCAAGTTGATGAAGCATGGGACCTGAATTCAGATCACTCTCCCATACTTCTCACCCTCAGCGATACCATTATCCAAAAGGAAAAAGCTCCAAGATTAACAAGCAAATTAACAGATTGGCAGAGTTTCAGTATGGATCTTGAAAATGCGATCGATCTAGCAGTTCCATTAAGAACGGCAGAACAACTGGACGACGAGGTGGAATTGTTCGTTACCAATACACAGAAAGCAGCATGGAATAATACCCCCCCTATAATACAGCGGACAAAGGGAAACAACTATCCTAAGGAAATAAGAGACTTAATCTCTGAAAAAAGGAAGCTCCGGCGGAAATGGCATTACACCAGAGCTCCAGCAGATAAAACTAGACTCAATAATGCCACTCAGCATCTAAAAAGAGAAATAGAAAGGATTAAAAATGAGTCTATTCGTGAGTACCTCAGTGAGTTGACAAATAATAAAAACACTGACTACTCTCTTTGGAAAGCTACAAAGGGATTAAAAAGACCAATAATTCAGAATGCTCCAGTCAGAAATACAGATGGTAGCTGGGCTAGGAATAATATGCAAAAAGCAAATAGGTTTGCAGAACATCTTGAAAATACATTTAAGCCAAACCCAGGAGAGGAACTATCAGAGTTGCAAATACCTGCTCAGCAAGAAATAAACATCACACCAACTTCCCCTAAAGAAGTAGCAAAAGAGATAAAAGAAAACATCGATCCCAAGAAAGCACCAGGCTTTGATCTAATCACTGGAGAGGTATTAAAACAACTTCCAAAGAAAGCTATAATCAAACTAACACATCTCATTAATGCTTCATTTAGATTAAGGTATGTTCCTAAAATGTGGAAAGTGGCAGAAGTCATAATGACACCCAAACCAGGGAAAAACCCCCATGAAGTTTCGTCTTATAGGCCGATATCCCTGCTACCTGTAATATCAAAATTGTTCGAAAAAATTCTACTGAAAAGATTGAAACCAATCATGGATGAGGGTAATTTAATCCCAACTCACCAGTTTGGATTCAGAGAAAGCCACTCCACCCTAGATCAAGTACACAGAATTACTGACGTAATAGAAAAGTCGCTAGAAAACAAAGAAGTCTGTTCAGCGATATTCCTTGATGTTGCGCAGGCTTTTGATAAAGTGTGGCATGATGGGTTAAAATATAAACTAAATAAGTTACTTCCATATAAATACTCAGAATTATTGGAATCATATATCTCAGATAGACTCTTCAGAGTCAAACAAGATGAAGCATACACTGAACTAAAAGAAATCAAAGCAGGAGTACCACAAGGAAGCGTCCTAGGCCCTATCTTATACCTGATCTACACCAGTGATATACCACAGTTAGAGCAAAACACAATAGCCACGTTTGCAGATGATACTGCCATTCTTGCGACAGGAAAGGGCTATGAAGAAGCTGCAAACAAACTGCAAATATCAGTTAACCAAATCAATAACTGGACCAGAAGATGGCGTATCAAGCTGAATGAAACCAAATCAGTGCAGATTAATTTCACAAATAAAAGAGAACAACAAATACCTATTAACATGAACAATGCCCAGATTCCATATGCAAACTCAGCAAAATATCTAGGCATCACATTAGACGCAAGACTTCGCTGGAAAGTCCATGTTAAAAAGAAAAGAGAAGAGCTAGACATCAGATATAAGAAAATGTACTGGCTACTTGGTAGACAGTCCTGCCTATCAACTTACAACAAAATACTGTTGTATAAACAAATTCTCAAGCCAGTATGGACCTATGGAATACAGCTCTGGGGCTGTGCCAGTAAGAGCAACATATTAATTATTCAAAGGTTTCAGAACAAAGTACTGCGGAACATCGTCAAAGCGCCTTGGTACATCAGAAACAGCGACCTTCATCGAGATCTTCAGATGGACACTGTAGAGCAGACAATTAATAAATTTGCACGGACTCATGAACAACGACTCCATCAACATGTGAACATCGAGGCCATCCAGCTCCTCGACAACACTAACATAGTAAGAAGGCTCAAGAGGGTTAAGCCCTTTGAGTTAGTGAAGTGATTATGTCAGTATAAAAACACAGCATTGTGCGGTTAGTGTTAGTGTAATTAAGTTACCAGACTCTAAGGTACACTAGTGAGTAAGACCTTAGCTCTAAAATTTTCAACTTTAGTTAAATTAGGATAGAACTAAATTACTCATTGATCTCCCTTTGATCAGATTGTAATAGCAGCAAAATAACCTTCAAGGGGTATTTTCTATATATATAAAAAAAAAAAAAAAAATTATTAATGTAAAATGTAGAAGGAACATTCCTTTAATGAATTAGCTAAATCCCTGCGAAAATAATTACCACAACATGACTGTAAAATTCTGATTGTATTTTTGAAAACATAGTTTCTACTCCAGTTGTGCTGTCTACTAGCTTGCGTGAAGTTACCCATATATTTTCATCTACAGATTTCGACATACAGTCAGTTTATATTGATATATTTAGACTTATATATATATATATATATATATATATATATATATATATGTATATATACAGGGTGCCCATTATCTATCTTCTTACATGGCTAACATTGTTAATAGTGGAGCTGGAGAATTGGTTACATTAGCAAAATTGGGCAAAATTACAAGAGGAATTCAGTGCCTCCTTCATATTTAATATTAATTTTCAACATTTCGAGATATTTTGAAAAAACTGAAAATTTTTAAATTCGAAACGAATCTCGAAAACTATAAAAGATGTAAATAATATAAAAATACTGTGTGATAGTTGTTTTTTACGTTAAATTCAGCGGTGATATTCAAAATTTCACGGCCATCTTGGTTTTTGAGAAAAAAATTAAAGTTATGTTTTTTTAAATGGCAACTGGCAAAAAAGGTAACTTTATTTTTTTCTCAAAAACTAAGATCCTCGTAAAATTTTCAATATCACCGCTGAATTCCACGTAAAAAACACCATCACAGAGCATTTTTATATCATTTGTATCTTTCATAGTTTTTGAGATATTCGAGTTTAAAAATTTTGGAGATTTTCAGTTTTTTCAAAATATCTCAAAAAGTTAAATATTAAATTTAAATCTGAAGCCGGCACGGAATTCCCCTTGTAATTCTGCCCAATTTTGCTAATTTAACCAATTCTCTATCTCCACTATTAACAAAGTTGGTCATGTAAGGAGATAGATAATAGGCACCCTGTATAGGGTACGCGTCTAAAGTCCGCCCTTCTGTTGCTAACTTTTGAACTAATTGGGTTAGGGACTTCGGACTGCTTACAGGGTGAATCATGTAAATGTATTATTTTTTGACAATAAATTGATTTCCCTAAAATTAAATATGGCGCCATAGGCGCTGTCAAATATATTTTTTTTTATTAAATGATAAGGTGGAACGTGTTGCATGTCATTTAAAAGATGGTCTCACAATTCTCCGCATACTAGTATTTGAAAAATTGAAATCGGTCAATTCGTTCTCACGCTATAAGCGTTTCTATGAGCAAAGATATAAATGAATAAAAAGCAGTCAAATTCAACAGTTTAATAATGAAAACAATATTTTAATAGGAATAACTAAAGATTTTTGACTACCTGTCACTTATACAGGAAATATAAGGAAGTCGAATACCAACTTCCTTATTTTAAATGAAGGCCATCCTATATCCTATACCCAAATTGTATCGTTTTTGAGATATCAAATTTTTTTGAGAAACATTTCAGACTAACGTGGATTTATTAAATGATATATGCATGATATATTTAAAATTTTCAAAATTAGGTAATAACAAGAAATTACCTAAAATAAAAAATTGAATGTCTTAGTATAAAAGTTCAAGGGTACCTAAAATTGATCTTTTTCATGTTTTAATTACCTGACAGGTTGATTAAACCATTATTTCATGCTTGTCAGTCAGCACAAGTAACTAGATAATATCGGATTTGCTTGTAAATACAAAAAAAAAGAAGGTAAAAAATACACATTCAAAAATTGAGTTTTTATGAAACCAGTCATCAATAGATTTTAGAAGTAAGTACTCATATACAAAGAATATTTAAGACAAAAAGTTAACTAAGAGTTAACTACGCTTGTTTAATATTTCATTGTTTAAAAAATTTAGATACTATTAAAAAGAAAATGCATTAAAGACAATAAGTTGATTTTATATGAAGATATGCCGTTGTATGTTGGTCGGTGCCTGTTGTACGCAAAGTAGTTGTTTTCGACATATCTTAAACATAATAACAAAGTCTACATATATATGTAGATTTTGATAGTAAGGTTATTTTTTTGCATACCTAGGATAATAGGTACCTAACGAGGAAATACAAAACTTTATTGAACAATAATATTAGATAATTTCATTAATAATTTATCTCTTAGCTAACTTTTCTCTTAATTCCTATATATAAAGAAAGATGTAAACAGTTAAATAAACCAATAAATAATATTAAAAATATACTATAAAAAAATATTAATTAGTCACTAAGCATGAACAAACTAAAATGCACTGAGAATATCTCACTTCAATTGATCCCCTCCTATCTTGCATGATGGAAAAACATTGAAGCTGAAGCTTGTGAAACAAAACCATCATTTTCCCTATTTTATTGAATGAACACGTTTCTGAACGAAGTTATAGAATGGTTCATGTTCAGGATTGTTTATGCCACTATCAGAGGAGAGGACAAAAATCTTTGTTTGGTTTTCAGTATCTCCCCAAAAATTTGATAACCAAATAATGTGATAATCAAATTAACTCTAGGACTAGTTCGTCCTACTGATGAGATCCAGAAGAAGATGGAAAGCTATGAGTTACCCCTATATCAAAACATGTTTTGGGAGACCGGTTTTTGTTCGCCAATACGTTTTCCGATACATGATAAAATAAGCCCAGTTTTGACTGAGGCGCTCTCAAGCTCGTTTCGTCCTCAATTTGACTCTTCAGTAGTGGAAATTACCACTAGACAAGTTGGAATTTTTCTGTTATAGAAGTTTTTTTATAACAGTTAAATAATGTGAAGAAGAATAATGTAAGAAAAAACAACCGTATAAATGTTGCTTTTTGAAATATTTAAGGAATCAGTTGTAATTTCAACTTAATATCTGACGGTTTTAAATATACTACCTACTTGTATATTTGAGTTTTATATTACAGAAAGAATTTTGGAACTTATTTCACTTTTTTCATGATAAAAACTCTATGGATGTACCATGGATTTTATTTACAACTCCATAAGCTCCAGAAGCTCCATACGCTCCGTTATTACCCTAGCAAAATAAATAAAATATGTAAAATTACGGCCATCCACTATTGTTAGTCGATAATAAATATGCGTCTATAGGTTTATAGCTACTCTCCGAGTAAAGTTAAACAATGCGTGACAACATAAACTAGTCACTGAAATAAGAAGTAAACTCGTGGAGCTGTTAGGGGCCGTTTTCTGAAAAACGCACGTAATAGTAATTGCTTAATTCTATATCTATTACAGGTACTGGGTTTAGAAAAGTGGAAAATTGGCCGCGCCATTTATAGCTAACATGATATGGGTAACACGTAGAGATGTTCGCAATGGAGGTTTTAAGCAATCTACCTAGCAGATCCTGTATTCGAGCCCTCGGGCAGGTCCAGTACAAAAAATGCAGCGCGTAGCTGCAGGTGTTAATGCAGATGAATGCATGCGATGGCGAGGGAGACGAGGCGGAGGTGCCTAATCAAGTGCACGCTAATGGGGAGGGAGAGACAAGCCACAGAGTTGGATTGGGCCACCAGTTTAGAATGAGTAGGAGCGCGTATAAAACTAATGGAAGCGTTGATTAGTAATTTATCCATTTGAATTTATAGCTCTCAAGATAGATGTCTCTTATTATTACGTAGGTAGTGAAATAGAAATGTACTGCAAAATTACACCTATGGTAAAAGGCTACATAAGAAGTAGCAATTGTTTCTAATTAAAAACCAATAATATTCAGGCGTCTAATGACTGATTGGCAGTGCATTTATTTATAGCAGGGTATACTGAATTTTATTAAAAATCGTTTCAAATAAATGATAATGATAAAATATTCAAATTGTATATACAATATAAAATAAACCATAGAATAGCGCTAATTTGCGATAATAACAATAATATACTTATTTCTAGGTAATAACGGAGTAGTTTGAATTATTTTAAATGTACCGAGTACTGTATTCCAATGTACATTTTTTATATTGTTTCAATAATTTCCATTTTTGTCTAATTAATCGTTTATGTCTAAAGTCATAATCAATAGTCAGTCATCCATCTATATAGATATATCTTTGTTTTTCAAACAGCTTCAAAATTATTAAAACATTGCAAAATATCTCTTTCCATGTTTTACCTTCAGCGCCAATGCATTTAAGACGTAAATAGTTATGTACAAAATTGTAAACCGGCTATTTGAAGAAAATGCCGAAATCAACTACTCCACGGACAATATGCCCGACTGGCGTTGCATTACATCGGCATCTCCATCGGAGTCGCCACATCGTTCATCGAGACCAAATATCAGACACTGACCGGTTTCGCGGTTATTTTGCGCTCATCAGAGTGCCATGGTTAGTGAACTCGATGAACAATGTTGCGACGTGATTGCCTAATGGGCATCGTGAATGTTAGTAGTGGTGAGAAACACACCGTAGTGCCCTCTTTGGGTCTGTGCTATTATCTGTCTAAGAATTATTGTCAAATTGACAGACAGATAACGACCTGCTTTTCCACAGATGCCATTACAGCAGTGACCTCTATTGTCTTTAAGGAAGACAATCCTACTTATTTATTTGAAGGAGATCCCGAAAAGAACTACTCCACGGGCAATATGCCCCGACTGGCGTTGCATTACATCGGCATCTCCGTAGGATGATCAATTTGACAATAATTGTCAGACAGATAATAGCACAGACCCAAAGAGGGCACTAAGGTGTGTTTCTCACCACTACTAACATAATTGTAAACTACCTGTTTTGTTTAGAAATTATACTATCTATTTTTAAGTTATCCAACAAAATGTATGTTATGTAACATTCACATAGTAAACTATAATACTGTATAAGCGTTGAGTGATGAATTTCGTCACTCAACGGTATAAGTTACAGAAAGTCTAGAACTGTTTAAATAATTCGTAACTGTACAGGGTGAGTCAACGATAGAGTAAAGTTCATTATCTCATTTGTTTCGAGAATTACGAAAAAACGTTAAATACAAAAGTTTTATAGAATATTAAGGTGCACAGTTTAAAATTATTTTTGAGTATACAGGGTGTTTCAAAAAAGCGTGGCGAATATAACATAAGTTTTTTTAAATGGAACACCCTATTTTCTAATTTATTTTTAGATTTTACATGAAATTCTATAACTTTTTTGTTAATAATGTCATATACCTAAACCCAGTAGTTTTTCTAATATTTTAATTTTTTTAGAAAAATATTAGTTTTTACTCTTATAAGAAACTGACAGTACCGCCATTGTTTCTGAAGGTGGAATACTCAAATTTAGTACAAACGTTCTATAAGGATGACAACAAAGGTATATGTAAATAAATTTGAGTTAAATACTACAGGGCCTTCAAAATAAATTTATACATTTCGACTATTTTATCTTAAAAAATATCAATTTTTTTAAATGGTACACCCTAGATATTATTATTTTTTCTGATAGATTATACAAAACACGTCAACTTTTATTGAGTATGTCATATACCTAGTTTTTATAATTTGGGAGTTATTTGGATTTTATTCATTTTTACACTTGTTTTTATTACACTAATGGATTCATTGGGTGGCTCCCTCGATCATGTGATTTAACACCTTTAGATTTCTTTTTGTTAGGCTACTTTAAAGATCGTGTTTATGTGAATTCCCCTACAACACCAGGTGATATGGAAAATAGGATACGAGATACCTGGAGGACAATAAACACCCTTTATGCTATGGAACGCGCAAGAAAATATAGTAACAAGACTAAACATGTGTATCTAAGTAGACGGGCATATTTTTGATCATTGATTACTCCATAATAATTAAAAATAAGTTACTTAGTAGGGAAATTATTATTATTTATATTAGTTTATGTTTCCACAATAGCGTAGGTAAGTGTAAAAAAGAATAAAATCAAAATAACTCGCAAATTATGACAACTAGGTATATGACATACTCAATAAAAGTTGAAGGGTTTTGTAAAATCTATCAGAAAAAATAATAATATACAGGGTGTACCATTTAAAAAAATTGAAATTTTTTAAGTTAAATTAGTCGAAATGTATAAATTTATTTTGAAGGCCTTGTAGCATTTAACTCAAATTTATTTACATATACCTTTGTTGTCATCCTTATAAAACGTTTGTACCAAATTTGAGTATTCCACCTTCAGAAACAATGGCGGTACTGTCAGTTTTTTATAAGAGTAAAAACTAATATTTTTCTAAACAAATTAAAATATTAGAAAAACTACTGGGTTTAGGTATATGACATTATTAATAAAAAAGTTATAGAATTTCATGTAAAATTTAAAAATAAATTAAAAAATAGGGTGTTCCATTTAAAAAAACTTATGTTATATTCGCCACGCTTTTCTGAACCACCCCGTATACTCAAAAATAATTTTAAACTGTGCACCTTAGTATTCTATAAAACTTTTGTATTTAACGTTCTTTCGTAATTATCGAAACAAATGAGATAATGAACTTTACTCTCGTTCTCTTCTTTACTATCGTTGACTCACCCTGTACTTAACATTTAACCTAGTGAAATCTGGTTATTTTAAAAGAAGAGCACTAATACATCTTTATTTAGTGCTTAAACTTAATAATAAGGAATAGCAAAATAGTGTACCAAAAATTCGAGTTGGGAAAAGTCGGATTCTTTTCTGGACGTTTAAACCCATTTCAACTACATCAGGTTTAAACCCATGCCTACTTTTGTGTTGAATTGTTAAATAATAATGAATTAGTTATGACAGTCAGCAAATTAGATATCAAATACTTTTCTGAAATACATGCAACAAGTTAAAGGAGAATGATAAATTTGAAAAAAAAAATAATAATGTTATGAAGTGAAATATCTTTGTTTTTATAATAAATTATTCCAGTAGATTTGCCAGAAAAGCCTAGAACTTATGGGACTAGAATCACTGATATTAAATGTGAAGGGTAAATTACTTCTTTCAGAACATTCTTTATATTTTACAAAAATTTGGAAAATAAATGAACTTACAAAAAGTGCATCCGCCTTTATTTATATTTTTTTGAATGATAACTTTCGATTAATATTTGTTACTTTAATTCAATTTTAAGATATATTTTGTTTTAAATTTAGATTTCTGAAAGGGCAGCGAATAAACTAAAACTAAAAGGCATAATCTGTTTAAATTCTTAAATGCGTTTAAACTCCCTGAGGTACTTGGCAAAACTCTAAAAATAGCATATAATTTAGACAAGGGTATTCTAGTGCCTACATAACGAAATGGCAATAGTTTTCTAATATCAATAAATAACTCTCTTATGACTACGTTGCTTACTGTGAAACATAGACTCATGCGAGGATATTTAGTCCATATTGTATCCATAAGCTATTAGTAGTATTTGAATACATTCAAACCCTTGGTAGTCCTATGGACGTAAATATTTTATGTGGGGAAAAGAAAGTTTTTATAAATCTCTGAATAGACACAAGAGAATACTGAAAAGTATACTGTTCTCGAGTAATTTCAGTTATAGGAATAAAATTTCATATACAATTTTTTTTCAAAGTGATAGCGAAGAAGATAATGGACTAGATCTGGGAGAAACAAGTTGCAAACCAAGTTAGTAAGTATTTGATAACCTTTCTCTAAATCTGAGGCTCGTGTTAATTTTCTGCTGTTACATACTTTATAATCCATGTTAATTTATAAGTATTATATTATATTAGGACTATCCGCTACGAATGCTTCTTTTTACTGAATATTCCATAAATACAAAGTTATGTTCTAATTGGTCAATAAACCGGAGAAAAATAATATTAGCCAAATATGTGACTTTTCAACTAACCAAAATACATTCTAAATTATTATTTAATTGAACGGAATTTTGTCTATTTTCTCACGTTGTTAAGAGAGAAGAAAATGAAGTAGGTACTTCATTAAAACTGTTTTATGTTGCCTTACAGGGTTTTAACAGTAAATTAACTCTTCCACGGCCATAAATTCGGTATTAAAAAGTTATACCAGCTTTTCTATTGATTTATTATTTGCTTCCTTTTCATTAATTTTCTGAAACTATGTTGACTAACATATTAAGTTGACGTCCACATTTAAAATTGGTAACTATATAATTGTCCTGTGTTCTGTTTTGAGTACATTTTGTGTATTTTCTTATTATTATTTCTGAGAATTTTTAAAAATCATAATTGTCCTTATTAATTGCTGTAAAATTTGAGTAATAGTAAAAACGATTTCGTAGGAAATGTTGCTTTCACAACTCGTTTAAACTCCTTATTTATCACAGATAGATAAATCACACCCTATAAAGGACGTATAGAGGCTGATTCAAATTCGGGTCATGGGGATTCATGGGGATCTCGGAAATAGTAAGAGATACGAAGTCGGTTAAATGGAGGCAAAGTTGTGCAATCACAGGAATTTCCGAGGCGGAATGCATGGCAATGGATCGGAAACTCCGCATTACCGAACCTTCTCTATCTAAGTATAGTTTTTATGACACACCATAAGAAATAATCTCATACTGTAAAATCAGAAGACCTTGGTGGCCACCTTAAAGGGCCATTATTTCTGATTCATCGACTCGAAAATTTAGCATTTAAGTATTCAGATACCTCCCTTGAAATATGAGAGGGTTATTTCGAAGGGTATATCGTCAAAGTATCCTTCCAGAATATTTTTCTAAAACCTAAGCAGTGCTTTTTCTCAATGCTTTAGCTCCGGTTAGGCAGAGGGACCTTGAGCGTTCTATTAATGCTATTAATTAAAAAATTAACAAATGTATCGTACAAAGGGGCACCAATTTGACATCGATTATGATTTTTTTTGTTATTTTTATTGTTATTTGCTTTAATTAAATTTTGTTGTATTTGTAATGCATTTTTAATTGACTATAAACATGTAGCATAAAAATTAGTGTTTATTGATAATCATTCGGACTTTTTCGGCAATTGAACGAAAGAAAACCTCGAAAAACGAGAGATTGAATAAAAAAAAATTGATATGTTGAAATGGAAATATTGAAGGTGGATTTTTTAGGACAAAACGTCTGAATTTGTTTGGACAAAGACAGCATAGTGTCAGGAAGCACAGATATTTAAAAAAATTTAAAAAAACCTCCAGGGCCGTATTTAAATAAAATTGAATTAATGACATCTACTCATTAATGCAATTCATAGAAAAATATAATTATGCTATTCGATAGACCATAAAAAGTTGCTGTGAAGAAGTGTTGTTCTTTTTTCAATTTCTACTCAAGTAAAGTTGGAATAAAATAAAAACGAATTTCCAAAATTACAATTTTTTTCAAATATTTTAAAAACCAAACAAGTTGAGCGTAAGATTTTTCAGCTATTATGTTGGTCCCCCCATTGCGCAACTTTGCCCCCATTTAACCCACTACATATCTCTTACCATTTCCGACATCCCCATGCATAGACCCGAATTTGAATCAGCCTGTATATATGATAATAATAATAATAATTATTATTATTATTATTCTTCGGGACTATAATAATAATAATAATAATAATAATTATTATTATTATTATTATTATCATCACAATCTATCTATCTAATCACAAAGATTAGCCCGGAAGTCTGAGACTTGTGTATGAGAGAGGGTGGCATATTATTATTCTGTAGGCCAGATTTTCGCCTTAGGAACGACCTACCCAGAGCCCTAACCATTGTTTAATGCTACAATGAGGGAAAATTGTCAGGCGGAATATAGTTTCAAACCCACGATCTCCGGATTAAGCGATCGACATACTAAACTCAGAAAATCCAAGGGCCTATTTTATTTTAAAAACCCTGTAGCTTGAAAACATGACCTTAAAACCCTAGGTTATAGGATACGCCCCTGGATTTTCTGTATGTCATTAGGAAACACCCTGTGTATATATATTCTTAATTCAGGTTCACCATAAATAAGTATGGATATGTAATTATTATTATAAATCTAACAGACCTTTGTTCATTATAATTTTGCAATTGGAAATAAAACATTGATGGGTGAATTTATATTACCTGCATGACAAAAAAAAAAACTGGAGGTACCTACTCAAATTAGAAATATCTAACTATGGAATACTTTTTTAGGTGTACACTTTAGACATTTACCTGCCAACCTATATGTTAGAGCAGTAGCGAATGAATCTGTTTAAAGAAAGTACTTACTTTGTTTTGAAACATTATATGATACATGAAACATTATATATGATGAATACCTAATTGACGATTTATATTAAATCTGGTAATAGAGCAGCATCCTTGAAACCGAATATATATCTAACATATCGAAATTCTCAGAAAATAATAGTAATCTCAGGATTACGGGGTTCAAATTGGTATTGCTACCTCACCATGAATGAGAAAAATCCAGTGCATAGAATTGCAGGGAATCTCAGAAACTATCTATATTTTAAATAAGAATCATAATGGCCTGGAAAAAAATATATATATATACATTTTTTTTTTTCAGTTTGTGTCGAAAATCGAGCTCGGGAACTACGTTAGTTTTCTCTTAGGTATCTCTCTTTTTCATCGATTGCCCGACTATGTACAGTGCAACAAACGATTTCCTGATAGTCTATTTTCCTTTGTCTTCCTTTCATGTTGTAAAGTAGAGAAAATGTAAAATATAAACGGAAATGTAACACAGTCATTAGTTCAGAGTATACAGAAGAACATATAGTGCCTTTTGTCACATTGGTTTGCTTTCATATGTTTTATAAAATTACTGTCAGTAAGTATACTTGTTACTGTACAAAATGTAATTATTCAGATATACCAAAGAATAATTTAGGAATTTCACTCTTTTAAAAGTCTACAACTTGAAACTACTACCATTCTTAGTCGCAAAATAATGTCTATTTTGTGTAGAAAACGAAACACCTGAAAACATTCCCCAAGATGTAAGAATTAGATGATTCAGCTTAAAAATAGGATTCTCGAAAATAGGATAAGAACAATTATTTAGGCAATGCCTGGAAACTGCTAAAACTATGAGGTATCTAATTCACAAAATCTGTATAGTTTTAAAAATGATTATAGTCCACTATAACATTCCATAGAAAGAGGGTATAAGAAAGAATATTTTCAACACTAAATATACAGTAAATATCTGCATCTTTTGAAGAAAATAAAAGTGAAGACAGATATGGACAAAAAACCAATAAGTGGGGAAAAGTTGTCGACAACCTTGTACAATAAAATCCTATCCCAGTTCTGAGGAAGACTATGCTGTTTTAGTATCACTTGAAAGTTTATTGTGTTCAATACCAAAAAAAAATGTCATTACTTTTACTCATTCAATTAAAGTTGACTGGATATAATGTATAGGTACCCGGATAATAGGTGTGAAAATATGTATATTTTTGTATTTGCCAATAATATAAAAAGAATTTTTAAAGAACACATGTAAACTCTTCAAAATGACAGGGTTGCAAATTATGCTCGTTTTTTTCTACATTGTGAAAAAATAAAACCATTCTTTATGGAAAAAAATAGTAGTTGAATTATTTAAATTAGAATACAGTTATCTCATGATTCATTGTTTCTTTTGGGATTACACAACCTGTAAAATAACAAAAAACAGAAAGCCAGAAGCATACAAATTAAATATCACGGTGTAGTACCAAGGCAAACTTCTAGAGTTTGTCCCAAAAAACCACTGTATAATATGCAAACTAAATTTCATCAGTGGTTTTCAGATTTATAAAAAATTCTGCAATATTACATGCCATATTTTAAAACGTCTAAATAAAATAATTATTATAATAAAATTTAAAAGAAATTAAACACTTAACTAGCTTTTTCCTAAACGCTTTAAGTTGATCCTCAACTCTTCATTAGTAGAACGTTTGTATGATAAGAATTTTTTGTCAGATTTGTCAGTTTTTTTTTAATTTCTTTTAAATCTTATTTTAATAATTATTTTATTTAGACATATCTCAAAATATGACGTAATATTACAGGATTTTGTATAAAACTGAAAAACCACTGATAAATTTAGTAAATTTATCAAATATTATTTTATTGCATATTATATGGTGGTTTTTTGGAGCAAACTTTAGAAGTTTGCCTTGACACTACACTTTGAATATTTAATTTGTATGCTTCTGGTTTCCTGCTTTTTGTTATTTTATAGGTGGCGTAATCCCAAAAGAAACTATGAATCATGAAAACGCACCACAAAATAAGTTACAGACATTATATTATAACACTTATCTGAGTTAAAGACAATTTGTTGTAGTTTCAGTAGTATATACCAATTTATCGTTTTTCGGTGTGCACATCGTTCTGAAATTACTTACAATTCCCTTTCCAAATTTAGTTAATTAATTTACATATCTTCGATTAAATATATAAACTTATCCTAATGCTTACTGTTCTTATATTTTTCATTATTTCCCTTCTATAAATCGAAGACACAAATAACCGCATCGAATAAGAACTTATCAAAAATATGGTAGAGAATGATTCTCTACATATTTGAATATATGAAAAGATATCTGGTTAACCAGTCATAGTAGATCTAGTTTAAAGCAAACAACTTAAAACTACTAGCAAAACTAAAATAACATGTTCTTGGTTCTAAGGTTTCGAAAGTATTGGAGGTAATAGGTTGGATTTCAATATCAATTATCTTTTCAATGTTGATTACCATTATTATTATTCATATTTCTTATTTTTTATTTAGAAACCTCCTATCAATAAAAAATAATACATAAGCAAGTTCTAGAGTTGGAACCACCAACCCGTTATCTACTGATACCTTCTTCATCTTCTCTAAACTCCCCCTTCCAGTAGCATAAAACTGTAGGTCCCGCATTTGTATATTTTTGACAACCAACTCCACATACCACAAATAGGTATATAAAGAAAGGACATCAGCGCATTTATAAATTATGACACTTGAAAAAACAGTCTTTATAATTTAAGAATAAATAGAAAGCCGCGACCAAGGTTTCCTTATTTAGATATCATTAAGAACATGTTTAAATATTTATATATTCTGGAAATAACGTAGCGATTCATAATATTACACATTATATCAAATTCCTTGGCGAGTCGTTATAAACTGTCTTTTAAATAGCTTTCTGTAAGTCTAAAATTCAACTTGATAGGTGTTCATTCTTAACAGTTTCCAGCACTTTTAATCTGAAAAAAAAAGTTCACTGCATTTTCATCAGCACCCTGATTTTGTTTTCATTGGGTTTCATGATTACTTGTTTCAAGTTAAAATGCTCAAATACTAGAATTGTTTATTTTCAAATTGCCTTATAATTACGATATTAAATATAGATCCTTTGTACTTTAAAAGAAAAATAAAGAATGTGTTTTCAGGTAGCAAGCACGAAATACTCTATTCAGATATTCATTATGAAACTTGTTTATTTGTTGAAATGTAGATGTGTTCTATTTTCACAAGGCTAATATAAAATAAAGTTTATAAATGCATTATATACATAATTTACAATGATTTTTCCGTTTTTGTAATAGAATTAGATTTTCATGTAAATATATACAATTGACATACTTGAACGATACAAATAAATCGAAAATACAGGTTGATAAAAGAAATTGGCGTTCAATGCTGGAGGGCAGCAAATATTTACATATGTTTTTATATGAAATTCTCAAATCGTTTTGTCCGAATCAAAATAGAGTAAGTGTAACTCTTGTGACATAGTAAACTAAATTTTATTTTTAGGCTCTTTGCCGCACATTTAAAATATATTCAAATTAAATTAGAGTTTGTTTTAGCATTGAAAATGCTTATAGGATCGCGAAGGTATATGGGTATGTTTCCATGAAAAGTGTAACGCGATGGGCATATCACACCGACATGCCCATATCGGGGGACCGACTAGAGAGGGCGGCGTAGGCGCATAATTTGGCATTCGTATTCGTATATTGCAAATTGCAAGTCTGAGAATCTGAGCTCTCATGTGAATATGATATTATAACGGTTTTGCTAATGGCCGAAAATCGTATAATGAATCTAGATGACTGAACGCAATGAGCCTTTTGTTTTCAAAACTATCTTTTAATAAACTCCAGGGCTTACTATAGTTTTCTTCAGAAACCTCGAATTACTGAATTACCTCGGCTGCAGCGTCCTACATCAGAACCTGCGCGGAACTATTAACGCATTAACAAAAATCCTAACTGTTCAAAACTGGTCTGGATTCTAGAAAAACCAAAACGCTCTTTTGCGATTGTAACTTACTCTGTAGGCGTAGTAGTAAACTAAGCAGATAAAAATATGACAGATCACATCCAACGAAGATATCTGCTAAGAATTACCGCTAAATTATATTTAGGTGATTTAGATCATGATTATTTATTTACCAATAATTTTCCATCACAAAAAATATTATTTGCATTACCTGCATTACCTTTGTATTAAAGTGTTCTTTAAACTCTTTGTCAGTCCCTCATCTTAATGAGGAGAAGGAATTGCTGTTCATGGAAAATATCCCCCTAAAAATTCATCCATATTTTCGTAGTCAGTCAATCAGTTCTCAGTAGTTCAGGCTCTAAGGTAACCACAAGTTAGAACTATTCGAAACCGTTCTGCACATTTCACGCAAATTTTAAAGGACTCATGCTCAGAACGGTTGAGAATCGGATAATTTGAAAAAACGAACAAACCTGTTATACTAGTAGTATAGAAATCAGTTTCAAAGATTATAATTATTACCCATCAAGTAAAACAAGTATCTAATAATTTTTGTAGTCAACCTTCGACACAGTTCTACCCTTATGATATTATCAGCACTACCAGACAGACATAAATTGACTTTTTTGACAAAATAACGCCACTCGTCGTGCCAAAGGGGATGCATATTTGGACAGAGTTATACGCTTTAGCAACGACCGACAACCAGACGTGTACTTACGAATTCTATGAACCCAAATGCAAATACACCAAATATTGGTTCACCGGATATCTCACGGAAGATCGCCCACACCATAAACACAAGTAAGTAGTCTCCTAATTATTCCTATGCTTCAGCAATATTTAATCAATACATTTCGTTCTTTGTATTTTACTTTTTATTATATATACTTAGCTATTATTAAGCCGACATTTAATATTATATATTAATTTATTAATATATAATATTAATATATTAATTCAATAAATAGAATATTTATTATGTTGTATTAATGTACTAGAAATAAACACTTTCACAAAAATATTTTAATTGTTCTAAATTGTTGTTATCGAGAACGTTCATACTTTTCCTTCGTCTCTTATGAAGCGACTGTATAATCACAAATCGAAAAAAGTACATGATTTGGAGCAAGGCAAAATAGTCGAATCTATCTTCGGTAAAATCCAAATAGGTAAAAATTTTAACTTATAATTTTTCTGGAAAGTTTCTATAAATTCAAGAGTATCCTCATTATTACCAAATGTTGAATAGATCAAGAAGATAATTGTTTGTTTAGATCCCATGGTTTTTTAAAAAGAAACAGTATTCTTATTTGAAATTCTCTAGATTCATAAACAATTTGTAGACAATTAATTTCCAAGCCATTTACTTGCACAGAAAAGATCCGAATATCTTCATTTTCTAGGTACCCATTTTGATCGAGCATCCAGTTTAAACACTATTCAAAATGCACCTTTCATATCAATCTTTTTAAGAGAAAGCAAATAAAAACAGAATATAAACCCGTGGACCAAATGGATAAGTAAAGAGTTTATTTTGTATAACATTGCCTAACAAAAAAAAAAAAAGAAACTGAAAAATACGCTGAGGTAGCAGACTGAAGAAAGCTAATTAATATTTAAATCCTTTTTGTGCAGAGGTTAATTTTGTACTGCTTTAATATTTTCAGACGCAGATATACAGAATGTCCCTGAAATGTCTTTACCAATGGATAACCATGAATTTTATACGATAATAACCATGATAACCAAAATATGAAGATTATAGCCATCCTATCTCTATAAAAAATGCACTGCTTAGGCATTAGATAGCATTAAATTTTCTGAAAACTGTTAATATCCTATAAAACGTAATAACGTGAATGCTACAATCCATTTAAATTAAAGTTAATTTGAGAATATAGACTAATAAGTAACAAGTTTTCATATATTCAATTTTCATTATAGGCTTCTAAAATAAATTAGGTATCCTTCTTTTTCCTGCGGTTCGGTCTTTACAGTTCTTCTCTTCCCTGAAACCAGTAATTTCTATGACCCATTCATAGTTCGACCCATTTTCTCAGGACCGGTCTGGCAGGACTATAAGCGACTCTGCAAGCTGGCTCCAGTGCCATTAGGTACCGGCAGCATTAGGTGACAACAATATTTTCTTATTTACAGTATGACCAGAAATATACAGTACTAACATAAAACATATATTTTGCTTACCCATAAATATATTCAAAAGTCAACGGCCACCTTCTGGTAACTAAGACGAACAGTAGGCAGGAATTGGAGTCTCAGTCCTAGGATGCTGTACTGGCTATACGCTACGGTAATTAGACCGAGGATCCAATACGGTGCCCTGGTCTGGTGGCCAAGCTTCGGCCGGGTAACGGTGTCCAAGAAACTGACAAAGATCGAAAGACTTAGGAACCATAGGAATTACAGGCGCTATGAGGACGACACCTACAGCTGCCCTGGAAGTCTTGCTAGGGCTGCCAAGCCTATTCACATGGATAATGAGGGAGGCAATGGCGGCCTACTTAAGAATGCGGGACTCAGAAAGCTGGCAGGCGGGAGGAAGAAATACCGGTCACGCTGCAGTCGCACAGATGGCGGAGAGGGAAATACCTATATCTGCCATTAGAGTAACTGAAGCAAAAGATCGTCTCAGATTAAAGAGGAAATATGCCGTCATATTTCCAGAGAGGGAGGAATGGAAGCAGGATCAATTTAAATTCCCCCCTGATTCTCTGGGCTGCTACACAGATGGTTCTCGTGTGGCGTACAGGTTCTCGAGGGCAGGAATTTATGTGGAGGACAGGGGCGTGCAGCGAAGCTTTGCACTGGGTTCGTATGCCACAGTCTTCCAGGCTGAAGTCTTTGCTATTTTAATGGCAGCAAACAAGGAGGAAGTAAGGAACTGTCCGGAGCAAAATATTTACTTCTGCTCCTTAAAGGCTTTAACATCTCCAAGGACAAGATTCGCCCTTGTCCAAGAGTGCGGAGATACCCTGGAGGAGCTGGCCAGAGGAAAAGAGGTCAAATTGGTATGGGTACTAGGTCATAGTGGAATCCCGGGGAACGAGAGGGCCGATAAACTGGCTCGACTCGGATCTCAGAACCGATTTTAGGCATTACACGAAGGCACGTCAACATGGTTCTTAATGATTGGGCTCATGAGACACTAAGTAAACACTGGAGAAGGAGTGGGAGCTGTAGACAGGCTCGCAACTTTATAGTGGAGCCAAGCAAGGCCAAGACGGCCTGGCTGTTAAGTAGTAGCCGGAAGGCTCTAAACCAGTTGGTGGGAGTTTTAACGGGTCATTGCAGGCTTAGAAGACATCTATCATTGATGGATGTTGAGGGAGACCCTAACTGCCCGAAGTGTGGGGAGGGCGATGAAACGCCTTCCCACTTCTTGACAGAGTGCGCGGCTTTCGGCAGACTGTGACACGACGTCTGGGGGGCCGGGGAGTTGCAAGGGGACGAGGTTAGTTCCCTTGAATGGACCGACATTCTGACCTACATTAGAAGGTCGGGTAGGTTCGATGAGGGCAAAGGTGATAAAGGTTTACCTACCCCTGTCGTAGGGACGACAGGGGTAGGTAAAAAGGGCCCGCTTGCGGCCTACTTGCCAGGTCTTGGCCGCCCCACTTCTACTACTACTACTACCCATAAATATTAACAAATTTAACAAAAACGACAAAGTTAAGCTCTATTACAAAAGCGAATAATATGCTTTAATATGCCCACCATTCTGTTACACGCATAACTCGAGGCGGTCTTAAAGGTTTCATAGCATGTTTTGAAATGTAGGTTACTGTGAACTTCGGAAATGCCATTATCAATTCCGGAATTGCAGTGGGTGGGTCGTTTTGAAATATTGCTGTTTTCATCATGCCGCAGATGTATACATCGGAGTAAGTAAGGTCCAGGCTATGTGAAGGATAATTAAAGTCTGTTTTTCTTGAAATGACTCTGTCATCAAAATTATCCCTAATCATTCTCAACTACTGATCAGCAGTGTGAAGCGTCGCACCGCCTTGCTGAAACCACTGTCTATGCAGCAACAGATTTCTTGCTTTACAGAAGCGTCTCAGGTCTTGTACAAAAAGTATCAAAACTTGCTGTTGAAATCTTTCACTGTTAACGATGACAGTAAGGCCTTCATCATCATTAATGAGGTAAAGGCCGATAATTCCATATCCAGAAACTGCACACCATACACCATACAGTCACTATTTCCTCATTAATTAATACTACTGCGATATTTCTAACCATTTTCTCTTAAAAAATATATACCTATTACTTATCAATTATGACTTTATGACTACTGCGGCTACACAAATAAGATAATTTAATTAAGTTTGAAATTTAAAACATTTATCTCATTTGAATCTAGAACTTGATTTAAAAGTGTCAAATTAGTGTGCGTCGATGTTATTTAGCGCATTAACTGTGTGTTTTTGAGTACAGATGTATTAGCTGTAACACTGTTTCAATGGTTATATTCTCCATCCAAGAACTCATTACTACACCGGTGTGAAAACAGCACCGTAAGATAGTACCCGAAATTTCCGTAGATGCACGACCATCCATAGACGTGCCTTAAATTGCGTACAGCGAGCAGAAAAGAACAACTAGTCTAGTGCATTGTAGTTGTAATTTACTCTTTAAATATGTATAATGTTAAGATAAACTGAAAAGAGTTTAATTCGTATAGATAAACCATTTTATTTAAATTAAAATACTAGAGGCATTAACCTAACCTCAATTCCTAAGTGCTCCTTAAATTCCATGGAAAACACACCGCATCCTTAATTCTTATTTCGTACACGAAATTCCTTTACCAAAGTAGAGTATATAACTTAGTACAAAAATTTGTAAATAAAAAAGGGGCTCAGGGGGTGAAAACGAGATAACAACCAAAACAGAATTACATTTTTTTCGGAGAACATGAGACGTCCAAACTTTTCATTTGGTTCAGAAATTTTATTTTTATATATACCGCTTGGTATAAAAAAGAACGACTTAAAAGGGGCCCAGGGGGTAAAAACAGATAGCATCCAAAACAAACAATCTCAATTTTCTCGAAAAGTATTGAGCGTCCCAACTTCTCCTTTGGTACACGTAACTCCATCTCATATAGACTACTCAGTATAAAAATGAACGATTTGAAATGGGTCCCAGGTGGAGTACACCCAAAACCAACATTCTCAATTTTCTCGAAAATTATTGAGCCTCCCAACTTCTCCGTTAGTACACGTAATCCCTATCTTAGATAGACTAATCAGTATAAAAACAAACGACTTGAAATTGGTCCAAGAGGGTAAAAACAGATAGCAATCAAAACATGCAATCTCAATTTTCTCGAAAAATATAGCACGTCCCAACTTCTCCTTTGGCACACGTAATCCCCATCTCAAATAGACTTCTCAGTATAAAAATGAATGAGTTGAAATGGGTCTCAGGGGGTGACAAAAAGATAGCACCCAAAAGAATATCAATTCTCTCGAGAAGTATTGAGCATCCCAACTTCTTTGGTACACGTAATCCCCTTCTCATATAGACTACTCAGTATAAAAATCATTAACTTGAAATTGGTCTTCGGGGGTGAAAAACACCCAGCAATATCAATTTTCTCGAAAATTATTGAGCGTCCCATCTTCTCTTTTGGTACACGTAATCCCCATCTCATATAGACTACTCAGTATAAAAATGGATAGTAACTTGAAATGGGTCCCAGGGGGTGAAAAACAGATAGCACCCACAACATAAAATCTCAATTTTATTGTGCTATCTGTTTGTTTAGGTCCCCCACCCATTGAGGACCCATTTTCAAGTCAATGATTTTTATACTGAGTAGTCTATATGATATGGGGCTTACGAGTACCCTTACTATTTTAATTTAAATAAAATGGTTGATCTATACGAATTAAACTCTTTTCAGTTTATACTAACATTATACATATTTAAAGAGTAAATTACAACTACTATGCACTAGAATAGTTATTTTCTGCTCGTTGTACCCAATTTAACGCACGTCTATGAATGTTCGGGTATCTCCGGAAATTTCGGGTGCCATCTTCCGGTGCTGTTTTCACACCGGTCATTACTACCCACTTTTATATGCATTTCAGGCAGACCCTGTACCTACACTTACTACTAGATAGAAAAATGAATGACCAGTGTTACAACATATTATAATAGAATATTTTAAACTAGTTGCAGATTATTAACTATCATTAAGTTACTTAACTTTTCTGTTTTATGTAATTTTGTATTTTACTGTCACCCAAATCTCATCAGTTCCAGCCCTGTACATACATATATCATGAAATTGAAAAAAACGAAGAGTGGATTACGAGCTCAGTAAAATTTCCGCAGTAATGACAATAACTTTAATAGCGTTACCGTAATGAATTGAAACGAGTGTGGCGGCATCTAAGTTGACTTGCATCGCAGCAGCTATTGACTTATGCGGGCTGTAAGTGCCCAAGTTGAAGGTCGTCTACGAACTGCACAGTGATAGTGTAGCGCTGAAAGCCCATATAAAATATCTGACGAATTTGTACATTTCATGTCAAAGATAGACGATCTTTGCAACCTGCAGATATAATATTCAACTATTTTGACATAATTCCATGGTATACTTGACTCGTCTAGTGCCTTTCAGATTCGGTATTTTGCTAAAATTTTAGATCATGTAGTGACCCAAGGGCCGCTGTAAATAAACAGCCCTGGGTTACTGTAATAAGGCGTATTGTCGATTCGATAAAGGTTCTAAAGTTTCTTTGTCTGTAATACACAATTCATCTAGCTAATGTCTGGGACTATACAGGGTGATTGATTGAAACCGTTCGGTAGAAGTATTGAAAGTTCCACAAATAATTTTTTTTCTGAAAATTTCTGAATATATAATAGTGTACTATAATGTGAAATAGTGTATTCTTTATTGCATATGTATTTGGATTCAACTAATTATTTTAGGGGGACTTTGATCAAGGATCCCTATATTTACTTTCAACTATTTTTGAGATAATTAAATTTTTTTTAATACTTTTAATTTTAACCGTAGAACTTTAAATTATCTGCTGTGGCCATTTTTGAAATGGAAAAGTGATGTTAACATTACAAAATAAGGGACCCTTAAGCTTTACACCGATACTTTCAATATTGCTAATTTATGTGCAGAGTGTCCAAAATATAGTTTCGTTTTAGCCTAAATTTACACCGTCAAAATTTATTTAAGGTAAAATGCCTCATATGTATTTTTTTTCGTACAGTGATGCAAAATATAATTCTGCGTCGATATGTAATACCATTCCCTATCCCTATCTTCATCTGTTTTGCTATTAGGTATAGACGGTTTTCGTATCCATTTTCAAAATAGCTACAACAGATAATTCAAGTGTCACAGTGTAAAATTTGGATAAAAGTGATATTTTTTCTGACGAGCAGTTGTCTGTGTTTGGGAGGAGGAGCATCAGCGTAGCTGAGTGAATACAAATCTGCAAGTCGAAAACATCACTATTTATCCGAATAATACATACTATTTTTTTCTCCAATCATATGAGGTGGATAATTTTTAATTATTTTAATATTCTTTACAAACATCTAATATGAATTATTTTAAGTCGTCAATCAAATAAATGTTAGAGCAGCCATGACATTTGTTTGAATTTTATTGAATTCATAAAAAATAAACTGTCAGTTTCAGTTATCAATTGTGTGTTTAAATGTTATGTAGTTTATGTTTATAGATATCGACATAATCTGATTTAACAAACCTGACAATACGCGATTCTTGCTAAGCAATACGCTACCTACTGGCGGCACGCACAACTAACGCTTGGGTTATTGGTTCAGTTTTGCATATGTATGTCTATTGTGAATTTTGAAATATTCGTTGTTATATTGTTTAATTGCTTGGATTAGATATGAATCATTATTGTTGTGAGCGTCATTGTTCCTCTTGTACAAAGAAAAACCCCGAAATCAGTTTCATACTTTTCCAAAAGCGGGAAAATCTGGAGCTATCGCGGAAACTATAAGTTGAGCATTACAGAGTTACAGGAGACAAGTATGGATAAAGAAACTAAAGAACGCAGAGTAGAGAGTGTGCTCTTTACCTTTCTCTATGGATGACTAGTTCCATAAAGGTATGTATGTCGTATGCCCAATAAAGAATTTGACATATTTTGAGGTTAAGTTTCATTTTCAGATTTGAACGCTCGAAAAATATTGAAATCTATTTTAATTTTATATCACTACTTACCCCTTTCAAAATAGTTTTACAAGATTTTTACCTGGTTTAAAGTTCTCGACAACAAATATTTGATGAATAAAATTTCAAACGTCAGTGTCAGTGAGCATAAGTTAGTATAGATTTCTGCCATTTTGGCGCTACGATCTTAAAATGAATCGCGTATTGTCATTTCACTTTTAAAGCCGGCGGAAGACAGTATATTATGTTACTAGGAGGAGAAGGCGAACATTGTTAGTTAAGCCCAGAAGTTTACCCAGCCGAGGCGGTAGCGTTTCATTATCAATATCCAAATAATTAAATAATTTCAACAAAGGTAACTGGCTCTTCGTTACTATGTTACCGCTGATGCGCTGATGACGTTTGTTGAATTATTTGTGCAATGTCATTGTCTCGGTCATTGTCAATTGAAATTATCAGTTTGATTTAAATTATTACCTGGAACGTTGCATAGCAACGATGAACTTTTTCTGCCTAGGCAGTAAAAGTCCACTTTTTCTACCTAGGCAGTAAAAATACACCTTTTAAGCCTGTCAAGTGTCATTAAAAAGCCGCTTTTAATGTCATTTGGAGAAAAAGTACTTCTTCTCTGGCGGATTTAAAAGTGTTGCCTAGCAACCAATTAATTTTCATCCTAGTAATGAAAATGATAATTTTAATGCCAGATTGGTTGTCAAAACATGCGTCTTGTAAGGCGGTTGGAGAAAAAATTATTTATCTCAAAAATGATAAATTTCAAAAATATTATATGAACTGAACTCCCAATAATTCTAACGAACGAAATCACTCTGTATGTTATGATAAATAAACACGTATGTAAATATTTCACGACTAAAACCCGTGTTAGTGTTAGAAAGGTCAGTTTTGGCAACAGTCACGCTACAAGTTTATTATAATTTATCTAAATTTAATGTATAAATAGAACTTAAATTTAGAATTTATTGAGAAGGAACGGAATTACATTTTTTGCGTGTCTAGCCAGATAGTTGCAAATAAAGCAAAACATTGATTGTTTTACCAAAAATTCTCAGTAAGAATAATATTTAATTATATAAGGAAGGTCAGGAGAATTTTGTACTATTATTTTTAGTGGATAGGGCAGTCCAAGGCCATTAATCGAATCGGAAACTGAACCGATACATTTTACAGTACATACTAGAATCATAGATACACAGAAAATCATTGTAATATTGTAGTTAAATAATGAAAGCTGAATTAGACCTTATTAGGTATACTATAAGATTACTATAAATAAACATAGGTGCATCTCTCTATATATACAACTAGGGATTAGATTGGTACATATACTGTGCGGCCCAAAACGATAGAACAAAATTTATTTTTTTCTAGATAAGATTAAAAAAAATGCTGAAACAGGTAAATTAGTATATAGAATTAAATTGCCACTTTTCTGCAACATTTCCTATTTTTTTGAGCCACATTTGACATGGCATTAGGGCTTAGGCATTACCGACATTTCTTTTTTAAATAAGACGCTCTTTATTTCGTAGTATACGCACTTTCGTAAATTCAGCTCAGTTTTATGATGGATGACGTAACTAATGGATGTGATGAATTTATGCTGGACATGGACATGGACAATTGTCCATCCGAACAATTGACAGTTAGGATTAATTTTCGAACACAAGTTAGGTTTAATGATAGATGGAGACATGCGCATAAACGTCCATTTCATGAATCTCTGTAAGTAAGAATTTTGTCTCCCCAACCAAAATATCCACTGGAATTTGTTCACCCTCCATTGTGACTAACAAATCTACTAGGTACCTACTTTGTGCTTACTTTTATGCTTTTATCAAAATTGCATCCCTTGAACCAAACAAAAAACAACATACTAACCTCAAAATTAATGACATGACAATTCCCCCTCTTTTTTCCATCTCAAAATTTGAAACCCATCATTTCTATTTAATGATGGAAGCGATGGTTTTCTGATGAGACATCATACAATTTTGTGCTAAATTTACGAACAAGATCGATAGCCCATCACAAAGCAATCGCTGAATTTACGAACGGCTTTTACTGTTTTGTGACAGAAATGATTCCATCTTTTTGAGAAATGATGGATTTACGAAAGTGCGTTATACATAGATAGCCTTTCTAAAGACGAATTCAGCGATATAAGGTTATACCTACCTACTTTTCTTGTCATAGCCGTTAAAAATGTATCGCATACTGAGACCTTATTTCTTCGAGAGCAATTTGACAGACGACATTTATTTAGATTTTTTGCGTTTTGAGCTGATTCCAGCTCTAGAATTAATTTTTCCTAACCCTAATGATCACGATATACCTGTTGTTGATGTCTATTTCCAACAAGATCCTCCAAATTGTCGCCTCGATGTAAGAAATTACCTTTCCGAAATCGGTGAATTTGCGGAAGAGGGCAACTTGAATGGTCCTGACGCTCCTCTAACTTGACTCCATAAATTTTTTTCTGGGGTTATCTAAAAACCAAAGTGTATGTAAACAGATCAGACACTATCGAAGGATTGAGAGATCACATACCAGAAAAGAAGTTCGAAACACAATACCAGATATTATTCAAAATGCAGTTGATGAATTTTAGGCATTGTGCAATGGATAATGGGGGCCACTTTGAATATTTGCTGTAATAAAATAAAAAGTAGTACTAGTTTTCTATTGTCTTCATTTAATCCCTTCTTACACAATATTTTATGAATACGCGATACATTTATTCAGCCCTATGATGATAAAATTAACAACTATGAGTTATGTTAAAATAGCAACCAATAATAACATCACGTTCTTCAAACTGGTATGGAATATCCTTCTAAACAACACCGATCTTATAATCGAAATAAGTATGGAGGATAACATCTACTGTTATCAGATTGTTACCCAGTGTTATCAGAATTATCAGAGAGAATATAGGATATCAATTAGATAAAACGAGACAGGAAATACTTCCAGGAGATTGCGTACTTCAGAGTTGTTAACAAAACAAGACGTCAATTGATATTTCTAACCTTTTGTTTACTTTTTTCACAAAAATTCGATATTTTGAAATGTCTCGTCTTGCCAAAACAACTAAGAAGTAGTACGAAGAACTCTTAAATTTTGTTAGTAATAATAGAACAGTTCTTACTGGTAAGACTACACATATAGAACATAAAAAAATTGACATCCTTTGGAAACAGTTCGCAGATGATTTAAACATGAAGGGTTTTAAATTTTTTAAATTAAAATTAAAATCTTTTAAATTTCCATTATCTAAAGCTTCCAGTAAAGCTAAATTTACTAATCCTTCCAGCACTGCTTGCATATATTTAAAATCTAATTAAAAACACTCATAATTACATGCAAAATAACACCCATGTAATTTCATAAATCGATGTAATTCGCGGCTGCTGTATAATGATGTTATTAATATACTGATTCTATGATACTGAAATGATACTTCATACCAATAAGTAAAATCATCAGAACGATGATGATGATACTTTGTAATACATCATAGGGCTGAAATATCGCTGAATTTATCTTTAGAAGAGCTCTCTATTTATACTATGAAATATAGAGCGTCATAAAAAAATTTCGGTAATCTCTTAGCTTCGTCTAACATGGCTCAAATAAAAAGGAAATATTGCAGAATAATGGCAATTTCTATATACTAATGAACATATGCCATGAACGTTTGACTAAAATAAATGAAAAAAAAAATATTGTTATAGATAATTTTAAATTTTGAAGCAAAGGCTTTTTTATATGAAGCAAAGACTTATTTTTATTCATATAGTCAAATGAATCGATTATTTATTAATACGTAACAATTTACTATTTATTTTGAAGTCATGTTAAAAGTAAAATTAATTGTAATAATAAATATTATTGGTTAAATTGTTATTCGGTAGTAAGTTCAGATATGACGTCCTGAATTATTTTACAGATTTCGATAGAGCACCTTCCCGTGAATAGAGTAATATAAAGTTGTGTGCGTCTGTCTGTAACAGTAAGTAAGATATACATATTAATATGTTCCAGACAGTATTTAATTTGAGTAATAAGTTATGCGAATAGAAATATTTTAATTTTATATCCAGGAAAATGGTTAATTCTGTGTTGAGAAACCGAGAGAGCTTTTTACGGGCAAAATAGGAATTAAAACGGTTGGTTTGTTTTGTAGATCTCAATATGTACATTTATATCAATATTGGATTGAAGTAGGCCATTTTTTTCTGATAATTTCTGACAACATTTAAGAATTAGTACTGGCAAGAAAAATTTAAAGGAACTGCTTAACTTGTTGACAGTTACTGGGCAATTTTATAACATACAGATACTTACTTTCTGGTATTCTAGATTTCTTACAACGTAATTTGGTTTTCATAGACGCAACGAAACACTGGCCTTGATGTTTTAGCATCCCGTTTACCTGAATTAAGAAGGATCAAACATTTTCGATTGCATAATCATAGCTCTTGATTTTGTTGATATAGATTATATACAGGGTCATTCACGGTGACCGCCTGTTTGTCATATCTCCAAAACTATTATGGATATAAATTTGAAATTTTGACAGATGATATTTTTCTCAGGCGATATCAGGCGATCTATTTCTTAAAAATATTTTCGGTTTTTTCTGCTTCCGGTTGGTTATACCGGAAGTCTATCTAAAAATGTTTATTTTAAGTGAAACACCCTATATATTTTTGAATTTCGGCAAATAGCATACTTAAAATTTTGAGTAAAAAATATGTAAATTGCCCTATGTATAGCTAAACCCCGGAGATATTTGACATTTTATAAAAAAAATTACAGGTGGAAGAGTTAGCAAGAACCTTTATAACTTTGTTCGTTTAGCATAGATAGTAAAAGGAAAGGGCTTAAGTTATGCTACACTTTAGTGCAAAGACAAATTCAACAGCACTATATATCCCGTTAAATTTTGGAAAATGCAAGTAGCGAAAACTTTTTTAAGTCAAATGGAACGCCCTGTATTTTATTTACATCATGTTATTTAGAATCAAATTTTCATCCTTTCGGTATATTCATTGTAGGGGTTAAACTACAACTTTCTGAGATACCTATCTCTATTTTCCCCAATTTTATAAAATTGTTCATAGGAATTGCTACTAAATTAGCTCCGATTATAATATAGTTTTTGCAAAGATAAATAGACATGATGCAACTAAAAACAACAAGAATACAATATAAACAAACATTGTGAAAATAGAACTCAACTACCAAAAAATACGGAACTAACATAAACTATTGGTTTTATGCGACTCCATAAATTAAAAATCATGTGATGTTAAAGTCCATTGATCGTGGTGGTCACAGCCATGGTCCAGCCATGATCGAATCTATCGATCTTCAATTAATAATATTTTTTTAGGTACTTAGTCATGTTGTTTTCATCCGAATTTGCTGGACTGATTATTTCCTTGACAGCATTTATTTTTCGAAAATACCAAATATTGGATTCGATTCTCCTAAATTTTTTTCCGTCATGGGTAGCACCAGAGGATGAAAGTTCTATAGATTCTTCTAATTATTTTTTGATATTCTTCATCAATATAAAATAAGTTAAATATGTCTTCATTTGAATATTAAATTGCAACACACTTCACACAGAGAAATGTGGAAGATAACGATAAAGAATACGAGCAAAATTTTTAGACAAAATAGAAATGTTAATAAAACGATTCGTTTGTTCCAACATCTCAGTTTAAATCAAGACCGTCTTTACAAAAATTAATAGATACAGTGTGGCCCATTAATAACCAGGACACCCTTCTAAAAAATTTTTGGTAAGTGCGATTCCAATGAATTTTTATATATATATATATATATATATATATATATATATATATATATATATATATTAGCCTCCTAGATGTACTTGTTGAACCTATTACGATGGTCCAGCTGCTAATCCTCAGCCTACTACTATTTCTTTTAAACAATTTTTTCGAAAATTCAGCATCACTTAAAACCCCTGTGGCCCATCTTCAATTTGTATCGAAGAACAACTTTTTTTTATAGTCTTAAATGTTTCAAGTTTATTGAATTTGGGTTTCGTTTAAAAGATATAGCAGGCATTGGAAACTCTAATAATAATTATTGTTAACGTTAAAACAACACTTTACAGTAGTTCCCTATATCCCTAAATGCCTAGAGTAATTAAAAAAAAAAATGATAAAAAATCGTAGTAGGCTGAGCATTAGAAGTTGGATCATCGTAATAGGTTCAACAAGTAGATCTAGGATGCTATATACAAAAAAATCATTGGAATCGCGCTTACCAACAATGTTTTGTGGCCCATTAAGAACCAGGACACCTTTCTAAAAAATAGTTGGTAAGCGCGATTCCAATGATTTTTTTGTATATATTAGCATCCTAGATGTACTGGTTGAACCTATTACGATGGTCCAGCTGCTAATCCTCAGCCTACTACGATTTTTTTTCAATCAATTTTTTTTTAAATTACTTTAGGCATCTAGGGATATAGGGGACTACTGTAAAGTGTGTTTAAACGTTATTATTAATTTGTGAGGTAAGTAAAGGAACAATATTCTAGATTAACAATAATTATTAGAGTTTCCAATGCCTGCTATATCTTTTAAACGAAACCCAAATTCAATAAACTTGAAACATTTAAAGCTCTATAAAAGAATTATTCTTCGATACAAATTGAGGAAATTTGGGCCACAGGGATTTTAAGTGATGCTGAAGAATGCCACGATGTCAATTTTTTAATAAAAAAATCCCTAAAGTAATTTTCGAAAAAATTGATCGCATAAAAAATCGTAGTAGGCTGAGGATTAGCAGCTGGACCATCGTAATAGTTACAACAAGTACATCTAGGAGGCTAATATATATACAAAAAAAAATCAATGGAATCGCACTTACCAAAAATTTTTTAGAAGGGTGTCCTGGTTCTTAATGGGCCACACTGTATAAAGAAATTAAATGTAAATATAGAGATATCTCAAAAAATTGGCGTTTCAATCCCTAAAATGTATATACTGGAAGAAATAGGATTTAATTTTAAATAACATGATGTAATAAAATACAGGGTGTTAAATTTGACTTAAAAAATGTTTTCGCTACTTGAATTTTCCAAAATGTAACGGTAGATATAGAACATTTGGTATAGTGCTATTGATTTTTTCTATATTCTACAGTGTAGTATGACTTACGCTCTTTCCTTTTGCCAAAAACCGAATAAACCCGTGCTAAATGAAAAAAGTTAAAAAAGTTCTTACAAATCCTTGCACCTGTCAATTTTTTTATAAAATGTCAAATATCTTTGAAACGGCTATTTCTGCTATTTTCTAAAATGTAAAAATATATAGGGTGTTTCATTTAAAATAAGCAAAATGACATAGACTTCCGATACAACCGGAAGTAGAAAACAACCGAAAACATTTTTAAAAATATTGCCTGCCAAAATGGCATCTGTCAAAATATCAAATTTATATCCCTATTATAGATTGACATTAATAATCTGATTGAATATGCCAAGTCTGTGATGAAGTAGATGAGACTTCGTCGCACCTTCTGGATATGTGTGAACGCTCCTGGGTAAATGATTTTTGGAACGTTGTGAGCTATGTGAAATTTCAGCGAGTACACTTTTAAACTTTAAGTAAAAAATCAGTAGAAATAGGGGATCAGTAGAAACCGTAACAATTCTAGATCATCTTCATCGCCACGCCTCAGAGAAACCGACCTGCATGAAGAAAGAAGGAGTACCACCATCTTCTGACGTAAAAATACAAATTCAATTTTCAAATGTCACAATTGTGAAAGTCATCTATCTGTCAGAGCGGACAAAAATGAACTGGATAGGAACATTGTGGACCTGTTTTCATCGTATGACAGTTTGTTTCAAGTTGGTATTTATGCATACAAGAGCGAGCACATGATACTTGATTTTGTTAAAGATTTTATTCAAATAAATTTTGTGAGTAGTTCGCTTTACTGATGTTTTTTTTCTATCTAAGATATAATATGTGAAATACGTACAGAACGTACGAACGAAATACGAACAGAGCTTCCAACAGTAATAAAACACAACACTAACAAAGTAAATATAAAAACGACAGCAATAGAAACCTTAAAGAATAACAGATAATTCACTGAAACATCAATAAACTTCAATTTTTTCAAGAAATGTAAGTTCCGTGTTAGTTTGCGATTAAGGTATCTTCTAGGTGCTCCTTGGAAATATCAATCTTGATGAGGTCGTTGCCCCAAAATTATGATACCATTTAAAATGTTTAAAAACCTATTAATTACTGAATTTGGACCGATTTTTTTAAATACCTATCGTTATTTGTAAATTCAATAAGCGCGTACTAACTTGTCCAAAAAGTTATCTGTTATCAGGTCTTTCTAAGCATTCACTGTTTACTGTATTTCTAAAATAAACTGTTATAACCGAGGAAGCAATTAAATATAATTATTTCAACAGAATATTTCAGGCCATAAAAGGATTTATCTAGAGATGTGGATTATTTTATGTCCATATACTAAAATAAATCTGGATAAACTTTATGTACCATGAAAATGTCAAGCAAAAATATTACTTAACGGAAAATACTTTTGCTATGAAATAACCTGGAGATAAATTTCAGAATAATAGTATCATAAAAGTAAAATACTTGGTTAATTACTATCAGTATAACATCCTTAGAAACGATATAAATTATGAAGATAAAATACTGCTATCTGAAATACATTGGATTGTCAGAAATTCAGAGGTTTGCATAAGTCAGTAAATTACTGGAGATTTTCAGGGAACAAGTTCCGGGACCGAGAGATCAAAAAATTTGTTGACCATAAAAGAAAAACATAACTGCGATGGCATATAAAACACATAACTAAAAAATATCTAAGTTAAAACTTTTCTTTTCTTGACCGTTAGAGATTTAACATAGATTGTTTTTCGTGGGTATATCGGTCACTTAATTTTTACACTCATTAAGTCACCGATATACCAACGAAAAACAATCTATGATAGGTTAAAACGTTAGGTATAAATGAATATGTAGATTAGATTAGATTTATGTAGGAGTCGGCCCCCTGGCCTGGTCCACCGCGACCTAGAAGATCTATTGTGGCACTCCCAACCTATTTAGAGCACTCTGTCCAGCTTTGTCCTTTGCATTAGACTCCACAGCCTTGATAGAGGCTCTTCCATGTAGCTATTGGCTCTTGGTCTTCCTTCCTAAAGTATTTGAAATCTCAGTCTTGTCAGGCCCTCGCACTGGCACAGTACGTGTACTGAGGTTTCCTCTTCTTCTTGACAGAATCTGCAAGTTGCATCTTCTGACAGTCCCATAAGATTCATGTGCCTATTTAGCCTACAGTGTCCTGTTAGGAGACCTACTATTATTCTGATGGCCTTTTTATTCTGGCCTAACAGATCTGCTGTGAATTTAGGCATCCGTCCTTTAATGAATAGCTTTGCCTGTCTCAGTTGTGGCAGATTCCTCCACCATTCTAGAGATTTGTTTCTCATCCATTCCTCCATGGATGTTTTAATGCATGGCTTCGCTATGCCGCAGAAGGGTTCTGGTCCTATGAGGTCTTTTGATGCGCCTTCTCGGGCTAGTGCGTCTGCCTCAAATGAATATGTAACTCTTTAACTTATAGTAATGGTTTAAGTAACTCTTAAGAATATGAAATTAAGTGTATGATTGGGGGTAAAAAAAAAAACTTTCTCCCGACAATTTCTGACAATATTTATAAATCGGGAACAATGTTAACAAACGCTGGAAGAAGATGCATGATACTCATTATTCTTTTAGTTCACTAGTTATAAGCCATTAAAATGTGTAATTTTTTAAAAAACACGTTTTGACATGGTTTTGTAAAAAAATGTATATCTCCTTACATCCTTATCTGAATGGTAACAATGTATACATTTTCTTAAAGGAAAAGAATCGGGCTTTAAGATGGGCGTAACAAATAGGTGTTGTTCCATTTAAAGGAAGCTCATAATTTTGGATTGAAGTAGGCCATTTTTTTTCGATAATTTCTGACAACATTTAGGAATTAGCAACAATGGCAAGAAAAACTTAAAGGAAATCTAAGAAGTTCTGTGAAAACCGCATCTCGATAACTCCTTTCATTCTCGAGTTATAAACTGTCAAAATGTGATACTTTATAGATGGACACCCTGAATTTCACGCACACATTATGTGTGGTATACAATTTTCAAGAATCCGCTTTACATTAAATCTTACTGATCATGGGTTGAAACGTTAAAAATTTAAAAAACCATAATAGTGGTAATTAAAAACTTAACCCATCTACAAATTTTAATAACATTTAAGGTAGATTCAAACAGAAAATGAAATAAAATAAGAATAATAGGTATATTATATATACTAAATAAAAATTTGTTATTTTTTATAATAGGAAATAGAGGTAGGCCACTGACATTAATTTGTTTTCTGTCGTGTGCAGCAGTGTATATTTTATATCAAATAATAATGTTTCATAGACAATAGCACTGTTTTTTGCATTTTAATTGGCCTAACTTTGAATCTTAAGTCCGGAAGCAAATGCAGTTGTAGTCATTGACATCAACAGGTAAGTCTCGGGAAAAATGATTTTGTCACTTTGTCAAGATATCATTTGGGTAAATACACATATATAGCGTGTCCCGCACATTTAATGCACCCCTCCCCCATATTTTAGTCACAAGAATAAAGTTATTTATTTATTCTTGTGTCTCAGTTATTAATCATTTGATTTCAACCAAATTTCGATCCGTGGCAATGAACTTTGGTATACTCCTTTTTGTAAAACTAAACTCTTGTCTGTCTGTTTTTTGAAAATGGGTCGATTTTTCGAAGTCATATTAGGCATTTTTTAAAGACAAATTGACACAATGTTATTGATCGGGGTGCTTTCGAAACCCCATATCCACGTTAGGGTTTAGACTTTTTTTATAAAAAGAAACCTTTTCTATTTATTAATGTCCATTAGTATAGTGTATTTACGCACAATTGAAACCGTATAAAAACTAAAAGCCGGCAAAAACAGTCGGCATCTCTTTATTCTGCATGGGCGGAGGTAGAAATGTTTGCTATTAAGAAAATGTTATAGAGATCGTATTATTTTGTGTTTATTAGTACCTATTATTTGTAGCCAATGTAACCAATAACATATTTTATTATTGTTAAGTATTGTTTATGTTTATTATTGTTATTTTTATTGTTTATTTAATAAAACTAAAGAACGCTTGGTTATTGGTATTTACGCGCTGCACTGGAAAATTATTGCTGATATTTCAGCACTCGGCACGGGAAACAAAAAAATGATTTACATCCAGCAGACCAGTCTGTTTATTCTCTTTACACCAGCGCGCAGTTGTAGATGGTTCATCGGGCTGATTAGATATCCAGTATAGGACTCACATGTACAGTTTTAGTTACTAATCGAATCACGATACCATTGCTAAATACATAGGACGAAATATGAAGACAAGTGCGCACGGTCCTGTGCCTTAACACTGGCCAGTTTCAATTGTCCGTATAAACACTATAACTAATTAATTAAGAGTTATTGATTAATTATTATTAATTAAGTACTCGGAAACTCTAACGTCGTGAAATTTTGGATATGAGTGTTTTAAAGCACGCAGATCAATAATATAGTGTTAGTTTTTCTCTCAAACAGTAGGTACTCAAAACATGACTTCCTTTTTTCGAAGGAAGAAGAAGGAAGAAGAAAAAGGGGTCGATTTTTCGACCCCCCGACAGGGACCCCCTGTCGATTTAAATAAAAATGCACGCTACTGACAAAAAATAAGTTTGGTTTTACTGAAAGAGCCAAAGGGCATTGTTAAGCATTCAAATTTGGTTAAAATAAGATAATTAATCCCATTTTTAAAAGCCCTTCTAGACTATGGAAGGGCTTTTAAAAGTGGGACTTGATTGAATAATTAACAATCTTAAAAGATTATACCCATTTTAAGATACATATTTGCAAAAAAATAAATAGTAACTATTAAATACCAAGCTTTTCTAAAAAATAGTTATGCCACAAAAATGTTTGCATATGTTCCTTCAGTTGAATTTTGATATTTGCGGATGCGCAGATTGTGTTTTCAAATGAAATAAAATAAAAAAGTGAAAAATTAATCAACAACTATTATTTCATGTTCCTTGTATGAACGAGCATATTGTAAAAATATATCCTATCCTCTGTATCCCACTACCTTGTCTAATTTTATTTCTCTATTTGAAACCAGGTATCACGTATAACTTGTACCTATAAATAATATTCAATATTGTTGATTGCATAACTGACAAAATTGTGACCTTTATTAAAAAATAACTGAGAAAGATACGAAGGTGTGAGTGTATTTTAAATATCAATATTATATTATCCACATTGCGTGCTTTTTCAACAAAAGTGTATTATAGCGATCATTTGACGCTTTACTGGCAATAATTACTCCTCAGTCCTTAGACTTCCGTCGTAAAACCCAAATGCTGTATTCCCAAGCGCAGGCTAGTGCGTGCATAAATTTTTACCAATTTGCAGCTGCAACAGCACTAGTTGGCGGGCGGTGCACCGGTGAAGGTCACATCAGAGATCGCATGCATATATTCCTCCCGCAGCGCAATCTTTATGCTTTATCTCGTGCATCTTGCGCGGGCGATGGCGAGGGTCCAGCGTGGAGGCTGCCTGTACTCGACCAAGACCGACTTGCTTCTACTTTGCCTTATAGGCGGGCAGGTCACACTCAGATTTCAGGGTTAAAACAAAAAAGACATTAAGAGTCCATTCACTAGGTCGAAATAAGCCCTAAATCGGCGTTCGTCTCGTGTCTAATTATAAAAAAAACTATAAAAGATACCGATTTTCAGTAAAAAAGTATTGAAAGATAAGACTTTAATCTAAGTCTCTATAGTAGTAATTTTTGGTATTTCTTTTTATTTTTAAAATTCCAGGCAAAAAATCTTGTACTAAAATAGCGTATTTTCAAAAATTATTTTCTCTAAAATACATTAAATACAAATATTAAACAAAAATTTGCTACTATAGGGATCTAGTTTATCTTTTGATCTTTCCGGTGATATATAATTTATAACACTAAAAAGAAATTTTGTTGAAATTATAAGACAAATCCGGTACCCTTGCAATGAGGGCTAACTTTATTTCCATGTGCCTTTTTACTTCGGCTTTACGTGCACCTCCGAAATCTTAATAATTCGGTAGTGGGAATATATAAGTCTCCACCCTTCGGCTACCCATCCTCTCAATCCGACCCCGCATTCATGCCTGTCAAATCTACAGTGAATGGACCCTTAAGTGGTTTAGTTTAGACGACTGAATCCTATTACAAATCATCAACACAACCCCAATTAAAGCTATAACACGGAAATATTACATATTTATAAATGTAATGCAATGTTAAATAACACATAGTTTCTTGCATTCCCGAATTGTTGGAAAATATTTAAATCTGAAAGATGAAAGTGCAATTATGTTTTTTACCTTATAATAGTTTTGTGAACAAAATTACCGTGACTTCCACGGCTGGCTGCCACTGAATTAATTTATAAGATTTAAAGCAAATTTTAACGACTGTCCATAGCATTGGCAATAAAGTAAAGGGCAGTAAATTAATAAATCTCGAAAAGGCTGAAGGTCGAAAAAGTACAGTAAGTTGAGACTAAATGGAATTAATAAAAAAAAATGATTATTTAAGATTTTATCATGCCTATCGCAATAAATAGGAAAACATTTTTGACATCAAACTATCCATAAGCTGGAACAATCTAGGAGTTCACGGTAAAATCCTGTTAGATTGAGAGCCAAGGAAGTTAGAGATGCATTATCTTTAAAACATGGATACAAATTGCGATAGTATTGCAGCACGATTATAAAACTTAGAGTTTAACTTAAAATTAATGAATACATTAAATAAACATTTACTTCTAAAGCGTGTAGTGATACTCTATTGTAGAGCACAATCGCAACACAAACCGTAGGCATTCTCTGCAAGGTTTCGAACGCAACGAAGATACTGTACGCTAAATAAATATACATAATTTCATGTAGGCATTAAAAAGAAATCAAAACTATGTCGGTTCTTATATACAAAAAATTGATAGTAAGTGAATTGATAGTGGTGACGAAAATAAATTATTGATAGTAAAAAAATTCCTACACCAGTCTGTAGGCTTCTAACCTGTGACAGAAATGAAGTACTTCATTACCATTATTGTTGTACAATCTTTTCCTATCGGCTAGTGATGGTTTGCTTGCGTCCTCTTTGGAGATACCAAAGGTAAAGAAGTTGTCTCTTTGGTACATGTGTTCCATACTCCAATGAGTATTAAAAGTAAAGTACGAAATTGATGCTGACAATATTTATAAAATGAAAATGAGTTGGATACAGGTCAAACTATAAATGACAATAATAAATTTCTACCCTAGGCGCCAAATGGACACTACCTTAATAGTGTAAGACATTTCTAATAATGGGTATCTATTTTGGATGTTTCAGGACCTTGTGCGAATCAAAATGACAGTTGATGATATACCTACAAAGATGTACTATTTTGAATTGTAAACATTTCGGATTCCAAAACAGAAATGTAGAGAAGTTTTGCATTCTTCTTCATTATCTAAATGTAGCAATGGGATATGTATCTCATTTGGGATATGGGGTTATTGTTGGAAAATCGTATACCTTTCCAAGTGATAATTTGTATAGACAAGCAAAAGTATTATGTCAGAGAATTGTTTTGAATATTGTTATTGTGAGAATTGTTAAAAATAATTGAATGGATAAAGAAAACTAAACTGATATTATCTACATGTCAACATCAATACAATACTAGGCAAAATGATGGAATATTTCTACTTCGAAGTGAAAAAACTATAGGTCAACGAAACGTAGCTTATATTGCACCTAGATGTGATAGTTCCTTCTGACCTTAGAACTATATCTATATATCTACATTTTCCGGTAGGTTTAAAAAATATATATATTAGAAACCCATAGGGATGGTTTTAGAGACATGGTAATTTCAAGTAACTATTAATAATTAAATATAAAATTGGTATATGATTGCCGTAAAATAGAAAACAATAAAAAGTAAAAGTGTACTAAATCAAAATAAATATATATTTTCTTTACGTAATAGATTTATATTTTAGAGTAGATCGTAGATTGAGAAGACTGAACACAAACAAGCAACGTGTTAGTCGGTTCTGTGTCTTTTTTTTTTTTGTTCACTGAAATTTCTTGTATGTATGTATATTATAAATTTTAGTTGAATATTATTAATATTATTATAAAGGCTGTTACCATAATTGGTAACGTGAACGAAAAATCCTGCCACAACACGCTTTACCCACTGCGCTATCGTAGCGATGAAGCAAATTAGAGTACGTGTAAGGTGCAGGAACAGTGAGTTCAGTAGCGAGCAAAGCGGAGCGTAGACGAGCGCAAAGAAGTAGACGTGTACAGCGCCATGTCGGTAGTCGCGCTCAAAGTACATTGAAATTGTGGCTTCTATTTTTTTTAAATAAAAAGAAATACGGTACTCATTCCATTAATAAGCAGCGTAAAAAATTTCACAAAACTCATAAAATAGTTACTGAGTCACTGGTATAAAACATTAAAAACCAACCGAAACAATTATTAGAATATCTGAGTGTCAACAGCTTCATTTGAGTATAATATTATTATTATATATCCATTTATCATAATTCACATAAAAATCATCCACCTTTAATAATGAAAATACAAATAAATTGCAGCGAGTCATCTGGCGAAATCAGACATATTCGAACTCGCCACTTGGCTCCACGCTATCTATCAAGACGCTATTGCGCACTATGTACTCTGCTCTCCGCTCAGCTTTGCTCTCTACTGGACTCACCGTTCGACGCGCCACCCTGCACGTACCCTTATAGGCCGGTCGTACATACAGAGTGAGTTTTATGTATGGAACGCCTCAATTATCTCGGAAAGGGCTTGCCCGATTTTTATGAATTTTGGTTTATAAGGGTTTTGTAATATGGCCGATATTATTGTGGCATTTACATTGTTGTCAGATCTTTCGTTTTTCCGGAAATATACTGAAATTTGTTATTTCAAATGGATCACCCTATATATTTTTTTGTTTTTGAAATCTCTAAGAAATTTAGAATATTTTTCATGTAATGTTCCCTATACCTAATTGCCATAATTTCGGAGTTACAGCTACATTTGCAATATCTCCGCCGAAGTTAAAATATTACATCAGGGCAGCTATGTCTGCGACAAAAACAATTTTGACGTTTTAATAAACTATTATTGTTGGTGTTTATTGAAAGTTACAATGGACCGTTTATCTGAGAAAGAACGAATTGAGATTTTAATGATATTAGGATATGGTGATGTGCGTAGAAGTCAACAGGAAACGTGTAATATCTTTAATAATTTATATCCTATTAGAAATCCCATAGGATCTTTTGAAAACATAAAGTAAAGGCGGTTACAGCTGATGCTCAAAATGTTGTCCGTTTACTTCCATACAAGAAGCCATGCGATGTTTAAAACTTTGCAGAACATTTTGTAACATTCCTGACTGCTCAATTCTTCTTATCTCTGTGGTAATCCTATCTTTTAATTCCTGAATATTGGCAGGTTTGGTTTTATAAACAATATTTTTTAAGTGACCCCACAGGAAATAGTCTAAAGGATTCATGTCGGGTGATCGCGGGGGCCATTCGATAAAACCACGCCTTCCAATCCATCTTCTGGGAAACACATCGTTTAGGTATTGCCTCACGTCACGCGCATAGTGAGGTGGAGCTCCATCTTGTTGCTCCAAAATATTGTTATTTGGGACATTGTTATTGTCTGAAAGTTTCAAATAAAAAAATTTCTAAATTAACAGGCAATTGAGAATACTTACTTAGATTTGGAAATAACCTAGCCAACTCAGGTATAATATTATTCTGTAATAAATTTAAATACGCCGGACCATTTAAGTTTCCTTCAATGAAAAAAGGACCAATTATTTTGTCGCCTATTATTCCAGCCCATACATTAATCTTTTGTGGAAATTGGGTGTGGGATTCTCTCATCCAACGAGGATTGTTACGTGACCAGTATCTGCAATTATGCCGATTTACGTTTCCATCAATACAAAAAGTGGCCTCATCGGAAAACATAACATTATTTAAAAAATTTGGATTATTTTGATCGTAACATTTTTCCATCATTGTGTCGGCAAACTCTTCACGTCTATCGAAATCATCATCTGACAACTCTTGAACCAATCTTACTTTGTAAGAATGGAATTTATTGGCATGTAAAATTTTCATTATGGATGTTTGAGAAATATCAACTTCCCTGGATATTTGTCTAGTACTCAAGTGTGGATCTTCTTCTAACATAACACAAACATCTAAAGATTTGTCTTCAGTTGTTGCAGTTTTTATACGCCCTGATTTCGGTAAATCTTTTATGGCTCCAGTTTGGTTAAACTTTTTTAACAACTTAATCACAGTAGATCTTGTTATGGGATTTCTATTAGGATATAAATTATTAAAGATATTACACGTTTCCTGTTGACTTCTACGCACATCACCATATCCTAATATCATTAAAATCTCAATTCGTTCTTTCTCAGATAAACGGTCCATTGTAACTTTCAATAAACACCAACAATAATAGTTTATTAAAACGTCAAAATTGTTTTTGTCGCAGACATAGCCGCCCTGATGTAATATTTTAACTTCGGCGGAGATATTGCAAATGTAGCTGTAACTCCGAAATTATGGCAATTAGGTATAGGGAACATTACATGAAAAATATTCTAAATTTCTTAGAGATTTCAAAATCAAAAAAATATATAGGGTGATCCATTTGAAATAACAAATTTCAGTATATTTCCGGAAAAACGAAAGATCTGACAACAATGTAAATACCACAATAATATCGGCCATATTACAAAATCCTTGTAAACCAAAATTCATAAAAATCGAGCAAGCCGTTTCCGAGATAATTGAGGCGTTCCATACATAAAACTCACTCATGTATATGCAACATTTGTTTGCAACACGTCTGCGACATGTCGTTTCATTTTAAAACACTTGATTATTAACCGAGATTCGTACATCTGACAGACTTGTCGCGAACAAGCTCTATCTTGTCGACGACAATTTTCATACGACGGTGCATGCAGTACTTCCTAGCAAATATGAAGGACGGCCCGGTTTTTAATATTAAATTCGTTAATATAGTGGCAAAATATGAAGTGTTATATGATTCCAACCATGAAAATTATTGAAATCGACAATTTCTCCTCTGGTAAAATATCTTCACGAAATTTTAAATCTTGTTTCTTAATTTTTGATCCAACTTTATCAAGAAGTACCTTAAAGCATCGTCTGTGTCATTCTATAAAATGATAAAAATTTTGCCGGATCCTCCATTATTTCTTTTGATTAACTAGTTTTGAATATGTTGCGATGTATATGCTGAGCTTAATATGGATGTATCCAAAATCTTCGCTTACTTTTATTTCTTTTTCTTATTCGTACTAATGCCACTAGCAGTTAATGCATCCGCATCCGACGACATGATTCACTCAAATGGACGAGGTCTGTAATTTCTTTCCGACATTTGTCTGATGAGATGTGTCCACTACATGTCTTATCAAAAATGTTGCAGGCATTTCACGTATATGTATGACCGGCCTTAGATAAAACAGTGTGGTCAGAGAATTAAATATTGCAGTACCTACTATAAATACGTGAGAATGGATTAAATCTGAATGGTATAGATATTTAATTTGAGACTAATAAAGTATTTATTTATTATAGGTATAAAATAAGTCCAAAATATATTGTATCATAAAATAAATCTGGGATCACTTTGGAAGTCGTCTTCTATATTAAATTGGGTAGCTAGTTGTAATTTATTATTTTGTGAACGTAAAGACACCATGAAATAAAATGTATACATGCTAGTAAAACATTTTTTTTATATATTAAGCATTTTAGTGTCAAAGAATTTAGTTTATGTTAAATGTGTATCAGTTTTTTAGACTATAATAATCTCCATGAAGTTAGGAATATCAGAGCGGGCTGGCCGCCTAATACCCCTTCTTCACTCCCAAACCCGCTTCTTGATTCGTTACGGGTTCTCCTCGTTATATTTTTGCGAAAGTCCGGCCTTTCCACTGCCGGCAATAAGGTCAATGTTAATTGCCGATGCGGACAAAACAACAACCGGTCAGTTCTTATATCTTCATGCATCGCAGCTTTTATTGTTTTCATGCATCTACATGTTCCATCTAACACTCTGCTTGTTCCTCATTTTCTCGATTATGCTGTGTTAGGCCAGTAAATAGAGGCAATTTTCTTTATTAATTACTTTATTTAACTATTTCTATCTAAGGTCACTATTAGTTTAATGTGGGTAAAAGTGCATGACGAAATACATGAATTTAATAAAACATAAGTTTCATAATATCATTGGCCAGAAAGAAATTCGTACTATTCGTACTAAGTTCGTACTATTGCTATGACAGAACTATTCGTTAACAACCGGGACTTCAATGTCATATAGAACCAAATTTACAGGGAAATAGAATAAGCGCTTTATGAATTTGGGTCCAGATCTGATTTTTCGTAGTTTCCAACTGAACAGCCGCCGTTACTTTGTGATAATGATTTTTGGTGATCAAGCCGAACCATTTTTCAAATTTCTATCCTAGCTACCTAACACTCGCGGTATGTTTATTGTTGGATATAATAATGTTATGTTTATTATACTAACTACAACATTTCCCTTTCAGAGCAACCAATTTAAAAAAAATTGTTTTCAGTAGCAAAACTTTTATTTTATAAATCACTTCTTCTAATACAAAACAAACATCACAGACCAACAGAAACATTGATATTTGCTATATAATGTACATTACAGGGAATGACCTAAAATACTCCCTTTCACAACTTTTTAAAATAGATAATAATGTAAAATAAGTCAAAAATTATGGAACAGTAGGTAACATCACATTCGGATGAATTCAAAGTTCAGTTAAAAGAGAATTTGCTCGCCTAATTCGCAAATTACCCTGATTTTTTCTAAGCTTCTAAGATTTTTTGTTGAATTGCAGCAATTTGCTCCCTCATAGAGTCTTTTAATTCTTCCAGCGTTGTTGGTCGTGTTCTAAACACCAAATTTTTTAAATAACCCCACTGCCTGTAATCCGCCGGATTAAGATCAAGCGATCTTCGAGGCCATGAATTTACAAAATATCTGCTTATAACACAATTTTGAAAAACATTAGTTAAAAATTCTTTAACTGGTCGGTAAATATGCGGGGGTGCTCCATCCTGCATAAAAATCATGTTTTCAATTCCTTCGTGCTCATTTTGTATCCGTGAAATGGCATAATCTCGTAATATATGCAGATATCGTTTAACAGTACCTACCAGTTACACATACGGCCTCTTCATTCTGTATCTTCTCAAAAAGGTAAGGTCCGAAGATAAAATTAGATGTGAAACCGCATCAAATGGTGACTTTCTTGTCATGAAAACCTTCCTGAACGATTGCATGTGAATTATCTGTTGACCACAATTCTCTAAATCGCAATGATTACATTTGCCACTTGTATCAGCAGTTAACGCGACAACTCTTGTTTTCCATAGATACAGTACCTACAATCCAATTATTGAAGCAACTAGATTCCACTTACTTTTTGCTATTAGCTTGATTTCTTAAAATTATATAAGACTTTAAAGTATACCCCTTACTTTATGATAACCCTATATATTAGAATTAAACAAATAAAAAACAAAGACCCATAGTAGCAGTTTCAAGAAGTTCGGAATTTCGATAAACGATAGGTCAACACTCGTAAAGTCCCGATCCGCTAAACTTTGCATTACATTTTCACTCACTCCTAGGACTAAATAATCTTCAAGCATCGGAGCTTTTATTATTTTCCTGCATCTACTTGTTTCATCTAACGCTCTACCATAGTTTAAGGCCCTGCCTCTTCCTCGTTTTCGATTATAATGAATAGCTAGGTAAGATAATGATGCGAAGTTGAATTGGCATTTAGCGGAGATTATATTAATAACCTTATTCTGGCCGTAATGTCGTAAAATATAATGTTTCTCATAGGTGTAGCTGGAGGGAACCTAGTGGAAGAGGCTGAATGACTATATTCTGCTTCGCATCAACACATACTTGAATTTTTAATATCACATATTATGATATACTACCCAGACATTTGAAGTGATGCGAAACTATTGAACTACACAACGTATACAGGGGACTCGGGGACCTCCTAACCATGAGGTTTTTCATATATTTTCCTCAACTTTGCAGTAAATGGTAGTTACTGCTAACCAACTTCAGTCGTTTCTGAACCCTAATAAGGTCTACAGAATATCTTATCCCACAAAAGTCTCAGGTTTTCTGGTTAATCCTTTATATTGCAATAATGAGAATAATAATAATAATATTCGCCCTCGTCTCGTAAATAAATCAATTGTAGTACCTCCATTCATGGCGAATCATCACATATTTCAAAACTTCGCGTTTCTCCGCTAGTACTCGTATCTCCCTATGGTTATTCGTAGTTCAAAACAAATATTATGGGTGGATGTGTGTAATACAGTTAGGATAACACATGTAAGATGGAGATCCATCCTCTTCTTGTGAACGGAACAAAATAAGTTATATACTATGTGCAGATATAGGATATTTAATAATAGTTTTCAATGCGGTTATTGTTGTGTATTAGCAATAATGAAACCTATTTCTGGATTTTGTTGTTGTTGGAATGCGGCGCGGTTACCCGCAGCACTCAGGTCTTTCGACCCATTGTGCCTGCCGCTAGTTAAGAGCTATTGGAAGAGACCCGTGCTATGCGCATAGGGCAAATTTTTGGATTATAGTTTGTTATTTAATTATATTTGTAATCTTTGTCGCACTAGGCAAATATGGCGAATACTATAATAATATATATTTCCTATAGGTATGTGGTTAAAGATCAAGATTGTGATATCCTGATTCTTGAGAATCCTCCTTCCCATTAAAATTATAAACCCCCAAATTCAAAAATAAAAGAAATCCTAAGTGACTAAATGATAAAAATGATATGTAGGTGCTAATTTACCGGAAATTATGGGGCATTTTATTATTATTATTATTATTATTTCTAGGGGGAGGGCCGAGAAATTGAGACGCTCAATTATGACATCAATGCTGAGCCAAAATGGTCTATATGGTAAAATACCAAAATGATAAACCAGAATACCAAAAAGTAACGAGGAGGAAAATTCCAATGTCCTTTTCAAGGTATATGAATCAAGTACGGTGAAGTCGTTTTATGCTGGGAAGAACCTCCCTGTATGGTATTCGCCATTACAAAAATGTCAATATCCGTAATTTCTCTCAAACATAACACTCAGTATTAGGAGTTACCAGATGCACCACTTTATTATTTAATATAATTAAATTTTGCCTTATTCTGAAGAGCAGAACTCTTCATATCTATAACCAAACATTTATCTGATGAGTGAACATGACAAATCATTGGTTTGAACTGTGAACACAAGTCTCTGGGTGAAAGGGGTTTGTGTACTGAAGTGACATTGAAAGCCGAAGTACAGACTTTGAACTACAGAACCAGACAAACTAGTTTTGCTCTAAAGTCAAATACAAACAAACCTACATTTGTAACATACAGTACTACAGTACTAGACAATACAGTACTACGAGTAGTTCCTTAATAGATAGGGGCCATAAAAGCCTTAAACTTTTACAGAACAAGATGCGTAGTGGATTGGTCAAATCATTCTAAGATGTTTGCTACTGTACATAACAGACCTGCCGTCAAATAATACGTTCGAAGACAGTTTTGCATTAAAACACGCAGTTTATTATTAGTTTCGAATAGAAACCAAAAAACTTCTTGATAACTCTTTGTTAGATTTTAAGGTATGTGTTACTAAGCCTATTTATCTTGGTTGATGTTAGATGTTACAACTAATATTGCTTAGAAATACTGTCAGAAATTATTTTAGACTAAAAATATAGTTGCATAAAATATTGCGGCTTTTGCAACTATCTTTAAACATCTACAATTGACTTATTTACGAGACGAGGCCGAATATAATCGTAGATCAAACGAACTTACCTTAAGTGAAGTTCGATCTTGATTATATGAAGGCCTCCTTGAAGAAAATAAGATCCCAGCCCACCCAATAACGTTACCACTTTTAACGTTGCAACAACCTACTTTAGCTTTAAAAATAGCTAAAGTATATCTGTAGGCAGTAGGGCTAGGGAGTATACTAGCAGATAAACGCGGAACTTTAAAATATGTGACGACTCGCCATGAATGGAGGTACTACAATTGACTTCACTACTTCATATAATCCGGATCGACCTTCACTTCTTAAAGTAAGTTCGTTTGATCTTATGATTATATATTACAGTACCAGATGTATCTTTGGTCAACTTATTTTAAGATTCGTAGTTTTGAGTGCAGAATTAGGTTTGTAGCAAAATTTTTTAGACTCGTGCACGGGGCTTCCTAGAAAATTCTCATACCTGACTAATTTCTGTTTTTCCTCTATTTCATTACATCGAGTAATGATAAAATATTCACACTCATGTAATCCATAACCTACTAGAACAACATGTGTATGAGTTTGGGATTTACTAAGACTTAGCTTCAATCTAAGCTGCGTATCTCTTAAAATAAGCCGACAAGCAATATACCGAATACATATTAACATTCTCATTCAATTTATATAAGCGCTACTCTTCAAGGTTCCTAGTATTTTTTTTCTGGAATTACGCTGTCTGTTGAATAAATAAATTACCTCCTGTTATAAGATTGTAATTTCCGTGATATCAAGACATCTTATCGTCAATTTAAAACGTGGTTACTACAAAAATAGTAGTTATTGGTGACATTACCTCTTGTCGCCTTAAAGAAAAGTAAGTAGATTAATAATAAATACTAGTAGTATTTGTTAATTGTGATAATAAACAGTACTAAAGACTCTTCCATTGGTATCCTTGGTGCCCCGGCCGTGTGGTCCGCATTAGCATGCAGCCGATTAGGACCTCAGGTCCACATCCTCTGCCAGTCCTTACTATTTAGTCAACTTCCTTGGTTGGTGGTGGATCAAGTCCATCTTAAGAAAATTATGGAGGTCCGAGAGATTACACCTTCTACGAATCCTCTGCTCTGTTCTAATTTAAAGTGGCCTCAAATCTCTGAAATAGAAATTATTATTTAAAATATTTCGAAAACGGTTAAATAAAATGATACTATTTGGTGGGTGAATTACATGACTAACTTTATTAATTTCATTGATTTTTTTTTGTCTTTATATTATTAATAACAGAGGCAAATACTGTCCAGTTTCGATGGAAAAATGGTACCCAGTTTAAAATAAAAATTAATTACTTGTACAGGAAGTCCTGGAGTGTATTTTAAACACTCATATAAACTCGCAAGTTTCTAAAAAAATTAAGATGTTTTGCAAAACGTTCATATTTAAAACATGTTAACGACAAATAACGTTTTTTTAAATCCGTACAGTAAATAAGTGCTATTTTTATTAAGTATTTATAAAATATAATAATATAATTTAATATTTCTATGATATAAACCAAACACTAGTATGATATAATAATAATAATAGTAATATATCTACCTCGCATTCTAATCACAAGGATTAGCCCGAAAGTCTGATACTTGTGTGGGAGAGGGAGTGGCATATTATTTTTTAGTAGGCCACAATTGCGCCTCAGGAACGACTTACGCTGATAAGGCCTAACCACCATTCAGTGACAAAATGAGGAAAACTTGGAAATCAAGCTGACATTTTCCCATCCTAGAGACACACACACCAGGATGGTTGCTAAACCATCCTTGCGAAGAGGCCTTAATATACAAGTATACAATTTAATTAAACATTGTCTGACGGAACGGGGATTCGAACCTACGACTTTTCGAATCGACATGAACCTACGTATTTATTAATATATTTATTTCCTTATTTATTTAAATAATTTAAAAAAAATATCGTGTGTTGTTATCCAATAACAACCAACTACTCCCCTGTATATAAGATATTCATTTTTCAACCAATTGAATTAAGGCCTAGATACAAAGAATGCAAATATAACTATAAAATATTGCTATTAGCGCAATTAGCAATTAAAAATGTACCTATATTAATTTGATAAAATCTTACAGTCATCAACATCACAGTAACAAAGTTATATAATATAATTATCAAAATTAACTTATTAAATATTTTCGCCTTCATCTGGCAGTTTGAATTCAATACAAACGTATTGCGACGATCCAAGAATTTCACCTCTAACCTCGCAATACGAATGCCCTATTAATCATTACCTCGGGGTTCCGAAAACCAACAAAATAGAACCGAGGTCCTATTCCATTATTCCATGCACACAGTATATCTGGTTTAATTTTAAAGGCCGTAAAAACCATTGATTTATTCCTTTCTATTCTCCTCCGATTATGTAAACCCATACCTATAAATAGTATAGTAGCTTACTGACCACCGCACGATCGTAATCGGCATCATAGAACTTTCAGCTTTAAATACTTCAATCCGCTAATAACTAATGACCTAGACATACTAGACCTAACACAATATTTGGACAGTGGCAGTGGCAGTGGCAGTGGCCTTTGCAGACGATAGAAGTAGTCTACGCTAGAATGTCATAGAAATATCAATGCCACAGTATCGCGATCACATAAAATAACTGGTATAATAATTGTACACTATATGTATTATACAATGCTTATCCCTTTCAGTGGTAGTTCTTACACACAAACTCAGGAACGACTTTACAAATAATTTTTGTTACAGTTCATACAACAATAACTTGATATTAACCGTTTTAAAAGAATTTATTATATTTATATTTTACATTTATTTTGAAATTAAATCCAGTATTTGTTTGTAGAATAAGATATTCAATTTCAAACAAACTAAATTCAAGTTGTTTCTTTGATGAACATCTAGAGAGAAATGATTTGAGTGTCATCGTCACCAGTTTGACATACAAATACATTTTTGGTCTTTATACATACAACAAAAACAACATACTACAGCAAAGCCTGTAGACATAATTAAATATTTTGTAAGTTTTTATTTGTTGGTTGCCCGCAAATATCGGAACTGCATTTTCAATTTCACGATACCTTTGAGCTCCACACCGTTTTTGAGTTACATTGGTAGGAACCAAAAGCTTTAAGAGCTACTTGGCTTTGTGAGAAGTTTTTTTATCGAAGTTGCGTTTGTTCCAACCTCTGTACACACAATTCGATGGCATAGATTTCTGCCTGAAATATAGATGCATAACTACCAAGGCTTGAGGATATTTTTATCGTTGGGTTGCAACTATACTATACTGGGAGCGTTTTGGAGCCATGTGTAAACTAACAATTATCTGCCCTCAATAGGTCAGCTTTACTCCGATTCCATTCATCTCTTCCTGGAAAGAGAATGTTAAATGGCAGTTCATGGTTGGTCGTTACAGGCATACCATCTGAAACCATCTCTAGCATGATGTGACTTTTCATGTCATCTAGCAGCCCATTGTGTTCCAGAATGTCAGACTGCGCCATGTAGCTGCCTGCTTTAGTTGTATCACAGAGGCCAATAATAGCCGTTGTCTTTTGCACCTGATTTCTGAATCATGATTACAATATCTGCAATGCTATTCGTGATATGCTATTTTCATGATATTGGACAGAAAAAAAATTATAATTTTATTATTTCCCAATATTACATATTGCTAATGTTTGCATATAAGCAGATGGTATTAGACAGACAGATGTTATCATTTCTATAAGTTTTAAAAAGTAAAATTTTTAGACTGAAAATGTATGACATAAAAAGTCCAGCAGTTAATTCAATAATATTTGAAAAGCATTGTCTAGCAAAAACTCTTTGTTATAACATAACTAAAATTAAGTACAAATATTACACAGCATATTTAGTTTAATCTGATACCTATTTTTACTTCTATCAAAATTATGTTCACATATGTAAAAGGGCTTAGTACAATGTTTATAGAATTGTATATAATATGTCTTTAATATAAAATGTTTATGTTTTAATTTTTCAAAAAATTTACTTCTTTACAGACAATAAATACACGCTTCAACAGCAAATCTCAAGATTCACTAAATTATAGTTTACCGAACTTTAGCAGGTGCAAGTAAACAAGCGCATGATTCATTTGAAGAGGAACACCAACCTGAATAAACAGCATATTCATACTAAAACAAACAATAATTACATTCATGCAAGTTCAAGAATGTTCAGTAAACCATGATGAAGGCCACACTCGGCACTTGCGGTCGGTGCTGCTTTATTTTTTATTATTTAATTTATATGCATATGAACTACTTCAGATGGGACTAACGGTGCAAAATGTGAATTGGAATTGCACCGTAACACGTATTATTACCAATATCATGTGTGATTCGCTCGCAGATTCTAGCAAATGAGAATAGAACGCTCCCGGCAATCTGCAATTTTGCCGCGGTATCGTTAATCAGGTATAACAGTACTAGGAGGGAAACGAAAAATATTTCTTTATATTCTAATGGTGGAATCGAGATAATAGATCCCAGCTGCCTACTACTGTTAGATTAAATGCATTAATTGGATGCCAGTATAGGTGTGAAAGATAGTCAACTATTTGTTAATAATAGCAGCAATTTACATTAAGTATCTACATGTATTTGTACCTTCGCATGAGCTGAATTATTATTACGCCCCCAAATAATAAAGTACAATTATTACAATTAAAAATTCACAGATCTTGCATCTTACGCAAATATCGTAGGCGTATTGAAATTACCAGACACAACTATTTTTGTTACGCACTTTATATATTTCATAGTCATTATATTTATAATTTATACAAAGTGTAATACCCAAACCCTTCATTTGATGTATCGAGAAAACTAAATCTTCCAGTTTAGAGATTACTTATTTTTATTGTGCTGTCATAATAATTATCAACATTCCGTAGTTTTCATCGAGTACCTACAACTAAAACATACCTTAGTGTCATTATAAAGACAATTATTAGTGAAAATGGAATGGAGCTCGAGGGCTGCACAACTATATTTTGAACGATATTTTGATCGCCGGCAGCCATCAGTAAGCACTTTCAAATAATTGTGTTCAATTTTAAGAAATTTTGGAGCGTTCAAAAAGCCGAATAGAATTGACAGTACTATTGACCAAGTATCCGAAATCAATGTTCTTGCTTGCGTACACCATAATGCTGAAATATCAACAAGGCAAATTGCCCAAGAAGCTGGTACTTCACAAACAACAGTAGTTAGAGTTCTCAAAAAACATAAATTCCACCCATACCAAAAAATATCCCTTACCCAATTTATATCCAGGAGACTATGAAATATGGAGTGTCTTTTGCAATTGGTTGGTGAATATGTGCGGTGAAAATTCTGAATTTCCATTTCAAGTTTTATGGACTGATGAAAGCCGATTTACAAATTGTGGAATGTTTAACCGTCATAATGAACACGTATGGGCACAACAAAATCCACATCATGTTGTTCAAGTAAGGCCTCAAATAAAATTTGGGTTTAGTGTGTGATGTGGGATTTTAAGTTCATCATTAATAGGACCGTACATATTCCATGAAAATCTGACTGGAAATCGTTATTTGCGTTTCTTGCAAAATATTCTTGATGATCTAGCGCTACACATATTAAGAAATTTAATTTGGTTGGCGCTTCATGGAGCACCGGCACATTCAAACGCTCCTATTCAGAGGCCTGCAAGGAGTCCTGATTTGACGCCACTGGATTTCTTCCTATGGGGCACTATTAAAGTCATTGTCTATAGTAACCATCAATATCAGACCATTGAAGAACTGCAAGAATGTGTGACGAATGCTTTTGCTACTCTAGATAGACGTCACATAAGGAAAGCAGTTAATTCCATTCGAACCCGATGTGTCAAATGCCGGAATAATAATGGTGGACATTTCGAACACTAACATATTAATAACAGTATTAGTTTTGTTTACGTATTTTAGTTTGTTATTAGATTTCAGTATACCTACCTATAGTTATTTTTCAATGTTCATATTTTTTCAGATTATAATAATATGCATTATTTATTCACAATATGGTGTTTGTTTATTGCTGTCACACTTATCTTCAAGGCCTACTTATTTTGTTCATGAAAATAATATTTTGCGTTACTAAGACTACATCTTAGATTAGAAATATGACATGTGCTATATCAAAGTAATCAGAAAAAATCGCAAAATTCAAAAATGGAAAAATACAATATGGCGTCCATTAGAAAAGCTAGCATTTTCTCGAAAAGTATGTATCATAGCAAACTGGGATCCCCGTAAAAACTGCCCAAAATGACCTTTGATTTTTTTCGACCCGAATTAATATTAATAAAATAACAAACCTGTTCATTCTATTACAACGATCAGTAAATACCAAACGTTTATTTTACACTCAACATCAGTTCATAAATCACTGTGGTCAAGGAATGATGTAACACAGCTAGGCTAGGTTGTCTCCATATGAGTACGTGTCCATGTCGAGGTCGCTTGCTTTTGCATACCGCTAAGCGTTAATATTTTAAGAGACGGCTCCCATATATACGATCACAAAAGTATTTTCAATACTAAAAACTGTATCAGAATTAATTTAAATGCGTGTTACGTCGAATTGTGTGTCTACTACTATACTTACCTATATGGTGTTGTGTACAACTAGTATTTCTACTAGTACTACTGCAACCACATGTATAAATGGTGGTCAATTTACTGTTCACTTTAATTAATAAGGTTTTTCAGGTTTCCGTTATTCTCGTATGAAATGGTAGTTAAAGTTATAATATTATAAGTCGTTCCTAGGTACACTCGAGGGCCGTGAAATAAAACAATAATATACTGCCCCTTCTCCCACGCAAAGGTCTTACTTTCGAGCTCATCACGATAAGATTGAGGAATGTGTATCAATATGTATTGTTTCCTAAAGTAAGATGTTAAATACAAAAGTTTTAAGGTAGGACGATAGACCTTCAGTCCTTGCCGAACTGTACCCCAAAGTTTAACTTGTAATTATTTTGTGGTAAAGAGGCAACCCGATTTATTTAAAGACGGATTTTGCTCAATAAATTTGAAAATCTATTAAAATCTGCAAAAAGGCTTGACATAGGTATAGGAAAATATTGTCAAAAGTTAGACAGAAATTGATGTAGAATCCAAAAATGAAAAAATATACAAGGTATTCCATTTAAACTAACAACGGTGTTGCCAGTTTTCCGTACACCGCACTCTCGAAAATATTTTAGGTCGATAGAGCACGTCTGGTTACCCTAGTAACCAAATTCTCAAAACGATTGGTTGACCCGTTCTTCATATATTTTTAATGCTCCATCCACCGTGAATCACCTTGTATATGGTCTTTAGGGCGACAAATTTCAGTTATTCTACAAACTATGACCTACATCTAATTAAGATTTGTATATCTACAGGCAACGGACATGCAATCCAACTTGGTCGCTAACATGTTACAGTTACTAAGTCGTCCGTTACCTCGTTACCAACTAAGCTGACTTTGCCTTAGGTGTCAATATTTTTATATAGCGTAATGTCAATTAATATATTGTTTGTTTATTTTATATTATGTAAAGCCGTTGGCGTATTCTTAAGTAGGTGTAACTGATGATGAACTTATTTGAATAAATTTTGTGAAAATGATTACCGAACCGTAATTTTCTTTATTTATAATAAATATTTGCCTAATTAATAACGAAATTAATATAGACTGGTTACGTACTTATATTTTTAATAGTAGTAGTAATGGTAAGTTTAGTAATTTGTTAAATGTCTTAACTATTACTAAAGGTCTATCGATATAAAGAAAACTTTCTCACCAAATAGGTATATGAAAATATACAGGATCTTTGGTTTAAAATAAGAGATATGGCGTCAGATCCATTTAAACATAATCACCCATATTAATAATAATCACAATAACATCATGTTTACTAATGACAACTAACCGCATTCTTAAATCAATCTAAGTAGTTCATATTAATAATTAAATATTTATAGACAAATAACTAACAGCATGCTAAATAAGAAGTTAATGTGACAACATCTCATTTTATAGATAGAGCTAATTTCACTGCAATAAATCTAACCTGCATTTACAAATATTTACCCAAAGTGACAAGACTGACAAGTGTCTTGTGTCAAAATTGTTTTGTGCTAATAATTAAACAAGGGCGGATTTAGCTTTTCAACATGGAGAAGTATCTCAAAGAACCTCATTTTTAAAAAATGTTGTGAAATTAAAAATTATCTGTGCATTTAGATAGGTACGTTTTTCTTTGGACAAACATGAAATAGCAAATAGAAGTGTTTAATAAAATATCCTAGTGAAGTACGTTTATTTTTTTTTTAACTATATTTACGATTTTGCTTTTTGCTAATGTAAAATTTGAATTCATGGTAAATCCGCCCTTGATAAGCATTAACTTTGCTTTTTATAATAGGGAGATTTTGAACACCTTAAATTTTTACCTTATCGTTATCGCAAACGTTATACTGAGCACGCGTAGTACCAAAAATGATACTCTTTTTGAAACTGCACATGCTCAGAATAACGATAACGACGCGACGTGTTAAAATTTAAGGGGTTCAAAAACCCCCTAATGAATTGGATAAGTAACCATGCCATAATAAAATTTTATATAATTATTGAGGTTACTGACATATAAATACGGAAAACTTCGCATTGAATTATTTAATATTTCAGAAAAACGTTCTTGATCTGTTAATTGGGAGGGAAAAGAAAAACTGCTGACATTTCTGTCAAACTTTTAGGTTAACTTTAACTTATTGTAAAACATACCCAAACTGATAACTAGTGATTTAACATCATTCTAGCGTTAACACGCATTTAAATGGTATTATTAATACAGTTTTCACTAATCACGTTCTAGTCAGGTCTTAGAACATTCTAAGTTTTATTATTAATAAGGCTGATTGTGTTACAAATATTATCGCGAAATATTGTGAAAATAAAAATTACAGAAAAATAACACACAACAAGGAGATGGTGCGTTTGGCTCTTTTTGAATAAAATATACAATTTATACATTTTTTGTTTTGAAAATTGATATCCACTGAAGTATACTGATATTGTTCAATATGGTCCTATATTGTACTTCAATTAGGTACTTTATGTTATTAAGAGTATATATTATTAAGAAAACAAAACACACAGAAAGCTGCATCTTCACCGTCAAAAGAGAAAAGTCGAAAAATATTCATAATTATCACTAGTTTGTATTGATACACTGTCATTTTAGATTAGAAGTAAGTAAATACCGAACTATTTTATGTTTTGAAAAGAGAAAACATTCGTTCGTTGCTACATTATGGTTACGAGCTCTCGTCGAACCAACATTTATGTGTCTTTTGGCACACTCTTTTGAACATATCTTCATAATTATTAGAGATAGACCCATACTCATATGTTACTGTATTAGTGAAAGCCTGCTTTATATGAAAATATGATAACATACATATAAAATAGGAAAAATGTAAAGAAATAAGAAATGATAAAATAGAAAAATGGTAAAGCTAATAGTCTAAAATTTATTGTTAAGAAGTTATACGATTTTGGTTGGCAGCCAGTTGACTAATTCCATATATCAGTATTTTTACTGAGACCAACCATTAGTTGGTCTCGGATAAAATCAAATACTATGCAAAAGTTATCATTACATGAAATCCATCAATTTCGCTACTTTTCTCTTATTTAATTTAAGAGGATGTTGTCAAAAACCGGCCGATATGTACCATATCAGCATTCTTTGATCAAAAGTAATGAAATAAGTTCTTCAATAATATTCTACAATTATTGTCATAACTCTTATAATTATTAACGAATAAATAAATAATGTACCAAAGTTATAAATTATTAAATTGGTCGCTTCTCAACTACTCGGAGCAGCCACTGATTCACGTCGCCATACTAATTTTAAACGCATAATCTATAATTTTCCAGCACCACCATATTACAGCAGGAACAACAATCTGAGTCAGAGTAGCAGTTGCGCCTGAGGCTGAGGCGAGTAGGCAGCTGTTACTTCAATCTAGCAGGCAGATTACAACCGACCTAACTGCACGCTAGCGCACTATTTATAACTCCCAGTGCGTTTTATATAAAATAAATAACAAAAGCTGAAACTTATTTATTTATATACATATCTTCCTGCTCCAAAGTGAAATGAATCATAACTATGTTAAAATGATAATTTAATCGTTTTATAATATCATATTTTTTGAGTTGTTCCTTATTTGAAAAGTGAATGAAGATGACATTTAAAAATTGGTGAACATAACTTTTAGAAGAAGTTGGCGAGATCAGTCCAATGTGAGATCGTTTTTAATAAGAAAAAGAAACTATTCTTCGCAATAATTCTTTTAATGGCTACTGGTTTTGTAATCATAGTAAATACATAACATTTTCAGGTTACAAGATGGCTTACTTACGATGTCTACTACATAATTTCACGTACACGTACTACCTCCTTTAAATTGTTGTTTACACTTCTTATGCCTGAGGATGTGATGAACCAATTTTAATCATGAAACCACAATAGTTCATTAAAAAAATTGCAATAGTAATAAAAATTTGTGTAACATTTTACCCTCCTCTGTGGCTGCTATATTTACTCCTATATTTTTTATCAATTTACCCACCACCATAAAGTTGCAGTTTTTATCTGGTCTTTCTAGTAGACCAAGGATTTTACTAAATGATAAAATTAGCTGTTGACACCAATCTCGTTTTCAGCCTTCCTCATATACTAGTATTATATATTAATTTCTATGATAATAGAATAATTCCTATATAAATAGATTCTAAAGTAATTCTATATTAGTCTACAACCAAACAAAAATTTGATTATGTTAGTATCTATAGTTTGTCAGTGACATTTTCTGCATATTATTTGATTTCCAATCCTGGAATACATTTGGAATGCTTTCGCATTGATTTAGATTAGAAAAAATGCAGATAAGTGGGTAATTCAAACCAGACATTCGACAAGCACATATTGAACTCTTTTAAAAAAGAAGTAGTAGTGCCAAGATATATCCATTAACTACAAATAAAAACTATTGGACTAATATTTCAATAACTCATAAGGTTGAGCTTTTCTAGCTAGCTTTTTGAGCAGTTAACTGCGGTTAAGTCTATAGATAATTTTAACGTGCACCTTTCTTGGTTGACGGAGAAACATCCGGACGTCTGTGATCCGGACTATTGTAATTTCTTTATAATTTGATAATTTTTTCATCTATTTACTAGCTTCTACTTCATCCAAACAAGAGTTTGATATTCTAATATTCTGAGTAGGTATGTTCCCATCTATATTTCAAATTAAGTCGTGCATACTCTTTTGGTAAATAACTCAATATCAGCATTACAGTAGTTCTTAATCAGACATGGTATTATTTTGAAGTTTGAATCTTATCATAAAACTACTTGGATATTTAAATCTACTTAATGCATTACAGGTCTAATCAGCCGTGCAGATTAGCTTCCATGGGTACCGCCGCCTGGTGTGGCTCCGTTCGTAGTATGCACGTCGCACATGCCTCGGGCAGTGCGCCAATAAGTGCATCGGACTGGTGTGCCGTCTAGCCCGCCGAGTGCAGCTACAGTCACGCTCGACAACTACCACAGCATCCACCCAAGGCCGCCCGCGACTGGACTCGTACCAGACCCCAAACCGCCGCGATCTGCCACCCTACCCTGTTTCGGTTTACCTTGTCCGACTCCAAGCCTCTGCATCTTATGCAGTTTCAGAATTTGGGTTAAAGCGAAAATTAAGAGTACTTACAAACAAAAGAAACGTCGCCGTCGCGTCGTTGATTATGCGTACCCTGGCCATATTTTTTTGTGTAATAATGTCACAAGGTTACATAACATACAGGACTATTCTTTGAGCACATTTTGCATTTTAGTGCTTTTCATGATACCAGTAAGGTATCACTTTACGCAGGGGCGTCTTAACCACTCGGGCAGGCAGCCGTTTTTGGGAGGGCGGCCAAAAAATCACGACTTAGTGATACACGCTGAAAAAGCCATGTAGAATCCGTTAAAGTTTTAAAATGTGAGATTGGGAATATCTATGGCACTATTTAGTAGATATTTCTAACGATTTGACTTGCGATCCGACTGCTAACGAAGCCGATAACTTAGCCAAAAAAATAAAAAGGATTTATTTTTTGGTATGTATTGTCATTTGGTATGAGGTATTAAATAAAATCAACTTTCTTATACAGCTTTTGCAGAGCCGTGATTTAAATATGTTCAGTCTACTAGATCCTTAGGATCGCTTGGCAGTCATTTCAGGAGTTACAGGACTGATACAGACTGAGATTTCAAATACTTGCGGAAGGAAGACCAAGAGCCAATAGCTACATGGAAGAGACTCTATCAAGGCTGTGGAGTCTAATGCAAAGGACACAGCTGGACAGAGTGCTCTAAATAGGTTGGGAGTGCCACAATAGATCTTCTAGGTCGCAGTGGACCAGGCCAGGGGGCCAACTCCTACATAAATCTAATCTAATCTACAGGACTGATAAATAATTTCGGGAAATTTTGGTCGATGCAAGTGAATTGGTCGAAGAGCTAGAAATAGCAACAAAGTTTTGACCCAGTATCCCCAAGGAATGATTTGTGACCGAAATATAAAGATTAGATCTTCTTTATTGTTATGAATACAGTAAATTAATAACTTAATAGTCGAGAAATTTGAGTTACTCATCTATATTATATCATTTTTATATAATATTTCTGGGTTTATCAGTAAAGCTTATGAAACATTGTATGGATTTGGAGTTATACTTAACTGATGGTGTGAGCAAAAAATTCAATGATCTTGAATTTAGGGACGAACAGATTTCCTTCAATATCTTGACTGAAAACAAAAAGACAACAATCAATAATAAAATATTTTACTTACTCTTTCAGTTTCGGTAGCTTCAAGGGAGCGAAGCTTTTCAAAATCATCAATAATTAAAAATTATGCTCTCCAATATGTTTCAAGGATGCCTTAATGGTTTGGCAGTAATATCAATCGAGAACGAAGTTGCAGGTAGTTTAAACTAAGTTGAGCTAATTTGCTGATTCGACGAAAAGAAGGCCCGAAAATATTTTTAATATAATCATAATATATTATTTAATAATACAATAATACCTATAATAAAATACTCTTGTGTTGAATAGAATTTAAATATTTTATGGTATATTAAGCTTCTTAATTTCTAAGAACTTTGTAGATATATAAACTTTAACGTTTCAAAAAATTTCTAATTTTTTTGTTGAAGGTTGGTAAGAATTTGGAGCGAGGGGCAGCAATTTTAAAAACTTTGCCCAGGGCGGCCAGAAACCTTAGAGACAGCTTTGACACCAATAATAAGTGGAAAATACTCACTTTTTATCTACTACACAACCACGTTACTTTTTTGATGCGTATTCTAAAGACTATTGTCCTATGTATGCTATTTTTCAGGCATACATCCATTTTCTAGACACATTCAAACCTTATCTCTTCTTAAATAACAAAAAAGTCGCTGCTGTTTTTTGCTTGTGACCACCAAATCGTTAGTTTCAGTCTGATGTTGAAAGTGTAAACGTGTTTTAGAAATGGTTTGTTCTATCGCAGAAAGAGTAGAAATTGTTGCAATTTGCTATCGAAATCACGATTGCGCTAAAGCTACAGGACGAATATTTAATGCTAATCATCCAGAAAAAATGCCATCAGTACATTAAACAACTGATGGATGTTGATGAAGGATTGCTGCAAAGGGTTTGCTTCTAAGTAAATCGCCCAGTTCGAGATGAAGCAATTGAAGTGGCAGTTTTGGATCACTTACAGATGGACGATATAATCAGTTGATCAAAGCGGTGTCTCAAGCTTCTGGCGTATCCAGTTCAAGTGTTCATCGAATTTTGAAAAAATACATGTTTCATGCATTTAAGATGATGCTGGTTCAAGAGTTACATGAAGATAATTTTGATCGCCGTACCGAATTTTTGCGAATATTTTAGTGAGCGACTTCTACTTCACCCAAATCTTCTCTACAATACATGTTTTTCAGACGAATGTACATGTTTTTCAATGTTGTCAATTGTCGCTAATCAGGGAATTTCATACTCAGACTCCTCAAAAATTTAATGTTTGGACCGGAATTTTGGGCAACCATCTTGTTGGACCGTTTTTTATTCAAGGAAATCTCGATGGGAACACCTATTTACAATTATTGGAAGACACGATTGACCCTATGATAACAGAAATTTTAGAGAGTGACGACAATTTAATAGAAAATGGAATAACCTTCCAAGATGGCGCACCCCCCTTTATGGTGTTGCTGTGCGGCAATTTTTGGATGACCATTTCCCAGGGCATTGGATTGGTAGAAGAGGTCGCGTCGAATGGCTATTTGAAAGAGATGTCAGAGTTGTTGCGTCAGAAAATTGTGGAAGAATATCGATTAATAACACCGGATGTCTTTAGGAATGTTCGAACAGAATACAGACTGTATTATTGATTACAAGTTAACGGGGATCATTTTAAGCAATACATTAAATAAAACCTGTTTTTGTTTTGCTTCAGATTTTTTAATTTGAGACTGTTTGTTTATTGTAAACTGATCGACACATCAAAAAAAGTAATGTGGTTGTATAGTAGATAAAAGCTTATTATTGCTGCTGATAATGTATTAAGAAGTAGGGTAGTTCCATTTGGAATTTTAAAGTTGTGGGATTAGGACTAGTGGTTAAGGGGATGAACGTATCAAGTTGGCTCGACTGTCAAAAATGCTCCTCCAAGAACAGAAATCGACGGATCTCGGCGAATTCTATTTTGTTTTTTTTTTCAGTTTTATAATTATAGTGTGGTCAAGTTTTCGTTGAAGGACCCTTTATAATGTCGCAATGAATATATCTTAGGTTTTCAGAGATATCTTGGGAAGGAAATATTACAAGGAGGACATCTAGTCTGGCTGTGCGGGAGGTGGTTCGTAGACATTCCTTGGGGTTAATTCCTCAAACTTTTAGTACTCGAAGTCGTATGCTTCTTTCGTGAAACCTCCAGTAAATATTCGCTGTTCTTTGGAAAATAATATACGACAGCAACCATAGTCTATAGTATTGATAGTAAGAAAACATAACAAAGACAACAAAGAAATGGAATCTTTTATCCGTGTCTTGCTCTCGATAGGCGAATGGCCACCGAATGGTATATCTGTCAAATAAAGCTGTTCGACATAAATTACGATTCAAATCGGTGTAAAACTGAGAGACTTATACAGGATGACCCAATATTGTGACCAAGTTCTATAACTCCTATGCCGTATTAAACAAAAATAAATAGACATATATTTTAGGATTTCATGGAGCCTAAGAGGACACACATTTTAAAAATATGTATAGTTATATAAGATGCTCTATAAATTGGGGCCATATCAAACTTATGTTTTTTTAAATGGAATAATATATTTTTAATTTTTTTTTTTTCTATTCTATGAAGCATTCCCTATACCTAATTGTAAGGGTATTTGAGGTTTTATACTCTAAATTCTTATTTTCTTTAGATGTATGTGATGGACTAACTGTTTAGTCAGTATAACTAATGCAAATACCAATTAAACTTACATAATAAAAAACAGTTTAAATAAACCATATATTTTCCTAATGAAATGGGAATTTCATTTTCATGAGTTAAAATATAGGGTGTTTCATTTATAAAAATTGAGAAAACTATGGTTGCGAGTTTTGATTCGCCCTGTATACAAGCTATATTGAAAAAAATTCTATAGAAACTAAAACCTGACAATATAGCATAATTAATGAAGCCAAAAATTATCTAGCACTTATTTTTTTTTTTTTTTTTCAAAGATACAGGGTGCTACAAAAATGCTCATATCTTCTGAACTACTCTGTATAATGCAATAAACCCTATATTGGCGAACTCGAAAAAATGATCCAAAATCAAATATGAAATAAAATAGTTATTTGTATACCAAGGCCGCAAAACGCAGCTTTGCGCGTCCGGGAGAAGAGTTGTCAGCCGAGGTCGCTTGCGGCCGAGGCTGACAATCTCGAGGACGCCAAAGCGGTTTGCGGCCTTGGTATACACAAAACTTTTTGTGCAACCCTAATAAAATTATATAAATATTGTTTAATATTATTAATATTTTGAAACAGTATTATCTTTGAATAGAAAAGTAATCTAGTGGTTTTACTGTGACGGTGTTTCTATGGAAACGAAATATTTTGACTGTATACAAAACAATTTGACAGTTTTTAAAATAGTTGCGTTCGGTAATATGCTCACGGATGCGACGAAATTATAGTCACGTGATTCCAGATGAGACGGACAAATAGAAAATAAATGAACGAAATCGATTGCATAAGGCATAATATAACCTCACCTTTTCTGTTTTGACTTTGTTGACAGTTTGTTTATATTCTATTTCGAATTACTTCAATAATGAATATTGTAAAATCAACCATTTTAAATGCAGTTCAAGGATATGAAATAATAATTTTTGAAGATGAAGATGAAGAATGTAGCTACAAATTGTTTGGAAAAAAAATTAAAACTTCGCTGAAGAAACTGTGCCAATTTTTTTCTGCCAGGCAGTTTAAAGAACATTTTAGAAGGTCTGCGGAAACATTTGAGGACTTCTTTGGAAAATTACATTACAAAATTACCAACTACAACTTCAAAAAGACAATGACAATTGACAACCATGACCACCACAACCTCACAAATTCAGATTAATTTTTCTCCTCGGCCGAAATGCTTCGAGCAAACAGATCTTGCTCTGATCGATCTGATTTAATTTCTGAACGATCAAGATTTACCTCCCCTACCTCTAGATGTAATTGATGAACGATGCGGACTAAAAAGATCAATCTGAGGTAATTACCGAACGCCACAATTGAGTCTATAGTTGCGTTCGGTAATATGCTCACGGATGCGACGAGATTACAGTCACGTGATTCCAGATGAGACGGACAAATAGAAAATAAATGAACGAAATCGATTGCATAAGGCATAATATAACCTCACCTTTTCTGTTTTGACTTTGTTGACGGTTTGTTTATATTCTATTTCGAATTATTTAAATAACGAATATTGTAAAATCAACCATTTTAAATGTAGTCCAAGGATATGAAATAATTTTTGAAGATTAAGATGAAGAATGTACAAATTGTTTGGAAAAAAATGAAAACTTCGCTTATGAAACAGTGCCAAATTTTTGTAAATTGTAAATTTAATGTAATTGTATTTTGTAAATCAAATAATAATTGTAAATCTACTTCTCCATTTCCAAAAAATGACAACTCAACTTAACTATAACCAACTACAACTTCAAAAAGTCAATGACAACTGACAACCATGACCACCACAACCTCACAAATTCAGATTAATCTTTCTCATCGACCAAAATGCTTCGAGCAAACAGATCTTGCTCTGATCGATCTGATTTAATTTCTGAACGATGAAGATTTACCTCCCCTACCTCTAGATGTAATTAATGAACGATACGGACTAAAAAGATCAATCTGAGGTAATTACCGAACGCCACTAATAATGTCTGACGCTGAGAGCGATATTTCAATTTCTTGCACTCCTCCACAGCTGAGAAACATCGTAAACTCGGCAATTTCAGATCTAATACCCGAAAAATCTAAGAAGAAATATGAAAAATGTTATGGCAATTTCAAAAAATGGTGTGACGAGCAAAATGTGAAAACTGTCTCTGAAAATATTTTATTGGCTTATTTGATGGAGAAATCAAAGGCTGTAAAGAGTTCGTGTCTATGGAGCATTTATTCTATGTTGAAGTGTAGTGCCAAGTGTTTCTAATAATTATTCGAAAACATTAGAATTAGGTGCTTCAGTTAGGTCAGGTGTAAATATTACTAACAATACAAATTGTCAAATTACTGTTAATATTCATCCTCAATAAATACTTGTTAATATGGAATTATTTATTTAATAAAAAAAAGGACTCCTGTTGCCTTATTGCAGAAATGTCAAGTTTTGATTGAAATTTTGACATTTGAGTGACATTTAGTTTGCCGGCCGTTGTTAAGGGTAACGGCCGCAAAATTGAATTTTGCGGACTGTGTTGCGAATGCAAAATAGTCGCTTTGAGGAGGGTTGCACAAAAAATATATTTTTACATTTAAAAAACGTAAGTAATAACATGAATTTCAAGTTTAACACATACACAATTTTTGGGAAATCAATATCTACCCTAAACACCAATTTTATAAGTACTGTAAAATATTTTTCATTGTCATTATGTTTACAAATTTTTAATTTTCAGTGCTATTATTTCTGTAAAATAATAATAATAACAATTTACAGAAGTAGGTATAACGATGAGTTTACATTCGATGATTTAAAAGATGCATTTTACTAACTTCGATATAACTTTTGGTATGCTAAAAGCAAATTGTTTGAAAAATAAAATAATGATTATATAATTTAGTATTATAAATTTAGTTTCATATTTACCATCTGGGGATAACGTCTTATTATCCTCTACTAATTACTCTGTTCTCCGAACAGGAAACTGTAGTTGATCAGGAATTATTGAACTCTGCAATTATTTTCATTAAGATGGTGCAATTGCATTCCTTTATTACACATTGCTTCATTTAAAACATTTTTCATCTCTCCCATTCACTTCTGGCGATTAGTCCAACATGTTGCACCAATCCGCCAATGCGCTCATGGTATTTTAAAGCCTATGTAGATGTTTATTTTTACATTTAATTGCCTGCATGCTACATAGATTAAAAATACCACATTAGCTGGGAATGCAGCAATTTAAAAAAATTTGGTTTGGCTTTATTAAAACGTTTACTGCAGCATATACATGTATTATTTCCAGGTTATTTCAATTTGTTTTTGCTTGCAAATTGCTTTATACAAAACACACATATAAACAATCTTAGAAATTCGTAGTTTGGTTGAAATGGGTAGTATTCTTTAAATTTATTAAAGATTACTTGACAAGATTGATGTACCTCCTCCCCAACATTTATGCCAAAGTATTTAATTTTTTGAATTTAATAACGACTTATTTAATCGATTAAAGTCAATCACTGACGCCAGAAGTGGACGATCCCCCACTTTGGCACGAGGTAGCTTTTATTTGCCCGTTATTGTATAGATGTGGTATAAAAAGACATAAAAAGAAGTGATGGTATGTCTTCTGCAAAAACCTCGCCTATAACTTTGTTCATCTTCTTTGAATTCACTGAGATACAAGGCACTAGAAACATCGTGTTCGAAACTATTTCTAAGTATAAAATGTTACATTATACCAAAGTTTACACAATTATATAAGTTATCCCACGCTACCTGTTCCGCCCCCTTCACCCGTCTCAGATACCGTAGGGTACCCAGACACTTTCACAGTGGCTGACACTCAACCTGTAACGTGTTGTGTGAAGTAGATATAGAGTGAGAAAAATAAGTGACTATTTATTAGTGGAGTATTTTTATTTTTCTTATTCTTATTATAGTTATTATATTATTCAAGATTATCATAAAGTAATGGATATATTTCAGCTTATTATGTATTTTTAACAAATTTAGTTAATTAACAGGATGTGAAAGAAATTCGATTGCTTGAAAAATGAGATTTCTTATGTCCAACAATGATTAACGCAAATGTTCGATATGTCGTCCAATTTGCTGCTGTACGACCACCAACCGTTCCTCCAAATTGAACACAGCATTTTTCAGCATTTCTAGTTGTATTGCAGCAATTTATTCCCTAATAGAGTCTTTTAATTCTTCCAGCGTTGTTGGTCGTGTTCTAAACACCAAATTGTTCAAATCTGCGATCTTAAAGACCATGAATTTACAAAATGTCTGCTTATAACACGATTTTGAATAACATCAGTTAAAAATTATTTAACTGGTGGGTAAATATGCGGGGGTGCTCCATCCTGCATAAAAATCATGTTTTCAATTACCTCGTGCTTGTTTTGTATCCGTGGAATGGCATAACCTCGTAACATATGCAGGTATCGTTCAACAGGAATAGTAACAGATACGGCCTCTCCATTCTCTATCTCCTCAAAAAAGTATTGTACAAAGATAAAATTAGATGTGAACCGCATCAAACGGTGACTTTCTTGTCATAAAGATGATCCTGAACGATTTCATGTAGATTACCTGTTGACCATATTCCACAGTTTTGAGTATTGACTCCACCATTTAGAGAGAAAAAAGCCTCATCTGTTCATAAAATACGGGATAACCATTCGGTTTCAATTTCCATCTGAGCCAATATCTGTAAAGAAAAATCATACCTGATAAGAAAATCTGCATCAATTAATTCAAACAGCAATTTAAATTTATAAGGATACATTTTTAGGATTTTGTGTAAAATTTTCCAAACCGTGATGTGTGGCATTTGCAATCGTTTTGATATCGAAATGATACTACTGATTGTTAACGGATTAGTGTTGGCTATGTTTTGATTTTCCCGAAGAACTTCTGCAACTTAGACATTACATACTAATCCTTGGTCTTCCTGCAGTGGTATTGTGTACTTTTTCTAGACGGCTAGAACTCACAATTTGCGACATAAATTCGTCCCGCTTCTAATTTTATTCTGGATGTTTCAGTTTTTGGAGATTTTGATATTATGTAGTTGTAGGTATAGGCGAGAATACTAACATTACAGGCAATTTTTAAACCTAATGTTTAATGTGACTCTTAATGATCTTAAACAAATCTGCTTAACTTAGGCCTCAACTTTAAGACACTTGTATGTAATACCACTGCTGATCTCGGAAAGTTACAGAGCCTGATCTTTCAAATTTGCTAATCAAATTACCAGAATTGCAAACCAATTCTTGTTTATAGATCCATGCTATTAAAGTTTAAATCGTTTCAATTTACATTTATGTGAGTTTTATTTTGAGAACAATTCTCTAAATCGCAATTATTACGTGTGACACTTGTATCAGCAGTTGATACGACATCTCTCTTGTTTTCCATAGATACAGTAATATCCAATTATTGAAGCAACTAGATTCCATTTACTTTTTGATACTAACTTGATTTCTTAAAAGTATATAAGACTTTAAATATACCCCTTACTTTATGATGACTTAAAATTCCTGTGATATATTGTACTGTATTCACATTAAAATATTTTGATATTTTGACGCTGCAAATTGTATAGAAGATATTAATGAAGTTTTACTGAATATTACTTTAAATAATATTGTCGAAAATGTCAGTCAATATCTAATTTTTCCTAAACCTACGTACACTCCACTTAAAGTGCATACAATCGATTATCGAAATCTCAAAACCCCTGAAGGCAATTCTATACCTAATATATGTAATCGGATATTTTTTAAGAAAATCTCTTTTACAACATTCCTGTAAAATTTGTAGCAATTTTAGCAAATTCAATATTTAAGTGGCAGAGAAACCATGTTCTGCGGTTTTAAATTCTATAGCAGCACATCAGGGAATTGGTTGTACCCTCTATAGGCCAGTCACCGTAGACACAAAAATCCCGTTAGGTCGCAAAAAATTGCACAGTTCTGATTTTTTGGAATCTTGTTAGGATAGGTACCAATAGTGTAAAACTAAGTTTGGTGCTTCGAAAGACCTGTGCTAACTGCGTGGTGCTCGAAAAACCTTTTTTTTCGAACTTTTGTCAGTTTTTGGATTATAACTTGTAAACGGTGCGTCCTACGAAAAAAGTAATTCTATACAATTTTAAAGTAGATAAAATAGAGTGCAACCGAAGTGCTCTGTAGATTTAATAGGTCCCGAGATACAGCACTTCAAAAATTTACCATTTTTCCCAAAAGGTTCGAAATTGTTGTTTTAGTCGTCTTCCGAGCAGAATATCGGCAAAAATACTCATCCTACGAGAAAAAGAATCATGGAAAATGAAGTTGTAGAGCAGTTATATAACTTTAATTTAAGCGGAGCTCCTCCCAGAAAACGTCGCTGTTGGAGAAAGTACGTTTGTTGTAGTAGACGGAGGCTACTTGCTTCACAAAGTTATATGGCAACGGAACAACTCAGTGAGGGAAATAGTAGCTGCTTACATTACCTACACGTTCAACCATTTTGGGGAAAATGGGGCAGTTGTATTCGATGGCTATCCAGAAGAGGGGGCTAGTAGGAGCACAAAAACAGCAGAGCGGCTACGTCACTATGAAGCCTCAGCGTGTAGCGAGTTCATTTTTGAAAAATCGACACTGATCAAAGTCCCCCAAGAAAAGTTATTGTCCAACCCAACAAACAAGCAGCGCTTGATCAACTTCATCTGCATTGGATTGGATAGCCAAGGGATCGAAATGAAGCAAGCCCCAGAGGACGCCGACTGCCTCATTGTGAGGACAGTACTGGAGAAGAGCAAGGAGTACGCGCACGTCATAATCGCTAAAGACGATGTCGACCTCTAGGTGCTCCTTAATGGATTGGGCTCCAGCATACAAAATGTTTTCTTCCAGAAAAGTGGCAGGGGTGGAACAGGTTGTGAGCAGTTCTCTTCAACATCATTCATTCGAGGAGAGCTCTCATTACCCCCTGGAATAGAGTTGTTCCTTCACGCCTTCACTGGTTGCGATACCACCTCTGCCCTTTTTCTGGCAAGAAAAAACGAAGATGTTAGACGTCTTTCAAAACAGCCAGTCCTTCTTGACGCGGCTACCACATTTCTCAATCGTCATTTCACATTCGTCAAGTCTCCTCATGACGCCACTCATGAGGAGATAGCCTCTGCTGGCAACAAATGTCTCGTGGCACTGTATGATGGGGGAGAAGACGACTCTCTCCACTCCCTGCGTTGTAGGATATTTTTCCGTCTGCTGCCAACGCCAAAGTCCACTCGCTCGTTTGCCACCAACCGAAGAGGTTCCTGGCCAACATTCCTACAGAACCTACAACCAGGTGCAGACGTGGTTGGAATTAGAGAAAGAGCCTGCCAACTGGGGGTGGACAAGAGGCCAGCAGGGGTTGACACCGGTTACCTGAACCAAGAAACTAGCGCCGCTAACCCTGCTGAAATTCCTGTCCTGCAGGTGCCAGAAAGGGTGCGGTGGAGGGAGCTGCTCCTCCCAGAGAGCGGGAATGAAACGTTCTGCTCTCTGCAAAATTTGTCAGGGGAAGACCTGCCTGAATACTCCTCCCTTAGCCATGGCCAAGTCGGATGAAGAAGATGACGTTGACGACTCTTTACCACTAATATCTAGTAGTAGATCTAATCAGACAACAGAGGTGTCTCCGGAGTCCCAAGAAGAGCCGTCTGACGAACTTGGGCCTTCCAAAAGAACACGACTGTCTCGCTAAATGCGTAAAGGTAAGCCTAATATTACATATCCTTCGTTGTAATTTATTATAAAATTGATTACTCAATCAATACTAATTTACATTGTGTTCTGTATTTCTGTCGCAGGAGTCAGCTGAGGTCCCGCCATCACTTCACGTTCGACATCGCACGTCCAAAGTCCCTCAAACTACCAAAATATGTTTTATACAATTTTGATAAATTTATACGTTATTATTAATTGAACTCAATTTCATTTTTCATGATGTAAAACCAGTTTCCACTGAGTTATGTCTTTCTTATCTTTTACAAAAGTCCTGCAATTCGTCAGGCTCCATTTCTAGAAAATCCCATTTTCCTTCATTTTTTGTTATTTCCTGATAACAATAGAACTATTAGCCCTACAGTGTTCCGCTTATGCTTAAATTAAAGCTAAATAACTGCTCTACAACTTCATTTCCTATGACTTTCCTCGTAGGCTGAGTATTTTAGCCGATATTCAGCTTGGAAAACGGCTAAAACAACAATTTCGAACTTTTTGGGAAAAATGGCTGATTTTTGAAGTGCTGTATCTCGGGACCTATTAGACCTATGGAGCTGCGGTTGCACTCAAATTGTAGCAAATCTTCTTTACTATAAAGTCTACTTTAAAATTGTCCAGGACGACTTTTTCTGTAGGATGCACCATTTAGAAATTATAAGCCAAAACCGAAAAAAGTCCGAAGAAAAAGTTTTTCGAGCACCACAAAGTTAGCACAGGTCTTTCGAAGCTGCAAACTTGGTTTGGATGAATTGGTATCTATCCCTACAACATTCCAAAAAATCAGAACTGTGTAATTTTTTGCGACCTACGATGTTTTAAATTAGATGTTTTCCATGTATTAGAAATATCATGGAATTTGTTATAGCATTAAAACATATTTTTATTAGTAAATTATAAAAATTTTTTATTAGTAACAATTAAATTATCATATAATTCCATTCGTGAATGCATTAAGTATACATTTTGTATTTCCCAGGCTATGTACATACATATGTCGTTAATAACATTTTGTTTCCACGGCCAACTATAAAATGTACTTGAATTGTTAATTTCTCCCTATTTTCAAAATTTCTATATGGCATATAATTCACCGTGGAAAAGAAAACGAAACTCTTTTTCTGATGACATAAAAATCCAAACTGCGCCGATAAGAAATAAAAAAGTTGTCTTTCGGATTTCAAAATCTAGAGGGTTTAAAGAAAATCTAACAGAATTTTTGGACTCGCCACTATCAATAATCTATAAGAGTCAAATTTGAAGTTTCTATCTTTCTTTATAGTGGAGATATTTAGTAGTTTGTAAATCGTCAGTGTTCGTTTTCCTCCCGATAACTCACAAAGGAGCGCATATATGGCAGATAACGGACCGCCATTTGATTCAGCATAACATTGTGCAACTTTTTTCTCCTTTAACCCACCCTGTTTTACTTGCCGTTTCCGAGATCCTAATGGTGGTCAAAATTAAATGCAACATCGTGTTTATAAGTAATAGATGCGCCGAAGGGAGGAAATTTTAAAAATTACAATCAATATGCATATATTTTGCCCACTTTCGTAAATCCATCATTTCTCAAAAAGATGGAATCACTTATATCACAAAACAGTAAAAGTCGTTCGTAAATTCAGCGATAGCTTTGTGATGGGCTACCAATCTTGTTCGTAAATTTAGCACAAAATTGTATGATGTCCCATCAGAAAACCATCACTTCCATCATTAAATAGTTATGATGGTTTTAAAATTGTGTGATGAAAAAAGAGGGGGAATTGTCATGTCATTAATTTTGAGATTAGTATGTTGTTTTTTGTTTGGTTCAAGAGATGCAATTTTGATAAAAGGATTAAAGTAAGCGCAAAGTACCTAGTAGATATGTTAGTCACAATGGAGGGTGAACAATTACCAGTGGATATTTTGGTTGGGGAGACAAAATATACAGTAGTTCTTACTCAACAAGAGATTCATGAAATGGATGTTTATGCGCATGTCTGCATCTATCATTAAACATAATTTCTGTTCCTAACTTTTAATTGTTTTGATGGAATCCATCTCCAGCATTAATCCATCACATCTATCAGTTACGTCATCCATCACAAAACTGAGCTGAATTTATGAAAAGACGCTAGCACAAAATTGTATGATGTTCCATCAGAAAACCATCACTTCCATCATTAAATAGTTATGATGGATTTGAAATCTTATGATGGAAAAAGAGGAGAAATTGTCTTGTCATTAATTTTGAGGGTAGTATGTTGTTTTTTGTTTGGTTCAAAGGATGCAATTTTGATAAAAGCATAATAAATAATAATAATATTTATTTATACTCATACGATATTACAATATACTTAATAATTACATTAGAAAAACTTACACTACCTTCTTTTGAGAGCACAAATAAAGAACTTTCCGAGTAATTTTATGAAAAAATTGTGTGGGGATTCATTCACCACCTAAGCCAAAACCAATTGGTGCAATAACCTACAGTTTTCTTAACAAAATATCAAGTATCAAAATATACAAAAATTTTTTTTTCTTCTTTTTTCTTCTTTTTTTCCTTCTTTTTTTTATAAAGTTGAGTATAAATATCTACTTTGTGATAAAATCCAAGTCTTGATTTGTTTTTTGTATAGAAAAATATTAGTTTTATCTTTAATATGTTGTGGTAATAAATTAGATAACTTGGGCGCTTTATATCCAAAAAAACTCCGCCCTTTTAATTTCTGCATTTTTTTAGTAATAACGTGTTTTTGCAGTTTCAACCTTGTATCATATTCATGTGATATTACTGGACACATGTGAATATTAGTGTACATATATATAAGTAAATGATAAGAGTACATTTGTCTTATATCAAATAATTTTGTTTCTTCAAATAACTGATCCGATGGATATAATATATTTTTATTATAAATTATTTTTATATTTCTAAAGGCTTTAGTATAGTACTACAAACGCCTCCCCATCCGGTTATTCCGTATCTAATAATTGATTCTACAAGTGCTTTATATAATGTCAGTTGATGTTCAGTGTTTAACACACCTTAAACATAAATATTAATGCTCTCAATTTTTGAACTGCAAAATTTATATGGGGTTGCCATTTTAAGGTAGTGTCTATATATACTCCTAAATATTTAATGTTATTGCACGACCCTATTTCAATATTTTCTTGTATCTTCAATGTATCATAGTCAGGTAAGTGGTTATTGTAGCTCGTAATTGGTAAGTAAAACGTTTTATTATAATTTATTGTTAATAATTTTCTATCGAACACATTCTTTATTTTTCCCATTTCCTTTTCAGCGATGTGTTTTACATGTTCCCAAGTGTCAGCTTTGAAAAAGACGGCTGTGTCATCAGCGTATGCTATGGTCGTTCCTTGAATATTCATGGCAAGTATATCGTTGACATAAATAGTAAATAATATAGGCCCCAAGACTGTACCCTGAGGAACGCCATACTCCATTATTTTTGGATCACTTAACTCATTCCCTATTTTTGTAAACTGTGTTCTGTCCTTCAAGTAACCAGAAAACAATTTCAACACCACCCCTCTAAAACCGATATTTTCAAGTTTTTGTAATAATTGAGCGTGACACATGGTATCGAAAGCCTTCGCTAAGTCTAAAAATATACATAACGATGACTTCGATTGGTCTAACGCTTCATACATTAACGACCTCAATTTTTCAATAGCATGATTAGTTGATTTATTCTCCTGAAACCCATATTGTAAATCAGAAATTATTTTATGTTTGTTCAAGTAATTTACCATTCTTATTTTAATTTTTTAATTATTTTTTCTAAAATTTTGTTGAAATTTGAGAGGAGAGATATTGGTCTATAATTTTCAACTAAAAATTTTTCTCCATGCTTGAATATTGGCGTAATCAAAGCTTGTTTAAATTGATTGGGATAAATACCAGTCAAAAGAACTGTATTATATATGTGACATAAGGGTTTTGTAATATAATTCGCAATATCCTTTATTGTCTCTGATGTTATTCCATCTTTACCTGGTGCCTTTTTGTTTTTTAGAGTTTTAATGATGTTTTTTATTTCAGACTCGTCGGTCGGATTCAAGTAAATGGAAAGGGGAATATTTCTTTCATTCAGACTAAAAGATTCAGATTCATTCAGACAGCATAAAATTATGCTGTCTGTAGAGATTCATGGAATCGACGTTTATGCGCATGTCTCCATCTATCATTAAACATAACTTCTGTTCGTAAATTAATCTTAACTCAATCGTGTCCAGCATTAATTTATACGCACTTTCGTAAATTCAGCACAGTTTTATGATGGATGACGTAACTGATGGATGTGATGGATTTATGCTGGACATGTGATTCCATCAGAACAATTGACAGTTAGGATTAATTTACGAACTGAAGTTTGGTTCAATGATAGATGGAAACTTGCAGATAAACGTCCATTTGATGAATCTCTGCGAGTAAGAATTTTGTCTCCCCAGCCAAAATATCCACTGGAATTTGTTTACCCTCCATTGTGACTAACAAATCTACTAGATACTTTGTGAGTACTTTTATGCTTTTATCAAAATTGCATCCCTTGAACCAAACAAAAAACAACATACTAACCTCAAAATTAGTGACATGACAGTTCCCCCTATTTTTTCCATCACAAAATTTGAAATCCATCATAAATATTTAATGATGGAAGTGATGGTTTTCTGATGGAACATCATACAATTTTGTGCTTAATTTACGAACAAGATTGACAGCCCATCATAAAGCAATCGCTGAATTTACGAACCGCTTTTACTGTTTTGTGATGGAAATGATTCCATCTTTTTGATAAATGATGGATTTACGAAAGCGCGTCATCACATCCATCAGTTACGTCATCCATCACAAAAATGAGCTGAATTTGCGAAAAGGCGCAGCCATTTAATATTTTGAGAAGGTTATTATAACTTTCAAAATATTAAGGCAATATCAAAGCATGGAAAATATGTTTAAAATATTCAATGCTGTCAGGATTGTTAATGATAGGAAATAAACCATGTTTACCACCATATTCATTGAATTGCGTTACTAATTAGTAAAATAAGAAATGTGGTTTTTAAGAAATTTGTTACACGAACTGCTTGTTTTTGTGTTCTTGTTAAATTATGAGCACACCGGTTCCTTCAAAGAACCATTATAAAGATATTTTAAGTGTTTCTCCAAAATGCTTAAGAAAAGTAATACGTATAAGCGACGAAAAAACTTGATTAGCGTTCTTGAAACTTTAAGGATATGCGACTGGTGACATAAGCAGCATAAAAAACATCAAAAACAATAACAAAATAACAACGTAAAGTCTGTCTCAATTTTAAAGCGTAGTAGGTAGTTGTTGGCAATGAATAAAAAAGTGATTCTTGTTTCTTGTTTTATTTCCATTGTACCATGACCTGCCTTAATTATTATTTGAATGAGGCACCGCTGAGTTGTTAACTGTCTGCGCCACGTTTTTTGTTGTTATTATGATTAAAGTTCCATTATTATGTTTTTTAAATAAAAAGACAACATTTCAGTACTTTTATTATTCAAATACACAATAGCCGAGACTAATTATTAGTACCTACATATTTACATTTAGTTTTTAAATGTAAAACACTTAACAATAATATAAATTATTTCCATGATAATAATGTTACCCTGTTTAAATAATTAATAATGAAAGAATGTTACCCTACTATTTTCTTCTATTTGAACCCAACTTCATTACAAACTCCAAATAAATACGTATTGGCGATTCAAATAACCGATGAGGGCGCTGCAAATTGTAAACAAATATGGAGGAAGACGAGTAAAAATTTACATTTCATATCGCATCATCTAACAATTTAGCATTCAAGCGCAATAAATATAGTGACTTCTGTGCTAGTTAGGGTGAAATAAAGGATAAAAAGAGTGGTAAAAGCAGTCATACGTCCCATAAGTACTTCATTGCTAATTATATGATTTTTGTGGGTTGAAACAGGTACCCTAGTTTTTGTTTGCTTACATTTTGGGCTAAAATAAATGTGATAAACTGTATGGTGCTACCATATTAGTCCTTGTTATTTGTTAAATAATGTTTAAATTAAATTATATTTTGTTTTTATGAGACTGATAATAGAAAAGTATAGGCAAACTGCAACAAAGTGGTTATGTTGTGTAAATAAACGTGTTCCCTGTTATTAAATTGTTACATGCCTTTTGGAGAAATGAGTGAGAAACAGTTTCTTATACTACGGCCAAACTTCTACCTATCTCCTATCTTAAACACTTCTATTGACACATTTTGTGGAATGACACCCATAAATAAACACGGTAGTTTGTGTTGTGCTGATTTCTTTTGAATGCCATTTTAAAATGTAAAAATAAAGATGTACTAACCACGTCGTTTTTAACTTTTCAATACCAAAAAATCACAAGCACCACTAAGTTATTACGTTAAACAAACCTAAATACATGTTATTTATCATTACATCAGCAATAAGCCTACAAAAATTACCTTTTAAGTAGGTTCAAATATTTTCATGCAGAGGGCGCATTCATTTTTGGAATCGCCAATCCATTTTTTTCTTAGATGTAAGTATGTCAAAATGTTTATCAATGTAAAATAGTTCGTGATGATTTTGAAAATTCACTTTTAACTCTCTTATTTCTCTCATCTAAGGAACTACTCACAATTGGGTAACCAATTGATCAAAACTATTATGATTTTACTATCACAAAGATTTTATAAATTCCAATTTCTTAAAAACGAATACTTTTTTCACTCTAAAAAGGAAGTGAAACTAGCGAAACAATAATGTAGTAACCATTAATCTTGTAATATTCTAAGTCTGATTTTAGTTCCCAAAATATGTGCCATTATCTGAAAAATTCATTGGGGGCTAGCAACGTCTTGTACCATTTTCTAAAATTCTTTTTTATAAAATGGTAATTTTCTAACCTGAATCGCTCAAATCCATCATTCACAGACAACCGTAAAATGAACGATAGGAAGGTGTAAAAATCCTTGGTTGTCATATTATTTAAGTATTTCTTTTGTTGTTTAGCTTTTATTTGTGGTACAAGAGAATGTGCTGTACCAACTTTAATTAGTTCATCTGTTAAAACCACTCTCCATATCACTGACAGGACAGTATTATTAAGTGCTATTCAAAAGTCTATCATGACCATGCCAATAATCACTCACATTGGTCATGATGACCATTCACCAATGGACCTTCACAGCTGTGTCCTACCAACAGTGCTGCTAGGTTGTCTTACCGTGGAGTTAGAAACCAGCGCGTTGAGAATTGTAATTTCCCTAGTAGTATCTATGCCATGATCATATAACATTTGTAGTATTAGGTCAGAATTAAAGCCTATACATTAAAGCCTATACACTCAACCCAGAAGATCTTCTGGATTGTGTGTATATATCAGGAATTTATGTGGAGGACAGGGGTGTGCAGCAAAGCTTTGCACTGGGTTCGTATGCCACAGTCTTCCAGGCTGAAGTCTTTGCTATCCTAATGGCAGCAAACAAGGAGGAAGTAAGGAACTGTCCGGAGCAAAATATTTACTTCTGCTCCGACAGTCAGGCAGTCTTAAAGGCTTTAGCATCTCCAAGGACAAGATCCGCCCTTGTCCAAGAGTGCGGCTGGAGGAGCTGGCCAGAGGAAAAGAGGTCAAATTGGTATGGGTACCAGGTCATAGTGGAATCCCGGGGAACGAAACTCGCAACTTTATAGTGGAGCCAATCAAGACCAAGACGGCCTGGCTGTTAAGTCGTAGCCGGAAGGCTCTCAACCAGTTGGTGGCAGTTTTAACGGGTCATTGCAGGCTTAGAAGACATATATCATTGATGGGTATTGAGGGAGACCCTATCTGCCCAAAGTGTGGGGAGGGCGATGAAACGCCTTCCCACTTCTTGGCAGACTGAGACACGACGTCTGGGGGCCGGGGAGTTGCAATGGGAAGAGATTAGTTCCCTTGAATGGACCGACATTCTGACCTACATTAGAAGGTCAGGTAGGTTCGATGAGGGAAGAGGTGATGAAGCTAGGTAGGGGCGACAGGGGTAGGTAAAAAGGGCCCGCTTGCGGCCTACTTGCCAGGTCTTGGCCGCCCCACTGCTACTACTACTACTACTACTACAGCTAGTATTTTCATTTTAACTTAAAGCCGTGTTAGAACATTATAAATAAATTGTTTAAATTGGTATAATTTTGTTTGAACACAATAATTATTGTAGTCTTCTTCCATCAATAATAACACCAACACTAATTTATTTCGGAATGCGCCCGTTATGACGTTTGAAGGAAACATGCTTAAGTAATAATTAAACTTTTATTGTGTTGTATGATGCAATTCCAAAAATTATATGAAGCCAAATAAATTTTCATCTGGTCCCAAAGCGAGAGACCGCTGCACAAATTATGCTCGTCCACACTCCATCTCTATGATCAAAAATCTTTTAACCTATATATCTATTTATTTATATGCACTTGTATTTCTTGATATTCTACATTTATATTTCTTTTACAGTCAAATTACTTAGACATACGTTGTATATGTTGTATATGGCTTTATATGCTTTTTAATCATGTAGATTACATTAACAAAATATGTATAATAGTAATAGTATACTGTCAGTTTATTATCACGGAGCCTTTCAAGTATTTCTTTTATTTATTGTGCCAATTACGAAAACTAAATTAAACGAACTAAAACTAAAACTGCACTATAAAAGTACGCCAACAATAAAACAATGATGTAACAATCGTACAGTAGAGGTACTTGTTTCCCAGATTTCATTATCATCACTATAGGAAAATATAGTGTAATAAACAACTAATAACGTGCTGATAATTGTCCGCTGGCCATTATTAAGACGTTTAACTCCATGCCATAAACAGCAAATACAAATTTAAGTGGTTGTAAAACTTCTGTAGTTCCCCAAGTCTTTCAAACTCTAATGGAGATTTCTAATAGATGAAGGGATAAACAGATATTAACCATAATACATTACTCAAATATTATGTGATTATTGTAGTATTTTATAGTACGAGAGATAACTGCAAACCTAACAGACTCCTACCATGTGGCTGCAAAACTGCGCTGCTTCATCTATTATAACTTCACAATCAATCAATTTCAACTATCTTATGAGCAGAAATATCTGACCGACACGACCTTATACTGAATTATAATCCAGGCGCAAGAAGGTATGTGCAAAATAGAACATTTTGATTGGTATCGAAATAAAAGTAGTCAGTTTAAGATAAACTGAAAAAATATCTACTAATAAAGTAGATATTTTTAGAAAGCACAATAAATAAGCTTCTCAGTAGGACGAAAACCTACTATGGTTTCCGTTAAAAAAAAACATGTCTTTAGTACATAGCTCAATAACAAGTCGGTAAAAGAATGTAAGTTCTCTCTTAGATTATATTCCCAAGAAGGAAAAAAGTAAAAAGTAGCATTTACCCTTATACTATATTTTTTCAAATAAGAGATATATAGAAGCACTTGAAACGGCCAAAACACTAATGGCAGCTTTTAACTCAAAAATGAATCGGAATATCGGAATTCTGTTTTAACAGTTGAATTCGTCTAATTTGTTGTTAATGAATGAGTTCATTATTATTAAATATTTTATTTTACAGTACCTTGTGGACAAAGAGTTAAAGGTTATCTGCCGTCACATTTACCGACACTTTTTTCCTCGAATAAATCATTTTTTTAGAGAAACTTGAGAGTTGGGATTTTCGTTATTAGAAAATTCGAAGGACGTGTTAGTAGTGGTGAGAAACACACCGCAGTGCCCTCTTTAGTATCTTTACTCCGGCATCTCCATGGAAGTCGCCACATCCTTCATCTAGATCAACCACAGACCCTAATCGATTTCGCGCTTATTATGCACTCTTTAGAGTGCCGTAAGTAGTGAGATCGATAAACGAAGTTGTGACATGATTGCCTAAGGGGCATCGTGAATGTTAATAGTGGTGAGAAACACACCGTAGTGCCCTCTCTGGGTCTTTGCTACTATCCCTCAGAGAATTGTTGTCAAATTGACAGATAGATAGCGACCTGTTTTTCGGCAGGTGCCATTACAGCAGTGACCTCTATTGTCTTTGAGGAAGAGAATTCTACTTATTTATTTGAAGGAGTTGCCGAAAACAATTACTCCACGGATAATGTGCCAAATACATTCGAAAGACGTTTTGAGAAATAAATTTGTAAATGAACTAGATGGAGGTACATACATCTCACCAATAGATATTTGCTATCTAAATGTGAATGTGTGTCTAGAAGACCCACCATGATTGTGATTAATAATAGTTTCCTACTTTCAAATGCGGTAACATGAATATCATCTAGTTACCATATTATCTTTTATTGATATTGAGGAAACAAAATTGTTTCACAGCAGCTGCTGTATTCTACGAAAGCGTAGAAAGGACAACGTGTGAAATAATTTTATAATTGCCAGTTTAAGAGATTATTATAGATAATTATCAGTTTAAACTGGCAACTGGCACTGGCGAGCCAGTGGCTCAGGGCTTAGCGTCTCGATCGCTCAACCCAGAGGTCGTGGGTTCTAATTCCCATTCCACCAAACAATTTTTCATTAAATTGTTTACTCGTAGATCAAGGCTTGTTCGCATAAAAATCAGTTGATGTTTGACTTGTCCCCATAACCAATGAGGTTTTCCAGGTTCCCCTCATTCCAGCACTGAATGGTGGTTAGGGCCTACCAACGTAAGTCGTTCCTGAGAAGCAAATGCGGCCCGCGAAATAATAATATGCCGCCCTCTCTCCCACACAAGTCTCAGACTTTCGGGCTAATCCTTGTGATTAGAATGAGGGGTAAAGATATTATATTTATTATTATTAATTATGTATAATTGCCAGTTTAAACTGTCAATTATACATAATTGCTCGATCAAACTGACAATTATCTATAATTGACAGTTTAAACTGGCAATTGTAAAAGGACATCGTGTGAAATAATTTTATAATTGCCAGTTTAAGCTGTCAATTATACATAATTGCCAGTTTAAACTAACAATTATCTATAATTGACAGTTTAAACTGGCAATTATAAAATTATTTTACACGATGTCCTTTCTAAGCTTTCGTAGTATTCTTCCTAGTTCTAGCCACTGCTTTATTTACTGTATGCTTTTCGTGTCTTGAAATAAATACAGGTTAAATAAATAGTTCAGTAAACCATTATAACACCCTATCCCTACGTATATATCTTTATTTATTTATGTGTAATGTATTGTTATGTAATATATGTTTTATATTATAAATACTTTGATGTTGTTCCCCATTCTGTAGATGGGATTTAATCCCATTGGATAGTTTAAAACAAAATAAAATAATTAAAAATAAGTCTTTTCAATAGACAAATTCACTTCACACTACTCGGTTCTAAATTGCGTAATCAGGCCAACAGCATTATATGCCTTTAAAAATCAATGTCCACACGACTATTTATACCTAGATAATATGATGAAAAAATAAGAACATTTGCAGGTGGCAATTTTTTACACTATATCGAGTGCCATATTTTTTTTATATTACGTCCCGACTTTTCTGGACCATCATCAACTTATTTTTTTAAAGACAGTACTAAAATCTTTATTACATTTTTTGCAATCTTCCATGACTCTCAATACTGTACTGGTATACGGATGTTTTGATTTCAATGTATTGCTTTCGAATTTAACAATTATTTTATTTAAACTTCTATATCTGTTGAATTATCATATACTTGCAATTGTCAATTGTCATTAGATCGTGTAAAATCGACATTAAAAATATGTTTAAACCATCATTAAAATACGTTAAATAGAATAATCATGTGTTGTATCAAAGTAAGACAGTATAATATTAATTTCATAATAACAAACTACGAGTAATTAAAAAATTCATATGAACAACAATATTAATCCAGCAGAATAAAAATGATATCGAGTAAAAAAAATTGTTTGAATATGGAGTATTTGAGAAAATTAAAAATAAATATACGACATATTACTGTACCATAACTTGTACTTATAACTATCAACATATTACTGTACCATGACCCTGACTGACTGATTAACTGACCCGCCTAATGGTTTAAAAAATAATTTCAACTAAGTCAATTTCACAGAATCTAATGACATTTAAAGTGTACGATAATTCAAGAAATAGAAATCTAATTAAAAGTTTAGACAAATTCGAAGGAATTACAGAGATGTATTTTTTTGACAAAACATCTGAAGCAGATTCGGCATGAGGTAATACCGTCATCAAGGCTTGCATTAAAATTTCCAAGGCTGTAATAAATTGTTGATGGTTTTGAAGAAACTAAACGTTACATAAAAGTTTTGTTATACTATTCGATAGAAGGTAGCAAGTTACCTTCAAGTTCAAGTTATTTCAATATCTCTTCAAACCACGACAAAATAAAATTAAAATAAACTTCAGATTTTTTAAATATTTCAAAATCTAGTGACTACTTTCATCTTGATTTTTTAGACACGATAATTATCCTTCATTTTTTAGAAGCATCTTGGTGCCCTGATTAGATAACTTTGCCTCCATTTAAGCTACTTGGCTTTTCTACAATTTTCAAGATCTTCAATTTGACAAATAAATTTTTAAAGGTTTATACCGGGTTTTCATAAATGTTTACAAGTCACGTGACCGCCGAGTACAGGCAACCAACATTGCATAATTAGTAACAATTATGCAAAACATCACTGGACTCAGTGTCGTCCTCACAACACGATTAGAGCTTCACTTAAATAAAAATATTTTGACAGATTTAATGAACATTTTCCATAATTAATTTGCATGGCATTTGATGTTACTGATGATGGTGACAATTGGTGATTGTTGCTAATACAGTAATAATTGATAATGATAACGATGGAAACATATTTGACTCAAGTTAAACATCTAGTGATGTTCAATTCCAAAATTTTATTTTTTAGTTTTATTATATTAATCAACTCTAAGTACTCAAAGACTTCAGTTTTTTAATAGACAAAAAACGCAACTTTTAATAGGAATAAATAAAAAGACGAGCTCAATAGCTGTAATTGTTATTAATATTTTTAATTTAATATTTAGAGTATATAAAGAAAAGAATAAAGGAATTTAATGTCTGCTATTGCATATTTTCAAACACTTTTTACGGCAATTGGTCAGTTGTTAATTTCTAGAATAATCGCTTGCTCTTTAGTCTTCCATATTTTGAATTACAGGCTCAAAAAAGTTATTCTTTGAAAGTCCAAACAAAAAGTAATCTAAAGGAGTTAATCTATGACCTAGCTGGCCACAATTCTCGACTAATTAATCTATTACTATAAAATATCCTCTAAAAACTGAATTGTCACTCCTGTGGTATGTGCAGGTGCGCTATCTTGCTGAAAGTAACCGACTCAACTCATTATCATGTAATTGTGTTAAAAAAGGCTCTAAATTAACTCTTCTATATCTTTCACTATTTATTCTATCATAGAAAAACATAGGACATACTGAATGTCTTCTTGACATCGTTATCCAAACGCCCACTTTTATGGGATGTATTACAAAAAAAAATCATTATATATAAATATAACTTGATATTAATTTTAAATAAAGTTTTCAAGCTGAATATAGGTATTAAGACGATTTCAAACTGAATTTGTGAATACTGCAGCAAACATAATACGAAAAATTTTTTTAGTTAACCCTAAAATTTTGTTTTGTAATACGTAAATACTATTCTTATACAACATGGCTAATATTTTGTTTCCTTGTTACCTAAAAGACAAAGTACAACCTATAGCTTATATTCATGGACGCATCAAGGAAGCGGCTAAATATATTCTTTTAGAATTTCAAGTATTTTATTCCAAGCCAGAGCAAATTTGTATATTTTTCTACCGGTCTATATTATTGAGCTGCACGAAGAATCCAAAATAGCTGATGAGTGAACGGATTGGATGAATACTATTCCATGCATTACTCTTTATACTTTGTCATGTATTTTCCAGACCAGTAATCAATCAATGTAAACTAAATGTATGATTAATATTAAACTCACGTTGTTTCATGCATTTCAAATAGTATTTACCCACCTACGTTTCGCTTCGATCATTTGAGTGCAGATGATCAATATCCATAGTTATTAAACATGAATCATAAATGATCATTTAATAATCCCCGCATTAAGCAGTTTTTAATTTCGGTAAATTAATACAGGGGAAATCTATAAAATGGTAATACAGAGCTATCTCCTCTTCGAAATAAATTTCGATGGTTAAAAATTGGAGAATGTTATAGAATTGAGCTTTAGTTTGTTATCTGTGACTTTCACTACATCACCATCTTGGTTATCGACAAATCTATTGTATAAACATTTTTAAAAAAGACTTTTTAAACTGCTCGGTCAACCCTCAGTTCAGTGTTCGTTTATTTTACTTTTAAACAAACTAAAGTCTAAGGCGTAAATATGGCTCTAACTAGAAGGACCAATACTGAAAAAGAACATGAACTGACAGATGAATTATAAGTATAAAATGCTATGTAATGATAATTAGTTATTAGTTTTCAGATAAATGCGATGCCAACGACTTGCAAAGTAATATTAGACAAATATTTAAAAAAGAAAACAATAAGCTGTATAATTTTACAACACAGAGCGTCGAAAGTCAATATAAAGGGATATCATAATATAGTGTATTTCTATGGTACCTAGTATATCAAAAATACACAGTGGTGGGCTATTGGTGACGTATTTTGTATTATCTTTATTTCACGTTTAAAAAAAATTTGTAAATGTATTGTACCTGTATAAAGTACGCATTATATAGGAATGTTTTTAATATAAATTTTAGTGGTGCATGGGGTTACTACGTGTATCCGCTTATTTGATTACATAAAAAAGTGTGTATAGTTAAAAGGAGCATGCTTTAAAAGTTCAATTCTCTTTTCTTTTTAATTTTCAAGCACACCCTCCATATTTTTGTATTTTTGCATTTTTGAGTTCTTCATCATTATTTCTAATCTAGGTACAGTTTTATTAACATTCGATATGTCTAATTTATAGCATCCTAACTTAACTTTTTATATACAGCATTTTTCAACGAAAAGGGGGTCAAGACCCCCTTTATAACTATAAAACCGAAAAAAAAGGGGAGCATTTTTAACAGTCAAGCCAACTTATGTATTATATGTTCATCCCCCTAACTCCTAGCAACCCTAACTTAAAAATTTCAAATGGAACTACGCTACTTGTAACACATCATTTTAAAACCCTTTCCACTGCGAATACACTGGTGCGTCATTTTTGGGAATCAATTGAGATTTGACAGAGTTATTGAATAAAAACGAAAAGTTACAGACATTTGCGTACTAATTTCTAAAGAAATGCCCAACAATAATAAGCTTTTTATCTACTACACAATCAGATTATTTTTTTATTCGTATTGTGAAAGTCACGTGTAAACGTTGAAGGGGGTTGGAACCTTTGGTGTGAACGTGTTTCGCCAACCAAGATGGCATCATCTGAAGATGATTAAAACTAAAGCATAGGCTAGGTTTAATCATCTCCAGATAATGCCAACTTGGTTGGCGAAACGCGCATCGAGTGCGGTATAGTGTTTTGGTGGTATGTGGAAAACTACGTTAGTGATATGTGTAAACTTGTTTTTGAAATGGTCAATTGGGTATCGAAATCACGACTGCGCTAAAGCTACAGCACGAATTTTTAATGCTAACCATCCAGAAAAAATGTAAGCCATCAGTATGTTAAACAACTGATGGATAAATTTGTTGCAACGGGTTCGCTTCTAAATAAGAAACGCGAAGTAAATCGCCCAGTTCGAAATTTAGCAGTGGCAGTTTTGGGTCACTTGCAGATGGACAATATAAATCAGTCGATCAAAGCGGTACCTCGAGCTTCTGGCGTATCCAGTTCAAGTGTTCATCGAATTTTAAAAAAATACAAGTTTCATCCATTTAAGATGATGCTGGTTCAAGAGTTGTATGAAGATGATTTTGAGTGACTTCTACTGAATCCAAATCTTCTCTACAATACGTGTTTTTCAGACGAATGTACATTTAGAATGGCGAACATAATAGCCACAATTGTCGCTATTGGAGTGATACTAATCCTTATTTAATCAGGTACTTTCATACTCAGATTCCTCAAAATTTAATGTTTGGTTCGGAATTTTGGCAAAAAAATCCATATTGTTGGACCATTTTTTATTCAAGGAAATCTCGATGGGAACACTTACTTACAATTATTGGAAAACACAATTGACCTTATGATAACAGAAATTTTAGAAAGTGATGACAATTTAATAGAAAATTAAATAACTTTCCAACAAGATGACGCACTCCCTCACTATGCTGTTGATGTGCGGCAATTTTTCCCAAGCCATTGGATTGGTAGAAGAGGTTCCTTCGAATGACCACCAAGATCATCTGATCTATCTCTTTTGGACTTTCTCCTGTGGGGCGCGAGTATACGCCACGCGGCCTGAAACACTAGGTGTTGCGTCAGAGAATTGTGGAAGAATGCCGATTAATAATACTGGATATCTTTAGTAATGTTCGAACAGAATTTGAAAACAGACTGTATTATTGTTGAAAGTTAACGGGAGTCATTTTGAGCAATACATTAAATAAAAGTTGTTTTTGTTTTGCTTCAGCTTTTTTAATTTGACTTAATTTAATTAATCTGATCGACACATCAAAAACAGGAATGTGGTTGTGTAGTAGATAAAAAACTTATTATTGGTGGTGGGCATTTCTGTAGAAATTAGTATGGGAATATCGGTCTGTCAACTTTTCGTTCTTAGCCAATAACTCTGTCAAATCTCAACCGATTCCCAAAAATGATGCACCAGTGTAATCGCAATGAAAAGGGCTTTGTAATAAAATGATGTATTAGAAGTAGTGTAGTTCCATTTGATATTTGAACATTGAGGTTGCCAGGGGTTAGGGGATGAACATATCAAGTTGGTTTGACGACAGCATTTGAATATGTCAAGAAATACTATTGATCTTCATTCAATAGAAAGAACAAGTACCTAACGTATAGAAAATATTATTGCGTCACTCGAGAGAAGATGAGGATGTCTCTATGTAATGTAGGGTACTCGTAAGACAGAAGTATATTTTAAGTCAATTTTTTTTTCAATGTTTTCAGTGGAACAAAGAGAAACTTCAAGTATTTATATATATATATATATATATATATATATATATATATATATATATATATATTCAAGTATTTAAAGATATAATGTTGGCAATTTAAGTCAGCATGTATATAATAATATATAATAATTTAATAATTTAATAATATTTTTGAAGTATAGCCTTATTGTAAAAAATAACTGAGTAGGAATTTACACTTTTATAATTTCCAGGCACAGTTTTACAACTCTAAGATTATTACTGGCAGACTGCATTAAACTAAAATAAGTGTCTGTTTATGCATAAATTCAAAACAAGAAATATATAATTGACAGAAAAATTTATGATACGTAGCCGAAGCCGAAGTTTATTAATACCTAATATAACCGGTTAGTATGCAAAAATTAAAAAAACAAATTTGATAAAATCATATTTTATATAAATTCAGAGGAATTCAAATTAAATTTAGAAAAGGTAATACTGACCTACGATGTAACGCATTTCCATATTGAATTGCAGATCTTGTAAAATAAAAAGTAAATTATTTTAGTAATGTAAAACTTGTGCATATCATTATATACCGCGTGATGATATAATTCCGAACAAATTCATAACTGCGTCCTTAAATATTTTTAGAAAAATCGCTTGGACACGTCAATTTTCTTTTTCTCTTGCGCAAGTTTTGACCTAGTTTAAAAATATAGAGAGTGGCCCAAAAAAAGTTACAGTTTTTTTTAAATAAAAAACCATGTATATTGCTTAATTTTTTGTTAGGGCGTTATCTCACGATTATCACGAATATTGATATAGGATTAGATGGTCTATCTTTAATAATACGCGAGTTATGACCGAAAGAATGTGCCATAAGGGTAGTGTGTTGAACAAAGATTTTGTAACTCCTGTAGCTTAGCAACCGATTTATGTTCTCTTCTTTTATTCTTCTTTACATTAGGTATATTTTTTTTTTATTTTGTAGCCTATATTGGTGCGTCCATCTTGAATTTAAAATTTTTTTTATTCCTCACTTATCGACTTGGCATGGACAGAAAGAAGTATATTCACTGTCGCCAGATGTGTTCAACCACACTTATCACTAAAACGACAGAAAGCATTTCAACCTACGAGGTAATAGGTCGCCTCAGTGACCTATAGGTCTGAGAATGAAGACAACGCATATTTGTTTTTGTGAGAACATACAATAAATATTTGCGTTATTACAATCAAATGAGCAGAGCTTACGCCATCTAGGCGTCATAGGCATTATGTTTTTCAACATATACAACATTAACAACAACGTAAAAACAAGAACAACAGTAAGTATAATATCAACACCATCAACAATAATGCTGACTATGACTACAATCACAACAAGAACATGAAGAAGAAGAATAAAAAGAATAAATATAAAACATCAAAAACGAGAACAGCAACTACAACATGAACTGCAATGATGACGATGACCACGACGACCGCAATCACAACAAGAACATAAAGAAGAAAAGGACAGGAAGGACAAGGAGACAAAAATAGTTAACACAACCACAAAAAGTCCATTAATACCTCACGAGTTGAAAAATCAACACTGGGATTCTGGAATATGTTCTACTAGGTCAGTTCTCAAAGAAGTCCCATCTGAAAATTCACTTCTGATAGCGCCAAACTGACATTTTAGTCCAAAAAGTTAAAAGAACAATATAAAAAAGTACTATTTATTGCTAACATGTAACGCCTATTATTCGATATTGCTATCCTTATTTATATAAATATGTTTATCATACCAATTATTATATTAGCTACATTAGTACCTAAATATAAGAAACAATAAATGCACATCTATACCTATTTCCTGGAAAGTAGAATCTCTGAACTAGTAAAAAATATGAGTAAGTTTTGTACATTTGACAATAATTATTATCAAATGTTAGTAAAATAGCCGTTTGACACTATAAATAGTTCTCTACAAAATTTTAAAAATAATTTGATTCTATCTACATTTCTTAGTTGCATAAATGAAAATAAATAACAAATTTGCAAATAGCAAATAAATAGCAAAAATTAAGGTTAGGCTTCATACATAACCAAACAATACCTGTGAACAGGGGAATCAAAGCAATAACCTGTAATCTGTGGTCTGTATAGCCTGAGCCTGTGATAAGCTTGTTTGTTATTTTTATTATATATTTGCCTGAGAAGCACAAGCTTATGCTTCTTGCTGTTTGCTAAGACGTCTTTTTCCTTTAGTTTTGAAATAGTATCAACAGATGGTAGTACATTAAATCACTGTATGCGCAGGCCCATGCACAGAAACATTATTTTATTTTTGAGGAAGTGGCATACATGAATTAACTAAATTTTCACATTTTTTACACAGAATTATTAACAAATTTTTGAAAAAAAAATTTATGATAATTTGTAATGGTGGCAAACGGATTTTAGACTGTGCTGAAGTCAGGTTGCTTTTTAGAAGGGTATGGCGATACTTCTCATTACGATAAAATCAGCATATTTCTGCGAAATATTACACAATTAAATATATTATAATCTCCCAATGAGTACATCTGGATATAATCAGTTTACGTTTAATAATATACCTACTATAGATTGGCGTATATAGATGGTAGATGGCCTATATATACATATTATGGCACGTATTTATTTAAGAACCACTCCAAAATTAAAATTTTCCTTTTCTATAAAGATTAGCGTCTCCACCAACCGTAAGATTTACGACTTGACAATGCTCCTGAAAATTTATGTTACCCTCGAGAACAGCTGACATAGAATGCTTCTTCGTAGTTAACTAATTACGAACGCAAAACAGGATGCTTTAATTATTTCTCCGAATTGTATAAATAATCAATTATAAACTTGCATGAACATACAAAGCTAACGCAAAAATAAATTCGTTTATGAACATTTTTGTCTGGTCCATGATTCATATATTATTTTATACCTAATTAATTGTACAATAAGTAGAAGCAACACGATGGTTCTTATCACCACCAAAAACACAGACAACAAAGTTCTTTTAATATTTAGGTAGGTACTAATAAGTTTTCTTTAAAAAAAATAAAAACAAACATTTTTATTATTTTTCTTATTAAAAAAATTAATAAAGATGTTTGTATAATTTTCTTTAGCGATAATAATAAGAACAATAATTATTTTGCTTCTATTTTTAAAATTATTGTACAACTAATTAAGTATGTATAAGTATACGAATTATGGATAAACAAATGCTTATAAACTAATTTAAATTTATTTTCTTTAATTTTATATTATTAAATATGTATATACATAAAGAACTAATTCAACGGGATTGCAGTCAAATAAGGCAGAGAGGAAGAGGACTCTTTTTTCCAAATTGAAGCTTTGGAAGCCATTTATTGCTCTTTCTTCAGGAATACTGCAGTTTATTAAATTACTAATAATAAATATAATAAAGAATCTCTTGTCAATAATATCCAACACTACATATGAAAAAAAATTTTTAAATACCCAATGGCTGTAGAAATAATTACCAATAATAATTAAAACACATTTAAATTACAACAAACCATGTGCTGCTTTATCAGAAAATAAAAAGCAGCATGTTGGTTAACCATACAATTGACCAGTAAAAACATAGAAGAAAAAAAATAGGAACTCGTAGAGCCTAAGAGGACATTTTAAAAAAATGTAGGCTGAGTCATATAGAGTGCTCTATAAACCGGAGCCATGTCAAACTTGTGTTTTTTTTTTTAATGAAATGATATATTTTGTATTTAATATTTGAATTAGGATTATATATCCGATTTCACCAGTATAGGGTTTAGTAGTTTTATACAGAGTAATTCAGAAGATATGAGCATTTTTGTATCTTAATTGCAATGAATTGAGCACCTGTAGGTATCTTTTTTAAGAAAATATATAGTAGATAATTTTTGGCTCCATTAATAATTATGCTATTATTGTGTAGTTTTACCTTCTATAGAGTTTTCTTCAAACTAGCTTTACTTGTGTACAGGACGAATCATACTCACAACCACGGTTTTCTCAATTTTTATAAATGAAACACCCTATATTTTATATCATTTTCATTAAGGTATCTCACGACTCTTTCTATTCTAGACATTTTCTATACCTATAATTACAAAGGTTTTTGAGATATTTGGGATTAATAATTATTTAATTAATTTTGTATTGCATTCTACTGCATCAAGTGTAATATTAAAAACATATTTTTTATTGAAGATCGGTCTCCGCCCCTGATTCAACAAGAGGCGAGCTTTTACAATTTGCCTTTTTTACTAAAATCGGCGAAGGCATTTCCAATATGCAGTCTCTTAAAAACGACTAAAAAATTAGCTGTTAACTAATTTTGTGAGCAGTTTATTAGGGAAATTCGCGGTTCATTACGATAACTTTAAAAACTCAGTAAAAAAATTGTGAAAATGATATATGGTTTATTTGAACTGTTTTCGTAAGTAATTCAATTGGTACTTGTATTAAATAGTTATACTGACTAAACAAGCAGTTAGTTCATCCCATACCTCTAAGGAAAATGAGAATTTAGAGTAAAGAACCTCAAATATCGCAAAAACCGTTGCAATTAGGTATGGGGAATGCTTTATAGAATAGAAAGAGTCGTGAGAGACTTTAATGAAAATTGTAATATAAAAATATAGGGTGTTTCAATTATAAAAATTGAGAAAACTGTGGTTGAAAATTTTGATTCGCCATATAGATATACAAGTAAAGCTATTTTGAAGAAAATTCTATAGAATCGAATGAATTTTATCAATTTTCTGCGACTGAACTTTTTATTAACAATAGAATTCATATGTTAATTACTTTTCTCGAAGAATAAGAAACTTGGCTTTATTTTGGTATAGCGCCCTTGTACCTGTTTACTATTTTAAAGTGATCTGTCATAATCATGAGAGATCAGTCTATCCAAAAAAAGTAAACAGATACTTAAGGGCGCCATGAGATTATCTAGTAAATCATGCTGGTATTATCATACTGGGTCTATCTCTAATAATAAGAGAGATATGAATAAGATAATAAATGAGAGAAATAGTACTTCACCCTTATAATATACCTACTCGTTTGGACATATCCAAGTAGACCCAGAAACCAATGTATTCGTTGGAAACGGCCTATGAAAAAATTAAACAAGGTTTCAAAAGTAAAATATTCAGTTGGTACCTTTTATAACAGATTACCCTGTAATTTTCCTGGCTTCTTTTTGAACTATTGAAAATAAAGTCAGTCAACCAAGTTAACTTTGAAATGAACTGACTATATGTGTTATTGTGAAGAAGGAAACACCTGCACCAACACAGCTAATCTCTAAGATATATAAATATTATTTTGTTCAGTCTATGTACCTGTCAAAGTAATATAATCTTGCACTTAATATCAGTTTAAATCCTATAATGTACCTCCATCTCAAGCTCTTTGTAGACACAGGAAGAAATAAAGCATATTACTCTTTGGATTTGGTGACGGAGTTATAAAGTGAAGGTGTAAGTACAGTTCATTTCCGTTGATTTCCAGCATCCGCTAGATTCTTGTTAAGTGTGAAGCAGATAAAAACGACACTTGCTTGCCCCGGAAATAGTTATTTTCGTTATATTGATTAAGATGAGTCCCAGAAAAGAATAATTAAAATGAACAAGGGCATGTTCCTGCAATATTGACGGAACAACAGGAAACAGTTACGCTCATAGGAGTATTTTGTCAACACATTTTATTTATAAACAGGTATAATGGTAATATATCAAATATGCGGAGCGGATTGATACATTCTAAAACTATTTGACGAAGAAACAATATTTATCGAGTATGGATTTTCATCTTTTTTATTTCTTCTTTGTTCTTTGTACATCATTATCATTCTTCTAGAATAAAATATCCTACATTAGTCACAAACAGGACCAAAGAGAATACTTGTGACTCGAGAAGCGCAAGAAGTGTGCTATGTGCAGGGTTTTCAAATTTAAGTGTTCCATGGGGATCTCACTTATTATAAAAGTGTATGATTATGTTTAAATTTCACTTTTTAAATGTTACTTGAGTTTTATTTCGATAAAAGCTCTTGTATCATTATAAACAGACAATTTAACCCCAAAATCAATTCAGATTGTTTGTGCAGATATCCTAAATAAATAAGTGTTAAAGTTCTCATTTAAGTAAAAACTGTTTTTTGCTTTGCTAGTATTAAAAACACATAATTTGAGCTCAACATTAGCATAAGGCAGCCCTATTTAATCTAAAATACATCAAACTTTTAGTGTTACTTATTTGTTTATGCTGTTTATTTTAATACAGAGGGCTATTCCATAAGGGTCCATAAAGCAATGTGTTGGAGAAGGACTTGTAGCGTCTGTAGCCTAGCAACGAATCGATATTCTCTTTATTTTATTATGCTTATGGAACACTCTCTCTCAAGGATTTTTAACTTATCTCCCGCACTATTAGAACTAGAGCCGTCAAACCCTATGTCAATATAGTCGTGAGAAGGCGTAACATGTAGAAATGTCAGGGTGTTTCATTTAAAAAATATAAGTTTTGGAAAACCTCTCTATTTTGCAACATCCTGCATAAATGACAATAATATAAAAATGAGCCCCCCTCAAAACAAAAATTGATCACTGAGCATTTCCACGATTTGCACTGGACTCTTTCCGGTGGACCACACTGTATTTAATTTATGTATATAAAATAATAAGCATTCTTGTTAAAGTAGTTGTTGTTTACACGCTTGTTCAGCGAATGTTTTTTGAACTTAAATTTCCCAAACCTGTTTACACTTTTTAAATGATTTGTTTTTAAAACATATTATGTTTTAAGGAGGACTACAATCTTTCAATATAATCTATTTATAACTAAACTACGAAATGAGAATACAATAGTTTCTAGTCTTATGCATTCCAGATGAGAAGAGAAACAACTTCCTTCACGGAATGAGGATTTCCCGGAAGAAGCTCACTACAATTCTCACCTCTAGGATTTGATATAATTAAGATTTAAGATTGTGTATAAGAAATCAAAATCAATAAAAATGGATACAGACAATATGTTGAAAAGTAAAGCTTTGAAAACATTATGAAAAAATTTAAAATATGTACATAAGGATATTATATTATTTTATTTTAAGCTCATCAAAACAAACATATTAATAATATCAGAAAATATTATTTTCACTTTCAATATTACTTCCACCAGAGATAGAATCATTTGTTACTATCAACATTTGTATTACACTGATTTAATTACATTTATCTGCTTATTATACCCATTAAACCTTATGTACTTGTATTCCGGAGGGGAAGTCATTATCCAGATATTAAAGACCCAAAGAGGGTACTACGGTGTGTTTCTCACCACTACTAACATTCACGATGCCCATTAGCAATCACGTCGCAACATCATTCTTCGAGTCCACTTCTTATGGCACTCTGATGAGCGCAAAATAAGCGCGAAACCGGTCAGTGTCTGGTATTTGGTTTCGATAAACGATGTGACGACTCCTATGGAGATGCCGATATAATGCAACGTCAGTCGGGCCATATTGCCTGTGGAGTAGTTGTTTTCGGCATCTCCTTCAAATAAATAAGTAAGATTGCCTTTCTTAAAGACAATAGAGGTAACTGCTGTAATGGCACCTGCGGAAAAGCAGGTCATTATCTGTCTGCCAATTTGACAATAATTGTCAGACAGATAGTAGCACAGACCCAAAGAGGGCACTAGGGTGTGCTTCTCACCACTACTAAGTATTCGTACCTATTCGTTAAATAGACTAATAGTTTTATGGGAAGCATTTATCCAATCTAAAACTTGAGTTGCTATTTTTATTTTATTTTAAACCAATTTTTTTATGTATCACCATTGACTGAATAAGGCTGACTGACTTTTCTATTGCTCTTATAAAATATATTTTGTACATTAGTACATTTCATGATACAATGGACTTTTATCACAAACACCAAATTTAAAATTACAGACAGTTGTTTCTTCCTAATGGGACTCGTCAGTGACACGTCAGTTCATTCGAAGCGATATCAGTTCATGTGGCTTTAGAAATGACGATACCTGATAGATCATAATATAAACCACAACTGCTTAAGTTAAGCCCATAATGTAGTGGCAAAATCATATCTTTTTATCTAGAGTACCTATACGTAGGTCTTTTACCTCATACCTCAAGCCCTATTAATATTTACATGAACATGAATAAGTAAAGCAAATAGATGATTCGTCAAAATACAACTACGTGAATCTTAAACACATAAACCAAATGACCGACAGCTGTTTCGATCTATCAAGTCTGACCATTCGTTAAACTAGGTACTTTAGATTGAGATTTGTATATTTATTTGTATTTGTATATTTGAGTTCTTGTTTGCCCTAAAGCTTGAATTAATATCGCATACGATTTAGGATTGCGATTAGATCAAGAGTACTAATTGATCAGCGAGTTATTCCGGAAGCTGTAACTAAACATTAAAAGTATATTTTAAACATAAATCATTTATCATCTAAACTTGTTTATGATGTACAGTTCACGTATTCGTTCTAACGCGAAATGTGGAGCCATATACCATATGCATCTATTTTAAATAAACTGCAGCGAATTTTTTAATCTGCCTATGTCAATAATTCATGTGGAAATACGATAAATATTACAGAATGCTCCATGACAGGTTTGAATTGAATAAATGTCCAAATGCATCGAGGAATGCAAAGTTGATAAAAATGTTTACTCAGAATATTGAACGAACCCTCATGGAAACTGTATGCAATTATTAGTGGGATGGTTTATCGTAGAAACCCATGTTTAAAATGCATAAAGGGGTGAGTCAAACTTATAAGTCACAGGAGGCTTAAAATAGTTTTATGCCAAGATCAGTATTATACAAAAAAAGTATATGTTATAGATGAGGAATGTTAATTAAATATATATGATATTTTTTCAACTTCTAAATTAAGGATAATCTACATACAATTCACTTTATTAGTGACATTTGAATAAATGGAAACAATAGTCTAAAAGTAAGTACCTAAATATTAAATAAAATAAACAACTATTTATTATGCAGAGAAGTGGGAAAAGTACAATATATTTTCAAATAACATACTGAAACTGATAGACAAAACAAATAGTTGTAAATTTGACAATACAAATTTGACAATGACAGTAGATAAGAGTCCTTAACCTTGTTAATACAATTACAATCATATTCGATATTCACCACAATAAGGACAGCAACACTTAATACCATCCATTATTTTCCATATCACCATCACCAACACTGATCTAAATAATAATATTAAAAAAAAAATACAAAGCGCATATAATAATAGATATTAGTACCAGTGTAGTGTTGGAGTCGATCACAGTGATTTTTATATTGGATCCATACTCTCATATTGGATACTAAATATCTGGACAAGAACAATAGATTGTCCCTAATACTGATACTACATACGATGATTTATGATAAACAGTGAGATTAACATAACCTCATGAGATAGCTCATTATAATCATAGTGTTATATTCTGTAACCGTAGGTTACAGAATAGAGCCGGTCGACTGGATTTCAACAAAATAATAATAATAATAATAATAATTATCTGATGGCATGTCATAATGACATCATTATGTCATTTGATTATAGTGAAGTCAGTTCATTATGATCCTAGTACCATAATGAGATTCAAAAAAGTCTATTGCAATAATCTTCATAATAATGTCATAATGACATGCCATCTGAAAAATTTCTTAATCCACCTGTCGTTTCAAAATGAAAATTTAAAATTTTTTAAAAAATATGATAATATTGATGCCACAAGATAAAATTTTGTATATACTTTGGATCATAGAACACTCATGACGGTACACGCCGTGTTATCACATAATATTCACGGCTAGTAGCGTAATGATTGTCTTTATGATCCTTATTACATAAATAACTATTAAATGACACACACATCGAATTAGAACATAATTTGATACAAATGTATTATTACAGATTACCTTACATTTTTGCATTTAGTGCGAACTGAGAATAGCTCCATCCTTTATTGTTGAAATTGATAATAAACGAAGGAGATATTTCCAGTGCGGACTAAGGCGGCCAGTCGAATTCGCTGTTAGTGTTATATTGACAGTAGATACAGTAGAAATGATACTAATCAGATAACTACTATTACTCTACTATTAACACTCTTGTATTACTATAAGAGAACAAAGGATATACAGTTGATTAGTAGGTAAAAATTCACAGGTTTCGCAATTTTTGCAACCATCAGAGTGCATTGAAAATGAATTAAGGAAATTTGGAACTATAGAAAGCTTGCAAAAGTTACCTTCTAATTTGAGAAGTTACCATTTGCGATTTACAGACTTTGCCACCTTGTATATCACATTCACATGAGAGCTCAGATTTTCAGACTTGCAATTTCCAATATACGAAACGAATGCCAAACTATGCGCCCACGCCGCCCGCTCTACTCAGTCCCTCACTACCTAACCATGTCGGTGTGACATGCTCATCGCGTCACACGTTTCATCAAAACATACCCATATACGAGAACCTTCGTGATCCTATAAGCATTTTCAATGCTAAAAAAATATATTTATATACATTTATCGTTACTTTCAGGCGTTGACTGAAGTATTTAATAAGACGCGCAAGTCAGAGAAATGGAGGTTTTAGGTATCTGAATTCTTCAGATAATGCTCCAGATTTTCAAGAAAATTTGATATTCCTTGATATATATCCACTTCCATATAGGCCAGACATGAACAAGATCATCTTTTTCTTCAAAATAGAGTCTATCAAAAAATCTACATTCGACTCAATTTAATGTCTCATTAAATTCCTCAGTCAACAATTGGTGCTGACAGGAATAATTATTCCTGTTCGGATATCTACGATTAATTTCTGAGTCAACAGTTTCTCCTCAACTCTAAAAACCAACTCCCTCGGAACCAGTTTTGTTTTTACGCCAAACCAAAATTTATAATTGGATCTGAAGAAAAAGGTAACAACTACAGCATAATCCTATCTTTAGATAGCCTACGAATAATATAGAGTTCTAGAGCAAACAACTTTCAAGTGACCATAAAACAATCTTAGAAATATCTTATAAGTATCTTGTAAATAAAAAAGAATTACATAGTTCCATTTTTTATTTAAATTGAATGTTGAGTTCTGAACCGCATTCATATTTTTCTATTCAAGTCGCCCCACTAATTTGAGGCTGCAAGCAGTGCACTGCCTGAAGCGGTACATACCGATTCCCTTTCCCCGAGCATCCCAGCATACGGGTGAAGAGGGTGCCTCCGGGGAAGCGAGACAGGCACATTCATCATCATCACCGCACGGCTCAGACAGCCACCCCCCGCTCGCCCCTCGCGCCAAGATCCGCGACGCGATAACAACAGCGGGCTGCTTCGTTCATCTCAAGATAATGCAGGTCTGTACGCCACCCGCTGCAATGCCTTGCACATCCATCGCTCAACTTGCGGCACGAGGGAATGGAGTGGCAAGGCAAGGAAGAATTGATGGCTCTGGTGCGTCTGGTACTTTCATAACTTTACTTTCCAGGGGCTGTGCTCGGAGTGTATGTGTTGAGATTGCTAAAATATTTTTGGTTTTGCTACTCAGTGTGTCTGATTTATTATTGAAGATGAAGGCATTATTAACTCTTCTAGCACAAACGGAAGGGCATAATTAAATAATATATTTTTATACACTGACAAAGAAATTTTATGGCTGGTTCAGGATTCTTATAATATTTTTATTAACTATATGTGACACTGAGACGTTTTCCCATAGATATTTTCCCCAAGATCTTAAAAAACACTTGTAACCGCACGTAGTTTCCAACAATAAATGTTATATATTGATACTAAAATAATATTTAATTATTTAAAGTTAAAATGTATTGTCTTAAAATATTATAATGGAACATATCATTAATTTGCCGCCACCAGACCGCACTCCTATAATACAGGCACAGGCAAAAAAACTACCTTTCTATCTCCTCATCCGTTGTTTTCTAGGACTCGAGTAACCCTCACTAGCACCCATTTTCTAGGTGATTCATTGCTCGGTGTCAGATTTGCTGTTTATTATATGATTCCCAATTGTCTGAAGCATTGATTCCCCCCCCCCCCCCAAGATTTTTCCTGGGTGTGCCACTGAACGTGAATAAGTAACAAGCTCATTTCCAACAGCGAAAAACACATTTAAAACTCCACGAAAAACTAACTAATTAGAAAACATAATAAACTTACTTCAGACTAAGTATAACAAACAATAAATTCCAACCACTAATCATAATTCAAACCGAAAAAGACGTATACAGTAAGACAATATCTACCCAGCCGATGCAAAGTCAATCAGCAAAGAAAAATGAAACATATTATCCTCCCATCCTTATAAAGGGGACAACGAAGAACCACGTAGAATTTATTAACGAATTAAATAATAATATTAAAGAGGGATTTTTCATTAAATATGCTCCAAAGTCTATGCTACTATATATTAAGACACTCCTGCATACAGCCATTCCAAATGAAATTAGTTGAAACTAATAAAATAGTGTAACTTCATTCTTATACCTTTAAAGTTACGTATCTGTCCTTCTCGAGTATTACATCAAACCCCAACATGTAAGAAACCAACATGCGAGCTAAATGAAGACAACGACATAGATGTCAAAATATATGAAATTAAAACCTAGCACACCGACATATTAATTTTAGGTCACCAAAAATAATGTGCATTATCTAGCTCATACGAAAATTTGCTGGGAATGCAGAATTAATGATAAAATACCAGACACAATGCTGGCAAACTGTTACCGTGATCCAAGATATTCTATGTCCGGCGAACCACACTGGACCAAAATACAGTACAAATACTATTTCACAACCCCAAAATGTGCTAACTATGAAGAGGAACATACAGCTAGCAACCAAATAGCCTTAAAGGCCGGTTTACATTAAGCTAGTAGGCAAGCAAGTCAAGTAAGAAAGTTAAATTTCATTCAATTTAGCAAGTGATGTTCCAATTTATGCAAGTAAAAATTTGGGCAAGTTTAGTATTTGTATTTAGTTGAAAGTGGCAAATATGGAACTTAAACGTGCGAAACTAAAAAAACTTACTAAAGCAGTGTCAAAATTACTTATAATTCAACTTTTGGAAATTCTACAAGAAGAAACTGGTCAAGAAAAGAGACTGTGGGTTAGAAAGTGAATAACATGAACAAATTCGAGAGGTGGCTCAGTGCTGTTATTGAAAGAACTTTACTTTGAAGATCCAACAGAATATAGATCATGTTTGAGAATGTTACCAGAAAGCTTTGAGAAATTGCTTAATTTAGTAAGTCCTGAAATTCAAAAATTGGATACTTACTTTTATGCGGGATGCTATACCAGTTCGAATCAAACTAGAGATAACATTAACGCACCTAGCTACTGGAAATAACTAAAGAAGTTTGCAACATTTTGTCCGAGTTTCAAAGACTACAACATGAAAATTGATTCCAGAAGTATGTGATGGCGTTTGTAGAATATTAAAAGATTGCATTAAAGTAAATAATATTTAGTAATATAAATATTAGTTAGTAATATTTAACATAAATCTTTTTCTACATTACTGAATCATAGGTAACAAAAGTTTTATTTTGAATATTGGTTTATTGTAATATATTGTCAGTATTACGTGTAATTGAAGACAATGCTTGAGCGAGACATCTAAACGTCGCCGTTGTGGTATTTGTGACTCTAGATTGTAATTGTAATTAATTTCTTCAGGAGTTGAACTACTAAATTGGTTGCTGCAGCTAATTTGAGGGAGTTATGTGGCTGCCAGATATTTGATGACCTAGTCGATTCATTGAAAGTAGCCACTGAACGTCCTGATTTTTTTGCAAGCTCATTAATCTGTATTTTTTGTTGTATATTATCCTGAGCAATATGCGTTGCTCTTCTGAGAGTTTCTTCAGCTGTATGGCAAAATACTTTCCAAACATGTCACAAGCATCTTCTACCTCCACTCGATTAATAGACTCGTTCAAATTCTTTAACTATTGAACAGCAGCATTTACTTATGAGTTTTCTATTAGTTGTTGGTGTGCAAATGGGTAGCTTCATCAACTGAGTATATTTTCGTCGTTAGCGTCGAACGCTACGCATATTAGAAATAGATTGCAAGTCTTGGGAGTTTTTATCGGTTGCAAATATTTCGTCAGTTTCAGAATTACTGGCAGGGGTCGTAGGTTCGTAAAAGAAAAAAATTGTATTTTCTCTATAAAATTAAAAAATAATACATTTAGATATTTAATTTCTGATCATATTCCTTTATTGAAGAGGAAAGACAAATTGCACTTAATTTACTTTTTTTTAATTGTTAATTATTGTAGTGTCACTTAGCTTGGACATTCTGTGTAATACCTTCAATTTTTTTAAATTTTAGGTAGAAAGAAGTTTTTCTCAGAAGTGGAATTTTCACAGGTGTTACGGAGCTTTTGGTGGGAAACACGTCTCAATTCGTGCACCTTCTAACAGCAGAAGTGTTTTCTGTAATTACAAAAAATCCAACAGAATAGTTTTCATGGCGTTGGTTGATTACTACTGTTTTCGTATATTGATACGAAATACATATATTTCGTGACTGATATTGAGAGCCAATGGATCGGCATCTGAAGGGGCAATTTTTCAAAATAGTTCTTTATCCAAAGCTTTAGAAGACAATTTACTGCCGGAAAGTGGTGTAATAAGTGGTGCAATTTTAATCTAGGGCAAAATTACCCTCTTTCTACCATAAATAACACTACCAAATTTCAACAAAATCTGCTAAAAGGTTTCACGCAAAAACTATTTTTTAAAAAAGTTTCACACCCTCTATCTTGAAAACGAAGCATTTCCGGACCTATGTTTATATAAACTTTTCGTCTTAGAATCACCCAAAGAATTACCCCTTGAAGTTTGGCCACATACTTAAATAACACCCTATATATCTAATTGATATAATCTAATTTTAACAAATCACGTAAGAAAGCAAAATGCTGATTCGTGTTTAAATAATAATTGCTGGGTTATAATCCACCCAGCAAGAGGCATAAAAATATGTTTAGCAAACCAGTCTAAGAAAATAATTTATTTTCTCATTGTAGCCACCCCTAGTACGTACCTTCTGCAGTATAACTCAACAATTACCTATAGCACTTTTTCAGTTTACTACATAGTGAGAGCAGAGAGCAGTAGACACTTGCTAGTAAAATAAGTAAGTACCTTTTGCAAAGTAAATTGAAGCTTTTGGGTACGTCTTTCATTTCACAACGTATTTTTTAGGTGCTATGACTGTTATGTATGTGTTCTCATTCATAAAATATTTTCTGATCAACTCAACGTGTCTGATTTATTATTCAATATGAGGATTTTATTAATATTTCTAGCAGGAAGCATATAATTAAATATTTAAAGAATAATGTGTATATATATCCAGATAAGCACTACCTGCATTATAACAGAAAAACGATGACAGACTTGCTTGGTACACGGCTTGCTGACAAAATAGATACTTTATTGCATTGATTGTTATAACAATTTTATATTTAAGATTTAGATATGTTATCGGTACTTGTCTTCATATTAATACAATGTTTCATCATATTTGCTACTCTGCTAGCCAGGTTTATTATTACAAAACCTTATTAACTCCGCTACTCAGTAAAAAAAAAGAATAAGGCTCTTTTGACGCAGATGTTTATTTTTATATTTTACTTTTTTCTGAATTTAGGCAAAATAGGTAGCCAAGTCAAAGAAGTCAAAAGCAAGTGACTAATTACCTGTAATTTAAAGAATAGATGACAAAGAGTCCAAGGATTGATTGGGAAATAAGACGTATGGGCATGTTTATTTTCTTGTTTTGCGATACAAGTATGTGTGTTGCTAGATACTGTTGTTGATCTCTTCATTTTCGTTTAAATTTCTTTTTTCACAATTAATGACATTTAGTTTTTTTATATATTTAACTTTTAAATAAATGTGCACTGTATATGAATGGCACAATTTTCCAATTATACAATTTTGACAACAACTAACTTTGTGTGAGAGAGGGGGCAACATATTAATATAAGGTGTAAGGCATAGGATATAGAATTAATATAGGACCTACAAATGCATTCGCGTGTATTTACATATAAACAAGCATTATTTCAAATAAATGATAATTACAATAATGACACGACTCAACATCAGCGTCAATATTTTGTGTCGGACCGTCCATATTCATTCACACATTTCTGCCTACTTGTTTACATCTTTCATAATCTGTTGTAAATTTGTCTTGTTGCATCTCGTAGTAATTGATTTCGTTATAAGCTATTATAACGGAATTCCATTTTTTGGGAATCAATAATGTAGAATTAAACATGGACTTATATGAAAATAAATTATTTGTGATTAATGTTCGACTGTGGACTTGTGGATCGAATGTGGACTTATTCGATTATTTTAAGCACTTAATCATAAACTTGACAACCAATTCATCATAGGTAATATTGCATTATTTTAAACTTAAACAGTAGGTAGTTTTCAGTGAATATATTTTGAATGGTATCGGGATATATTCAAATAGTCATTTATAGTACTATAATGTCCTCAAATATATTTTTAATGTGTTTTTACTTACCATCGCTTTATACTCTTTGTTTTTGCGCCACCGGATGTTGGGCCAGACAAATCTAAAATTATAAATACAAAATAAGAAGCCAGTTTCCTGTGCGACGTTTTTCAGTTGTTACAACTTACCAAAAATTAATTACCTACTTCATACTAAATGTGTCCACTCAAGAGCATACATTATTTTAATTAATGAAATATCAATATTAGGTAAACAAAAACGTAAGCAAACTAAAACAATAAACTTCTCTGCTTAACTCTTCAAACTACACGTACATTGTATTCCCAAATAATAAAAAAGATGAAAAACAAAATAAAACCAACGCGTACAAGAAAATTAAAATAGGAAATTGATATTAGTTAGCTATTAGGTAGGTAACCTTGAAAAAGTCAAAACAATGAACTTTAGTAAAAATATTTCTATTTCTTCAATAAAAAACAAAAAAGAAGACTTTTAGCCAGATAATAAAGACCCTTTATTATTATTATTATTATTATTATTATTATTATTATTATTATTATACATGGACAAATATCATACGTTTCGTCAGAGTTTTCGGACTTTTCCAAAGTTACCTAATAGTATCAATATCCTACTTTAATTTTATTGCATGGGTTGGTTTTATTTTGTGTTTCATCTTTTTTATTGTTTAAGAATGCAATGTACGTGTAGATTGAAGAGTTAAGCAGAAAATTCAGAGGAGACTAGAGAAATTCTCTGCTTAACTCTTCAAACTACACGTACATTGTATACTCAAATAATTAAAAAAATGAAAAACGAAATAAAACCAACGCATACAATAAAATTAAAATAAGAAATTGATATTAGTTATTGAAAAACCTTGAAAACCTTGAAAAAGTCCGAAGACTCGGACGAAACGTAGGATTGTACCTGGCTGAAAGACCTCTTTTTTTATTTTTTATTGAAGAAATAAATGCATTTAAATAGTTCTATCAACTTATTCTGTACAAGATGACAAGAGTGCATATACATGGTGGAGACATTAACGGGAATAAATTCGCTACATGGGAGCTGAATAATTTTTCGAGGGACGTCAACGTTTGAATGTATTTACCTATCTTTCCCAAGCAATATGCAAAATATACCTCTTCAGGGAGAGCGGAAACCAACCCCCAACTTTGTTTTTTCAAATGCAACACTATGGCGAGTGACCCCTCATTGGAAATGTGACAGAAAACGAATCCAGCGTACCTACTGATAACATTTAATATTTTTCAAGAGGTTGGGGGTTGCATAACATTAAAATGTAATTGTTACGTTTAATTACTTTTCAACGTAACAGTAGCTCTAAATGTGCACCATTCACTTGTTGGCAACATCCTAATCTGTAATAGGTGTCTTCCCTTACATTAGGTAACATTTCTGGTGTTATTGCCCTAGTTTCATCTCTTATTCTTTCCTTCGGTTCATAAATTTTGTTTGTTTTCTTAATGTAAATCTTATTTTTGTGTTACTTACTGCGCTGTTATTATTCGCCAATATCTAGACAGAATTTTCCCTGGTAAAGGAATTGAAATACGAGGTACCATTGAGTAGCAAGCAAGGTCTCCAGATCTTACACCGTTGGATTTCATTTTGTGAGGACATCTCAAAAGTAAGGTTTACATTCAAAGACCAAACAATATTGATGAACTGAAGACAAGAATAAGAGATGAAACCAGGGCATAATACCGGAAATGTTACGTAATGTAAGTGATGAAACCTATCACAGATTAGAATGTTGCCAACAAGTCAATGGCGCACATTTTCAACTGTTACGTTGAAAAGTAATTAAACTTAACAATTACATTTTAATGTTATGCAACCCTCTGCGCCTTAAAAAATATTAAATGTGATCATTACGTTGGATTCGTCTTTCTGTCACCTTTCCAATGAGGTGTCACACGCCATAGTTATAATATTTAATCTGTGCCATAGTGTTGCATTTGAAAAAACAAAGTTGAGGGTGGTTTCCGCTCTCCCTGAAGAGTTATATTTCGCATATTGTTTGGAAAAGATAGGTAAACACATTCAAACGTTGACGTGTCTCGGGACAAACAATGATTCAGCTCCCCAGCAGCGAATATATTCCAGATAAAGTCTCCACCCTGTACAACAAAAACTTGGTAAAACACGTATTCTATTATATTAAAATCAGTATTTAATGATCATTCCACGTATTATAAAAAACCCGGAAACGACTTTACAAGTCAGACAAGATATACCTAAATATAAGATTCCTTCAGAAATAAAGTGTCCAATTCCTTCAGAAATAAAGTATCTTTTTTCCTAATCCTAAATCAGCGGGATCATGCTGAGTGAACATTTCGCAAAGAATCCAAATACCTCAGGAAACTTACAGTTTTGAGAAATAAAACCAAAATAAGGAAACTTTAAACGTATTGTTCTTTAGGTCTTTCCATTTTTTGTGGAACTTATGTACAGTAAAAATTATGATAATAAAGATATCTGTAACTTGTGCATTTTGAATTATTAATACATGCATCGTTTAGGTCTCCCTTACAATCAGTACCGGCCCTGAACGAAGAGCAAAGTTGGGGTCCACAACCCTTGCTCCGATGGAGCCTCCGTCGAGGTTCTCACGCCGCAGCAGGTGCGTGTCACAGCGGCGGCCCCACACCGATAAAAAATACAACCTCTGGTGCTGTTCCTATTCGCCGGCTACATATGTATGCCATCCACAAGTCTTCACACATGACTCGAGGACATGGGCGCTCTTAGGGGCTGGAAGTAGGTATAACTACACCCTCCTAGACTTTGTAGCAAGCCTCACAACGATAGTATTAATTTAAGAAGATATAAAACAACTTCAAACGCGCTATAAACTATTTGTAGGGCTTATAAATTCTATTACTTAACAGCTGGTAGGTACTACTATTAATAGTTCATTAACTAATCAGATAATGTGAATGTGACTATAGCTGTAATCTCTTAGACACATTCAACAAGGTAGACACATTCATACCATGTTGTTAGTTAATTGTGCCCTAATCGGAACACAAAATAGCCCTTAACCCTTAGTATGAGCGGAATAAGATACTTATACATAAATTCATATTAATCAGTCAGTATTATTCTCAATACCTACGTAGAAATGGTTGCGTTACGTTGTTATAGTATTTATCATAGTTTGGTATATAGAAATATTTAAGGAACAAAATTATTTCGCAAATTTCTTTTGCATTTTCTGGATCTAAAATATTCAAACGTTTAGTGACGAAGTTAAAAACTACGTTACTCAACGATTAGACTAAATTACCAATATTTTCTAACAAAGTGTAATGTATTTTGTTTTGGATACAAGTTTGTTATGCTATAAAGAATAAATTACCCCGAATGTCTTGTGTGAGGGAGGAGGAGCACATAATTTTACTGTAAGCTGTATTAGCGCCTGTAGACGACATATTTGAGAACTTACTCGTTCTTATAACGTTCTATTTAAGAATGTTTTTTACATTTTTCCTATTAACTCTTTGTACATACTAAATCAGTATTTACATTTTACTAATTATGGTTTGAACAGGAAATTTTTGGCTGGCTCAAATTCAAATTCAATAAATGAGTTATGGTATAGTTTGGAACTATTTTATTGTTTAATGAAATAATTTTTAGTTGGCACTTTTGTAATATAATTATGATTAGACAAAAAAGTTGATGCTATCAAAATTACTTTAAAAAACCCGATGACATATATTTCCATTGGAATATATTTTCATTTACTAAAACAATAGCCTAAAGTAATCATTATATCATTGATTTAAAGAATAAAAATACTGTAAGAAGTCTTACTAGTACCGTATATTACTAGTAACCTCATTAAATATAAAATTAAGCAGTTTCTTTTAAATGAAGAGATCTATAACATTGTCTTCTATTGTCTTCAATTGTGTTCTATCAATTTTTACATTGTGATTTTCGGTTTTGTTCTAATTGATATTACTTGTTTGTTTCGTTTTATATTATACTATGTATTACTATTAATTTATAACATACTTTTTTAGCGTGACGATTGATATGTGCTATTTTATATTGTATTGTATTTTATATCTACTTTTACACTATTCACTGTATATTTATACAGTGGCTACAACACACTTGGTTACACTACATGGTTGAGTATTGTAAGTAACATTCGCTGTTAGAAAAGAACAGATCATACGATTCATGTGTTGATGTTATCTACTGAAATTAGTGATATTAGGTTTTTAATATTAATTCATACAAATATGCATGATCACGTGTGTGCAAATATCTAACGGCCCAACTATATATTTTTTAGTAATGACTGCGTGTTTGTTTTTTGACTAGTTTAAATAATTTGTAGATTAACACCAATAAATAAATGAAATTAAATGAAATTAGTCTACTGCAAACTAAAGTAGTCTATTGTAAATATTAAGTAAAGTCTTATTCTCAATATGCGTAAGCTCAGACAAGAATTCCGGGAAGCATTTACACTGGGACAGTTCAAGTGAATATATTATCAACCTTTTATTAGATGATAAGTAAGAAGAAATAGCAAAATGAGGCTGCGATAGAAAAATACATTTTTGGGTGCACCAAACGTAAAAAATAACTTACAACATAAATATTACATATATAAAACTGATGGAAGACCAAACAAATTTTTTTCAGTATTATCGAATGTCAATCTAAGGATTTCAACATTTCCTGGGGCAAATGGAAGGCTTCCGAATTTTTGAAAGGCCATGATTTCTGGTTATTGCCTGCTGATGTACTATGGTTTTCCAGTATTATTCTGTAAAGGTTTTTACAAAACAATATCTTCATAAGCTCGACAAAACTCGTTCCGCGTGTAAGGGCAACGCATTCTAGAACTATCAAGATAGTGTTAGCAAGTATTCATCTTTGCCGAATTGATGAGTCTATAGTGTGAATACATAACCACATTAAAATAATAAAAGAAATTTTACCAAACCCATACTGTGCCGGTCAATTGCCAGTTACTTACAGTTAAAATATAATATTGTCGCCATAAGGATAACAAGTAGTATTTAAAGGGTAATTTTAAATATCAATACCGGTCTATCAACAGGTCATTTTGAGGCTGTTGCAGAAAAACTATTTTTATAATCATTGCTATATGTTATAGCTATTAATTCGTTTAGTAGATTTTTGCTTAACTCCATTATAATCAGTTTTTCATCAGTTTGTACCCCATTCAGATTTCTGTCTATCGGCGCTCATGTTTGAGAACATTAGAGATGAAGATAATCAGTGATAATCTACAGTTGCAGTTGAAACATTAATGTTACACGGGAAGATAATAATTGGTGTTTTTACGTAATTTTTTCCTGTCATTCTTGGATCCTATGTATATTAATAAGATGCATTTGTAACAAACCCATTTAGTAAAAAAGTGTATTAAAGATATTAAACTAGGAAGTACTGAGGCGGATATTTAATTCACTAGTAGTATCATTATTAGGCAGCTGTGAATCGTATTTTAATGTGTATATTGTGTTTTATATAAACCGTTCAGCTGCACCACATAAGATACAGACATTGTCTACTTTGATATAATATGATTTATCCCTGATATAAGCCATTACTATCCTTAGTAGTTGAGTCAATCGTAATTAAAATTAAATGCAAAAGGTACGTAACCAAAAATAATTATTTTTAATGTACTGTAGATGCTTGTTGAATATTTAATTATGTAAAAAATGTAGATAACACTCTTAAAAAGAAAAATAATAATAATAATAAGTTTATTGAAATCCAACAGACAACAAGTGTCCATAAAATAGGATACATAGTAATGAATGATAACACAGAAATATCATAACCATAAATAGATTACATAAAAAATCAAACATAACATACAATACAATATACAAACAACACATATAACATACATACAATATATAACAATCAAAATATAGAATTAGTTAATATGGCATCTTTAATAGAAAAATGTGCAAGGCTATTACAAAATATGTCAGCAAAAGGCTGTATTTCATTATAATTCCTGCACATGGAAATAAGTGGCGAATTCATGTAGTGATTAGTATTAGGGGTGTGAAACTTAAAAGTAGGAATATGCCTTGACCCTATTCTAGGGATGTGAAACTGCAATTTTTCTAAAAATTCAGGATTATCTGCTTGCCCATGAATGGTTTTGTATAAATAGTTAATACTCGATATTTTACGTCGAATAAACAAAGGGTCAATTTCAAATTCTCGCAGTAATTCACAATAATTGTAATTTCTCTCAGGATATCTATTATATTATACTTTGTAAAATATAATAAATACAATAGAATTTTCTTTGTATATTTTCTAACATTTTTATATGCACATCATAGTAAGGACTCCAGGCAACACAACAGTATTCCAACCGACTCCTGACAAAAGGAAAATACTCTATTTTTAGACATTCAATACTAGTAAATCCCTTTGTATTCCTAATTATAAAACCAAGCATTTTTAGGCAGTGACTGTTAATGAATTAGACTTGATCCTGACAGTACAGGATCAAGTATCACACCGAGATCTTTTTTTTTTCATAACACCTATTCAGTAAATCATCCCCTATCCTATAGTCATACAAAATCATGGTGTCTTTCCTAGAAAAGGTCATTGACTCACATTTTGATTTATTTAAACTCAACCTGTTTACCTGACACCACTCACACAACAAATCAATATCAGCTTGCAATGACTCGCAATCACTTTCTGATTTTATGACTCTAACAATTTTCAAGTCATCAGCATACAAATAAATATCTGATTTAATACATTTGCTGATATCATTTACAAACATTAAAAATAAAAGTGGTCCAAAATTGGAGCCTTGAGGAACACCACTAGTTGCACAATAGGTATCTGATTTAAAGGTCTTGTATTCAACATAATTTTGTCTATTCGATAACAAGGAAAGAATAAGTTTTACCATATTTGTGTTTAATCCGAATTGACTAACCTTTCTAATTATTAACTTATGGTGTACTTGATCAAACGCCTTGATAAAATCTGTAAATATAACATCTACCTGCGTCCGATCATCCAGAGCTTGGGAAACAAATTTAGTAAAATTACAAATATTTGTCAACGTCGATCGACCTTTAACAAAACCATGCTGCTTAATACTTATCTGACGACATACATGATTATACACAAAAAATGACAGAATGCTTTCAAAGAGTTTGGCAATATTAGGGAGCAGAGCAATTGGTATATAGTTAATAACATTAGATCTAACACCAGACTTAAATACCGGACAAATTTTTGTCATCTTCCATCGGGTCGGAAAATGACCTTTATCTAAAAGTAAATTAAATATCTTACATAATGGTTCTTCAAAACAACTAATACAATCCTTCACTAGAAATGCAGGTATAAGATCTGCACCGGTTGTGAAGTTAGCTTTCATTTTATTAACGGCATTACGGATATCATTAACTCCAATAGTAAAACAATGGAACACATTTTCACAAGATATAGAATTGTCAGCACCTTTATCACACATCACATTATCATCTGTTAAGAATACACTTTTGTGAAGTGTGAAGCAAATCCACCAACTATACCTTGAGGCGACGAAAGGTTGTGGTCCTCAAACGACATGGTATTAGGTATTCTTGACGACTTCCTTTTAGCATTTACAAAATTCCAATTTGTAATAGCGATTCTTTAAATTAATTTTTTGTTGTATCTCTTTAGTAAACCATGTGGGAAAAGTAGAGTTTCTACAAATTTCTAAAAATGTATTAAAGACAATAAGTTGAGGTTATACGAAGATATTGCACTACAACTACCTTGCACGCAAGGTAGTTGTTTTCGACATATCTTAAGAATAATAAAGTTGTTCCTTTGTTTGTCTAGGTTATAGGTAACGAAGAAAATTAAAAACTTTATTGAACCACAATATCTGATAATTTCATTAATAATTTATCTCTTAATTAACTTTTTGGCTTAATTCCTATATAAAGAAAGATACAAACAGTTAAATAAGTCAGTAAATAATATTAAAAATATATTATAAAAAATATTTCACTGTAAATTGTGAGTATTAAGTCAGTATTTCAATGACATTCAACAGCATTATTAAATTATTTTCTAATGTCGGACCAAGGCATTATGATACTTGAAAGGTTTAAGAGTCCCCTAATAGGGCATTTAGTCAGATGATTTGCTTGGAACTCTATTTTTATGATGTTTGTAAATGAAATGAAGGATGGTTTATTATAATGGATGATTATAATTTTCACTTCCTTATGTACGTCGATGATTTAAAGATATATCGTTTGATTGATTAAATTCAGGAATGCCAAGTTCTTCAACAAACACACTGGAACTCAGTGGCGGCTGGTGAAATTTGGGAATGGGGGATACAGGGGAAAAAATGCGCCGCAGGCGAAAATTTTGCATTTTTCAAGGTCAAACACCTTAAAATTAGAAATTCGTAGAGCAAAAATATTTGCTTGAAGAAATAGGTTTCGTTAGGCAAATATCCCCTTTTTTAATGCGATTTGATTGATATGGAAAAATTATTTAAAATAATATTTAAATCGGTTCAAAAAAAGTATACATGTCAGAAAAATGGCAGGCGAAACTTCTGTTTTCTGCTAGACCAGAAAAAACCCAGATATATAAAAAAAATAAATAATAAAACCCATTTAAGTACTTAACCCAAACCCATAACAAATCGGTGTGCTTACCTTACAATCTGCAACCACCCGCTCGTCCATCGAAAACTAAACTTAGTAACTTTTAAAATGAAACTCCTTTCTTCTTGACTTATCATTTGCAAAATGTTCAATAACTTGTTCGTTAAAATCAGTCATAGCGTTTACTAAATTTTTCTCGATAGAAAGCATTGCTAGATCACATAAACATAACCTTTCTTGTGACATCGTGTTTCTTAAAAATGTCTTTATTCGCTTAAGTGTTGAGAAGCAGCGGTCACTTTCGACTGTAGTCATAGGAATTGTGCACAATATAGTTAATAGTTCAACCGATTCCGAAAACGTCGTAAGTAAATTATTTTTATTTAACATTTGTAATAAAGCAACCGCACCACTATGTTGTATGAAATCATCTCTAGAATACATTATATACAGCTCATTTTTTAATTTTGTAATGTTGATCTTTGGAAATAAGGCACATACTGTTTTAATATGTTCCAGAGGAAAAACTATTCTATAGTTGTTAAATTTCTCCTTTTCAAACAAATTGGCTATAGTTAAAAAATCAGTAAATTGAAATCTCTCACGTACGTTCATTAATATGATGGGGTATTCCCATCTTCCATCTCTAGTACTCTCTCTCTGTACCGTCTGGTCGACGGGGCAGCGCCCATTCAATGACGTAACAGAACACATTAGAAAAGACGCACTGAAAAAATAGAAGCTGTGTATCCTTTTCTTGCGCATGCAAATAGAACAGAAAAAAGAACAGGCACACAGCGGCCGTGCCCAGCCCAGTCCACAGACGATGAAGCGGTCTAGACGCTAGACGGATATGTATGCACCAAATGATTCAATATTCATGATGGAAAATTAATAAAAAAATCCACCAAATTATAATAATTATAAAAGTTTATAAAATATCACAACATTCACAAGTCTTATGTGCTTACGCATAGGGCACGTGCCCTTGTGCCCATTATGACTAGCCGCCACTGCTGGAACTTGTTAATTAATGGTGTTATAAACAATCGACTTTCCCTTAATTCAATCAAATGCAATGTTTTATCTTATGGGCGGAAGACTAGCATGCATGTATTTGTATATAACATCGAAAATATTGGCGTAGACGGCTGTTGGCTGACTTAATTGATTATTGACTACGTACTTTGATCCTAAACTATCATTCAATCAATATATTGAAAAAAATTGCGTCTCTACATTTAAAAATCTTGATTTTGTAATAAGCTGCAAGGAATTCAAGAATTTGAAAACTTTTGCATCAAGAATTTGTTCGATCTCACCTAAAGTACGCAATAGATATCTAGAATCGTATCTAAAATACTAATATTCAACAATTGGAGAGCATTAAGCAAGATATTTAAAATCTGGTATGTAGCCACATGTTGCTATAAACTACACAAAACAATTAAGGATCACAAATTAAGACTATAATAGATTATTCTAAAGTGGTACATCGCAAAGAATTGGTATGCATGTACAAAAACACTCTATTGATTGAAAAATTAATAATTGCAGGAAAAAATTTAAAGTCCACTTAAATTAGTAGCATAAAAGTGATAATGAAAAAGATTACAAATCAATAATCAAATACAAATTTTAATAAATCGTAACCAATGGTATACTCCAGCCACATGTGGCGCCTCTAATAGAGATAAGGTTTTCCAGTCTACAAGGCATGCTACGAATAAGACTAGCAATATCGTCATGAAGAATATGCTGCTATTCCACGATAAGAGCCTCTTCAAGTTATTGTAAGAGTGTTTGGTGCATATAATCGATTTCTGATAGCTCTTCCAAATTGGTCCTATAAGTGTTCAGTTCTAGATTAATGTCGGGACTCATCGTTGGCCCTCTCATAGTGGTATATTTTGCTATTGTAGATACTCACTCACTATTTACGCTGCATGGGATCTTACATAAACACAAAATTACTCCCAACTGCATGTGCTTTGAGTCGGACATACACGTCTAAAACTTCGTCAATGTAACGACGAGCAGTTAAAGACCCGTTTATTATAACAAGTTCTGTACGGTCGTTTAAGAAAATCACGGCCCATACCAGTACTGAACCTCAATAAGCAACAGTTTGAAAAACTATATTTAGTAGATAGCGCTCACTTGGCCTTCTCAAAACCCGAATTTGTCCATCATTAAGCCATAATTTAAATCTCGGCTCATCTGCAAACATAATATGGGTCCAGTTCTGTAATTGCCAATGTTGATGTTCTGGAGCAAACAATATCTCGCCTGTTTGCGATTTCTGGTCAATCAGGGAGGTATAAGTAGTTGTCTAAACTTCAAATTCTCTTCTCTCTTCTCTTCTCAGTGAGTCTATTACTCACTGTTTGAACCGAAACATAAACTCTTCTAGCTCTAGAAAGATCATTTTTTAAAAAACGATTTCGAAATGGCTGCAGTCAAAGAAATCTGTCATCGACAGCTGTTGTGGACCTGTGGCGATCTTTACCAGGTCTTCTTATGGAAAATCCTTGATACCTTCTAAAAACCACATACTGAGACAAATTTAGCACTTGGCTTACATATCGCTGAGAAACTCTTTTGGAAGAGAACGTCCTTCTTGCAAAAGAGTGACTGCTCGTGTCACAACGTTAGATTTGAGGTGATATTGAGGAATAACAGCGTAAAAAAACGTACGTAAGCAAGTTTAATAAAATTTTTTGTTAAAAATGTTTACTAAATATCACTGATTTTTCTTTACTTTTATATTTACTAGTGACAATAATGTCTACACACAATAAATACAGCAAAGCACAACAAATAAACAATGCGAAAATTAGCTCAGTAGATTAACTTTCACCGAAAAGATATGATGTTGATAAAAGTGATCCTTTAATAGTTTTGCTTAGTTATATCCCCCTAGAGGTTTTATCCAAATCCTTTTATTGCAATGATTCAATTTGAAAAGTCTCAATTATCGTAGAGTATCATAATTAAAAGATGTATTTTCGATAATATTAACTGATATCAAGTTTATCTGATACCAAGAAAGATATTTTTATCTTTCTTATATTTTATGTATCATCTAACTAATTGTGTTCTATAGTTTGTTTTTATTAGTATCTACACACAGGTTTTTAATTTATTATTTATATCAAGTTTGACAATCTAGTCAGACCTAAGTCTATATTGTATGTTTATACAGGATGTCCCGAAATTAGTGTGCAATATTTTTCCAGTGTGTTCTATGGTAAAAAATGGAACTTTTTGGAACGTAGACTTCAGATTGCAGGTGCGAAGTGTCACTTTGACGCCTAAGTATCGGTTTCTCTATTTATTGGCCCTGGGCCCTAGTTCCTGTTTATATTGTAGAGACACCACTATTCAGGTAGCTACAGTGAAAATACGGTTAGCCAGGCAGTCTTTAGGGAAAATTAGGCTTTACACACACACACACAGTTATGAAAAGACAGCAATAATAATATGACTGACGTAGCTTTTCACATAACACCAAAACACTATACTGCACTCGATGCGCGTTTCGCCAACCAGATATTTGAGCCAGTATAGTGTTTTAGTGTAATGTGGAAAACTACTTCAGTGACATCTTCACACCAAAGGTTCCAACCCCCTTCAAGAGCAATATTAATTTGATACTTTTATTCACATGTACATAACTAAAAGTGAATATCGTTAACGACTAAAAAACATGCAGTGCGTTGGTAAACGGGAGTGAGCACAAACGGAGGTTAGTTTACAAACGGGGTGGCAACAAGCTAAGTGGATGGAGCTATTGCGGGTAACAAGCAACCAGGTGAGCTACGGAATGGTCAGCGTGCGCAGGTACCAGGTGAGGAAGCAATTATTAAGCAAATACTAAGCAAAACTACTGTCAAAACACACTTACACTTGGCTATTGGGTACAAGTTACAAACTGTTATAATAAAGGCTCAGACTGAAACAAAGTTATGATTAATATAACAAAAAACGCTCAACTACCCACGCTGAACGACAACAGCTTGAGTAGCGAGTTGAACCCAACTCCACCACGCCAGACTACAACAGCGTGGTGTTGCTCTCGGAGTACAATACTGAAATATAAAATATGATTAATACAATACCCAAGCCGAGATTTCCTATTCGATGAACAGCTTACTTCCGCACAGGTCCTGGACCTGTCGGTCGGTCGATACTAGTGATAGTGAACTTTTTTACTAGCTATCAGTATCAGTGTTTGACTTTTTGCTACTTACTACTCCTTCGTACTCGTAGCAGCTGTAGGATAGGCAGAGCTGGTCGTGGTGCTGGACGGCGATCGACTTCCAATCTTTTTCGGCTACTGTTGGCTTGAGGTCCAGTGGAACCTTGGACATGTGCAATGGCAAAAATCGGATTTAGAATACTAACAGATTAGCAGACAGTAGCTGGTGAAATTATTCTATCTTTAGGGACTGTCGTAGCAGAGGTAGATTCAGGTAGAACTGATCGTGGTGCTAGACGGCGATCGGTTGACGACTTGAGTTAGTCACTGTGGGCTTGAGGTCCAACGAAACCTCAGATATGCGCAATTTATTAATATATTTATTCGGTAGCGGAATCATAATATGAACATTTTATTTTATTACAGGCGGCGGATCTATTTACTATATGGAAAATAAATGTGCTTCATTGCGTTCTACCGAAGTTCAACAAGAGTATCTTTTTTTATAAAAAGTTTTAAAGTTTTAGAATTTCAAATGAAATCCTGAAAAAATATATAGACAAAAAAGTTGGGAGAATTTTTACCCCACCTTCTCAAATTTTGATCTACTCCTGAATATATTTCTGAAATTGTAAGGATGTTACCTTATTGAAAATAGAAAGGTGAGTAAACACCAAAAATTTCAATGTTCTATCTTCACAAGTTTCGGAGCTATTCGATAAAAACTCTCTTAAGAGGACTCTTTAAAGGGCTGTAGATCCCTTAGAAAGCATTTTTCGACCAATATTTATTTAAAACTTTTTCCTTAGTTTTGAACGTAGAATCTGGAAGTGAAGTTTGGCAGGCTAATTTTGGGACACCCTGTATATATTTAAAATTACATTATATGCATAACATTATGAACATGTCATGCAGATTGAAGCATCTTACTTTGTTTATGCGCTGGTAACTTACCAGCGTATAAACAGAGTGAGATGAAAAGAGGAACAGATACTACTTACCATTGGAAGTAGTACCTGTTCCTCTTTGTTGTCGGATTCGGTTGTCAATAGTTCTGCACGAATAGTTCACCAATAAAACCACCGATTACGGCTCCTGGTGAATTTGAAAACCCCCAAGCATTCGCATGGGTGGACGCCCACACCACAGGGACTCCTCTTCGGTGTCGGCACCCACGCTGTTCACACTCCACTATACAATTTATCAGTGGACCGAGACCAACAATATTTCAGCAATGTTTGTGTCATTTTTTATTCTATCAGGGTTATTGTTTCCTATCTAAGTTTGACTACCATGTTTCCCTTATCTGAGCTCATAGGTATAAAATTGGCATCTAATTAAATAAACTCAACTTAAATAAAATAAACTCTGCAATTGAGCAATTGGCTGTATTAAAGAATTTTTTTATAGAGGAATATGTATGTGTTGTATAAATTACTGGCCGACTGGATTTTTGTAACATAGTTCAGCCCATTATTTTTACAATGCTAATACATTTGTAATAATAGAAAAAATATTCATAAAGCCCTAATACATACCACTTTTTAGTGGGCCCATAGACCCTTTTATATTGGCAAGTAGTAAATTTTATGAGAGGTCATTTAAAAGGGGTGCCTTTTAAAACAGAAACTCTTATTCAGTCTTCTTTTGAGTTTAGAATTGAGTGTTTCTGTGTTCTGTGTAGTGAAGAAAGTTGTTTCAACCACGAAAATGTTACCTCATGTGTGCTGTGTCAGCTGTAGCGTGTCATTGGTGCAGTGGATTGGTGCAAAGGGAAGAGAGAAAGTACACCTTTTGCAGTTTCAATGGTATGGTGATAACCCATCAAATATTTTGACGATTGCTATTTTTACATGACAAAGACTTAAGGTTATCCCAAAAAAGAAAAGCGCAAGATCCATGATCCGAATTTGCCTTCTGCCATAACACCTGTTCCTCACAATGTAGACTTATCAGTACCGCCTGTGCCTTTAGATTGGCAACATATTGTTTTGGGAGATAATGGAGATAATAACGCTTCATCATGCAGCTCCGAAGAACACTGTATGGACCCCACCTTTACTCCAGGTCCCAGTTCCGGCGAGCTACATATGATTGATTAAAGTAAGTTACATAATTTAGTACGTGATTTGGGGTTGTCAAAGCAACAGTCAGAACTTCTTGGTTCCTATCTTAAGGAGTGGAACTTACTATCCAAAGAAACAAAACTTACGACTTTTAGGAAAAGGAATGCTACGTTTTCTGCATTTTACCATATGGAAAATTCGTTATGTGCGTGTACTGTATCAACTCACTATCGAGCTCGAACTCAATATCGAGCATTCTCCCTGTGAATAAGAGGTTCATAGGCTCATCCAAATATAGTTTAAGAGCTGTATTATTACATATTGGAAATTTAAAACTATCTATACCAGTTGCCCATTCACTGCCAATGAAAGAAACCTATAAAAATATGCGCGTCTTTTTAGATAAAATAAACTACAACCGGTACAAATGGCAAATATGTGAGGATTTAAAAGTTATAGCAATTTTAGTGGGACTTCAGGGAGGATATACAAAATATTGCTGTTTTCTTTGTTTATGGGACAGTCGTGCAGTGAATGAACAACCAAAATTTGACCGGGAAGAAGTGAATTTCAACCGAGCTCTCAAAATGTTAAGTATATGCCCTTTGTAGACCCAAAAAATGTTCTTTTGCCTCCTCTTCACATTAAACTTGGACTGATTAAAAACTTTGTGAGGGCTATGAATAAAGAGGGTGAAGGATTTAAATACCTAAGACAAGTCTTTCCTCATAGTTAAGTGAGGTGAGGCCAAATTAAAAGAAGGCATTTTTATTGGACCACAAATTAGAAAACTGCTGGACGATGTTAATTTTATAGAAAATATCACCATGCAAAAACAGTAAGTTGGCATCATCTGGAGATGATTAAAAACTGAGCTTTTATCATCGGTGATATTCCTACAAATTTCTGCCGAATGTCATTAAAAATTCACTTTCTCCATTCCCATTTATCATTTTTTCCTGAGAATTTGGGCGCTGTCAGCGACGAGCAGGGTGAAAGGTTCCATCAAGATATCAAGACAATGGAAATTTGGTACCAAGGAAGATGGGATCCAGCCATGATGAGTGATTTACTGTTGGTTTTTGAAGAGAGAAGATGTGACTCCCCATAAAAGGAAAAAATAGAATTAGTTTGTTTCAAATAAAAATTTTTGATGATTGCTTTTTCTTAGATGTTAACTTAATATAAATTATAAATTATAGTCGATATACAGGGTTAAAAAACTTGTAGGTAAAATCATTTTTTCAATAAATATTAAATCGAACCGTTCTACATGTGGTTTGTTTAATGTAACAAGAAAATCTTACATGCTACAACTTTTTTTTGGCTATTTTCGTATTTAGATTCTACTTCAATATTCGTAGGTTAATTCTACTTCAATATGCTATTCAGCTTTATGTTACAACAATAACATTTTTTATGTCGCCCAGTGTTTAAGTATAAATATAAGTAACAAATAATAATATAACTAATATCTACTTTTAATTGTTTATATGTAGCTCCATTTCATATATCGTACCACTAAGATATAAACACGCAAAATTGTCAAGATGATTGGCAAAACTAAGCATACCTGGCTTCTAGATCTTAAACAACTCTGTTACAAATAGAGTGATGTTTTCATTATTTCAACGCTCTGTGAAACTGTACAATGTCAGCACAAACAATCCGTAAAATCAGGAAAAAGGAAAGTGGATACTTATGCTAATTCCTACTTCCTCAGGCTACCAGTTCATTTGAGAAAACAATTGTAGTGAATTAAAAAAATGAGATAGTCTGATTGATAATTACAGGATTAAAAGTAGGTACCAATGCAATTGCAAATTATTCTTCTATAAATTGCCCTCAATTAATATTCAGTTTTATTACGTAACAAAAATGCTTATTCCCTTATAGCTATGACTATTTACGTAAACTCTAAAGTTTAGCCTTATTTTTCTAAAAGGATGTGAATCATGTATGTACAATAGATCATAATTATTCGTGATTCTCGAAGAAGCTTTTTTGCCCTAGGGTGATGACATATTTATGGCCATTCCTTTGTTATCACTTTAATATTTAATGTCAATTAATTTTATATTCAATAATTATTATTAATGCTGGAACTAGAGCAGTGCAAGTAACGGTAAACAGTTTTATTAGTTTATTGTCTTGCGGAAGAAATACAAGAAAGGACATAATAATATTTCTTGTCAGAGATGAGATGTTCAAGTACAACTGAGGGATACATGGAGGAATCTGTAGAAAGTAAAATTTCGATGGCTAATAAAATACAGCAGCAAGAAAAGACGTATTAATGAAGGTGTTGAGGAAATTAGGGAGATTTCTCCATCGAATAATTTCGATAACCGATTTCAATAATCATCGATAATCTCTTCCACGTTATGTTACTGGAAGTTCAAATAATGTTCCAGCATGCCGTGTTACATTAAATGAAACCTCCACAAGTAGCGTTCTAACCTCTATTAATATCTCTAATGTTCAAAACAGTAGAATAAAAACTATTCAGGCTTGCTAGAGGGGTTTGAAGTTTGTCCTTCAGATGAACTTACAGCACTTACAGCAATCATAGTAGAAATGCGATTTTCCTAAGTTTACCTACGTAAATGTAGATACATACTTTCTTCTACGTAACTCTGTAAAAGAACAGTATTACTTTCTCATTTTCCGTGTATTTTTCCGCGTATAAGCAAGATACTCCTCAAAGAAAACGAAAATTGGACACTCTGTACAACGACAGTTTCTTTATGTGAGAAAAAATTTATGTTCATCCATTTTCTTTGGTCATTGTGTCATGTATTGTTGAACAAGCTTTAGAGCACCCATTTCTTCTTCCTCTAGAATTGTAAAACATTTGGTCGTGGCTGTTTTAGTTTCCGGCACTTTTACAACTAAAACAGATCACCTTATCACTTATATCGTCAATAGACATGTTTACTATTTTATCCCTTTTTAAACCACAAAAGACTCCTATTATCAAAATTACTTTATGTAACAGATAAATGTCATCGGGAGCAAAACCTGACCTGCCGTAAAACTTTATCTAATATCTCTTTTGATTTCTTTTGATAATAAAACTTTTGATTTCTTTGGAGTGTACACTTTTAATTTTATCAAAAAAGAAATCAAAATGGATTATAAGTTGCAATGTCAATTTTTAAGGTGAATTTCAAAATTGTGTAATGCGAGGTATGAGTATAATTTTCGCACTAAAATAAGGAACATAATTAACAATCTCACCATAGGTATGTATTAAAATATCCAAAAGTGTGTGATTCTTGAAAGTACGCCAACAATAGTCTCATTTACGGGAACTTGATTTTTCGGATATTCGGATAGTTTGAAACTCTTTTTTATATTTATAATCAGATTTACGAGGCATCAAATTTTCTGCTGTTTTCTGGTCATTTCTCTCTATATATTCTAGTAATCCTTGAGTATCCATAATAGCAATAGTACCTAAATCTAACAACTAAATAAATAACCGTCAAACTGATTATTATCATGGACTACCAGATTGCATTACCGAAAATATCTAGTCAATCCATAACTTTTTCACTTTTTAATTTGTGTGAAATGAAATATAAAAATTTGTATGCACCACTTGCTTTACTGGATTATTACACCCATGAGGCGACATCCATCCTTCGAGCCTATGGAGGACAAGTTTCCCTCTGGGCGTAATCATCTTAGCAACGCATAAATCTTGGTGCATAAATAGCTGCTCCTGGCGATAATAAAGTGAAAAATTTGTTTTTCACCACGGTAAAAGACAAAACTTTCAGGATGTCTTTATTAGTATTTTTATGAGCAATGCGATAAAAATTTAATCTTATTTTATATAGTGCGCAGCTAAAGTCCGCCCCCTGCTAACTTTTGAACTAATTGAGTTAGAGACTCCGGATAAAATACAGGTTGAATCATGTAAAATTTACTATCTTTTGACGATAAATTCATTTCCCTAAAATGAAAAATGGCGCCCCAGGCGCAGTCAAATATATTTTTTTAAATGATAAGGTGGGACGTGTTGCATATCATTTAAAAAATCTCGAAATTCTCTACATATTAGTCTTTGACAAGTTAAGGTTATAAATGAATAAGAAGCAGTAAAATTTAACAGTTTAATAAAGAAAACAATATTTTAATAGGGATAACTAAAGATTTTTTTCAAACTGAGCACCTTGGACCTCCTGACAGTAGAAAAACCTATCAGACATTTCCTGAAACATTTGCCGGGACGCACATTTGGTTGGTGGTTGATTCTCTGCCGCAAATCCAAAAGAATGTCTAGTTGGATAAAGAACACCTTAGATTTAAGGTAACCCCATAAAAAATCCAATGGACTCAAATTCGGTCAACGAATAGAACGCTCAAGAGGACCTTGAGGTCCAATCCACCTGTTAGAATAAAAGTTATCAAGGAAATTCCTGCATTCCCTAAAATAATGTGGTGGCTCACCGTCCTGCTGATACGTTATGTTAAGCCCTTGAAACTAATGGACATTATTCTGGATTATTTTGGCTCTAGCAGACTGAATATTATTTTTTAACAAGTTAAGATATACATGTCCTGTTAAATTTTCTTCAATGAAAAACGGTCCTATGATGTGACCTCCTAGAATACCTGCCCAAACATTCAATTTTTTGGGGATACTGTGTGTGACCTTCTCTATACCACTGTGGATTCTGGTTACTCCAGTATCTAACATTCTGCCTGTTCACATTTCCATTAAAGAAAAAGGAACATTCATCTGCGAAACAAATGCTCCTCAGATAGTCAGATTAATTATATTTTTTCCATTATTACCTCACAGAACTCCATTCTTCTATCTGGATCATGTTATGTAAGTCCATGAATTATCTTCATCTTATAGGAATGAAATATATTTTTTTAATACTCTCCAAGGGCAAATCTCGTGCAGCTCACCTATATTGGATGAAGATTGTAGGGGATTTGCCTCCATTGCCGCCATAATATCTATCATTTTATCCTCAAGGAGAGATGGTCTACCATCACGAATTTCCAGGAATCCATTGGATTTTTCCTATGACGTTACCTTAAATCTAAAGTGTTCATTACCCAACCAGATAATCTTTTGGATTTGCGACAGAGAATCACCAACGAGTGTGCATCTATCCCCAGGAAACAGCCCCAGGTAAACATTTGGCAACGTGCACCAGGGAATGTCTGATAGGTTCTTCTAGCGTCAGGAGGTCCAAAGTGCTCATTTTCAAAAATCTTTATTCTTATAAAATAGTGTTTTCTTTATTAAACTGTTGAATTTGACTGCTTTTTATTCACTTATAACCTTACAGAAATGCTTATAATTTGGGAACGGATGGATCGAATTCAATTTTTCAAACTAGTATGTAGAGAATTAAGATATCTTAAATAATAAGCAAAATTGCCAATACCTTATCATTGAAAAAAAATATATTTGAAAGCGTCTATGGCGCCATCTTTCATTTCAGTAAAATTAATTTATCGTCAATAAATCGTAAATTTTACATGATTCACGCAATTAGTTCAAAAGTTAGCAGGGGGAACGGACTTTAGATGCGCACTGTATAATGATTATTACTTAAGCAAACTGTTGAATGCTAAAAGTAATGGAAAAATAATAGTTCTTAAAGTTTCACGTGTCAATCTAAATACAGCCTTTATTCATGGAATGATAAATAAATTTAATTGAAAAAGTAATCTATAAAAGCATATAACTGCGTTCTAATGTTTTGAGTATCCCTAGGTAGTCATTTACTTTTTCTGTGTACTTGCGGGGCCCATTCAAATTGTTACTCTATAAATTACAAGTTGTTCGAATGTAATTGCATAACTACGCCAATCACAGAAAGGAAACTATTCCAACTTTAATGTTAGGTTGAACATGAACTGAATGACATGTTTTATCTTGCAGCTTGCTGGAGTAGCCGTAGGTAATTCAAAATTTTTGCATTCAACCGGTTTCCCGCTGTACGACAATAAATGCAATACAATTGAATATTTTAAATTTCTACTACCCATAGGCGCCAGCCTCCACTGATTGGTGCCTATAGCTTTCCACATTTGTTTGCGTTAAAACAAAGAAATAAGTAAATTTATACTGCTTTTAATGGGTAGCTAAGTGAAAATTGAAATGTTAGTAATAATATTTTTTTACAAATTTATTTAGATTGACATATATGCATATATTTTACAAAAAAATAACTAAAGCATGTATTTATCATTAGTAGAATTATTTAAGTATGATTTAAAGAAGTTATGTTTTCCTTGTTGCCTATGTAAAAAACATAACTTCATTATTTATAAGGATTTCTCGAAAACAATAATTATTGCTTTACCTACTATCTAACCCCCAGAATAGAATTATTATACAAGCATATTCTGAAACAAATTTTAAGTATTTCATACAAAAACTCAATAAGCGTCAGGTTCCAGCGCCGGTTAGGCCTTTTTTAAATACATCTTCTATTAGTCCAATGCCTGGAAAAGTGCCCCCATCTTGGTCAATCTCAATCTGCCTCCATGATTTCCAAAAATTGAAAGCTCTCTTTGAATTACTAATAAATACAGGAAAATTTCCATCTAAAAAATCATTGAATACTCAAGAAAATCGAAAATCCTAAATATGTCAGTAACTTGCAACCTCAGTGTCCACAATGATATCAAAATAGAAATTAATTTGACATCACTTGGAATAAAAATATATAAGGCGGTTCATTTAAAATAAGAAATTTTCCGCTGACTGTATTTGTCAAAATGTAAACAATCTAAATGAATGCTGCTGCTTAAATAGCCATTTCATGACTACTAATTTCAGATGACCCCAAAAGAAAAAATCCAGGTTGTTGAGATCGAGAGAACGCGCGGGCCAGGCCACGGGACATCCTCTTCCAATCCATCGGCGGGGAAATTGCTGGTCCAGATACTGGCGCACGTTCACACCAAAATGTGGAAGTGCTCCGTCATATTGAAAACCCATGTTATTTGTAATGTCTAAAGGGACATTTGCTAATAATAGGAACAAAACGTTCTGCAGAAAATGGAGATAAATATCTGCGTTCAAACGAGCAGGCAGCAAGTGAACTTTAGATTCTCTCCAACAATACCAGCCTACATGTGCCACAGAAAATTGTTGCTGGTGTCTTCTTGAGACCACAGCGTGAGGATTTCCATAATGCCAAATGTAGCTGTTTCTACCATTAAAATATCCATCGCGCGCGAAACATGTCTGATCAGAAAACAATACTATTCTTCCGTTCTAGTGAAGTGAAGTTCTATTAAGTTGTGACCCAAAAACCGTTGGCAAAAGTTCAGGATTTAAAGCTTGTACGCGTTGTAAATGGTAGCGGTAGAGGAGTTGTTCATGCATGACACGGATGTCGACTGGATGTCGACTTGGAGGATCCCATTGGTGCGCAATTGCGCGAACACTTGTGGATTGCTTTTCTTCCACACGGTGTAAACATTCTTCAAATTCACCCATACGAGCTGTTCTTGGACGACCACCACCACCAAAACGCTTTAGGTTCCCACTTTATCTAAGGCTACGATGAATGGAAGCAAAGGTTGTATGATGAGGTTGCCGGCGTTCCGGATATCTCTGTCCATATAAGCGAGCAGCTTTTCTTCCATTACAATTTGCTGCATCATAAGCAACGTGCATATCAGTAAGTTCTTGAAATTAGAAATTATCGTCCATTTTCAATAATAATTTTGAATTAAAAATCAACAAAGTTAATTCTGCCAACAAGTAAAATGCCAACAAGTCACAAATAATACTACGGTCTTAAAATTGGCATCTTTGGAATGTTTATTGTGATAAAGATTTTTTATCTCCCAACAAGAAGGGCAGTTGAAACACAAAATGTTGAACGAAATATAGTGGTGTCCAACTAAATGAAGAATTAATTTAGTTATTTGGTATTCTTTAAAACATTTTAATGCTCTACAGCCCAAACGACTCATTTTCGGACATATGTTTATTAAACAGAAAATGTTTGTTTTTGATTTAATGGTGCAATATAATTACGAAGGCTAACTTATAGCAATAAAAAATTCAAGTGACAAAGCAATAGTTATTGTCAAGTTATTGTAATAAAGTGCTGTGAAGTTTTTACATTTATTGTAGGTAATTATTGTTATTCTTTCTATCAGTTTTTTAAGAGAATTGGTAAATTTCGAAGTATTTTTGTATTATTTTTACAAGCTTTTATTCGAGACCTCTCAAAATTTAGTAAGTACGTTGATTCAGAACTAAATGCCTCAATTTCTCAAGTTGTTGTCTCTATCACTGTGAAATTTTACACAAGTTCATTATTATGAATAGAATACGACATTCTCCTTCCTCCCCTCCTTAAAAAGTCTTAACTAGCGTTGATACACTCACTAAAATGTATAAGTATCTAAAAAATTACCCGGATAATGATGCCTGCATTTTTGCAGTTACCAGTAATTGTTACATTTATACAAACAGGAAATTTGATTGCATTATATAGTGAGTGACCCGTCCTTCGGGAGTCAACACTAAATTCTGCTTATGCTAGTTTATAATACAGAAATATGTTTCTTTACACTTTGCATCTTTATTTGGCCTCTATCCTCTCCTCTTTTAACTTTTTATATTGCAACAAATTAAAAGATTGGAATTCGCAATATTCGGCATTGCTCCTAAACGTTTTAAAGTATAAAAATGGAGTAGGGCAAAAAATATTAAATATTTTTAACATTACAATGAAATCTAATCCAAAAAAAATGTTGTGGTTTTGCTTACTTCATGTTTAAAAACAGATTTAAAAATATAATAGAATTAATTTATTGTGGGTACGCTCTAAAAAGTCTTGTAATGTACATGACTGATTATGTGGTATCTAAATTGGATAGTATGAATACTCGGACATTTCACACCACTTATATAATTTTTGTATAACGGTATTTTTTTATATCAAATGTTAGCGTATAAGTATGAAATTTTGTTGAAATCTCTCCAAAAAAAAATGAATACGGTTAATTAAAATTAGAAGGACAAATTAATAGAATAGAAATCACAAATTACACAATAGTTTCTAGTAGTGTAAACTTTAGAAAATACGAAATTTTATATTTACTGATTATCAATATTAACATTAGTTTCTGAAGTTACTTATTCCGTTTTTTTATTTACAAAAACGATCAGAATTTATTACTTTGGCCCGGTACTTAAATGTAGACTTAAAAGTTTCTTAGATACAATTTAGACAAAGAAAAAATATACTTTTAATTATTTAAGTTTTTTAACTCAGTAATATGGAAATATGCTTAGATTTCAGATTTAATCACAAAATATACAGGGTGTCAATTTGAAAACTTCCCAGGTCGAAACAGGTCGATTTCGGTTCTCGGGGGGAGGGACTACCTTTTAAGATGATTTGAATAATACACAGGGTGGTCCAGAAATGCGGGACAGGAAAAATATTTTTTTCTTATGCAACACTCTGTATATTTTTTCATATTCGGATACAGCTTTCTCTTACGGGTATAGTGATATAAGGTTTGATGGGTTTATCTCAAATAACAAGCGAGATATTGCTAAAAAAGTGTGTCGTATGAGCAATGTGTTAGAGAAAGACCGTGCCTCTCAACGAATCAATATTCTCTTTCTAGCACGTTGCTCTTAGGACACACTTTTTTGGCAATATCTCGCTTGTTATTTGAGATACTCCCCTCAAATCCTCTATCACTGTATTCGTAAGAGAATGCTTTATCCGAATATGAAAAAATTAGACAGGGTGTTCCATAAGAAAAAAAAAACATTTTTCTTGTCCCGCATTTCTGGACCACCCTGTGTACCGAAACCGAAATCGACCTGTCTCGGCGTTTTTTGAAAAAATCTGTCATCTAAGAGTTATTTAGGGTGGAAAGTTTTCAAATTGACACCCTGTATATGTTTAAACAGCCTATCTAACTAAATAATTATTGTCGACTAGTATTTATACAAGCAGATTTATTTATTATTATTATTTATCCCACACAAGTCTCAGACTTTCGGGCTAATCCTTGTGATTAGAATGAGGGGTAGAGATATTATTATTATTATTATTATTATTATAGATCATCTGGACGTTCACTGAATGGTTTAATAAGAGGACGCAGAACTGAGTGGAATCGACATTTTAATCCAGTGAATTTCCTCAACAATATTCCAGAGTTTAGTTCTACATAACCACTTAATAGTCACTTTCACATACGCCATAAGTTAAGATTCGTCTGTTTTTTTTAATAATAAAGTGTACTTATCAAAAAATGTCTTCCACCCAGTTGCGCGTCTTACTAAATCCCAGAGTCATCGATGTGGAAGAGAAACTTGTTTGCATCATTGCTAAAAGGCGATTAACTGAAATATCAGGTGGGCCAAGATTAATTCGTAGGTTGATAGTTTTTCGACCTGTTTAAATTGCATCAATGCCATTTCGGCCAACGGTTCGTAATATAGTTTACGAACCCTGACTTCGGCCATTCATAGAGCTGACAACTCGTTTACGCGATGTCATTAAATCCTAGTGGTGCGAAGCCTAGGAGTCATTCCTAGTGAAGCCTCATACTTGTACACTTGATCAAAATTTGCCAATTGCCAATGGTATTTACACTTTGTAAATATCAGAAAATCCAAGAGGCTGTAGTCATCTCCAATGAATGAAAACCGATCTATAAAAGTAGAACCACGTAAAAAGTAACTAAGTTTGTACTCTCCTACACGATACATTCCAGAAGACACGCATTTTATATCAGCATAGAGTGGGTAAAAATTGATATATCATAAACTTTTTGTAGCTGCCAGGGAGGAGCTCTAAATGACCTTGATAATACCTCTACCCCTCATTATAATCACAAGGATTAGCCCGAACGTCGGAGACTTGTGTGGGAGAGGGGGCGGCATATTATTATTTCGCGGGCCGCATTTGCGCCTCAGGAACGACTTACGTTGGTAGGCCCTAACCACCATTCAGTGCTGGAATGAGGGAAACCTGGAAAACCTGATTAGTTAGGGGGACAAGTCAAACATCAACTGATTTTAATCTCTCACATTAACACCAAGTTGACATCCTTCCCATCCTAGGCCATCGCAGGATGGTTGCCAAGCCATCCCTGCGAATAAGCCTTGATCTACGAGTAAACAATTTAATGACAAATTGTTGGTGGAATGGGAATTAGAACACACGACCTCTGGGTTGAGCGATCGAGACGCTAAGCCCTGAGCCACCGGCTCGATGGGACTTGATGACGCTGATGTCCTAATATATGAAACAGTTGTCTGTGGAGTTGTATCAGCTTTGGAGTTTATCATTCATGGGGTGGTTATTGATTAATTCGCCATATACTTACACACCCGCTATCTTTGTATGCACTAATTTACTGCCGATAAACATTAATATAAAAATAAATAATAGTATTTTATATAACAAATGGCTAAAATGGTGGGGTTTTTTTTATAAGTGTGGCGTTTAGTGGGTAAAGAAATAGTAACGGGTTAGGCAGAATGAAGTATCTATTTTCTATGTACTGTTAATCAAAAACTGAAACAAAATGTTCTAAAGTAAAAGCAATTTATACTGAATATCACATCAGTCAAATGACCTGCGGCTCGCTGCTGACACTCCTGAAGTCTAGCACGAAAATTTTTCATCACGCTACATCATTTCAATTGGGAATGCGTTAATCTCGGTTCAAATATTATGCTTCAGTTGTTCCAAAGTTCGAGGTCGATTAGCGAATACTTTTGACTTTAGATAGCCTCCATAAGAAAAAAAATCACAAGCTGACAGATCCAGTTACCGTGCAGGCCACACGACATCCCCAAATTTTGAAATGACACGATCAGGAAACATTCTTTGCAGAATTGCCATGGGCTGCTTAGCAGTGTGGGAAGTGGCTCCGACCTGCTGAGACCATATTCTTCGGAAGTCTACACCTTCGTTATGAATTTGTTGTTCAAAATTTTGCAATACAAGTTGATATCTCACTGATAACGCTCCATTTTTACTATTAAACTGATGTTTCTCGAAAACAGTTTGGAAACTGTCATGTCAATAAATTGCCATGTACCGGGATATCAAAAATTATCTTGGTCAAGGGTGGTTGTGGAATGTAAAACGTGTGTCTTACTTTAAATTTTTGAATATGTTTTGTTGTGTCAGAATCTGTCAAGTCACTGTGCTGAAATATTCTAATCCAGTTTTTGAATCATGCCTCTTACAACACAGCACAAAATTTTCATGATTGAAGCCTATTTTCGAACGGGTGCGCTAGTTAATGGAAATTGGCAATACAGTCAACGTTTGTGTTTGGACAATTTTCAAGAGCGCTTCCCAAACGTGGCAATATTACCGGACAATTTTTATGCGTGCCTTACAAATTGTGTCGAAGTGTTTCGCGAAACTGGTTGTGTGACTCATAAAAAAGGTGCTGGTAGACCAAGAGTTCGTACAGAAGAAGTTGTCAATGACGTTCGTCAACGTATGGAAGAGGAGCCTGCAAAACCTTTGAAACGTCTTTCTCAGGAAATTGGACTTTCTTATGGAACATGTCATTAGATTTTAAGGAAAGACTTGAACATGCATCCATATAAGATGCAAGCACATCAAGCTCTTCTGCCCGCAGACCACCCCAGACGCCTTGCTTACTGCCATTGGTTTGTCAATAATTTAATGAATGACGATCTTCTGGACTTAACTTTTTTTCTGACGAAGCGTGGTTCCACCTTTCGGGATACATCAATTCTCAAAATATGCGAATGTTGAGCAATGATAACCCTCATGTTTTTACTGAATCGCCACCACATGCTCAAAAAATTGGTGTTTGGATGGCAGTTTCTCGCAGAAGAATAATTGGACCAATTTTTTTCGATTTCACCGTCAACACAGAAAGGTACAGACACAACTTTTTGGCTGAATTTGTGCAACAGTTAAACGATGATGAACTTCGGTACGGTTATTTCCAGCATGACGGTGCAACAGCACATACTACACGAGAAAATATTGCTTTCCTCCGCGAGTTTTTTGATGACCGGCATAAGTTTGCATACAGAAGTTGAGTTTCCTCCGAGATCACCTTGTTTGACAATTATGGACTATTTTATATCTCCTTACTTAAAAAACAAGATTTTCGCAACTCCGGTAAATAATTTGCAAGAACTGCAACAAAGAATTGTTCAGCAATGTGCAACCATAACGCCGGAAATGCTGCAAAACGCTTTTCACAGCATGAGGAGGCGCGTCAACTTGTGCATCGAACAAAACGGGGGACATTTCCAACAATTACTGTAATTTAGTTTTTCTTGTTACTAAAACCGTTATTTCATAATTTGTAGTTCATTATTGTTTTACAACTGAAATAAATAGGTATGAAATTTGTAGGTTATTGATGATGTCAGTGTGACAGTGACATAATTATTTCAAATTTAAAGTAAGACACGCGTTTTACATTCCACAACCACCCTTGACCAAGATAATTTTTGATATCCCGGTATAAGTAACACTTGGCGATTTGATTTAAATTTAAATCTTTTTACATTATTGAATAAGTCCAGTTCAAAAATTGATACGTCATTCTGCCTAACCCTGTATATTAAACAACGAATATCATAAGGCGTACTTTTATCGCATGCGTCCAAATTTAGAAAACGAGCCGCAAAGCGGCGATTTTTCTAAAGGACAAATGCGATAAATCCCTTATGAAACTCGTTGTTTATACTATTTTTTTCTATTTTGCACGTTTTATCCCTATGAAAGCAAATAAAAATCATCAGAAAACTGAATTCCAGTATAAGGATTTTTATACACATTCTGGAACAGTTGGTACCATTGACGTTTATCAACTTTTCTTTGCTTGAAAATTTAGTTAGGTTTGTACTTATGCCATTACTATAGCAACTATAGCACACCATACAAAACAAAGCATGTAAATTTGTTGCTACCATTTAAAAACAAAAAGTGGAGTGTCGAAAAGGGTTTCTTTTCGATATGCAATTGCCTTTCATAATGACTTGTTTACAGACGCAAAATAGAAAAACATATTTTATCGAGTTATATACAAAATTTTTTGTATCGCCATTAGAAAATAATATAATTTTGTAAAAATACTACAAGTTGACAGTTATCTTATAATGACTAAATTCTATTTCGCACATCTGAACCTATAATTCCAGGAATAAATTTAAATAATACCAGTAAGAATAGATACTTTTCATTTAAATTTTCATTAAATTATGAATAAATTTGTTCATGAAATTTTTTAATAATTACTAAATGTTTGATGGAGGAACTTTAATTTGTTGTCTGTTGACTAGTTTTAGAAGTTTTATTTCACACGGTGATATAAAATTTCTTTATTTCACACTTTTTTCTTTATTTTTCACTTGTCAATAATGACATTGTTTTGATTCATAGTTTGTTTCTTTTGGGATTACACCACCTGTAAAATAGCAAAAGGCAGAAAACCAGAAGTATACAAATTAATTATTCTAAAGTTTGCCCCAAAAAACCACTGTATTAACGTGTGATAAATTAATATTTGATATATTGACTAAATTTTATCAGTGGTTTTTCAGTTTTATACAAAATTTTATAATATTACATGTCATATTCTAAAATATGTCCAAATAAAATAGTTATAATAAAAAATTAAAAGAAATTAAACACTTAACTAACTTTCGTTATTGTTTTGATTCATTGAAACTGTCAAATAAATGTCATTTTAGGATATGGTGTTACAAAGTATGTAGGTATGTTATATAGTTATATAAAATATTACCTAATTACTTTGTGGACTACATACAGCTTTACATAATATTACGTAACTTTAATTCTTAAATCTGATACATGAAATTCAATAGCTTAATATAGCTGCATGCTATAAATTGCATTTATGCACGTCCTGTAGCTATCTTACTAAACCATTCTTAGAAACCAAATTGCGACTTCACCGTTGCTGCTGACGAAGCTTTTATAAAGTTATAAAAGGCAGTAAGATACCTCCCAACCCAACAGTTAGTTGTAGTTACATAGCAGTTGTAGTTTTACCGCAGTTGTAACTCACTGATAATATAAATATCATACAAGACTCTTCGAAGAGTTTTTCACAAAATAAAAGTTTTTAAACAATTATTTCTTAAATTTATGATATAGGTAACATATATTATTAAGCATAAATTAAGTATATTATAATACACTAAATGTTAAAAATAAAGGTTTATATAGATAGTTAAAAAGTGGGACTATTTTATGTAATATAAAATATAAATGAGAATTTTAAAACAAGAAGTATCTAAATGTTCGGTGTTTATGTAAACAAATAGTAAATTCTTGGAACACATGTTTATATACAGGTGCCATTTTTCAAGTAATCGATGAATATTTCATTTATTTTCTAGAAATGAAGTATGTAAATAATTTATTACTACCAACTGTTTTCAATCCAGATCTGGAAATATGTCTTGTATACTAAATACCTACTCAGTGTTGCATTCATACAAAGTACAGTCAACAGAAAAAAATGTTTCCACCCCCGTTCAATTTGTTTATAGATGATGAGATGGACTGTGCCTGCTTGATGCTGTTATGCTTGATGATATCCATTGCTTATATCTACATTATCAAACAACTATTTAACTATAGGCCACATAGAATTTAGTTTGTTTCTTATTATAATAAATACTTAATTGTTTCTATCTAATTCTGCTTTCATTTATATAGAATGTAAGTGGCATGGTTAGTATTTATTTGACAATTGTTATTAAATTCACAATAAAAGAAAGAAAATCAGGTTTAAGAAATGCCTTGAACAATCTTTTATATAGGTACTTATAAAATTGATCCGATTATATTTAACCATGTCCAGCCTTGGTACCTTATAGGAGGTGTTGAGAATCTGAGCCCCAAGAGGTTTGAAGATATCTGCTCCCTCTCTCGCCAACTCAATACTACATCTTGAAGAGTGAAGAAAATTACCTCTTAAGAGCCTCCTCTAACCATAATGATTAGTCATAAGCTTGAACTTGTGCTTTCCAAAAATGATCATGATCAGTATAAACGCACTTTCTGTGCATTTATGTTGATTTTCCATGTGTGGTACTAATCACTTCAGTTATTGTCTATTTTTTCCTTCGCAGGTTATGCAGTGAATAATTGTCTATAAATGATTGTATAGGCTGCCTGTTTTATAATATTATTTGTGGCTAGGTGGTTCCCATCAAATATATATAATATTTGATGGGCAATATTATATATATTGCAGACAAATTATAGCAATAAAATATTTGTTTTCCCACATTATTCAAAACAAAAGCTTGCTTACATTGATGCTGAAGCATTTGATCTAATCAAAAATATCTATTTTATTTTACGGACTAAATTGTTAGGGACCGTCAAAGGTTTATACAGGTTAAGCGAAGACGCGACCGCCAACAGCAGTCGCAGGCTCACTTCGAGTACCCTTCCTTTAGCTTGGCCAAAGCTAATGGGCCAGTTGGCTCCTTTAGAGGTGCATCCCCGGCTACACAGCCACTCCTGACCTACCCCAAACCACCACCCAGGACGAGAGCGGCACTTGCCGCCCCCGCCCGGCTTAGACTACCACCGGTGGGTTACACATACAGGCGAAGAAGCAAGACAAGACAGAAGAGCGCCAAAAAATCCTACCCAGCCTACAGGGTAGAGCCATGACAGAAGGATACCCCACGAATCACCCACACCTATCACTTTTATGATAGGGGTTGGTGAAGGATGGGGCCCACCTCTTCCGAGGCAGTCCAGGACTACAGCGATGGAAAGGGTAAAGAACAATAATCCCGCTTGGCCCCAAACCATCCCAGGTCATGACAAGGGTCAATGGATATTGGCGGGGTACAACCTAGGCTTAATAGGTTAACATAGCCAGAGAATCAGAGTTTGCAAAAGGGATCAATGATTTACAATTATTTTTTATTGTTTCTAATTTTGTCTTTATTAATAGAGATAATAAAAGATAGGTGTTATTCACACATATTCTGTAAACTATTTAGTAGGTACAGTATTTTTATTAAAATTGTCGGTTTCTAAGAAAGAAAAATTACAACTATTAAGTACCTGAATATTATTTGATTATTTTAACACTTTAAAATGAGTAATGGTTAAGCATGGGAAAACACATTTAAAATTATGTGTTCTATTTTCTGTGATAATTCTCAGTTTATAAATTTATAAAATGAAATGTCATTACCGCAACCTGCGTTGGAATTTAATAACCATATTTTAGTTATTACAAGTATCGGCACTATTACTAAAACTCGGTACTCTTACTAAAAAATTTAAAGTATTAATAGTATCCGGTTTCAAAGTCAATTAATCGGAAAATTATAGCTTTTAAATTGAAATTGAAGTTTTTATGGCTTCTTCTTCAGGCTATCTGAAAATTAGAAGTTATTGAAAATAATACTTCAAATCTCTGGGTTTTCTATCCTAAAAAAAGTTTAGAACGTCTTGAAAGGAGGCTTAAGCTAAAAAATATGTAAACAGGTAAGCTACATCAACTGCTACCAAAACAAAATATTGAAGTGGAAAATACGATATTTGCATGGAGAACGTTAGTAAGATAATTAAAAAAAAGTTATTGTCTTTGTTATTTATTATTGTCTAGTTATTTAAAGCTATAAAAAAATGTTAGTTTCTAATGTTTTAGATTACTTTTTGTATGTTTTATGAGTGTTTAGTATGGCCTCGTATATAGTCGCGGTATAAATTCTAGTCAGGCACGTAATCGGTATGTGAGATTTAAAAATTGCCATATTTGCATAAAATGCATTGAATATCAATAAATCAACTACATCGATTTATCTTGCATCTAATCACATTGGTATGACATATGGCATGATACAAAAAAGAGAAGGTATTATATTTATTCGCTTTGGGCATGATGTCACTTAGAGATTATTTTCGGTAAATTTAAATGGATATCTTATGGAATAATGCAGAAAATAACACATAGACGAGGAAAAGTGGAAGAGAATAATTTTTTTTTACCATACTATACCTACTTAAGATACGCATATTTTGTAGGTATTATGTGTTCTTAAGTACTGTTTTCAAATGACTAATTTTTAGAACCAAACAACTGCCACATATTTTTTTTTCATTATTGTGTCCTTTGGAAAAAAGAAATGTTTTATTAATTTGAATGAGATGCCGAAATCAACTTCTCCACGGACTATGTGTCCCGACTGGCGTTTTAAACTCTGCTGACCACATAATAAATGCAAAACTGGTCAGTGTCTGGTGGTTGGTATCGATGAAAAAGTAGTTTGCAGCATCTCCATCAAATAAACAAGTGGAATCGTCTTCCTCAAGGACAACAGATGTCACTGCTGTAATTGCACATGCGGAAAAGCATATTGCTATCTATCTGTCAATTAGACAATAATTGTTAGACGGATAGTAGCAAATACCAAAATAGGGCACTACGGTGTTTCTCATCACCACTAATACTTTGTTTTATTGTTATAGTTCTGTAAAGTTTAACGAAAATACGCAGAACTTTGCAATCATATGAATATAATGGCGTTGAATACTCTTTGAGTGACGTGCGGCACCTAATCATACAGATGCACAAAATTATACCTTGCCTTGTTTGTACCATGTTTGTATCATGGTGTGTGGGTTTCATAATTATTTTAAACAATTACGTACCTATTATACAGAAGTATATGAAGAACAGGTCAACCAATCGTTTTGAAAATTTGGTTACCAAAATAACCAGACATGCTCTATCGGTCTAAAATATTTTCGAGGGTGTGGTGTTACCAGCAAGGAAAGATGATCTTCTGATTTAATACACTAGAAGAACTAAAACGTTATTCATCGTGCTTGGGTTACTGCCAAATTGAAGAAAGCAGCCAGTTTGAACACTTGCTCTAAAAAAACTGATTTCCTAAATATCTTCTCATCTAATAATTTGTCTTTGTTCGATTTGTGAGCAATTTCTCATTAATCTTAAAACTAAATGCTTTTTGTTGATTACATCAAAATACTTCATTCAATAGGTAAGTGAATATATCTTTTAATATCACTGTTAAATCGAGGTGTAACACGATAAGGATTGGCATGTTGGGTTGGTTAAAAATTTTAGGGCTAAACTCCCCTGTGAGCTTTGAAAAAGGAGAGGTAGTACACTACAACCCCAAAATATAGATTACTAGACCTTATGATAATCCTCCAATTTTGAAATTGAAGGATTTTCTCTCCACCTTGTAAAATGCCAGAAAATTTTTCCAGGACACTGTACGTGTCTTCGCGGCGACTAACCTCGCAAAAGTTTAATACCTACCTAAGTAATGATATTAAAATAATGATGATATTAAATAAAAGATAAATTATATAAATGATATTAAATACATAATCGACTAAAAGTGAAAATATTTTGTGTATTCTACTACCTTTCAAAATTGTTTTCTAAAAAACTATATTACTAACCGAGAAAGATCAGTTAGCGTCTAAATATTCTGCTAATATATACAGAGTGAGTTTTATGTATGGAACGCCTCAATTATCTCGGAAACGGCTTGCCCGATTTTTATGAATTTTGGTTTATAAGGGTTTTGTAATATGGCCGATATTATTGTGGCATTTACATTGTTGTCAGATCTTTCGTTTTTCCGGAAATATACTGAAATTTGTTATTTCAAATGGATCACCCTATATATTTTTTTGTTTTTGAAATCTCTAAGAAATTTAGAATATTTTTCATGTAATGTTCCCTATACCTAATTGCCATAATTTCGGAGTTACAGCTACATTTGCAATATCTCCGCCGAAGTTAAAATATTACATCAGGGCGGCTATGTCTGCGACAAAAACAATTTTGACGTTTTAATAAACTATTATTGTTGGTGTTTATTGAAAGCTACAATGGACCGTTTATGTGAGAAAGAACGAATTGAGATTTTAATGATAGTAGGATATGGTGATGTGCGTAGAAGTCAACAGGAAACGGGCAATATCTTTAATAATTTATATCCTAATAGAAATCCCATAGGATCTTTTGAAACATAAAGTAAAGGCGGTTACAGCTGATGCTCAAAATGTTGTCCGTTTACTTCCATACAAGAAGCCATGCGATGTTTAAAACTTTGCAGTACATTTTGTAACATTCCTGACTGCTCAATTCTTCTTATCTCTGTGGTAATCCTATCTTTTAATTCCTGAATATTGGCAGGTTTGGTTTTATAAACAATATTTTTTAAGTGACTCCACAGGAAATAGTCTAAAGGATTCATGTCGGGTGATCGCGGGGGCCATTCGATAAAACCACGCCTTCCAATCCATCTTCTGGGAAACACATCGTTTAGGTATTGCCTCACGTCACGTGCATAGTGAGGTGGAGCTCCATCTTGTTGCACCCAAATATTGTTATTTGGGACATTGTTATTGTCTGAAAGTTTCAAATAATAAAATTTCTAAATTAACAGGCAATTGAGAATACTTACTTAGATTTGGAAATAACCGAGCCAACTAAGGTATAATATTATTCTGTAATAAATTTAAATACGCCGGACCATTTAAGTTTCCTTCAATGAAAAAAGAACCAGTTATTTTGTCGCCTATTATTCCAGCCCATACATTAATCTTTTGTGGAAATTGGGTGTGGGATTCTCTCATCCAACGAGGATTGTTACGTGACCAGTATCTGCAATTATGCCGATTTACGTTTCCATCAATACAAAAAGTGGCCTCATCGGAAAACATAACATAACACGATCAAAAATTATTTTGATCGTAACATTTTTCCATCATTGTGTCGGCAAACTCTTCACATCTATCGAAATCATCATCTGACAACTCTTGAACCAATCTTACTTTGTAAGGATGGAATTTATTGGCATGTAAAATTTTCATTATGGATGTTTGAGAAATATCAACTTCCCTGGATATTTGTCTAGTACTCAAGTGTGGATCTTCTTCTAACATAACACAAACATCTAAAGATTTGTCTTCAGTTGTTGCAGTTTTTATACGCCCTGATTTCGGTAAATCTTTTATGGCTCCAGTTTGGTTAAACTTTTTTAACAACTTACTTACAGTAGATCTTGTTATGGGATTTCTATTAGGATATAAATTATTAAAGATATTACACGTTTCCTGTTGACTTCTACGCACATCACCATATCCTAATATCATTAAAATCTCAATTCGTTCTTTCTCAGATAAACGGTCCATTGTAACTTTCAATAAACACCAACAATAATAGTTTATTAAAACGTCAAAATTGTTTTTGTCGCAGACATAACCGCCCTGATGTAATATTTTAACTTCGGCGGAGATATTGCAAATGTAGTTGTAACTCCGAAATTATGGCAATTAGGTATAGGGAACATTACATGAAAAATATTCTAAATTTCTTAGAGATTTCAAAAACAAAAAAATATATAGGGTGATCCATTTGAAATAACAAATTTCAGTATATTTCCGGAAAAACGAAAGATCTGACAACAATGTAAATTCCACAATAATATCGGCCATATTACAAAACCCTTATAAACCAAAATTCATAAAAATCGGGCAAGCCGTTTCCGAGATAATTGAGGCGTTCCATACATAAAACTCACTCTGTATATATATATAAATATATATAGAGTAGAAAATCCTCTCAGGAGGCACCATTTATCACCCCGCAATTAAAAATTTTTATGTCACTCTAACATCCTTACCTTTCTAATCCACTTATTTATGAGGATTTTATATTCTTGTTAAACTGGAATAATTTATAAAGAGAAAATTAAGTTGATTTAATGACCAAGTATACTAATGAATAGCAAACTCATTTACATTTATGCACTTGAATGATTCTCTAAAGCAGTGCAATAAATCTTCTGGTAAAAAGGGCATCTGACAGACATAAAATGTGATCTGATAAGTACCTTGATAAAACGTATTTGAGCTATTCCACAAAACTGTACTGGAAAATTTGTGAATTTATGCAATTCCGCAAATAGCTTTATTTTGAGCTATCTACATCGGTGAAAATATAAAACTGAATGAGATATGTCAAAGGGGGGATTTAAACTAGGTACTCACTAATTACCTATATAAAACATTTTTTAAATGTTTTTTTTGTACTCTTTATTCATTTGAAACATTTTAGGAATTTTTATGGATAGTTTCTACACGCATACAATCACTAAAGCATGCCACAGACACAGAGATATGTATACGTGCATCTCTGCGCGTGCCAAAATGCGCGTTCATCTATGCTAGTGTGTGAATATAAATAATGTACGCGCATTCAAGGAAGATAACTGGATTAATACGTGTGTGGAGAAATTTTATGCACGCAGAGACTTGTTCGTCAGTGTCATGAATATTTTTATTGAAATATTGATTTAAGAAGTTTATCCCAATAATTTCTCGCAGTTCATTCAATAGTATCAGTCTTTTCCATGTTTGTGAAAATGCTAATCGAAAGAATATATGGACTGAAATTTAAAAAAATAAGCATACAAAGTTTTACTTCTTGAATTGCAAGAAGTAGACAAATTTTATATGAAATATGCTATGAAATTCCTATATGAAAAATGCAAATGGTCTGTAAAAACAAAAATTAATACTATTCATGTAGGTTTTCGTCGAGAATTCAAATAAATTTGAATTTACTTTAAATTTTAACCATTCATGGGCGGATATGGCAGGTCTCATTGGAGTATCCTCTAGAAGCTTTGAATAACTAGCCTTCATCCAGACGCAGATAATTTCGCCAATCGTCTATTTCCAGTCATAATTCGTCAAATAAGTTAATATGAGAAAATTTATGACTTTTCAAAAGCTATTCTTTAATCCATTCACTCCTTGCTTTTGGCATTTTTTGTTCCAATTTCGATTGGTTTTTCTTTTTTATTGAACAAGCGTACGCCACTGCCTAGAAACAAAACTCGTAAAAAAAAATTAATTCCAGTTGAAAGTCATTCTTTCAACTGGACAACTAGACGAACATCCGAACATCTCTCTCTGTGCGTAGACAAAAAGTACGTTCGTTAATGGTTGGTGCGTTTTTGCACGCACGGAGATGCACGCGTAGACAGACGTCTGTCACAGGCTTTCTTAAACCGTCCCAACAACTCTACCTCCATTTCCTCATTAAAAAATGCGATACCATTCCTAATTTTTACTTTATTTTATTTTATTCGTAATCATCAATTTACTAATATTTCCATTTTTGTTACAGTACCTAAATCATTGTTCGGGGCGTAATACACCTAATTACTTGATGGAGTAGAGACGGTTACCGAAAATAGTTTTATAAGGTTTCACCTTTTCCGTACTTTTCTGGAACCAGGATCGTAGCTTTTGCTGTATTTCTTATATTTCAATTAACTGCATTGTCACAGATTTCCAATTTATAGGTGTTAATAATTTTCGAAAACTTACTACCAAGCGCGTTTACATCCATGATCATTCATAACGGACTATGAAAAAAAACCGTATTTGTGTTTAAAAGCAATTTGAAATAATATATTTTGACCGATATAGAATTATAGTTATAAAAAAATTTTATAAATATAAATTATTTATAAAAATAATTTTATAAGGTATAGAAATTGTGTTTTAGCACACAAAAACCATATTTCTACTATTGATTCTATATGTTTCAATTTTTCTGTAATGAGAAATCAAGCCATTTGAGAAAATACTATTTCTTCATAATTATGAATTAGCAGTGATTATAGAAAGAATAGTCACTGGATTAGGTTATGTGCTACAATAATTTTACCAATGATACAAATGTAATAAGAGCAACCACTGCCATTAAACCTGATTATTATTATTACTATTATTATTCTTACTAATCTGGTACTTTTGTTGTAAACATAAGAACAATCTTAGATCCTGATACCTTTAATATATAAAAATGGTAGGTAGTCCTTTACCATCTAGAGCGCGATGATATATATTTTTAAGTAGAACCATTATTCCCTCGCACAGTAAATTATAACGTATTATGCTAATCCATCTTTGATCAGATGCAGTGTGTAATCAGTATGCAGTTGGGCTGCAGTAAAAAAATGCCGAGTAAATAAGGTCGGTTGGCGTGGCTCGCAGCGCGCTAATGATGGATATTTTAGCTCATTTCAGCGACATTCTCCGGGGTTTTAATTGATATAATGAGTAATGAGACGGCAGAATCTATATTTGGAAAACAAAGAACCACGGCTGTTTCCATAACGGTTAGGAATCCGTACACAACACCATAATTTTAGGAAAATATAACATTTATACAGTATGTCCACTGACGTTGGAAACAATATATCTACGTAACAATAATTAATTGTATTTTAATTTTTTATTAAACCATTGCTTATTGTATTTTTTTATAAATAAAATAAAAATTAATTATCGATATTAAGAAATACAAAAAAAAAAATAAATCAAAATACACACTAAACAGGTAATAATTGTAATGTATGGAACAAAGTAGTGCTAAATGTGTCCCGGCAAAATTGTATTCGAGAACCGCGACCTCAGCCCGCCAAGCAAATCTGTAAAATTATAATGTTTCCTACTAAATATATTACATAGAAGCGGTTGGGTCCCTTTAGTTGTTTGTTAAAATCCGTAGGCAGGTGGTATTGTTCCTTAACTACATAGCAGTTCCTCCAAAAACGGTAAACATATCCTAGTCTTACTTATTTGAGGACAAAAAGGAAATATGTACACAATTTTTATTATTAACTGAAAACTTCCTTACACTAAAAAAAGATGTACATCTTAAAATAAAAAATATTACCAGTGCAGAAGAATTTGATTAAAAAAACAGATAAATTTAAAAAATGTACACCCTATATTGTGTGTACATTTTTGTTTTATTACCTTGTTTCTATATTTTAATACTAATAGATACTAGAAAACTAGCGTACAGCAGAGTTAACCATACAGTGTGATACAGATTCTTGGTATACCCCTTTCCCCTCCTATTTTTTAGATACAATTTTCAAATTTGACATGAATGAAGTACTTATTAAAAATCACTTTCTAACATAAAAATTACCTTGTATATTATTATAATTTTGGAATTTACGTCATTTTCTGAATCCAACGATATAACAGAAGTGACAATCCAGCTGTCATACTGTCATACTAATTTAGAGTGCTTTCTCTCAGCTGTAATTTCAGTTCTGTTAGTCCCCCAGATAAAATAAGGGTATAGATTGATTGCTTATTAATTGTACCTTCTAATACCGAGCCGGTGGCTCAGGACTTAGCGTCTCGATCGCTCAACCCAGAGGTCGTGGGTTCGAATCCCCATTCCACCAACAATTTTTCATTAAATTGTTTAGTCGTAGATAAAGGCTTATTCGCAGGGATGACTTGGCAACCATCCTGGCGATGGTCTAGGATGGGAAGAATGTCAACTTGGTGTTAATGTGAGAGATTAAAATCAGTTGATGTTTGACTTGTCCCACTAACTAATGAGGTTTTCCAGGTTTCCCTCATTCCAGCACTGAATGGTGGTTAGGGCCTACCAACGTAAGTCGTTCCTGAGGCGCAAATGAGGCCCGCGAAATAATAATATGCCGCCCCCTCTCCCACACAAGTCTCAGACTTTCGGGCTAATCCTTGTGATTAGAATGAGGGGTAGAGATATTATTATTATTATTATTATAATAGTAGGTACCTTAGTACCATTATGGTACCTACTATCTAAAAAAATAGCTCTATAACCACTTTGAAGAATTTTAACGGCCTGTAAGTAGAGAAATTGAATATTTTTTACACCAACTCTATTTTTTATGGTTGCTATGCTCAATTAGAATTAATCGGATATAGTCAAGGATACTCTAAGTTCAAAAGTAAAATTGGGTTCAAAAAGTAATTTGACAGGTGAAATGTCACTTTGATGACAGTTTATATCGTTGGATTCAGAAAATGACGTAGATTCCAAAAATATAATAACATACAGGGTGTTCCATATAAAAATAGAAAGTTGGTATTACATCCATGTTGGTATTACTTCCGGTAAAAATAGAAGTGACAAAACGATAACTTTTATGTCAAAAAGTGGCCTCTAATAAATACTTCCGCCATTTGAATTTTGAAAATTGTATCTAAAAAAATAAGGGGGAAAGCGGGGTATACCAAGAATCTGTGTCACACTGTATGTTTTACATTTCTTATGTTAGAATAACAACCTGCATTTATTTTTTATTCATTATTTCTTAGAGATACCAAAGTGGCGTCACCTGAATAAATCATTTCAAGAATGTTATTTTTAATGGGTATTTCATTGTGCTCTACGAAGTGGGAAAATGCTGATCCACTGTATTAATCTCCCATGAAATGCGATTCTTAAACTAGTAGATATTTAAAAGATAATCAAAATTATGGGGCATATTTAAAAAAAAATCCGTGATACAAATACTATTCGAACATCACGCCATTTTGCGATCTTTATCCCGCAAATTCCGTACTCAAATATTTTCACCGCTCATTTCCTGCTGATATGGTTATTCTTTAACAATATCAGCAGGAAATGAGCGGTGAAAATATTTGAGTACGGAATTTGCGGGATAAAGATCGCAAAATGTCCAGTGACGTCCAGTGACGCTAGGTCTTCTATCTCCTTTCCTCCTAGCCAAAGGCAATTTTCTCTCTCTAACGCTCACACAGAAAGCTAGCAGAAAGAAAAATATTTCCCTTCCTTGATCGAGGGCTGCTTTAACCAAAAGTATGTAATTTGTTTTACAAATAATAATTTCTTCCTTCTAGATAGAGTACTCCTTCTATCCACTTTTCCTAAAAATGCCTAAAATGTATTTATTTTAATATTTTCCAGAGTTTTGTTTGCCCCATCTGGGAAAAATCTTCTCAAACAACCTGTAGTAATTTCTTCAATGAAAAGTATTCTTTCAAGAATACACTTTTACCAGGAAGTTTCTTAGGTTTTCTATTTGTTCATAATGTTTTTTAGGGATTTGATATACAGTGGTTTTCCTCACTGCATTTATTCGCTAAATAGTGTTACTCTTTCATTTGGTTGATCCTTCGATAAAGCATTAAAACATTTAGTACTATTTTCTTATCATAGAAGGTTATCTTTTGTCTACGGCTTGCTGCTTTGAAACAACCTGGCACAACTGTGTCCCCTTCTATTGCACAAAATTACATTATATTATTCTTTATAAGATCACTTGTATTTATATTACGTATTAATTTCCAACAAGTTTAAAATTAATTGATAAACGTCCTGTCGGCAATCACACCAGTCAAACATTTAGGTTCACCAGAGGGCTCGACCAGACACATTAATCGCCTGTTGAGATGAAAGATTTAGCAAAGTACCTTTGGTTGAATATCTTCGACCTTCAGAAACCTAGGTACTTATTCTAAAGTGGTACAGCCTTCATATAGTTTGCGATTCTGCTGCTAAGTAGACAGTCATGATCTCAATGGCTAATTGACGGTTGAAATCCCGAGGTGTTTTTGCTGCCGGTCATGTCATTATGTTTATTTCGTACTGACGATGACTAACCAGCCCGAAACTACGTAGTCTGTAAATAGAGTAATGACATGACCAACACGGGCATCAATGGATCACTTAATAATTATTATAATAAATAATCAACGTACGTGCCAATTCACAAAATTATTTCTTAGCAGAAAAACTAAAAGAAATAGACATAGGGAACCCTAATACCTATCGATAAAGAATACAACTTTAGACGAAATACTGTAGGCATATATAAAGAAATTATCACCTTAATTTGCCAAACGTCTAACAAATCAGTTGGGTGAAAACCCTGTATAAAATTATGCAATGAATAACTTGATAATGTCAGCTATTATATTACATAAATTAATTAAGCAATTTGTAACCAACCCTTTACAGAGTGATGAATCAGATGTGTGTGTTAAAAGTATTCATAAAAGCCAATTTACAATGTAATAAGGTACTCATTACAACTTAGATAAAAATCTTGTTTGTTCTTATCACTCTACACGTATCACATCTACGTCTTGTTAATATATAACAAACTATCTTCCAATACTAATTACTTGAAATTATTTCTAATTAAGGTTATACCTGCATTATTAAAATTGCTCCTTTAACGTTCGTGTAGAGATAGCATGGAAATGTTTTATTTATACCTCGTCTTGGATTTAGTAATTGCTGTAATTATTGATGTAGAGTTTTCCAGTTCTCCAACCAACTATACACGTATTTCTATACAAAAAATCACCATTAAATAATTTTTCACAACATGTAACAGATTCCTCGTACAGTATAATGAATCTAATCATAATTCATTTATTTATTTTCTGCGATAATTCCAATTAAAAAACTATTATTTGTACATCAATATGTACAAGGTGGCCCGTTTAATATGGGCCTATCTCATATCTCTCATATCTCTCTCAGAAACTACAAGTTCTACAGAAAAAAAAATTATATGAAATTGTTTTTTTCAAAGTTATCTTCAATTTTTTTATATTTTCAAATTTATAACCTGTTTATATACAGGGCGATGAACTAAAGTTCCTTTTTTTTAAATAGCACACCCTATATATTATTACATTTTCAGAAAGCCGTTCTAAAGACAAGTTCAATGATATATGATATGATGTGTCTGAGGCCCGCCGTTTCGGAGTTATTGAGTATTATCTTCAGGAAATATCCAATATTAAAATCGTGCTAGAAAAGTTAATAATTAAGTTTTTGAGTCTTAACTTGCGCCAAGAGATTTCTAATTTTATGTACTTTATTATGTAATTACTCAATGTAATAGCCAATAGCATATGGCCATGCTATTGGCCCTCCTTGACCTATCCATTTATTCGAGAAATGTTTATTTAACCAAGCAGTAACTTGTCTTCCTCATGTGGTGGTGCACCGTCGTGTTGATACCACATATTCTGAATAATATTAAATTCTACGTCATCAATGAACTCAAAAATATCGTGTTCTGAGAAATGTCTATACAGATCTGGATTTAAGCGATCATTTATAACATGCACAAGGAATAAATTATTGTTTAAAATGCCACCCCAAATGTTGACACCGAATCGTTGGTGAAATCGCCTTGGTCTAATTACACGTGGATTTTGCAACGCCCATATGTTCATTATGATTATTATGATGTAACATTTCTCTGTTCAATACACGCCATACAAAATTCGGTGATATATGAAGGTTACTAGATATACGCTAAACACTAATTGAAGGGTTTTCAAGGACAGCATCTATTACATTTTCGTCATCTTGTACATTTACTTCAGTAGGACGAATGACCTTTTTTGGAGCGGAGTTACCTGCTTCTCGAAGTCTACGAAGTGATGCACTAAACATCGTGTAGACAGGTTGGTGTCTATTTGGATACCTGCGTCGATATTCTCGAGCTGCTTGTCTGGCGTTCCCATTGGAATACCGATAACAAACACAATATCTACATATTCCTCATTTGTGAATAAATGCATTTTTTATTTATAACTTTTACACGAAGTGTCAAATAAATAATTAAAATGACAGAAACAATAATTATTGTCATATCAACCGGCATTTTTATTTATCAGCCTACTTTTGATTGAAGTATGAAAATATGATTCTTTAAATGCTTCTAACTTCTAAACAAAAACGAATCGGACCCATGTTCATTAATAAAAAATGTTTAGAATTAACCCAGCTATCATCTGGAAAAGTTTGTCATAGAGCTTGTAGAACACCCTGTATAATAGAAAATATTTAAAAATTTGGATTGATGACGTGAGAAAATGGGGTATTCGACGGTAAATTTGACAATTTATTTATACGTATTTTTTTATGATTTTTAAAACGAAAATATGAAAATATGAATATTTCGACGTAAAAAAGGTACACTTGTTGAATCCCGATAGAATGCACCCTTTTCGAGTAAAATCGATTTGCAAATTTTACTGCTTGCTCTAAAATGCGACTTTTGTTAGGGAACTTTTGAGCATAGCGCCTTACAGCAAGAAGCTCTTGCACTCCCATGACAATCACCCAAGTTAAGCATCCACATATTGAAAAAGACAGATAACAGGAAGAGTGTACTCTGGTATAATTTTTTATTACTTATAACAACTAACTTTTTTTACTGTGGGTACTTTGAGAACACTACTCGAAGTCAAATAACACCCATTGAAATTTTAACAATTAGTATTTTGAAATCGATGTTACTCGAAAACTGTGCATTCTATCGGGATTCGACAAGAGAACGATTTTTACGTAGAACTACGTAACTACAGTGAAATATTATATTGCTATTTGCCCTACTATTATCAAGAGAATTAAATGAAAACCTATCAAGGAGGTATGCATGCAGTGCACTTATGGCAGGATAAAGACAATCTTCTTTCAAGCAGATGAGTTTAACAAATCACCTCTGAAAATGCCCTCTATACTTCTGACATATGTTGTAGTAGGGACACCAAACCACCGATCCATATTTAAGTTTGGATCTAACAAACTCATCATATAGTATTACAAGCCACTCAATGTTATTGAAATCATGAGAATAACATGCAAAACGATATATGTAACGAAAACGATACCTTTAAGTGAAATGTTAACCCGAGATCTTTAATAGTGTTACTTCTAGGAAGTAATGAATTGTCTAACAATGTTATTATGTTTTGGATAATAACTCACAATATTCAATTTGTTAATATTAATAAACAGTTTGTTAGAAACACATCATGAATGGATTTTGTCAAACATTGACTGATTGTGACAATGATGCAAGTTATTAACAATTGAGTATAGTTTAAAGTCGTCCTCATATAAAAGGCAATATACAGGGTGAGTCAGTTTATACTAGCAGGACTCTGGCATTTGATAGAGCACCTTATTTTAAGTGAAGTTTGTCATATAAACATATCTCGGGAATCGCTTCGTTTTTGAGATACAGGGTGTCAAAGTTTTGTTTTTTTTTTTAGTATTTTCCACACAGCTCCTATAGTTTTTAAGATAATTTATTCAAATTTTTACGGTAGATTACCTATGATGGTCCACAAATTTTGACATATGTCAACAATTTGAAAACGTACAGGGTGATATTTTTTCGGAGGTCAGGCCCTCTTTTATCGTCCAGAACTTTTTTGTGGTGCGCCACTGACTGCTAATTTGCCAAAATTTGGATTCCATGTTCAATTTAGAAACTTTTTTGTCTCTTGCATTTTTATCGTAGCTGTAACAGTTGTCGAGTAATTTCAAAAAGTCTATGAAAGAATATTTTATTAAAAAAAATATATTTTCATCAAAATTTTCACTAAAATCAATTATTGTCAAACGAAAGTTCATTAATCTAAATTGTCAAAGGTTACATACTTACAGTACAACTTTTGCCACTAATTATTTATTTTTTTGTAGCATTTCAAAGACTTTTAATAACTAAGTAAAATAATTAAGAATTAATAATAAACCAAGGTCTACATCCTGGCGACGAAAAACGCAGAGTGAAGTTTTGTCGTTGGATCCTTAACACATTAAAAAATAATAGAACTTTCTTATCCAACGTATTATGGACTGATGAATCTTGCTTTACCCGACGTGGGATAGTAAATTTCAAAAATCAACATATTTGGGCAGAGCAAAATCCACGTGCTATTACGCCAAAAAAAATCCAAAATAAGTTTAGCATTAACATATGGGTAGGAATTTTTGAAAATCGTTTATTTGTACCATATTTTTTGCCAGAAAGGGTCAGTTCGCAAAACTTCTTAGAGTTTCTAGAAATCGAGCATCCTAATATGTGGGAAGATGTCCCTCTAAATTTAAGACAGCAAGCTTGGTTCCAGTTGGATTGCTGCCCAGCTCATTTTGGAAGAAATGTATGAGCTTGGTTAGACGACAATTATCCAGAGAGGTGGATTGGACGTGGAGGTCCAATCGCACGGCCCCCAGGTTCCCCAGATATAACACCAATGGATTTTTTTGTGTGGGGCTTTCTTAAAGAAAAAGTGTATGCACCTCCTGTTCAAGATGTTGACGATCTTAGAGGGCGTATAAGACATGCTTGCGAAGACATATGAGTTCATCACTTAGTTTCAGCAAGAAGGTCTATTGAAACGCGATGCCGATTATGTATCCAACAAAATAGATCACATTTTGAAAATTTTAATTTGAAAATAAAATTATTTCGGGTTATTTGTAAAGTTATTTATATTTGCCTTGGTTTATTATTAGTTCTTAATTATCTTACTTAGTTATTAAGTCTCTGAAATGCTACAAAAAAATAAATAATTAGTGGCAAAAGTTGTACTGTAAGTATGTAACCTTTGACAATTTAGATTAATGAACTTTCGTTTGACAACAATTATAGTTTTTAGTGAAAATTTTAATAAAAACTATTTTTTTTTAATAACATTCTTTCAGAGATTTCTTCAATTTACTCGACAACTGTTACAGCTACGATAAAAATGCAAGATACGAAAATTTTTCTAAATTGAACGTGGAATCCAAATTTAGGCAAATGAGCAGTCAGTGGCGTACCACAAAAAAGTTCTGGACGGAAAAAGGGGGCCAGATCTCCGAAAAAATATCACCCTGTACGTTTTCAAATTGTTTACATATGTCAAAACTTGTGAACCATCATAAGTAATCTATGGTAAAAATTTTAATAAATTATCTTAAAAACTATAGGAGCTGTGTGGAAAATACTAAAAAAAACCCAAAACTTTGACACCCTGTATCTCAAAAACGAAGCGATTCTCGACATATGTTTATATGACAAACTTAACTTAAAATCAGGTGTTCCATCGAATGCCAGAGTCCTGCTAGTATAAACTGACTCACCCTGTGTATTTAAGCCATGACAATGTTGTTTATATTACAAATAATGGGTCTAAAACTAAACCCTGGGAACACTAGAAGTTGTTATAGATATTTTTGTTTTTGTATCATTCCTTTCAACATACGAAGATCAGTTTGAAAGGTATGACACAAGCACTTTTATTAAATTTTAGGAAAACCAAGAAGCGAAAATTTGGATAATAGAATGCCGTAATCAAGTTTATTAAATGCTTTGCTAAAATCTGTGTGGGGTAAGATCGACTTGTGAGTTGACGTCAAAAGCACAGTTATGTACCTACTGAGTAAAGCAGAAAAGATAATAATATGTAGATGTTGATCTGCCCTTCATAAAACCAAATGGTGTTCAGTTATCTTATTTTTCAAATAGGCAAAGAATGAATGAATGAATGAATTTTAATCAATTTAAATGAATTGGAAGTCATTTACTTAATGAATGCTAATGATTGCTACGAATATGATATATAAACGGCTAAAATAAATATAAATAATTATAACAAAAGAGGCATTATGAAACATATATCTACCTATATGAAATATAGTCAAAAAAATATAAGTACCTATATCTAACAAACAATACATACGAAATTACAAGAAATGAGTAGGAAGGCGGGCTATAAAAGATGACAATATAAATGTTGGACTACTTTTAAGTTGAACGAAAAGAGTAATTAAGATTTTTTTCCAAGGCCACGCTGCAGCAGAAGATATCAATAAACTTCGATACTTCGTTACAGTTGGTACAAATTCAAAATAATGAAGAAAATGTTTGTATGTTAATCCGTTAGACAGAAAGTCGTATGGCAGCTTGGAAGTTAGTCTAGGTATGTAAAAGTTAATCATCTGAAGTATTTCAGTGAAATCTAATTAATCACCATTAATTAATTTAAAATTATAAGTATAATTAATTATTATATTATATTATATATAATATTATATCACTAATAATATTGTCCTACTATTATCTCATCAACTAGGTGTCCTCTAATTGTAAAAACACGATGTGAAGGCGTTACCATCTTTAGTTCCATTAATTTAGTTAATTATTCAGTTTTTCATCATGCCCAACTCTAATCCTCCTTTAATCGTTAAATTAACTGTTGATCTAATTTTTTAATGAATTTAAATGTTTTAGAAGGCATTTAATGAATGCTTTTGAATTAATTTGAGAGCGATAGAATGCTGCTACTGGGTTCGATCTTTTAAGCGTAGAACCAATTTACCGTAATTTTATTAGGTTAATACTCATTATTCCTGGCCTATAACCCTTCTGAATCAATATGTAAACCATACATATGATACCTTAACGTGTAAAGAACATAGGTAGATATTTTTTTATTTAGCGCTACGATTATCTTTTTATACTTAATTTTTGAAGATTCTTGTTTATCTACCACCGTTTAGCCCTAGAACTTCCTTGCCTCTCCTTCTGTCACGATTTGTATTTTTTTTATTCTACTATCATACCAAAGCATGTCAGTCGCTGTTGCTAAATTTATTCTGGTCTTTGTTAGCTCGCTAGTCAGTAAACCACCATATAATATGTGTATACAGAAACAGGACTCTTATCAGAGAACACAGGGGTGGTTAGAATTAAGTACCCACATCAAGCCAAATAGCTCAAGGTGATGTTGGTTTTTGGATTTGTCTATGAATATGAAGTACTCAGGTTAGCTTGTCGTCAAGGATAACATCCAATCGTCCTTTATTAACTTGATATGCTTCAATATTTGACTCTTTGAAACTAACATTTTTCAGCCCTTATCCTGTGTGATTTATGAAGTAAAAGGCAACTTGTTTGACTGATAATTAGCGTCGTATTAATAAAAAATATGTGTTCATCCAACATTCCTAATTACTTATTTAAAGGAGATGCCGAAAACAACTACTCCACGGACAATGTGCCCCGACTGGCATTGAATTACTTCGGCATCTCCATAGGAGTCGCCACATCATTCATCGAGACCAACTAACCAGACACTGACCGGTTTCGCGCTTATTATGCGCCCGTCAGAGTGCCATAGGTAGTGGACTCGATGAATGATGCTGCGATGTGATTCCCTAATGGGCATCGTGAATGTTAGTAGTGGTGAGAAACACAAAGAGGGCACTACGGTGTGTTTCTCACCACTACTAAGATTCCTAATTATCCTCACTTACATCAGAAATTAATTCAGTGATGAAAAATGTATTGGTAACAGTTTACGTATCTTTGAAAATTCCATATTAGTTTTTTGGTAATGGGATTTGGTAATGGTACATTTGATTTAGGATTAAATGTAATATCAAACAATATAATTTCGAAATATTTACCACACTGTTTATTATAGCATGGCACTAATTCTGAATGTCAGTTCTGAAATTATTTTTGAAATTCTCGTATTAATACTTACCTTACCATAATTAAATGTGTACTTCAATTGTAGAACCTAACTCACGTAATAGGCCAGTGCAGTTACAGATTTTTAAATGGTGTATCTGGAAAAAAAAAAATCACATAAAGCTTAATGTTCCAGAATTTTGAAGTACTTTTGGTTCGTTTTAAAATATTAAAAGTTCCCAATCTCCGATGGGCGGAACATCCCCAAAACTTACAAGGTACAATTTTCCACTTTTTTTAATTTATCTTGGTTAGGATTCACTTTATTCAAAAAATGCCGAAAGGAAGAAAGATTATAAAATTTTGTATAAAACGTATATTCAAAGTTACAAATTGGCGTAAACACGAGTTTAATTAAACACATCGCACCCGTTTAAGTACAATTTTTCAGTTTTTTTTAATTATCTAATTGTATTATTTTAATATTTTTGTAATAATATACAGTGCATTTCAAATTGGATCCAATAACATTGATATCTTGGAAACTCAGCGTGTGAGTCCAAGCCATGGCCCCCTCCAAGATCTTTATAAAATATAATAATGGAACACATCATTAAGTCTCCTTTGAAAAATGATTTTTTATATTTTAAGAATTATGTACATTTTATGTAGGTACCTATACTATAGATACAATATGGTAAAAGTGTACAAAACCGTAATAATTTATCGAGTGGTAATCCATTAATCAAGTTAAATAATTAATTTGCCGCTCCCATGGCAGGCCGCACTCCTATAATATAGGCAAAGGCAAAATACACTATGGTCGATGCATTTTCTATCCCCTCGCCCCTTGTTGCCTAGCACGGGTGACGGGTGAGTCACTGCTTGTTGTCTGATTTGGTGTTTATTATAGGAATTCCCAATTATATGAAGCATTGCCCCCCAAAATTTTTTTTGGGTGCGCCCCTGGTGTGAGTGTAATTTGGCCTGCAGTCATTCAGCCACATCCAATAATAATTATAGATCGTAATGTATTCTAAATCTATGGATTTCATATAACATTTTGTCTTATCTTGGATCTGCTTCTTTTTCCTTTTGCTGCATACTTTTGCGTTAACGTTCTTTCTTTTATTCGTGCAATAGCTTCAATCCCATAACTTACCTATACAGTTTCGTCATTGATTAACCGCCTCCAAACATAATAGCCTGCAGCAGGTGAAAATATTAACCCATTGTGCTAAATCGATTTGTCGGAAGCCTTCCTGGTACGGGCGTCTGGTCCTTCCCCTTCCTGGCCAAGATCAGTCTTTAAACAGGATGCAGCAGCCTGCGCAAGGAATACCCGATGGAGGGCGGCAAGATCTAACTCTTTTCTCTGGTTATTCAGACTCCTTCGAACAATATCATGAACGGTACATTTGGGGAGGTTTCACTTAAGAAGGTTTATAAATAGAGAAATATATTACCCGTCAACGTATTGAATATACTTGATGTATGTATCTATAAAGCTGAGTACAATCAACTCACCATTATTAATACAAGTATTATTCTTCCTTTTATTAGGTATTTTGCTACAATTCTGAAAATATAGAACTAATATAAAATAAACCCGTGGGTGAAAAGGACCTGCCAGTGTTTCGTTTTTAAAATATAGTTTTACCTAACCGAAAAAGCAAATAAGTATCATTAACCGCACCATTAGTTATTGCTGAGGTTTCGGAAATTTCGGTTATCAGAAAACAACACTTGGACTCGAATTTATCGAATGTAGTAACAATTCGAAATAATTTCAGCATCAAGCGCTATTTTTTGATAACGAAAACGAAGATATTTCCGAAACGTCACCAAGAATCTGTGACATGATGATGTTCTGTGTTTTATTAAAAATTTTGGTGTGCATTTTCTAAATGAATCTATCCTTTTCATGTAACAAAAAAGTGATGCTAAAAGGTATGTCTACCAATTATGTAAAAATATGTTAAAAAATTTGTAAATTAGTTACTCCATTTCGTTTTCACCAATAATTGAGTTCTATTTCTAACTCAGGTTTAAGTTTATATGGGTCACCAATACTGCGTGGGAGGAGCATAGTTATGTTGCTATTAGTAATAATAAGGAATTATCCTTTGTCATAGTCGATGCACCCACTAACACCTATTTTCTAAAATTATTTTTATGTATACAGGATAATACTTGGGGTGTAAGGTAAGCATATGTAAACATGTGCATGTGTGCAAGCATGTGTAAATATATATTTATTTGAAAAAAATATTTTTTTTTTCAAAATTTCAACTTTTTTCAAATATTTCAAAAACCAATCAAGTTAGCCTTGATATTTTTCAGCCATTATGTTGGTCCCCTGATTTCGCAACATCTCTTACCATTTCCGAGATCCCCATGCAGAGACCAGAATTTGAATCGGCCTGTAGTGGTTCATATAACATACAACTAAACACCAACAATTTTTACAGCAAGAAAAAATAAGGTTCTACATTATTTAACGAACATGCACCTATAGATAAAATAAGAGAAGATAAGTTAATCGCTCGCATATCCACAGAGTAGGTAAATTGAATAAACATACATAAACATGAAGTTATACCTACCTACCTATCTAATCACTAGAACGGGTTCTGCGTTCCCGCACGTTTTAAGTACCGCCACTGCAGAGTATCACTTTGCTCTTTTACAACACGAGTTTCACAACTCCATGTTGTTTTAGTTATCTATTTGGTCTGCAGCCGATGAATGAACTGTTCTGATGCCTTTATTGCTACTATTACAAACAAAAGAAACACTCCAATAAACATTCCAGCACGGGTAAGTCCGTCTTTGTTGCATTTCCTCGCTGCGGATGCAACCGAGGCTGTTTGCCTCCCTCTTCTTTTTTCTTTCCTCTTTTAACAGGGTATTGATGTTTTCGTGACCTATTTAGGAGGTTTTATTAAACTTTTTAGGTTCTCACTTGAAGTAGAATATCTTTACTCTGGTTTATGACAAGGTGGCGGTACTTATTTATTTACTCTGTGATCTTTTATTTTGCGAACTTCATTAATAGAAAGCAATAAATGAAGCAAAGCGCTTTTAATTTTTCACTTCTATTTTCTATTTGTAATATGGTATTATGCACAGATTACGAGGATCTATTAAAGATGTGTTTTATTTGTTTATAGCCTGTGAATATTGTAATTGTGCAATTTATCCACTCATATTAGGGGAAAATAACCCCTTGCCTGGAAATAATTCGCCTAAACGGGAAACTTTCTATCTTTATAGTACTAGTGCCCTGTAAGAACATACAAATTGAAGAGCGTTAAAAGATACATATTTTTCATAAAAATAATTCTTCTAGTATTTGCAACGGTTACCAAGTTGTACGGTAGACAAGTAAAGGGTTTTTCAATAGGAACGCTCGATCTTTGTAATGAAATAAAACAAATTGTGTAAGTTAAACTGACATGTTTTTATTTTTATTTTAAAACATATGTGAGCACATTATGTTTTAAAAATTATATCAGCTAAATGTCCGCCGCGGCTTCGCCTGGTGACTCGAATCCTGGAGATCCAATTTTCGATGACGTTATCGCATAGAAGTGGCTCAATTTCACCAATGACGCGTCTGATGTTGGCCTTTAAGGCGGCAACCGTCTGTGGTTTGTCGGCATAGACACGAGATTTCACATAGCTCCAAAGAAAAAATCCAGTGGCGTTAAATCGCATGATTTCTTTTCATCCAAAATTAGGATCAACCTCCAACTGCTCTAGCGCCCACTCAGCAAATGCAAGCCGCTGTCTATGATCGTTGGGCTTTAGTTCTTGGGTTAATTGCACTTTATAAGGGTGAAACCCTAAGTCCTTATGCAAGATTCGCCAAACTGACGTCGAAGAAAGGCCAAGTTCTTGAGTACGTCGTGAAATGTATTGTTGTGGACTTTGACGCACACTTTTCCGGACTGCAGCAATATTTTCAACGGATCTTGCGCTTCGCTGACTTACAGGCGTTGTCTGATCTAACAGTGACCCGGTTGCTTCAAATTTATTTATTAGATGGCGAATTGTGGACTCTAAAGGACGACCATCGACACCATAAATTGGCCGAAGTGCACGAAACGTTTGCCGAATAGAACATTGATTTTGATAATAAGTTTTAACCATTTTGAGGCGTTGTTGAATCGTATAGCGTTCCATAATGAAATGTAAAGACTAACTGAATACGTCTGTCAAAGATACAACCTGTCTGACTACCGACTTCATCATACGCTGTTGCCAAACATCGAGCGTTCCTATTGAAAAACCCTTTATAATAAAACATATTTTGATATGAATATCGCGATTTATTGAAGTGATATGTATATTTCAAGACACTTTGTTTAGTGCAGTTTGCATCCCATGTAGTATCTTACCTATTTTTTTAATGAGTGAAAAATTCAATATCACTGTCATTTTCCATAGCACGGGAGAATAGTACTATGCATATGCAGAGTCTTCCCTTTAAAGTATTTAAATTACTTTGCTTTAAAATTCCTTTTTATCGCTTACAAGCTTCAATTGCAAAGGATTCACTTCTTCTCTTCCGTGTCACTTACTTAAAATAACCTTTTAGCAAAATCTAAAATAATGGATGAATATTACTAAAGATTGGACAATGGACTGGAAGTTACCTCGTCTTTCAGAATTAATAACAAATAGCTATCAAAATTTACAGAAATATTGGATACACATTTGTCTCCATTTAATAAAATTGTCGCTTTTATATTGTTTTGTTCTTTATCTAAAATTGTAACTGACTCCCATTCTACCCTATGGCCATTTTCCTAAGCGTGTTCACAAATTTTTGACTCTTCAAATTCTCTCCTTTTAATATAATCTTGGCGTTCTATATGATAGTATATTAATAATATACAGGGTGTCCACCTAGTGCGCGTAAGTCCAATATCTGGGTTAATAAAAGAGATAACTTAATTTTTTTTTCTACAGGGTTGTCTAATATCCCGAGCTGCACAAAATGAAAATATATTTACATATTCAGGGTGTTCAGTTTTTCCTGGACAGGTACCAACTGCATTTTTTTAAATGGAAACCTATATTTTTTATGGCATTATCGAATTCTACGTAAAAAATTAGTGGGACTTTGTGCTTAACACTGCTATTGAAATATTGATAGTTTTCGAGATATTTGACTTTTAATTTGTTTTTCTTATGTTTCGTCACTTCTAATAGTTGACATAATTATGGTTGTATGACAGCTAGAAATTATTTTTTTTTCAGAAACTGTAGAGTGAAGATGGCTCTTTCGAAAAACGTATCAAAATTTGACCTGCGATATACAGGGGGCAACAGAAATCGTGCCAAACCTGATGGTTTAAAATTTAAAAAATCTCGACTTTTTCAAATGGAACACCCTGTGTTTTATGATTTCATTAGATGCCTTTCTGTAGACTCTACAATTTTATAATATCTTTCCCTATACCTAAGTTGCGTAGTTTTTGCAAAAAACCCACTTTTATGAAAAATACCCGATTTGCGCACTCCTTTGACGGAAAAAATATTGTAAGGCTATTTATTTTTATAAAATGTATTAGTTTACACTTCTTAAAATAAAAATAAATGAAAAATTTAGATAATTTCAGTTTAATAAACAAGTCTTTATGGAAAGTTACCATTTATTTGTAAATAAAAGTAAAAAATCATAAAAGCTCTACATGTAATTAAGAATTAGCAAAACTGGCGTATGCTTTAGAAGAAGTTCATGGGAATTATTTGCTAGCAGCACGTATTTATAGAGATTCCCACGTGCTGACTGTTTTGAAAATGTGAAAGAAAGATTTGAAAGAACAGCAAATGGGAATTATGAGAAAACTACCAGGAGACATGGGAGTAACAACGATAATATTTAGTTTAATGTTGTGGTTTCTGCTGTTGAAAATCCAAAAATATTAGTATCAGAAAATCAGTAGAAATCTTGGAGTTTTCAAAAGCTCGACAAATAAGATATTGAAGAAGAAGTTTCATACGTATCATATTGAAAACCAAACGGTGTTACCGTAGTTAGAAAAATTATTAGTGAAATGGATGAATATACATAGAGTATTGAAAAAAGAATACGCAATACTCATACAAGCAAGCTAACCTAAAGTAAATGCTCAAAATGTCCACCGTTATTTTCAACACAAAGCATTAATCTACGACGAAAATGAATGTGAACATTTCTTAACATTTCGGGCGTTATGGTTAGAAACTCATTTTGGATCTTTTCTTTCAAGTCTTGCATATCCATTGGTGGTACTTCGTATACTCGCTCCTTGATATAACCCCACAAGAAAACGTCCAGAATATTTAAATCAGGCGAACGTGCAGGCCAAGGAACTGGACCACCACGACCTAACCACTTATTTGGATATACGTGGTTTAGGTGTTCTCTAATCTGAAATATGAATAGATAATAGGAAAAGTACTACAACAATAAAATAATCACAGTACCGCCAAAGTGGAATGTGGAGGGGCACCATCATGCTGAAACCATTGTTGAACCAAATAATCAGCGGGCATATTCTGTAGCTGTAGAAGGGGAAGTTCGTTTTGCAAAAAATGCAAATACACATTGGCATTTAAATTGCCTTCAAAAAAGTACGGTCCAACAATATGTTCTCCACAAATTCCAGCCCACACGTTCACTTTGAAACGATGCTGATTATCTAGTACCCTCAATAATCTTGGATTATTGTCAGCGTAGTGATGAAAGTTGCGACGATTGGGTAAGCATGTGTTTGAAAATGTTGATTCGTCAGTAAACAAGACATTCATAAAAAAGTTTGCACTTTCCTGAATTTTATCCAATGCCCAGTGGCAAAATTGCAGGCGGTTTAGGTGATCTTGAGGTAACAGTGCTTGATGGTTTTCAATATGATACGGATGAAAATTATTCTTCTTCAGTATCTTGTTTGTCAAGCTTTTGGAAACTCCAAAATTATTACTGATTTTCCTGACACTAATATTTGGATTTTCAACAGCAGACGCCACAACATTAAACTGAATATCGTCATTGTTACCGTCATGTCTCCTGGTAGTTTTCTCATAATTCGCATTTGCTGTTCTTTCAAATCTTTCTTTCACATTTTCAAAACAGTCAGCACGTGGAAATCTCTGTAAATCTGGATTATTTGCTTTGTAAATACGTGCTGCTAGCAAACAATTTCCATGAGCTTCTCCTAAGGCATAAACCATTTTCACTAATTCTTCTTTTGAATAGTTCATTGTATGCACGCTTAGTACTTACTCTAAACTCGTACGTGAACATTCAGTAAAAGAAGAAATGACATGTAAACTGATTGTCACAAATTTTATTGCGTGACAGACGCTCACTGCGTTTTTCCCGAGAAAGGAACGTGCGCAAATCGGGTATTTTTCATAAAAGTGGGTTTTTTGCAAAAACTACGCAACTTAGGTATAGGGAAAGCTATTATAAAATTGTAGAGTCTACAGAAAGGCATCTAATGAAATCATAAAACACAGGGTGTTCCATTTGAAAAAGTCGAGATTTTTTAAATTTTAAACCATCAGGTTTGGCACGATTTCTGTTGCCCCCTGTATATCGCAGGTCAACTTTTGATACGTTTTTCGAAAGAGCCATCTTCACTCTACAGTTTCTGAAAAAAAAATAATTTCTAGCTGTCATACAACCATAATTATGTCAACTATTAGAAGTGACGAAACATAAGAAAAAAAAAATTAAAAGTCAAATATCTCGAAAACTATCAATATTTCAATAGCAGTGTTAAGCACAAAGTCCCACTAATTTTTTACGTAAAATTCGATAATGCCATAAAAAATATAGGTTTCCATTTAAAAAAATGAAGTTGGTACCTGTCCAGGAAAAACTGAACACCCTGAATATGTAAATATATTTTCATTTTGTGCAGCTCGGGATATTAGACAACCCTGTAGAAAAAAAAATTAAGTTATCTCTTTTATTAACCCAGATATTGGACTTACGCGCACTAGGTGGACACCCTGTATATCTGTATGTTAATATACTTAGTGTTTCACAGATTTATGGTATACCCCGCTTTCTCCCCATATTTTTTTAGATACAATTTTCAAATTTGACCTAGCGGAAGTACTTACTTATTAAACATCACTTTTTGACATAAAAAGTTCACTTTTGTCACTTCCGGATTTGCCGGAAGTAATACCAACTCTCGATTTTTATATGGAACACCCTGTATATTATTATATTTTTGAAATCTACGTAATTTTTTTAATCCAACGACATAACATGACTGGCATTTGACCTGTCAAATTACTTCTTGAACTCTATTTTACTTTTGAATTTGGAGTGCCTTGACCATCCCTGATTAATTCTAATTATATACCTCAATTACATTCAACACTAAGTGTGATACATCGCCGGATTCCTTGATTTTTCTCTACCTAACCATGTGTCTACCTACCTACCCTACCAAATTCTAATATGACGTCCATAAGGAAACGATAGACGATATTCATATATCAGAATCTAGTAGACGAAAAAAAATTCTGGATGTATCAGAACGAAGATAATTATGCGTGTACGTACGCAATTAATTTTTTTTTTGAAAATTCCTATAAATAACGGAGGTAGAGCGAATTTAAATTTTTGGAAATTTATTATTTTCCTAAATATTTTGAGAACTGCTGGTTTTTTCAAGAATTTTCCGGGACCACTATTTAGTGCTAGTAATTTCTCAACAGCTTTTCTCTAATTTAACCAACTCTTCAAATAACAAAGGTACAAATACATAGCAAGACTCGTGATTCCTGTATAGTTAATATACATTTTCCAATATGTAATTCTTTACTCTACAGACTTCTGTGAAAGTCAAGTTGTGTGAAAAGTAAAAACGTCACTCTGGGAAACAAATTAATATAAAATTGTAAACCAACATTATTTTAGTTTCCAAGTAGGTATTCAAAATATGGTCATTTCTCTAGTTCACACCTAAATATATTTATAGTTGGATTCAATACCTAATTCATAATAATTTCATCATGTGAAGTACCCTACGATATTAATAACTCTCGAGTCAATGTTACGGACGAGAGACGAGTGCAAGGTGCATGTATGTGATAAGATAGATGACATAAAATAGCATCATTTACGTTGCTGTCTCACAAGCGTCTTGCTTCCAAAGATGCCTTAACAAATGGTTTACATCGCAGACTTCTCAGAATATAATAAATTGATTCCATATGTACGTAATTCTACAGCTTGGTAACTTATAATTAATGGCTTTAAACGAAGTGCTATGCAAAGAGGCTGCTGAAGAAATAAAAAATATTTTTAATGTTACCATAATCATTGTTTTTTAGCAGGATGATAAATGCTTTGCCTCTTGATGAACTTATTATCGAACAAATAAAAAAATACCGATTAAACTGATTCTTTCTTGCCTTTATAGTAATGTAGTTGGAGTAAATGGACCACCCATCATATTAACGTTGACTACTATTAATTGTTATTATCATTTAAGATCTGATATTTCTTAATATATCTTATAATTTTAATATTTATTTATATTCCAAGGGTATATGTGAGTATTTTGCTTCCGGCATAATATATTTCCAGGGTAAAGCGAGAGAAACATCCAAGTAAGTAAGAGTATCATCCAAGAGATTAAAATACACTTTACTGCTGTGGTGCATATCATTTTTACGAGAACGGGAACAATTTTTATTGCAATATGTTCATTTCCAACTTCAAAATAGTTATTGGCCGTGTTAAGTCGTGCACAACTGTTAAAAGTAATCACTTAAAAGATCTGCTCTAAAATCTATTTCCAAGGAAGATTCCTGAAAAAATATCTAGTATATTTTCAGAAAAGTAAACATTTTTTGGAATGTTCCAAATGTGTTCAACTTGCATTTCAACTTCAACTGGTTGTTTTTGTATGAAAAAAATAAACGACAATAGACAACATGATCTGGAAGCAAAGCAGCCTATTTTCAAATAAGTTGCACCTTCTTCAATATTGCCAGCTGTGTTTTACAATCCCATCATTCTAGTGTTCATACTGGGTGATTATTTTGAAAAACTTAATCTTCACCTTTTATATTCTCTAAACGTAAATCCCTCAGCTTTCCCTTCAACTTTTTCCACTCATTCCTCAGCGTAGGTATACTTTTTAGGTATAGTTTTTCACCAATTTCAATCGCCATTTTCAATTTTTGATAGTTTACAATTTGAATCTACGATGATAATTTTATGAAAATTACCTTATTCAACCTAGTCTAAAAAACCGTAAAAAGACTCTTTTTCCTTTTCTTAGCAGGCATAATAAATAATATTTATCCAACAGTCACTATTTATAGAGTCATTATTAACATGCATACATACATGCATAAAGAGAAGAATACACATTAGTGTGTTATGAATTATAAAATCACGCCTTTTTTTCTAAAAACATTCAAGTTTTATTTACAAATTTTTACAATTTATTTACTTAAAGTTACATTAATATTAAATGAGAATGAAATGCAGTTTAAGGATTCAGAAATAGTAAAACCTTGTATGGCTCCAGTGCTTGAACTAAGCTCTGTTATTATATGTATAAGCTTGTTTTGGAACACTTGCGGCACCCTGGATTTTTTTTGCAATTTCAATTTTATTGTTGATGGATTCTTCTATATATCTTTCTGCGACCATTGTAGATCTCCATCCTCCATGTCGTTTTAAGGTTGTGATGTTCGCCCCTGCATTTACCAATAACGTAGCGAATGATCGTCCATACAGTGACCGGTGTATAACTCAGGATGTTGTAGGAACAAGTACGAAGCAATTTTTGATGGTATTTCTGACCAAGTGTTCATTCCAACACATTGTGTCGTATACTTGTCACTTTTGATACCTTGATACCTTGATACCTTGATATACTTGATACCTTAGTATTTTTGAGGCATATTATGCGTCACCAAATTACCGAATTTTGCCCCAATTTCATAGTGTCTATAATGATTTCCGAAGATACCAATTCATTACTAATGATAATCAAACGGCCAAAGTAGCAGCAGCATTTTTGTTTTTGCATCAAGTAGGTAATTCAAAATGAAATAATTTAATCTATAATTTAATACATTCCAAGAGTATTCCAGATATAACTTTTAAATAACAGAAATATTTCATGTAAGTATTTATATTCTGGTATATTATTTATAAAAACTGGTTTGGTATGAAACTAACTCAATAATATATTAATTATTAAATAATTAATAGTATCTTATGATGATGATGATTCTAGCAATTCTAACACAAACTACTTTCGACAGTTTTAGTTTGAAATTGCAGTCATCAGTTTAAAATTGCATTCTCAGTTTAATAACTAAGTAAACATGGTTGAATACACTGCAACAACTCAAGTTGTCTATCATCAAAGCCCCTCTCATAAATTAATTGAGTTGTGCACCACAACCAACATTTAACGGATAGGTTACTTTATGGCTATTAATTGGATAGGTGAAAATACGCAAACATTTCCACTTCATTTATTTCAAGAGTTCAATAACAGAAACCACTTTTTATGATTGAAGAATAAATGATGCGATAAATTGAAAATTATGTTTTTATACAATTAATTCTACGTGAGTTTTCAATGAATTGTTAACTAGTTTAATCTACTTTCCCCTACCCATTATCCTATCTTGTATCCCAGTACCTATTTTGTGGTGCATATTTTGTTTTCCTTCACAATAAAGTGATATCACTGTAAAATTTGCTTTTAATTCCACAACTGTATTAAATGAAATTCAAATGCAATTTTACGTACCTATACGAATTATCGTTCTTTATAAAATATATTTTGGAATTGAAATATAGAGGTGATATATCACCTCTAATTCTAATATCAACCAATATTATGGTGAAATGTCAAATGTTACTAAATGAGTAAGAGAAGTATTTTAAATACTTAAAATAATGGCATTGCAAGCGAAAACAAACAAGAAGTACATAAATATTAAATATATTATTTTTTATTTATTATTTAAAAATATATTTTAATTGGTATATTTCTTTAAATTATAAAAATTTTAAAATGTATATTTAAGTATTTATTTGAAAACAAATAAATAAACACAAAAAGTAGGTAATACTTCGCATCTATAAAATATTTTGCCAAAAATAAAAAAATATATACCTATTAAAAGAAAAAGATTAGAGCTGAAGTAATTAAAACTAAAAAAAAAAAGATAATTGGGATTAAGAAAATAAAGATCCAAATGGTGAAGAAGTTACATTTTAACTTTCAAAGGGTCTACCAGGTATTTACCAGAAAACTGCCATCCCAGTCGATTTTGCATAATAGTTATGTTTGGTATCGTCCACCTATGCACACTAGGTGCATAATTATTATATCTATATTTTATTACTTAGGACTTTCTGCAATACACTGCAATACCAAACCCACGATTCGTAAACTGTAAACCCAGCTACTATCACCAACATTGTTCCTATTCCTTTTTGATATATGAAGGTATGCAAAGATTAGTACCTGCAACATGCAAACATTGCTTCTAGGTTATCTTTCTATAGGTATACCTAAGTTTATTTTTTACATATACCTACCTATTTCTCCCTCTATCTTTATGGAAGAATTATTATTTAATGCAATGCTAAAGCTAAAGTGATCAGAATTTAATGTCATAGAAGTAGCATTATGTGGTTTTCATAGATAGTATATTAAATAAGAAATAGTAACACTTTGGTGTATTTTTTACATGTTACGCATTAATGTATCGGGAAATTATTTGAAATTTAGCAAAATATCATATAATTTTTACCTATAAATTGAAAAAAATATCATTTAGTCTTGATGGAAAGGAAATGATTTCACTAATCCAGAGAAATTGATTTTTTGAAAATCTGAATCTTTCATAAATTTCCGGGAAACTTTACATCACTACTTTTATCCTTTGTTCGTAAGTAACCTTTAAAACTTATTTGATTGTAGCTTGTCAACCAAGTAACTTAAAGTCACTAGATAGGTATATAATCTAGTGACTTTAATGTAACTAACTTCACACAAGTATTTGACACGATGAAGTGTTTGACACGTTTAACATTAAATCATTTAAAATATAATTACTTGAATTCCATCGCATAATCAGCTAGACTCACGATCTGCTGTCCAGTCGGTTGCACAAACTAGCTCGGTTTACAGCTAAATGCTTTATGATTATAAATTAAATTGTACGTATCGATTGCTTGACAACCAATCAATTTTCAATTTGGCTCAAGTTTCTTCCCATTCTGTCCGTATTTAGACAATTTAATGTAAGTCCCCGTGCCTCGAATTTCATCACATTAAAATATGTACCTGTGACTGCACATAAAATTTCATTTATTTATATATTTTACACAATTCAATTTTAGCATTCCGTACATAAACGAAAATAATTAAATAGGTGATATATTTTTACACATTTTTAAATATGTACCTACAAATACATTGAGAAATAAAAGTGTTATAACTGGCAAATAATAAATCTTACAATAAGCTCTCAAAGTAAAGCCATAATGTCAGTCTCTTCGGGCGTGTTTATTTCTCTCATTAAGAGTATTCTAAGAATAAATTCAACCCTGTCGCGTACAGTTCAAGGCTCCGAAATTCACAGCGCGCCAATTCTTTCTTGGCTGCTGCAGAATCCAAGCCGAAACTGCTTGGAATCCTCAAGCTCAAGCAGTGCATTGACCGTCTAAAAACAACTGGATAATGTCATTGAGGCCTATGAATCAGGTACATATTTATAGATAAGAAATTAAGTACTCTGCCTACAGTGCCTACCGTACAGACATGAATAACATTAAAACTTAAAATTATAAAGGATCTTGTGGAAGAAACTTATCCTTATCCAGAATTAATAGTGACAGATAAATTAAATAAATAAATTATAAAACATAATCTGAGAGATAATTTCCTAACATGCCGTTGTGACGAGAATAAAACGTCTTGTATACATCTTATTATGTTTTTATTGTTATTTACTCAAAAAAATTTAGTATGAAAATTATTGTTTTTTAATAATCTTTTGAACTGTTTTGGGCAATACGACACATTAAACGAAAGAAAACCCCGAAAAAAGAGTCTGAATAAAAAAAATGATGCATCGAAATGGAAACATTGAAGGTGGTTTTCGGGACAAAACGTCTGAGTTTGCTTTGGCAGACGGCAGCATAGTGGCAGGATACACAGAGATTTAAAAAAATATAATAAAACTTGCCTAAAAAATTTTTAATTGACGTCCCTGAAAATAAAAAAGGTTTTATAAAAAATATGATTACTTACGCCATTCAATAGAGCACAAAAAGTTGCCGTGAAGAAGTGTTGTACTTTTTTTAATATCTACTCAAAAAAGTTGGAATAAAATAAAAACGAATTTTCAAAATTTCAAAAACCAATCAAGTTAGCCTTGACATTTTTCAGCCATTCTGTTGGTCCCCTGATTGCGCAACTTTGCCCCCATTTAACCGAGTTCATATCTCTTACCATTTCCGAGATCCCCATGCATAGACCCGAATTTGAAACAACTTGAATACAGTGCGGCCCACCGAAAATAGTCCACTGCAGTTTGTGGCGTTTTAAGTGAAAATAATATGGAAAATGCTGGGACTGGTAAATTTTTTTTTTTAAGGAGGCACAATTGTTAAATGGAACACCCTCTGTATTTTTACAGAATTGGATAGAACGTCCTTTCACGAATACATTGATATTGGGTTTGATGGATGCAACTCTTAGTGAGGGAGATATATACCTCAAAGAATATCCCATAAGCATAATGCGTTAGAAGAGAATACCGATTCGTTGCTATGCTACAATCGCTACAAAGTTTTTCTCTAAGACATTACTTTTATAGAAAACTCTTTAAGGGTATAATGTACGGAGAAAGGAATTTAATCGTGGACTGCGAGCGAAAGTTCAGAGTGAGATGCAGCTAGATAAAACTAATGCAGCTTGTGACCGTAAATACATGGGACGACGTAGCCAAACTTCTAGCCCGGGCTTTTACCTGTCAAGTACCGAGATTATTTATGACTTCTTCGTCGGGATCTACACTGTTATTATAAAGGAATTATTAGGTATACCTATATTCTTTTTATATAAATTTTTGAATTGGTAATTGAATAAAATATGTAAGGCGAATAAAATATGTTTTAAATGTATCTCATATTTAAAAAATTATACAGAAATTAAGTACCTACTTACGATCCGAGCCTATAATTCTTAAGTAAACAAACGTCTTGTAAACAACTCTTATACAGGGTGTCCCACCTAAGATTCATTGTTTCATAGCTCTCTTATCTAAAATTATATCTGAAAATGTTAAATATAAAAGTTTCACCGAATTATGTAGGTCGTCTTCAGAAAATATTTTTCATTATACCGGGCGTTTAGTTTAGCCTGGGCGCTATGCAACTTCGGTTTTTTAAATGGAACACACTGTATTTTTTTACATTTTCGGTAACAGCATGCAATTCTGAATTATGTAGCATACCCTATAAACTCAGCCCTTTCGCAAGATATTTTTTGACATTCTATAAAAATTTGATAGTTTCAAGCGTTTGTAAACTCTTCATAATTTTTTTCGTATAATAGATCCTTGTTTGCCTTTGACAACGTACAAAAAACACAAACTGTGCTACCTTCTACATTTAAAATAAATTCAAAAATATTATAGGTACCAAGTGTTTCTTTTTTCAAGTTACATTCTGACAGTTTTAAACGATAACAACTGTTTTAATTCAAATGGCACACCCTGTATTTTTTACACCAGGTAGTGTGAAATTAAATTATCTTTTGTCTTATGTAGGCATTGTAAGGGTTTATATTAATTTTTTTTGCGATATTCGCGATTTTCTCCAATTTAAAAAAATATAGGAGGAAAGTTTATTAAACATTGATTTCAAAATTGGGCAGGTTATGAAAATATTATTTTAGCATAGTTTACATTATTGTTTATAGTTTCACTTACAAACTATCTAAATGTCAGATCGCGTTTTAAAGTTGGTGTTTCCATTTATACCTAATATCATTTAGTGTTAAAATAAAGACAAAAATACCACTTACAAGAGAGGAATTAGTAAATATGGTTTTGGTTCCAGACTGTGACAGGAAACCATTAATGGCATAAGAGGGTTTATGCACAACCCCATCGGCGTTGCCCCATAATCGGAAACATCCAGATAAGAGTATTTGATTCAGTACACTTTCAGTGCTCCAAAGAATCGCAAATATTTGCAATATTTAATTCAGTCGATTTCAAAAGACAGAATCGTAATAATATTGTACTTCAATTCAAATCAATTTTTGGTATTGGGGTGCAACCAGGAAATTTCGCAAATCAGTGTGCGCAGAATTAGTAGAATGAAGTACGAGTACATAACTAAATCGCCAGTGCATAGTATTTTATTGTTATAACATTTGTCACATGTAGTATTTTATGAAATATAAAAGCAACTGTTGCTGCAATATTTAATCTAATTATACAGGGTGTTCCACGTAGACCTTCCATTAGACGTTTCTAGAATACTACACATACTGGAATTCTGAAAATTTATATACGTGGGTTTCTCACAATTTTCTATCGATAAAAAATATTGTCGGTGACGTCACACTTCCGGTTCTAACGGAAGTAAATATCAACTCGCTTATTTCAAATGAAATGTACTAATTTTTATTTCATTTTTGGATTCTACATCAAATTTAAAGGTAGGTTTTATAAGAATACCCTATCCCTAAACTCAACCGTTTCTGAGATATTTCGACTTTTTCAAAAATTTTGGAAAAAACATACTTACGCTTAATCGGTTCTATCTCTTCTAGTTTTGAATATAGAGCGCTAAAATTTTAGACGAGAAATACTAAAAGGTATCCAAACATCTGTAGTATTTGAAAGTTGATGCAAGTTACACAGGGTGTCGAAAAAATACCGACCAATTGTGTCAAATTGAAAGTTCAATAACTAGCTTATTTTAAATACAACACCCTATGTTTTATAATGCTAATGGATGTAGCTATTAATTCTCTTTCGATTGGTATTAGCATTCCCTATAAGTACCTAAATTCCACCGATTTGAAGATATTTGGACATTACTGCTGCAACCAAAATAATCCGACAGTTGGCAGGTTGGCTGGGAAAAAACATTAAATGTGACGAAATTTTTTATCAATTTTTAAATAAGCACAAATTAACATTTCGGGTACGTTTTTCAATTAGGTTTAAATAAGTTTCAATTTTTTATTTAATTTTTAATTAGGTATTGTTTCTGAATTAACATTACATTAAAACATTGAAAATGAACCCGACAGAACTCAAATTGTACTTTTTGAAATAATTTGACACAACTAATACAATATGGATTTATTAGAAATATCTGCAATATTCAGCATTCACATAATGGTAACAATAACATTAAGAATAAAAAAATAATATTCTTTAATAGTCTTTAATAGTCTTTTTTAATATTCAATTCTTTAATAGTCTTATTCTGACCATGTCCTTAGGCTGGTCTGTGTTTATTTGGACTCTGCAAACACAGGACATGTTCTACTGAGTGTTCTATTAACAATTCGATTACACTTCCCATAAACGACAATTAAATTTAAAAAGTCTTCGTTTGTGTAACCGAAGTATGCCATTATTATTAAAAATATTACAACTACTTAAATCGTCAAACTCAATTTACAGCAATGACTGCAACTTTACTAAATAGTTAAGTACGCTAAGTGACATTAAAATTTTTTGTTTCACAGCCAACCTGCAGCTAACTGTCGAATTATTTTCGTTGCAGCAATAATGTCCAAATATCTTCAAATCGGTGGAATTTAGGTATAGGGAATGGAAATACCAATCGAAAGAGAATTAAAAGCTACATCTATTAGGATTATAAAACATAGGGTGTTGTATTTAAAATAAGCGAGTTATTGAACTTTCAATTTGATACAATTGGTCGGTGTTTTTTCGACGCCCTGTGTAACTTGCATCAACTTAATTGGAATACTACAGATGTTTGGATACCTTTTAGTATTTCTCGTCAAAAATTTTAGCCCTCTAGATTAAAAACTAGAAGAGATAGAACCGATTAAGTGAAGTATGTTTTTCCAAAATATGCATAGGGTTTGAGTTTAGCGATAGGGTATTCTTATGAAACCTACCTTTAAATTTGACATAGAATCCTAAAATGAAATAAAAAATAGTTCATTTCATTCGTTAAAACCGGAAATGTGATGTCATCGGCAATATTTTTAATCGATAGAAAATTGTGAGAAACCCCCGTATATAAATTTTCAGAATTCCACTACGCGTAGTATTCTAGAAACGTCTAATGGAAGGTCTACGTGGAACACCCAATATGTATCTACAAAAATAAAATTTTTACATGATGTTCTTTATCTAAGGTACCTATATAAATTTAAACCTACAAATTTTAGTCAATTTATATATTTCATCTCATTATCTTTAAATAAATAAATCCAGGAAATAACAAATTATTCATTATTGTATTCCTAATTTTATTTTTTATTGCTTACATATAAACGATATTTTTAATTTTAAATTAATATTAACAATTTCAATCAACGCTGAAATGGATGATACATCTTAAATATCGTAAAATCTTGGGAAGGTATTGACACTTCAAGAGAAATAAAATTTTTACAGTGTAGCAGGTAGCTGGGCCAGGAACCCGAGAAAATTTATGGGTACAAAAAATTATTAGTAGAATATACAAATATGAACCCCTGAAGTTAGGCAATTTCTATACAGAAAATTGCTTTCGTAGATGGCAAATTCTGATGTTAATTAAAAAAAATGAAATTTGTAAATAACATCTTTTAGATAAAGGTTCAATGTAGGAGCCTTCAAAGATATTTTTCCATAATTTATTTTTATAGCTGCGCACTGAAAGGTTAAAGTTACCTACTAAAATTTAATTAATAATTGTTTGGTGGAATGGGGATTCGAACCCACAACCTCTGGGTTGAGCGATCGAGACACTAAACCCTGAGCCACCGGCTCGTTGAATTATACCGGAAGGCATCCCAAAATTGCAATATAGGTATTTGTGGTTTTGCATTTTGCAGAGTTACACCATCTTTTGGACAATTTACCGAACTTATTCATCCCCTGATAGACAAGCACCAGATAAGTGCCCCAGACACTCATTTTTGTATATATGTATAGGTACTTAACTGTATACCTATTTGAGTATGTTAGATTCAAAAGTCTGTATTTGCATAAATTTAAAACTTCTCAGGTTTTAAATATAATTAAATGACAAGTACACTGGGCACAGAATAATGCAGCAAATAAATATAAATATAAATAACAAATAATAAATAATCAAGAATACATCTGTTAACACATTTCCAAAC